>OY728123.1:104588983-105830055 GCA_963277665.1 Viscum album | reverse complement strand
AAGCACAGAAACTCAAACACAACACATAGGTCCAGCCTCCCCTCTTTCCGATCACTCAAATGAAACTACCCCTCCATAGATGGGGTAAGCGAGATGATGCGTGAGAGGAGAGACATTTTAAAGTAAATAAAAATAAAATAAAGAAACAAAATGATGCTGAAGAATAATTTCCCCGAGTGTCCCTTGGCTTCCTCCCATCTCCGATTGTGGTGTCCCAGAAGGAATGGGATGGAATATGGGATGTTTTGAGGAGGAGGAGCTTTTCTCCTTTTATAGCCATATTTCCATCCCCCAAATGTTGTCGCATTGTTTACCCAATAAATGACCTATTAACGTGTTGAGCCCTTTTCAATGTTGTTTATAATTATCTTGGTCGTGTCCCCTCAAAATCTTATCATATTTGGACAGGTATTCCGAGAGTTATGACCCTTTTACTCTGATCATTTCTTCTGTCCAGTCAGACTCTCCAAAACGCCAACCCCCGAATTAGGAAGCTTTAATGGACCCTCAAACGGCCAAATCCAGTGACCTTTCCTTCATAAAATATGTGCTCAAACTCCTTTCTCGTCTACCCACCTAATATCACAACATTTGGACCCACCATGAATGAGTTATGGATCCCACACCAAAACAAGGCAGAACTGAAAACAATTTTCTTTCTCCCAATTCTCAGATTCTTTTGAGGTTTCATATGGCCGATTCAACTTTTTGTCCAAAAATAGTAAATGAATACCTGGATGTGTAAAATCTGTAAGAGAAAGAATATTTCAATTTGGATTAGTGTAGATAATGTTATGGTCAAAATACAAAAATAATTTAAAACTGTTAGAAATCCAAAATGGAAAATTTTTACTATTCAGCTCAAAATAACACCATTATCATAAAAATGAAACAATTAATCTTAGAGGAACAATTTTATGGGTTTAAAACAAGGATATTCAATATAAATTAATTTAAAATATTTTCTCTATCAATTCCCCACACTTAGCACTTGGACTCCTGGACACGAAAAAATCAAATCAAATCAAATCCAAAACACATATCAATGAGATCTATCAAATCAATTCCAAGAAACAAAAAGATATCATGACTCATCAAAAACAATTATTTCAAGTTCTCCATTTTGTATTTTAATATATTTACACTTCATTTCTTATCCCATGCACACAAAACACCTACCTAACATGATTTCTCTCTCATCCCACAAATGTAAATGCAGAACAAGGCTTTTCTCATCCAAACTCACACAAGAGTCACCATAGGCTTGATAAATTAATAATTATCCACCCGATGTGAGTCAAGGACATGTGTGTCTCATGAGTACTTTTCAGGGTTGTTCTGTGGCTTTCGGTTGGTAGGATTTAGATGTTAAAAGTTCTGAGGCCGAAAAAGGAAGTCTTGGCTCTTATTGAATCAAAATTTTAAGATTCTAATTTTCCCTCAAATATGGTCTCCTTCACTTCCCCTTTATTGAAAATAGGCTCCATAATAATTCAATCAGCTCGGCAGAAAAAATTTCAATTTTTCAAACATGATTTTTTTTAAAGCTCCAGATAGGCACAACTTTCTTTTTACATTGGAAGCTCCAGAATTGCACAGCTTCTCTTGTCATAAAAGCTCCATAAAAGGCACATCTTTCAACAGAATAATTTTTCCGCATCACACACATCTCTTCCACAATTTATTTTCCACCCAATGTATCACCAAATGAGGCAGTACACCACAGGACATCTTCCCCCACACTTAAGTTCAACTGGATCATGCAATTTCAATTCAAGAAATGGTAGGATATAGAAAATTGGCATGTAATGTGGATAACCTAACAGGGAATTCATGGCTACTAGGGGAAACAATGAAGTATAAATGTAAAGGTGGACCATAATGAAAAGGATAATTCTGAAAAGGGGGCTTCAAACCAAATAAATACCTCAATCATTTAAAACACACTTACCTCAAACCCTCAAGTTTTGAAAGGAATAAATCAAATTTTGGTTAAAGCAAGCATGGTATGGTTCTCTCAAGAAATGAGGTGAATGAAAAGAATATGGAAAAAATGGTTCAGAAGCCTCACATGAAAGTGATTTCAACGATACAGACAGTGAAATATAGCATGGGATTCATAAATCATTGTACTTTTCATGAAATTCCAAAAAAAAATTGAACATGAAACAAATTCATCTCAGCATTCATTTAAGCTCAGTTTCATGAAATATATTGGTTCACTCATTGAAATGTGCTTCAAAAACGGTATTGATAATCTTTTCAGCTCGAAATTTTCAGAAACACGCCAAAAACTAAAAAAATAAACACAGAAAAATTTGAAAACACACAATTTTTTAATTTTTTTTAATTTTTTTTCAAAAACAAAAACAAAATGAAAATAATAAACTACAAAGGCTCCCTCCCCCACACTTAAATGATGCAGTTTTTTCAATTAATTCAAGTTTATTTATCATGTAAGGCAATTTTAAAATGAATCACAACATCAAGACAGTGTGAAGGAGAGGTACAACCTGATTTATTCGCAGTGCACCATTCAGTTATCTTCATAAGTGTTGCACTCTGAAAACCTACAAATAAAAGAACAAAAGAAAACATAAGATATTTATTGAAAGAAATAAAAATAGAAATATGATGATAATAGAAGGATAAGACTTGTTTTAATCCCCCATGTGGGCCCTGGGTTTTGACTGCCTCCAGAGGAGTAGTTCTAATCAGTTATCCCCTATCTGATGGTGGGTGAAGTTTCTTGCTCATGAACCAACAAAAACTTTTCTTTCCAAGATGAAATATTCCTTTTTCTTGAGGACTCCATCGATAAAATTCACCAATTCCACCCTCATTGTAGTGAGATAAAACATGCATGGTGGGGTTAGGACAATGAATGAGTCCTCCTCTTTCTTGGGTTCCGCATGAACACCATCTTCTTTATTATCCAGTGGTTGCTGAAGGTATGATACATCTGGGGAGAAATCAAAAGGAATGTCAGAGTTTAATTCTATTTGAAAAAAATTAATGTACGAAGAATAAATATCAACTTCTTCCCTTTAAAAGTAAGTAGCTTGTGTCTCATTTTCCTCCAGAAAATCCACTTTGATCTTCTCTTTTACTCCCTCCATTAAATGTTCAACAGGTTTGTGGAGCACTAGATGTTCCTCCATGGATGAATATCCTTTTTCATCATCTTCCTCCAAAGAAATACATGTGTTGGATGAATCTGAAAAATTAAAACAAGGGGAGGTAACACTCAATTTAGTTTCAACAAAATCAAAAGATAATGAGTTTATAAAAAGATTGACTCCCTGATCTTGTTTGGCATCAATTGCTTCTTTAATGGGAGGTGCTTCTTGGAGTTGAATTTCCCTAGATAGAGGTAGACAGTCAGACTCCTCTCTCTTCTCTTAAAATTCCACTACTTGGTTGATTTCTTCCTTCAATGTTGTTGAATCATCTACATTATGTGGAATAGTTGGCTCAAGAAGTTCCTCACACTCATTCAAGAAGTTATCCAGATCTTTTTGATCTCCCATATGTATTTTAATTGCTAAATATTCTTCATAAATCTCCTCCAACATTTATTGAGATGGGCTCAATGGATCTTCTTTTAATTTCATCAAGGACTCCATGGGTTATTCAAATTGAAGGATTTGTGGGGATACTTCTTCCATAAATTTTTCGGGTTCTGGTTCTTGTTTGGGATCCATTTGTTGATCCTGGGATGCATGTACTTTTTCCGCAACCCACTTTATTGACGTCTCCAGGTTTTGAACCATTTGACTAATTCATTCAAATTGGGCTTCAAGATCCTTATGAACTTCTTATTCTTGGTGTTGCAATTTGATCATTTCTTGATAAAATTCTGGAAAATACTCCTGATGTTCAATTAATTTTCTGGACAATCCCTCCAGCACTGGGTATTCGAGGTTCTCTTTAAGGTTTTCAATGAGATCCTTGAATTCATCCTCTATGATGATTTGGATTTGAGCTCCCAGAATTTTTTTAGCCAAGAAATAATCTTTATACTCTATAGACCAAGGTGATTCAATAATTGGTTCTTGCACTGGTGCGTAATTTTTCTAGGAATTAAAGAAATAATCATTTGAAAACAACATGGCAAAAAAATTATTTTTTTTAAATTGAAATAGTCAAATATTTACAATTAGTTTGTGGCACTATCTCCCTAGAAACAGAGCCAAGTTTGATGCACGCCTATCGTGGGGTGTGGAAAAACAATATTTTATTTACCTAAGTATATTATAGCAGTTGATCCTAGGTAGTCTCCCAAAGAGGAGTTCACACAAAACAAGGTTGTCACTTTTTGTTGGTTTTCTTAAAAAGATTGGTTTTAACAAATGATGAAAACGGTGATCAGATTGGGTTAGGCTAGACATAGTATTGTGCCATCATGGTTTCCAAATTTTATCTCTTCTTCTTACATAAACTGGTAAGATATAGATTCATCTATCGAGTCCTCTCTCTCCCTTAGTCAGATAAATGTGATGATAATTTTCCTTTCTAAAACCTTAGATTGGTCTATCCTCCTTCCAATGTGCTTAGGGTTGTAGAAGGTCACTTAATTAATTAGAGAAATCTAGACCTGGAATTTTTGTTCCCTAATAATCCAAGATTTATACATACAATCCTACACACGTGCTTGACAACCTCCGAGCAATCACCACTGAACCCTAAACTTGTTCCACCGTATATAGATTAGAATTGGCTGGAGGGAGATGTGATCATCAACCAAAGAAATTTATAATTTCAGAATAAAAAACATAACACTACTGCATTCGGAATTTAATACTGAATTAATAATTGAAACCATTATAAGAAATAAGAAGAAATTTTATTCATTTCATGCACAAAAAATCAAACACAACACATAGATCCAACCTCTCCTCTTTCCGATCACTCAAATGAAACTACCCCTCCATAGATGGGGTAAGCGAGATGATGCGGGAGAGGAGAGACATTTTAAAATAAATAAAAATAAAAGAAAGAAACAAAATGATGCTGAATAATAATTTCCAGGAGTGTCCCTCGGCTTCCTCCAATCTCCAATTGTGGTGTCCCAGAAGGAATAGGATTGAATATGGGATGTTTTGAGGAGGAGGAGTTCTCCTCCTTTTATAGCCATATTTCTATCCTCCGAATGTTGTCGCGTTTCTGACCAAATAAATGACCTCTTCACGCATTTAGCCCTTCTTCAATTTTGTTTATAATTGTCTTGGACGTGTCCTCTCAAAATGTCATCGGATTTGGACATTTATTCCGAGAGTTATGGCCCTTTTACTCTGATTATTTATTCTGTCCAGTCAGACTCTCCAAAACGTCAACCCCGTATTTGGAAGCTTTAATGGACCCTCAAACGGCCAAATCCGGCGGCATTTACTTCATAAAAGATGTTCTAAAACCCCTTGTGAGTCTACCCACCGACTATCACAACATTTGGATCCACAATGAATGTGTTATGTATCCCACACCAAAACAAGGCAGAACTGAAAACAGTTTTCTTTCTCCCAATTTTTAGCTTCTTTTGATCTTCCATATGGCCGATTCAACTTTTTGTCCAAAAATAGTAAATAAATCCATGGATGTGTAGAATATAGAAAAGAAAGAATTTTTAAATTTGGATTAGTGTAGATAATTTTATGGCCAAAATACAGAAATAATATAAAACTGTTAAAAATCCAAAATGGCCAATTTTTACTATTCAGTTCAAAATAACACCATTATCATAAAAATGAAACAATTCATCTTAGAGGAACACTTTTGTGGCTTTAAAACAAGGATATTTAATATAAATTAATTGAAAATATTTTCTCTATCAATTCCCCCAAACTTATCACTTGGACTCCTGGACAAGTAAAAATCAAATCAAATCAAATCTAAAACACATATCAATGAGATCTATCAAATCAATTCCAAGGAACAAAAAGATATCATGCCTCATCAAAAAAATTATTTCAAGTTCACAATTTAATATTTTAATATATTTACACTTCATTTCTTATCCCATTCACACAAAACACCTACCTCAGATGAATTTTCTCTCATCTCACAAATGTAAATGCTAATAAGGCTTTTCTCATCCAAACTCACACAAGAGTCACCATAGGCTTGAGAAATTCCTACTTCTCCACCCGATGTGAGTCAAGGACATGTGTTTCTCATGAGGACTTTTCAGGGGTGTTCTGTGTCTTCCCGTTGGTAATATTTAGATGTTAAAAGTTTTGAGGCTGAAAAAGGAAGGCTTGGCTCTTATTGAAGAAAAATTGCGAGATTCTAATTTTCACTCAAATATGGTCTCCTTCACTTCCCCTTTGTTGAAAATAGGATCCATCATCATTCAATCAGCTCAGTAGAAAAAATTTCAATCTTTTCAAACGTGATTTTTTTTAAAGCTCCAGATAGGAACAACTTTCTTTTTTACTTTGGAAGCTCCAGAAAGGCACAGCTTCTTTTGTCATAAAAGCTCCAGAAAAGGATCAGCTTTCAAGAGAATAATATTTCATCATCACACACATCTCTTCCACAAATTATTTTCCACCCAAAGTATCACCAAATGACGCCGTACACCACAGGACATCTTCCCCCACACTTAAGTTCAACGAGATCATGTAATTTCACTTCAAGAAATGGTAGGATAGGGAAAATTATCTTGAAATGTGGCTAACCTAACAGGCAATTCATGGATACTAGGGGCTACAATGAAGGATAAATGTAATGGTGGGCCATAATGAAAATGATTATTTTGAAAAGTGGGATTCAAACCAAATAAATTCCTCAATCATTTTAAACACACGTACCCCAAACCCTCATGTTTTGAAAGGAATAAATCAAATTCTAGTTAAAGCAAGCATGGTATGGTTCTCTCAAGAAATGAGGTGAATGAAAAGAATATGACAAACATGGTTCATAAGCCTCACAGGAAAGTGATTTTAACGATATAGAGAGTGAAATATGGCATGAGATTCAAAAATTAGTGTAATTTTCATGAAATTCCAAAAAAAATGAACTTGAAACAAATTTATTTCAGCATTCATTTAAGCTCAGTTTCATGAAAGAGATTGGTTCACTCATTGACATGGGTTTCAAAAATGGTATTAATAATCTTGTCAGCTCAAAAATTTTAGAAACACGCAAAAAAATAAAAAAAACAGAGAAAAATTTGAAAACACACAAATTTTTAATTTTTTTTTAATTTTTTTTTAAAAATAAAAACAAAATGAAAATACTAAACTACAAAGGTTCCCTCCCCCACACATAAATGATGCAGTGTCCTAAATGAATTCAAGTTTAATTATCATGTAAGGCAATTTTAAAATGAATCACATCATCAAGAAAGTGTGAAGGAGAGGTGCAACATGATTTATTCGCAGTGCACCATTGAGTTCTCCTCATAAGTGTTGCACTATGAAAACCTACAAATAAAAGAACAAAAGAAAACATAAGATATTTATTGAAAGAAATGAAAATAGAAATCTGATGATAATAGAAGGATAAGACTTTTTTTAATCCCCCAAGTGGGCCATGGGTTTTGACTGCCTCCAGAGGGGAAGTTCTAATCAGTTATCCCCATTCTGATGGTGGGTGAAGTTTCTTTCTCATGAACCAACAAAAACTTTTCTTTATAGGATGAAATTATTCCTTTTTCTTGAGGACTCCATTGATAAAATTCACCATGTCCACCCTAATTGTAATGAGATAAAACATGCATGGGGGGGTTAAGACAATGAATGAGTCCTCCTCTTTCTTTGGTTCTACATGAACAACATCTTCTTTATTATCCAGTGGTTGCTGAAGTTATGATACATCTGGGGAAAAATCAAAGGGAATGTCCGAGTTTAATTCTATTTGAAAAAAATTAAAGCACAATGAATCAATTTCAAATTCTTTCCTTTCAATTTAAGTAGCTTGTGTCTCATGTTCCTCCAGAAAATCCACTTTGATCTTCTCCTGTACTCCCTCCATTAAATGTTCAACAGGTTTGGGGAGCACTAGATGTTCCTCCAAGGATGAATATCTTTTTTCATCGTATTCATCTAAAGAAATACATGTGTTGTCTGAATCTAAAAAATTAAAATAAGGGGAGGTAATAATCAATTTAGTTTCAAAAAAATCAAAAGATAATGAGTTTATAAAAAGATTGACTCCCTGATCTTGTATGGATTCAATTGCTTCATTAATGGGAGGTGCTTCTTGGAGTTGAATTTCCCTAGATAGAGGTAGACAGTCAGACTCCTCTCTCTTCTCTTCAAATTCCACTACATGGTTGATTTATTCCTTCAATGTTTTTGAATCATCTACCTTATGAGGAATAGTTGGCTCAAGAAGTTCCTCACACTCATTCCAGAAGTTATCCAGATCTTTTTGATCTCCCATATGTATTTTAATTGCTAAATCTCATTCATCAATATCCTCCAACATTGATTGAGATGGGCTCAATGGATCTTTTTTTAATTTCATCAAGGACTCTATGGGTTCTTCAACTTGAAGGATTTGTGGGGATACTTCTTCAATCAATTTTTCGGGTTCTGGTTCTTGTTCGGGCACCATTTGTTGATCCTGGGATGCATGTACTTGTTTCGCAACCCACTTTATTGACGTCTCTAGGTTTTGAACCATTTGAATAATTCTTTCAAATCGGGCTTCAAGATCCTTATGAAATTCTTCTTCTTGGTGTTGCACTTTGATCATTTCTTGATAAAATTCTAGAAAATTCTCCTGATGTTCAATTAATTCTCTGCACAATCCCTCCAACATTGGGTATTCGAGGATCTCTTTAAGGTTTTCAATGAGATCGTTGAATTCATCCTCTGTGATGATTTAGATTCGAGCTCCCCGAATTTTTTTATCCAAGAAAGAAACTTTATACTCTATAGACCAAGCTGATTCAATAATTGGTTCTGGAACTGGTGGGTAATTTTTCCATGAATTAAAAAAATACTCATTTGAAAACAACATGTCAAAAGATTTTTTTTTTAATTTTTTTTTAAATTGAAAAGATCAAATATTTACAATTAGTTTGTGGAACTACCTCCCCGGCAACGATGCCAAGTTTGACTCATACCTGTCGTGGGGCATGGAAAAACAATATTTTTTTACCTAAGTATAGTGTAGCAGTTGATCCTAGGTAGTCTCTCGAAGAGGAGTGCACACAAAACATGTTTGTCACCTTTTGTTGGTTTTCTTAAAAATATTGGTTTTAACAAATGATAAAGACGATGACCAGATTGGGTTCGGCTAGACATAGTGTTGTGCCATCATGGTTTCCAAATATTATCTCTTCTTCTTCCTTAAACTAGTAAGAGATAGATTCATCTACCGAGTCCTCTCTCTCCCTTAGTCAGATAAATGTGATGAGAATTTTCATTTCTAAAACCTTAGATTGGTCTATCCTCTTTCCAATGTGCTTAGGGTTCTAGAAGGTCTCCTGATTAATTAGAGAAATCCTAGACCTGGAATTGTTGTTCCTTAATAAACCAAGAGTTATACATACAATCCTAAACACGTGCTTGACAACCACCGAGCAATCACCACCCAACGCTAATCTTGTTCCACCGTATACAGATTAGAATTGGGTGGAGGGAGATGTGAAAATCAACCAAAGAAATTTATAATTTCAGAATAAAAAACATAACACTACCGCATTCGGAATTTAATACTGAATTAATAATTGAAACCATTATAAGAAAGAAGAAAAAATTTTATTCATTTCATGCACAAAAACGCAAACACAACACATAGGTCCAGCCTCCCCTCTTTCTGATCATTCAAATGAAACTACCCCTCCATAGATGGGGTAAGCGAGATGATGCGGGAGAGGAGAGACATTTTAAAGTAAATAAAAATAAAAGAAAGAAACAAAATGATGCTGAAGAAGAATTTCCCTGAGTGTCCCTTGGTTTCCTCCCGTCTCTGGTTGTGGTGTCCTAGAAGGAATGGGATGGAAATGGGATGTTTTGAGGAGGAGGAGCTCTCCTCCTTTTGTAGCCATATTTCCGTCCTCCGAATTTTGTCACGTTTTTTACACAATAAATGAACTCTTCATGCGTTGATCCCTTTTCAATGTTGTTTATAATTACCTTGGCTATGTCCCCTCAAAATATTATTGGATTTGGACAGGTATTCCGAGAGTTATGATCCTTTTACTCTGATCATTTTTTCTGTCCATTCAGACTCTCCAAAACACCAACCCCCGGATTAGGAAGCTTTAATGGACCCTCAAACGGCCAAATCCAGAGACCATTCCATCATAAAATATCTGATAAAACTCTTTTCGTGTTTATCCACTAAATATCACAACATTTGGACCCTCCATAAATGAGTTATGGATCCCACACCAAAATAAGGCAGAACTGAACATAGTTTTCTTTCTCCCAATTTTGAGATTCTTTTGAGCTTCCATATTGCCCATTCAACTTTTTGTCCAAAAATATTAAAGGAATCCCTGGATGTTTAGAATCTGTAAAAGAAAGAAATTTTTAATTTTGATTAGTGTGGATAATTTTATGGCCAAAATACAAAAATAATTTAAAACTGTTAAAAATCCAAAATGGCCAATTTTTACTATTCAACTCAAAATAACACCATTATCATAAAAATGAAACAATTCATCTTAGATGAACACTTTTATGGGTTTAAAACAAGGATATTAAATATAAATTAATTTAAATTTTTTTCTCTATCAATTCCCCCACACTTAGCACTTGGACTCCTGGACAAGTAAAAATCAAATCAAATCAAATCCAAAACACATATCAATGAGATCTATCAAATAAATTCCAAGAATCAAAAAGATAACATGCCTCATCAAACACAATTATTTCAAGTTCTAAATTTTAGATTTTAATATGTTTTCACTTCTTTTCTTATCCCATGCACACAAAACACCTACCTCACATGAGTTTTCTCTCATATCACAAATGGAAATGCTGAACAAGGATTTTCTCATCCAAACTCACACAAGAGTCACCATAGGCTTGATAAATTCCTAATTCTCCACCCAATGTGAGTCAAGGACATGTGTTTCTCATGAGGACATTTCAGGGTTGTTCTGTGGCTTCCAGTTGGTAGGATTTAGATGTTAAAAGTTCTCAGGCCCAAAAAGGAAGGCTTGTCTCTTATTGAAGGAAAATTTCAAGATTCTAATTTCCACTCAAATATGGTCTCCTTCACTTCCCCTCTGTTGAAAATAGGATCCATAATCATTCAATCAGCTCAGCAGCAAAAATTTCAATCTTTTCAAACATGATTTGTTTTAAAGCTCCAGATAGGCACAACTTTATTTTTACATTGGAAGCTTCAGAAAGGCACAACTTCTCTTGTCATAAAAGCTCCAGAAAAGGAACAACTTTCAACAGAATAATTTTTAATCATCACACACATCTCTTCGACAATTTATTTTCCACCCAAAGTATCACCAAATGAGGCAGTACACCACAGGGCATCTTCCCCCACACTTATGTTCAACTAGATCATGAAATTTCACTTCAAGAAATGATAGTATAGAGAAAATTAGCTTGTAATGTGGCTAACATAACAGGCAATTCATGGCTACTCAGGGATACAATGAAGTATAAATGTAAAGGTGGACCATAATGAAAAGGATTATTTTGAAAATGGGGCTTCATACCAAATAAATGCCTCAATAATTTAAAACACACGTACATCAAACCCTCATGTTTTGAAAGAAATAAATCAAATTTTTGTTAAAGCAATAATGGTATGGTTCTCTCAAGAAATGAGGTGAATGAAAAGAATATGACAAAAATGTTTTCGAAGCCTCACAGGAAAGTGATTTCAACGATATAGACAGTGAAATATGGCATGGGATTAAAAAATCACTGTACTTTTCATGAAATTCCAAAAAAATTGAACTTGAAACAAATTCATTTCAGCATTCATTTAAGCTCAGTTTCATGAAATATATTGGTTCACTCATTAACATGTGTTTCAAAAATTGTATTGATAATCTTTTCAGCTCGAAATTTTCAGAAACACGCAAAAAACTAAAAAAAATAAACACAGAAAAATTTGAAAACACACAATTTTATAATTTTTTTTTAATTTTTTTTCAAAAACAAAAACAAAATAAAAATACTAAACTACAGAGGTTCCCTCCCCCACACTTAAATGATGCATTGTCCTCAATGAATTCAAGTTTATTTATCATGTAAGGCAATTTTAAAATGAATCACAACATCAAGACAGTGTGAAGGAGAGGTAAAACCTGATTTATTCATAGTGCACCATTGAGTTATCTTCATAAGTGTTGCACTCTGAAAACCTACAAATAAAAGAACAAAATAAAACATAAGATATTTATTGAAAGAAATGAAAATAGAAATAGGATGATAATAGAAGGATAAGACTTGGTTTAATCCCCCAAGTGGGCCCTGGGATTTGACTGTCTCCAGAGGGGCAGTTCTAATCAGTTATCCCCAATCTGATGGTGGTTGAAGTTTCTTGCTCATGAACCAACAAAAACTTTTCTTTCCAGGATGAAATTATTCCTTTTTCTTGAGGACTCCATCGATAAAATTCACCAAGTCCACCCTCATTGTAGTGAGATAAAACATGCATGGTGGGGTTAGGACAATGAATGAGTTCTCCTCTTTCTTGGGTTCCTCATGAACAACATCTTCTTTATTATCCACTAGTTGCTGAAGGTATGCTACATCTGTGGAAAAATCAAAGGGAATGTCAGATTTTATTTCTAATTGAAAAAAATTAAAGCACGAAGAATCAATGTCAAATTCTTCCCTTTCAAATTAAGTATCTTGTGTCTCATTTTCCTCCAGAAAATCCACTTTGATCTTCTCTTTTACTCACTCTAGTAAATGTTCAACATGTTTGGGGAGAACTAGATGTTCCTCCATGGATGAATATCCTTTTTCTTCGTCCTCCTCTAAAGAAATACATGTGTTGGCTGAATTTGAAAAATTAAAAGAAGGGGAGGTAATACTCAATTTAGTTTCAAAAAAATCAATAGATAATTAGTTTATGAAATGATTGACTCCCTGATCTTGTTTGGCTTCAATTGCTTCTTTAATGGGAGTTTCTTATTGGAGTTGAATTTCCCTAGATAGAGGTAGACAATCAGACTCCTCTCTCTTCTCTTCAAATTCCACTACATGGTTGATTTCTTCTATCAATGTTGTTGAATCATCTAAATTATCTGGAATATTTTTCTCAAGATGTTCCTCACACTCATTCCATAAGTTATCCAGATCGTTTTGATCTCCCATATGTATTTAAATTGCTAAATATTCTTCAACAATCTCCTCCATCATTTATTGAGATGGGCTCAATGGATCTTCTTTTAATTCCATCAAGGACACCGTGGGTTCTTCAACTTGAAGGATTTTTGGGGATACTTATTCCATCAATTTTTCGGGTTCTGGTTCTTTTTCGGGCTCTATTTTTTGATCCTGGGATTCATGTAGTTGTACCAAAACCCACTTTATTGACGTCTCCAGGTTTTGAACCATTTGACCAATTCTTTCAAATCGGGCTTCAAGATCCTTATGAACTTCTTCTTCTTATTTTTTCACATTGATCATTTCTTGATACAATTCTTGAAAATACTCCTGAAGTTCAATTAATTCTCTGGACAATCCCTCCAACACTGGGTATTCGAGGTTCTATTTAAGGTTTTCAATGAGATCCTTGAATTCATCCTCTGTGATGATTTGGATTCGAGCTCTCCGATTTTTTTAGCCAAGAAAGAAGCTTTATACTCTATAGACCAAGGTGATTCAAAAATTGTTTCTCGCACTGGTGGGTAATTGTTCCATGAATTGAAAAAATAATCATTTGAAAACAACATGTCAAAAGATTTTTCTTAAATTTTTTTTAAATTGAAAAAGTCAAATATTTACAATAAGTTTGTGGCACTACCTCCCCGGCAACGGCGCCAAGTTTGACGCACGCCTGTCTTGGGGAGTGGAAAAACAATATTTTATTTACCTAAGTATAGTATAGCAGTTTATCCTAGGTAGTCATCCGAAGAGGAGTTCATACAAAAAAAGGTTGTCACTTTTTGTAGATTTTCTTAAAAACATTGGTTTTAAGAAATGATAAAGACGGTGATCAGATTGGGTTCGGCTACACATAGTGTTGTGCCATCATGGTTTCCAAATTTTATCTCTTCTTCTTCCATAAATTGGTAAGATATAGATTCATCTATCGAGTCCTCTCTCTCCCTTAGTCAGATAAATGTGATGAGAATTTTCCTTTCTAAAACCTTAGATTGGTCTATCCTCCTTCCAATGTGCTTACAGTTGTAGAAGGTATCTTGATTAATTAGAGAAATCCTAGACCTGGAATTGTTGTTCCCTAATAAACCAAGATTTATACATACAATCTTACACACGTTCTTGACAACCGCCGAGCAATCACCACCCAACCCTAATCTTGTTCCATCGTATACAGATTAGAATTGGGTGGAGGGAGATGTGATCATCGACCAAAGAAATTTATAATTTCAGAATCAAAAACATAACACCACCGCATTCAGAATTTAATAATGAATTAATAATTGAAGCCATTATAAGAAAGAAGAAGAAATTTTATTCATTACAAGCACAAAAACTCAAACACAACACATAGGTCCAGCCTCCCCTCTTTCCGATCACTCAAATGAAACTACCCCTCCATAGATGGGGTAAGCAAGATGATGTGGGAGAGGAGAGACATTTTAATGTAAATAAAAATAAAAGAAAGAAACAAAATGATGCTGAATAAGAATTTCTCGGAGTGTCCCTTGGCTTCCTCCTATCTACGATTGTGGTGTCCCAGAAGGAATGGGATGTAATATGGGATGTTTTGAGGAGGAGGATCTCTCCTCCTTTTATAGCCATATTTTCGTCCTCCGAATGTTGTCGCGTATTTGACCTAATAAATGACCTCTTAATGCAGTGAGCCATTCTTAAATGTTTTTTATAATTGTCTTGGCCATGTTCCATCAAAAACTCATCAGATGTGGATAGGTATTCCGAGAGTTATGGCCCTTTTACTCTGATCATTTATTCTGTCCAGTCAGACTCTCCAAAACTCCAACCCCCAGATTATAAAGCTTTAATGGACCATCAAACGGCCGAATCCAGCGGCCTTTCCTTCATAAAATATGTTCTAAAACTCATTTAGCGTCTTTCCACCGATTATCACAACATTTGGACCCAGCATGATTGAGTTATGGATCCAACACCAAAACAAGGCAGAACTAAAAACAGCGTTCTTTCTCCCAATTTTGAGCTTCTTTTGAGCTTCCATATGGCAGATTCAAATTTTTGTCCAAAAATAGTAAATGAATCCCTGGATGTGTAAAATCTGGAAAAAAATAATTTTTCAATTTGGATTAGTGTAGATAATGTTATGGGCAATATACAGAAATAATTTAAAACTGTTAAAAATCCAAAAATGGCCAATTTTTACTATTCATCTCAAAATAACGCCATTATCATAAAAATGAAACAATTCATCTTAGAAGAATACTTTTGTGGGTTTAAAACAAGGATATTCAATATAAATTAATTGAAAATATTTGCTGTATCAATTCCCACACACTTAGCACTTGGACTCCTGGACATGTAAAAATCAAATCAAATCAAATCCAAAACACATATCAATGAGATCTATCAAATCAATTCCAAGAAACAAAAAGATATCATGCCTCATCATAAAAATTATTTCAAGTTATTCATTTTTGATTTTAATATATTTACACTTCATTTCTTTTCCCATGCACACAAAACACCTACCTCACATGAATTTTCTCTCTTCTCATAAATGTAAATGATGAACAAGGCTTTTCTCATCCAAACTCACACAAGATTCACCATAGGCTAGATAAATTCCTACTTCTCCACCCGATGTGATGTCAAGGACATGTGTTTCTCATGGGGAATTTTTAGGGTTGTTCTGTGGCTTTTGATTGGTAGGATTTAGATGTTAAGAGTTCTGAGGACAAAAAAGGAAGGCTTGGCTCTTATTGAAGCAAAATTGCAGGATTATAATTTTCACTCAAATATGGTCTCCTTCACTCCCCCTTTGGTGAAAATAGGCTCCATCATCATTCAATCAGCTCAGCAGCAAAAATTTCAATCTTTTCAAACATGATTTTTTTAAAGCTCCAGATAGGCACAACTTTCTTTTTTTACTTTGGAAGCTCCAGAAAGGCACAACTTCTCTTTTCATAAAAGCTACAGAAAAGGCATAGATTTCAACAAAACAATTTTTCAGCATCACACACATCTCTTCTACAATTTATTTTCCACCCAAAGTATCACCAAATGAGGCAGTACACCACATGACATCTTCCCCCCACACTTAAGTTCAACTACATCATGCAATTTCACTTCAAGAAATGGTAGGATAGGGAAAATTGGCTTATAATGTGGCTAACCTAACAGGCAATTCAAGGATACTAGGGGCTACAATGAAGGATAAATGTAAAGGTGGTTCATAATTAAAAGGATTATTTTGAAAAGGGTTCTTCAAACCAAATAAATTCCTCAATCATTTAAAACACAGGTACCCTAAACCCTCAAGTTTTGAAAGAAATAAATAAAATTCTCGTTAAATCAAGCATGGTATGGTTCTCTCAAGAAATGAGGTGAATGAAAAGAATATGAAAAAAATTGTTCAGAAGCCTCACAGGAAAGTGATTTCAATGATATAGACAGTGAAATATGGCATGGGATTAAAAAATCAGTGTACTTTTCATGAAATTCCAAAAAAAATTGAACTTGAAACAAATTCATTTCAGCATTCATTTAAGCTCAGGTTCATGAAATAGATTGGTTCACTCATTGACATGGGTTTCAAAAATGGTATTGATAATCTTTTCAACTAAAAAATTTCAGAAACATGCCAAAAACTAAAAAAAAATAAACACAAAAATTTTTGAAAACACACAATTTTTTCATTTTTTTGATTTTTTTTCAAAAACAAAAACAAACAAAAAATACTAAACTACAAAGGTTCCCTCCCACACACATAAATGATGAAGTTTACTCAATGAATTAAAGTTTATTTATCATGTAAGGAAATTTTAAAATGAATCATAACATCAATAAAGTGTGAAGGAGAGGTACAACCTAATTTATTTACAGTGCACCATTGAGTTATCCTCATAAGTGTTGCACTCTAAAAACCTACAAATAAAAGAACAAAATAAAACATAAGATATATATTGAAAGAAATGATAATAGAAATATGATGATAATATAAGGATAAGACTTGGTTTAATCCCCCAAGTGGGCCGTGGGTTTTGACTGCCTCCAGATGGGCAGTTCTAATCAGTTATCCCCAATCTGATGGTGGGTGAAGTTTCTTGCTCATGAACCAACAAAAACATTTCTTTCCAGGATGAAATTCTTCCTTTTTCTTGAGGACTCCATTGATAAAATTCACCAAGTCCACCCTCATTGTAATGAGATAAAACATGAATGGTGGGGTTAGGACAATGAATGATTCCTCCTCTCTCTTGGGTTCTGCATGAACAACATCTTCTTTATTATCCATTGGTTGCTGAAGGTATGATACAATTTGGAAAAATCAAAGGGAATGTCAGAGTTTAATTCTATTTGAAAAAAATTAAATCACGAAGAATCAATTTCAAATTATTCCTTTTCAATGTAAGTAGCATGTGTCTCATTTTCCTCCAGAAAATCCACTTTGATCTTCTCTTGTACTCCCTCCATTAAATGTTCAACAGGTTTGGGGAGCACTAGATGTTCCTCCATGGATGAATATCCTTTTTAATCGTATTCCTCCAAAGAAATACATGGGATGGCTGAATCTGAAAAATTAAAAGAAGGGGAGGTAATACACATTTTAGTTTCAACAAAATCAAAAGATAATGAGTTTATGAAAATATTGACTCCCTGAACTTGTTTGGCTTCAATATCATCTTTAATGGGAGGTTATTCTTGGAGTTGAATTTCCCTAGATAGAGGTAGACAGTCAGACTCCTCTCCCTTCTTTTCAAATTCCACTACTTGGTTGATTTTTTCCTTCAATGTTGTTGAATCATCTACATTATGAGGAATAGTTGGCTCAAGAAGTTCCTCACACTCATTCCAGAAGTTATCTAGATCTTTTTGATCTCCCATATGTATTTTAATTGCTAAATATTCTTCATCAATCTCCTCCAACATTGATTGATATGGGCTCAATGGAACTTTTTTTAATTTCATCAAGGACTCAATGGGTTATTCAACTTAAAGGATTTGTGGGAATAATTCTTCCATCAATTTTTCGGGTTCTGGTTCTTGTTCAAGCTCCATTTGTTGGTCCTGGGATGCATGTACTTGTTCCATAACCCACTTTATTGACGTCTCCAGGTTTTGAACCATTTGACTAATTCTTTCAAATCGGGCTTCAAGATATTTATGAAACTCTTCTTCTTGGTGTTGCACTTTGATAATTTCTTGATAAAATTCTGGAAAATACTCCTGAAGTTCAATTAATTTTCTAGACAATCCCTCCAGCACTGGGTATTCGAGGTTCTTTTTAAGTTTTTCAATGAGATATTTGAATTCATCCTCTCTGATGATTTGGATTCGAGCTCCCTGAATTTTTTTAGCCAATAAAGAAACGTTATACTCTATAGACCAAGGTGATTCAATAATTAGTTCTCGCACTGGTGGGTAATTTTTACATGAATTAATGAAATAATCATTTGAAAACAACATGGAAAAAGATTTTTTTTAATTTTTTTAATTGAAAAGGTCAAATATTTACAATTAGTTTGTGGCACTACCTTCCCGGCAACTGCGCCAAGTTTGACGCACGCCTGTCATGGGGCGTGGAAAAAAAATATTTTATTTACCTAAGTATAGTATAACAGTTGATCCTAGGTAGTCTCCCGAAGAGGAGTGCACAGAAAACAAGGTTTTCACTTTTTGTTGGTTTTCTTAAAAAGATTGGTTTTAACAAATGATAAAGACGGTGATCAGATTGGGTTTGGCTAGACATAGTGTTGTGCCATCATGGTTTCAAAATTTTATCTCTTCTTTTTCCTTAAACTGGTAAGAGATAGATTCATCTACCGAGTCCACTCTCTCCCTTAGTCAGATAAATGTGATTAGAATTTTCCTTTCAAAAACCTTAGATTGGTCTATCCTCTTTCCAATGTGCTTACGGTTGTAGAATGTCTCTTGATTAATTAGAGCAATCATAGACCTAGAATTGTTGTTCCCTAATAAACCAAGATTTATACATACAATCCTACACACGTTCTTGATAACCACCGAGCAATCACCACCCAACCCTAATCTTGTTCCACGGTATACAGATTAGAATTGGGTGGAGGGAGATGTGATCATCGACCAAATCAATTTATAATTTCAGAATCAAAAACTCAATTCGGAATTTAATACTGAATTAATAATTGAAACCATTATAATAAATGAGAGGAAATTTTATTCATTTCAAGCACAAAAACTCAAACACAACACATAGGTCCAGCCTCCCCTCTTTCCGATCACTCAAATGAAACTACACCTCCATAGATGGGGTAAGTGAGATGATGCGGTAGAGGAGAGACATTTTAATGTAAATAAAAATAAAAGAAAGAAACAAAATGATGCTGAAGAAGAATTTCCCCGAGTGTCCCTTGGCTTCCTTCCATCTTCGATTGTGGTGTGCCAGAAGGAATGGGATGGAATATGGGATGTTTTGAGGAGGAGGAGCTCTCCTCCTTTTATAGCCATATTTCTGTCCTCCGAATGTTGTCGCATTTTTTTCCTAATAAATGACCTTTTCGCGCATTGATCCCTTCTTCAATGTTATATATAATTGTCATGTCCGTGTCCCCTCAAAATATCATCGGATTTGGACAGTAATTCCAAGAGTTATGGCCCTTTTACTCTGATCATTTATTCTGTCCAGTCAGAATCTCTAAAACGCCGACCCCTGGATTAGGAAGCTTTAATGGACCCTCAAACGGCCGAATCCAGCAGCCTCTCCTTCATAAAAGATGTTCTAAAACTCCTTGTGAGTCTACCCACTGAATAGAACAACATTTGGACCCACCATGAATGAGTTATGAATCCCACACCAAAACAATGCAGAACTGAAAACAGTTTTCTTTTGTCCCACTTTTGAGCTTCTTTTGAGCTTCCATATGACCGATTCATCTTTTTGTCCAAAAATAATAAATGAAGCCCTGGATGTGTAAAATATGGAAAAGAAATAATTTCTCAATTTTCATTAGTGTAGATAATGTTATGGCCAAAATAAAAAAATAATTTAAAACTGTTAAAAATCCCAAATGACCAATTTTTACTATTCACCTCAAAATAACACCATTATCATAAAAATGAAACAATTCATCTTAGAGGAACACTTTTGTGGGTTTAAAACAAACATATTCAATATAAATTAATTGAAAATATTTTCTCTGTCAATTCCCCCACAATTAGCACTTGGACATCTGGACAAGTAAAAATCAAATAAAATCAAATCCAAAACACATATCAATGAGATCTATCAAATCAATTCCAAGAAACAAAAAAGATATCATGCCTCATCAAAAACAATTATTTCAAGTTCTCAATTTTAGATTTTAATATATTTACACTTCATTTATTATCCAATGCACACAAAACATGTAGCTCACATGAATTTTCTCTCATCTCATAAATGTAAATGCTGAACAAGGCTTTTCTCATCCAAACTCACACAAGAGTCACCATAGGCTTGATAAATTTCTACTTCTCCACCCGATGTGAGTCAAGGACATGTGTTTCTCATGAGGACTTTTCAGGATTGTTCTGTGGCTTCTGGTTGGTAGGATTTAGATGTTAAAAGTTCTGAGTCCGAAAAAGGAAGTCTTGGCTCTTATTGAATCAAAATTGCAAGATTCTAATTTTCGCTCCAATATGGTCTCCTTCACATCCCCTTTGTTAAAAATAGGCTCCATAATCATTCAATCAGCTCAGCCGCAAAAATTTCATTCTTTTCAAACATGATTTTTTTTAAAGCTCCAGATAGGCACATCTTTCTTTTTTACATTGGATTCTCTAGAAAGGCACAACTTCTCTTGTCATAAAAGCTTCAGAAAAGGCACAACTTTCAACAGAATAATTTTTCAGTATCACACATATCTCTTCCACATTTTATTTTCCACCCAAAGTAACACCAAATGAGGCATTACACCACAGGACATCTTCCCCCACACTTAAGTTCAACTAGATCATGCAATTTCACTTCAAGAAATGGTAGGATAGGGAAAATTGGCTTGTAATGTGGCTAACCTAACAGAATATTAACGGCTACTAGGGGCTACAATGAAGGATAAATGTAAAGGTGGGCCATAATGAAAAGGATTATTTTGAAAAGGGGGCTTCAAACCAAATAAATGCCTCAATCATTTGAAACACACGTACCCCAAACCCTCAGGTTTTGAAAGGAATAAATCAAATTCTGGTTAAAGCAAGCATGGTATGGTTCTCTCAAGAAATGAGTTGAATGAAAACAATATGACAAAAATTGTTCAGAAGCCTCACAGGAAAGTGATTTCAAAGATATAGATAGTGAAATATGGCATGGGATTCAAAAATCAGTGTACTTTTCATGAAATTCCAAATAAATTGAACTTGAATCAAATTCATTTCAGCATTCATTTAAGATCAGTTTCATTAAATAGATTGGTTCACTCATTGACATGGGTTTAAACAATGGTATTGATAATCTTTTCAGCTCAAAATTTTCAGAAACACGCCAAAACTAAAAAAAATAAACACAGAAAAATTTGAAAACACAAAATTTTTTAATTTTTTTTTAATTTTTTTTCAAAAACAAAAACAAAATGAAAATACTAAACTACAAAGGTTCCCTCCCCCACACTTAAATGATGCAGTGTCCTCAATGAATTCAAGTTTATTTATCATGTAATGAAATTTTAAAATGAATCACAATATCATGAAAGTGTGAAAGAGAGGTACAACCTGATTTATTCGCAGTGCACCATTGAGTTATCCTCATAAGTGTTGCACTCTGAAAACCTACAAATAAAATAAAAAAAGAAAACATAAGATATTTATTAAAATAAATGAAAATAGAAATAGGATGAAAATAGAAGGATAAGACTTGGTTTAATCCCCCAAGTGGGCCCTTGGTTTTGACTCCCTTCAGAGGGGCAGTTCTAATCAGTTATCCCTAATCTGATAGTGGGTGAAGTTTCTTACTCATGAACCAACAAAAACTATTCTTTCCAGGATGAAATTCTTCATTTTTCTTGAGGACTCCATCGATAAAAATAACCTAGTCCACCCTCATTGTAATGAGATAAAACATGAATAGTGGGGTTAGGATAATGAATGAGTCCTACTCATTCTTGGGTTCCGCATGAACAACATCTTCTATATTATCCAGTGGTTGCTTAAGGTATGATACATCTGGGGAAAAATCAAAAGGAATGTCAGAGTTTAATTCTATTTGAAAAAAATTAAAGCACGGAGAATCAATATCAAATTCTTCCCTTTCAAAGTAAGTATCTTGTGTCTCATTTTCCTCCAGAAAATCCACTTTGATATTCTCTTGTACTCCCTCCATTAAATGTTCAACAGGTTTGGGTAGCACTAGATGTTCCTCCATGGATGAATACCTTTTTTCATCGTCTTCCTCCAAAGAAATACATGTGTTGGCTGAATCTGGAAAATTAAAAGAAGGAGAGGAAATACTCAATTTAGTATCACCAAAATCAAAATAAAATGAGTTTATGAAAATATTGACTCCCTGATTTTGTTTAGCTTCAATTGCTTCTTTGATTGGAGGTGATTATTGGAATTCAATTTCCCTAGATAGAGGTAGACAGTCAGACTCCTCTCTCTTCTCTTCAAATTCCACTACTTGGTTGACTTCTTCCTTGAATTTTGTTTAGTCATCTACATTATGAGGAATATTTGGCTCAAGAAGTTCCTCACACTCATTCCAGAAGTTATCCAGATCTTTTTGATCTCCCATATGTATTTTAATTGCTAAATATTCTTCATCAATCTCCTCCAACATTGATTGAGATGGGCTCAATGGATCTTCTTTTAATTTCATCAAGGAGTCCATGGGTTCTTCAACTTGAAGGATTTTTGGGGCTACTTCTTCCATCAATTTTTCAGGTTCAGGTTCTTTTTTGGGCTCCATTTTTTGATCCTGGGATGCATGTACTTGTTCTGCAACCCACTTTGTTGACGTCTCCAGGTTTTGAACCATTTGAATAATTCTTTCAAATCAGGCTTCAAGATCCTTATGAACTTCTTCTTCTTGGTGTTTCACTTTGATCATTTCTTGATAAAATTATAGAAAATACTCCTGAAGTTCAATTAATTCTCTAGACAATCCCTCCTACACTGTGTATTCGAGGTTATTTCTAATGTTTTCAATGAGATCCTTGAATTCATCCTCTGTGATGATTTGGATTCGCGATCCCCGAATTTTTTTAGCCAAGAGAGAAACTATATACTCTATAGACCAAGGTGATTCAATAACTGGTTCTCACACTGGTGGGTAATTGTTCCATGAATTAAAGAAATAATCATTTGAAAACAACATGGAAAAATAGTTTTTTTAATTTTTTTTTAAATTGAAAAAGTAAAATATTTACAATTAGTTTGTGGCACTACCTCCCCGGAAACGTCGCCATGTTTGACGCACGCCTATCGTGGGGTGTGGAAAAACAATATTTTATTTACCTAAGGATAGTATAGCAGTTGATCCAAGGTAGTCTCCCTAAGAGGAGTGCACAAAAAACAAGTTTGCCACTTTTTGTTAGTTTTTTAAAGAGATTGGTTTTAACAAATGATAAAGACGATGATCAGATTGGGTTCGGCTAGACATAGTGTTTTGCCATAATGGTTTCCAAATTTTATCTCTTCTTCTTCCTTAAACTGGTAAGATATAGATTTATCAACCGAGACCTCTCTATCCCTTAGTCAGATAAATGAGATGAGAATTTTCCTTTCTAAAACCTTAGATTGGTCTATCCTTCTTCCAATATTCTTAGGGTTATAGAAGGTCTCTTGATTGATTAGAGAAATCCTAGACCTGGAATTGTTCCTCCCTAATAAACCAAGATTTATACATACAATCCTACACATGTGCTTGAAAACCACCAAGCAATCACCACCCAACTCTAATCTTGTTCCACCGTATACAGATTAGAATTGGGTGGAGGGAGATGTGATCATCGACCAAAGCAATTTATTATTTTAGAATAAAAAACATAACACTACCACATTCGTAATTTAATACTGAATTAATAATTGAAACCATTATAATAAAGAAGAAGAAATTTTATTTATTTAAAACACAAAAACTCAAACACAACACATAGGTCCAGCCTCCCCTCTTTCTGATCACTCAAATGAAACTACCCCTCCATAGATGGGGTAAGCGAGATGATGCGGGAGAGGAGAGACATTTTAATGTAAATAAAAATAAAAGAAAGAAACAAAATGATGTTGAAGATGAATTTACCTGAGTGTCCCTTGGATTCCTCCCATCTCCGATTGTGGTTTCCTAGAAGGAATGGGATGGAATATGGGATGTTTTGAGGAGGAGGAGCTCTCCTCCTTTTATAGCCCTATTTCCATTCCTAGAATGTTGTCACGTTTTTGACCCAATAATAGAACTATTAACACGTTTATCCCTTATTCAATGTTGTTTATAATTGTCTTCTCCGTGTCCTCTGAACATCTCATCGGATTTGGACAGGTATTCCGAGAGTTATGGCTCTTTTACTCTGATCACTTATTCTGTCCCGTCAGACTCTCCAAAACGCCAACCCTCGGATTAGGAAGCTTTAATGGACCCTCAAACGGCAGAATACAGGGGCCTTTCCTTCATAAAAGATGTTCTAAAACTCCTTGCGCGTCTAACCACCCAATAGCATAAAATTTGGACCCACCATGAATGAGTTATGGATCCCACAACAAAACAAGGCAGAACTGAAAACAGTTTTCCTTCTCCCACTTTTGAGCTTCTTTTGAGCTTCCATATGGCCGATTCAACTTTTTGTCCAGAAATAGTAAATGAAGCCCTGGATGTGTAGAATCCGGAAAAGAAATAATGTTTCAATTAGGATTAGTGTAGATAATGTTATGTCGAAAATACATAAATAATTTAAAACTGTAAAAAATCCAAAATCGCCAATTTTTACTATTCAGCTCAAAATAACACCATTATCATAAAAATGAAACAATTCATCTTAGAGGAACACTTTTGTGGGTTTAAAACAAGGATATTCAATATATATTAATTGAAAATATTTTCTCTATCAATTCCCCCACACTTAATACTTGCACTCCTGGACAAGTAAAAATCAAATCAAATCAAATCCAAAACACATATCAACGAGATCTATCAAATCAATTCCAAGAAACAAAAAGATATCATGCCTCATAAAAAAAAATTATTTCTAGTTCTCCATTTTATATTTTAATATATTTACACTTCATTTATTATCCCATGCACACAAAACACCTACCTACCATGAATTTTCTCTCATCTCACAAATGTAAATGCTGAACAAGGCTTTTCTCATCCAAACTCACACAAGAGTCACCATAGGCTTGACAAATTCCTACTTCTCCACCCGATGTGATTCAAGGACATGAGTTTCTCACGAGGACTTTTCAGGGTCGTTCTGTGGCTTCCGGTTGGTAGGATTTAGATGTTAAAAGTTCTGAGGCCAAAAAAGGAAGGCTTGGCTCTTCTTGAAGTAGAATTACAAGATTCTAATTTTCACTCAAATATGGTATCCTTCACTTCCCCTTTGTTGAAAATAGGCTCCATCATCATTCAATCAGCTCAGCAGCAAAACATTCAATCTTTTCAAACATTATTTTTTTAAATCTCCAGATAGGTACAACTTTCTTTTTACATTGGATGCTCCAGAAAGGCACAACTTCTCTTGTCAAAAAAGCTCCAGAAAAAGCACAAATTTCAACAGAATAATTTTTCAGCATCACACACATCTCTTCCACAATTTATTTTCAATCCAAAGTATCACCAAATGAGGCAGTACACCACAGGACATCTTCCCCCACACGTAAGTTCAACTATATCATTCAATTTCACTTCAAGAAATGGTAGGATATGGAAAATTGGTTTGTAATGTGGCTAACCTAACAGGCAATTCATTGATACTAGGGGCTACAATGAAGGATAAATGTAAAGGTGGGCCATAATGAAAAGGATTATTTTGAAAAGGGGGATTCAAACTAAATAAATGCCTCAATAATTTAAAACACACATACCCCAAACCCTCAGGTTTTGAAAGGAATAAATCAACTTCTGGTTAAAGTAAGCATGTTATGGTTCTCTCAATAAATGAGGTGAATGAAATGAATATGACAAATATGGTTCAGAAGCCTCACAAGAAAGTGATTTCAATGATATAGACAGTGAAATATTCCATGGAATTCAAAAATCAGTGTACTTTTCATGAAATTCCAAAAAAAGTTAACTTGAAACAAATTCATTTCAGCATTCATTTAAGATCAGTTTCATGAAATATATTGGTTCAATAATTGACATGGGTTTCAAAAATGGTATTGATAATCTTTTCAGCTCAAAATTTTCAAAAACACGCCACAAAAAAAAACAACACAGAAAAATTTGAAAACACACATTTTTTTAAATTTTTAAATTTTTTTTTTCAAAAACAAAAACAAAATAAAAAAACTAAACTACAAAGGTTCCATCCCCCACACATAAATGATGCAGTTTCCTCAATGAATTCAAGTTTATTTATCATGTAAGGCAATTTTAAAATGAATCAAAACATCAAGAAAGTGTGAAGGAGAGGTACAACCGGATTTATTCGCAGTGCACCATTGAGTTATCCTCATAAGTGTTTCACTCTGAAAACCTACAAATAAAAGAACAAAAGATAACATAGGATATTTATTGAAAGAAATGAAAATAGAAATAGGATGATAATAGAAGGATAAGACTTGGTTTAATCCCCCAAGTAGTCCCTCGGTTTTGACTGCCTTTAGAGGGGCAGTTCTAATCAGTAATCCCCAATCTGATGGTTGATGAAGTTTCTTGCTCATGAATGAACAAAAACTTTTCTTTCCAGGATGAAATTCTTCATTTTTGTTGAGGACTCCATCGATAAAATTCACCAAGTCCACCCTCATTGTAATGAGATAAAACATGCATGGTGGGGTTAGGACAATGAATGAGTCCTCCTATTTCTTGGGTTCCGCATGAACAACATCTTCTTTATTATCCAGTGGTTGTGGAAGGAATGATACATCTGGGAAAAAATCAAAGAGAATGTCATAGTTTAATTCTATTTGAAAAAAATTAAAGAACGAAGAATCAATATCAAATTCTTCCCTTTCAAAGTAAGTAGCTTGTGTCTCATTTTCCTCCAGAAAATACACTTTGATCTTCTCTTGTACTCCCTCCATTAAATGTTTAATAGGTTTGGGGAGCACTAGATGTTCCTCCATGGATGAATATACTTTTTTATCGTCTTCCTCCAAAGAAATACATGTGTTGGATGAATCTGAAAAATTAAAATAAGGGGAGGTAATACTCATTTTAATTTCAAAAAAATCAAAAGATAATGAGTTTATGAAAAGATTGACTCCCTGATCTTGTTTTCCTTCAATTTCTTCTTTAATGGGAGGTGCTTCTTGGAGTTGAATTTCCCTAGATAGAGGTAGATAGTCAGACTCCTCTCTCTTCTCTTCAAATTCCACTACTTGGTTGATTTCTTCCTTCAATGTTGTTGAATCATCTACATTATGAGGAATAGTTGGCTTAAGAAGTTCCTCACACTCATTCCAGAAGGTATCAAGATATTTTTGATCTCCCATATGTATTTTAATTGCTAAATCTTATTCATCAATCTCCTCCAAGATTGATTGAGATGGGCTCAATGAATCTTCTTTTAATTTCATCAAGGACTCCTTGGGTTCTTCAACTTGAAGGATTTGTGGGGATACTTATACCATCAATTTTTTGGGTTCTGGTTCTTGTTCAGGCTCCATTTGTTGATCCTGGGATGCATGTACTTGTTCCGCAACCCACTTTATTGACGTCTCCAGGTTTTGAACCATTTAACTAATTCTTTCAAATAGGGCTTCAAGATCATTATGAACTTATTCTTCTTGGTGTTGCACTTTGATCATTTCTTGATAAAATTTTGGAAAATACTCCTAAAGTTCAATTAATTCTCAGGAAAATCCTTCCAGCACTGGGTATTCGAGGTTCTCTTTAAGGTTTTCAATGAGATCCTTGAATTCATCCTCTATGATGATTTGGATTCGAGCTCCCCGAATTTTTTTAGCCAAGAAAGAAACTTTATACTCTATAGACCAAGGTGATTAAAAAATTGGTTCTCGCACTGGTGGGTAATTGTTCCATGAATTAAAGAAATCATCATTTGATAACAACATGGCAAAAGATTTTTTTTTAATTTTTATTAAATTGAAAAAGTCAAATATTTACAATTAGTTTGTGGCAGTACCTCCTCGTCAACGACGCTAAGTTTGACGCACGCCTATCGTGGGGCGTGGTAAAACAATATTTTATTTCCCTAAGTATTTTATAGCAGTTTATCCTAGGTAGTCTCCCGAAAAGGAGTTCACACAAAACAAGGTTTTCAATTTTTGTTTGTTTTCTTAAAAAGATTGGTTTTAAAAAATGATAAAGACGATGATCAGATTGGGTTCGACTAGACATAGTGTTGTGCCATCATGGTTTCCAAATATTATCTCTTCTTCTTCCTTAAACTCTTAAGATATAGATTCATCTACCAATTCCTCTCTCTCCCTTAGTCAGATAAATGTGATGAGAATTTTCCTTTCTAAAACCTTAGATTGGTTTATCCACCTTCCAATGTGCTTAGGGTTGTAAAAGGTATCTTGATTAATTAGAGAAATCCTAGACCTGGAATTTTTCTTCCCTAATAAACCAAGATTTATACATACAATCCTACACACGTGCTTGACAACCGCCGAGAAATCACCACCCAACCCTAAACTTATTCCACCGTATACAGATTATAATTGGGTGGAGGGAGATGTGATCATCGACCAAAGAAATTTATAATTTCAGAATCAAAAATTTAACACTGCTGCATTCGAAATTTAATACCGAATTAATAATTGAAAGCATTATAAGAAAGAAGACGAAATTTTATTCATTTCAAGCACAAAAAATCAAACACAACACATAGGTCCAGCCTCCCCTCTTTCTGATCACTCAAATGAAACTACCCCTCCATAGATGGGATAAGCGAGATGATGTGGGAGAGGATAGACATTTTAAAGTAAATAAAAATAAAAGAAAGAAAGAAACAAAATGACGTCAAAGAAGAATTTCCATGAGTGTCCCTTGGATTCGTCCCATCTCCGTTTGTGGTGTCCTAGAAGGAATGGGATGGAATATGGGATGTTTTGAGGAGGAGGATCTCTCCTCCTTTTATAGCCATATTTCCATCCTCCGAATTTTGTCACGTTTTTGACCCAATAAATGACCTCTTCACGCATTGAGCCCTTCTTCAATGTTGTTTATAATTTTCTTGGCCGTGTCCCATCAAAATATCATCGGATTTGGAAAGGTATTCCGACAGTTATGGCCCTTTTACTCTGATCATTTATTCTGTCCAGTCAGACTCTCCAAAACGCCAACCCCCGGATTATGAAGCTTTAATAGACCCTCCAATGGCCGAATCCAGCGGCCTTTCCTTCATAAAAGATGTGATAAAACTCCTTTCGCGTCTAACCACCGAAAATCACAACATTTGTACCCAGCATGAATGAGTTATGGATCCCACACCAAAACAAGGCAGAACTGAAAACAGTTTTCTTTCTCCCACTTTTGAGCTTCTTTTGAGCGTCCATATGGCCGATTCAACTTTTTTTTCCAAAAATAGTAAATGAATACCTCGATGTTTAGAATCTAGAAAAGAATGAATTTTTCAATTTGGATTAGTGTAGATAATGTTATGGCCAAAATACATAAATAATTTAAAACTGTTAAAAATCCAAAATGGCCAATTTTTACTATTCAGATCAAAATAACACCATTATCATAAAAATGAAACAATTAATCTTAGAGGAACACTTTTGTGGGTTTAAAACAAGGATATTATATATAAATTAATTGAAAATAATTGCTTTATCAATTCCCCCACACTTATCACTTGGACTCCTGGACAAGTAAAAATCAAATCAAATCAAATCCAAAACACATATCAATGAGATCTATCAAATCAATTCCAAGAAACAAAAAGATATCATGCCTTATCAAAAACAATTATTTCATGTTCTCCATTTTAGATTTTAATATATTTACACTTCATTTCTTATCCCATGCACACAAATCACCTACCTCACATGAATTTTCTCTCATCTCACAAATGTAAATGCTGAACAAGGCTTTTCTCATCCAAACTCACACAAGAGTCACCATAGGCTTGATAAATTCCTACTTCTACACCCGATGTGAGTCAAGGACTTGTGTTTCTCATGAGGAATTTTTAGGGTTGTTCTATGGAATCTGGTTGGTAGGATTTAGATCTTAAAAGTTCTGAGGCCGAAAAAGGAAGGCTTGGCTCTTATTGAAGAAAAATTGCAAGATTCTAATTTTCACTCAAATATGGTCTCCTTCACTTCCCCTTTGTTGAAAATAGGCTCCATAATCATTCAATCAGCTCATCAGCAAAAATTTCAATTTTTTCAAACTTGATTTCTTAAAGCTCCAGATAGGCACAACTTTCTTTTTTACATTGGAAGCTCCAGAAATTCACAACTTCTCTTATCATAAAAGCTCCAGAAATGGCACAACTTTCAAAAGAATATTTTTTCAGCATCACACACATCTCTTCCACAATTTATTTTCCACCCAAAGTATCACCAAATGAGGCAGTGCACCACATGAAATCTTCCCCCACACTTAAGTTCAACTAGATCATGCAATTTCACTTCAGGAAATGGTAGGATAGGGAACATTGGATTCTAATGTGGATAACCTAAGAGGAAATTCATGGCTACTAGGGGCTACAATGAAGGATAAATGTAAAGGCGGGCCATAATGAAAAGGATTATTTTGAAAAAGGGGCTTCAAACCAAATAAATACCTCAATCATTTAAAACACACGTACCCAAACCCTCAAGTTTAGAAAGGAATAAATCAAATTATTGTTAAAGCAAGCATGGTATGGTTCTCTCAAGAAATGAGATGAATGAAAAGAATATGAAAAATGGTTCAAAAGACTCACAGGAACGTGATTTCAAAGATGTAGACAGTGAAATATGGCATGGGATTCAAAAATTTGTGTACTTTTCATGAAATTCCAAAAAACGTGAACTTGAAACAAATTCATTTCAGCATTCATTTAAGACCAGTTTCAGGAAATATATTGGTTCACTCATTGACATGGGTTTCAAAAATGGTATTGATAATCTTTTCAGCTCAAAATTTTCAGAAACACGCCAAAACCTAAAAAAATAAACACAGAAAAATTTGAAAACACACAATTTTTTAATTTTTAATTTTTTTTTCAAAAACAAAAAAAAATGAAAATACTAAACTACAGAGGTTCCCTCCCCCACACTTAAATAATGCAGTGTCCTCAATGAATTCAAGTTTATTTATCATGTAAGGCAATTTTAAAATGAATCACAACATCAAGAAAGTGTGAAGGAGAGGTAAAACCTGATTTATTCGCAGTGCACCATTGAGTTATCCTCATAAGTGTTGCACTCTGAAAACCTACAAATAAAAGAACAAAAGAAAACATAAGATATTTATTTAAAGAAATGAAAATAGAAATAGGATGATAATAGAAGTATATGACTTGGTTTAATCCCCCAAGTGTGCCCTGAGTATTGACTGCCTCCAGAGGGGCAGTTCTAATCAGTTATCCCCAATCTGATGGTGGGTGATGTTTCTTGCTCATGAACCAAAAAAAACTTTTCTTTCCAGGATTAAATTCTTCCTTTTTCTTGAGAACTCCATCGATAAAATTCACCAAGTCCACCCTCATTGTAATGAGACAAAACATGCATGGTGGGGTTAGGACAATGAATGAGTACTCTTTCTTGGGTTCTGCATGAACAACATCTTCTTTATTATCTAGTGGTTGCTGAAGGTATGATACATCTGGGGAAAAATCAAAGGGAATATCAGAGTTTAATTCTATTTGAAAAAAACTAAATCATGAAGAATCAACATCAAATTATTCCCTTTAAAATTAAGTAGCTTGTGTCTCATTTTCCTCCAGAAAATCCACTATGATCTTCTCTTGTACTCCCTCCATTAAATGATCAACAGTTTTGCGGAGCACTAGATGTTCCTCCATGGATTAATATCATTTTTAATCGGCTTCCACCAAAGAAATACATGTGTTGCCTGAATCTGAAAAATTAAAAGAAGGGGAGGTAATACTCAATTTAGTTTAAACAAAATCAAAAGATAACGAGTTTATGAAAAGATTGACTCCCTGATCTTCTTTGGCTTCAATTGCTTCTGTAATGGGAGGTGCTTCTTGGTGTTGAATTTCCCTAGATAGAGGTATATAGTCAGACTCCTCTCCCTTCTCTTCAAATTTCACTACTTGGTTGATTTCTTCCTTCAATGTTGTTGAATCATCTACATTATAAGGAATAGTGGGCTCAAGAAGTTCCTCACACTCATTCTAGAAGTTATCCAGATCTTTTTCATCTCCCATATGTATTTTAATTGCTAAATCTTCTTCATAAATCTCCTCCAACATTGATTGAGATGGTCTTAATGGATCTTCTTTTAATTTCATCAAGGAATCCATGGGTTCTTCAACATGAAGGATTTGTGGGGATACTTCTTCCATTAATTTTTCGGGTTCTTGTTCTTGTTCAGGCTCCATTTGATGATCCTGGGATGCATGTACTTGTTCCACAACCCACTTTATTGACGTCTCCAGGTTTTGAACCATTTGACTAATTCTTTCAAATCGGGCTTCAAGATCCTTATGAACTTCTTCTCCTTGGTGTTTAACTTTGATCATTTCATGATAAAATTCTGGAAAATACTCCTGAAGTTTAATTAATTTTCTATACAATACCTCCAGCACTGGGTATTCGAGGTTATCTTTAAGGTTTTCAATGAGATCCTTGAATTCATCCTTTGTGATGATTTGGAATCGAGCTCCAAGAATTTTTTTAGACAAGAAAGAATCTTTATACTCTATAGTCCAAGGTGATTAAATAATTGGTTCTCACACTGGTGGGTAATTGTTCCATGAATTAAAGAAATAATTATTTGAAAACAACATGGAAAAACAATTTTTTTATTTTTTTTAAATTGAAAAAGTCAAATATTTACAAATAGTTTGTGGCACTACCTCCCCGGCAACGACACCAAGTTTGATGCACGCCTGTCGTGGGGTGTGGCAAAAAATATTTTATTTACCTAAGTATAGTATATCAGTTGATCCTAGGTAGTCTCCGGAAGAGGAGTGCACACAAAACAAGGATGTCACTTTTTGTTGGTTTTCTTAAAAATATTGGTTTTAACAAATGATAAAGACGATGATCAGATTGGGTTCGGCTAGACATAGTGTTGTACCATCATGGTTTCCAAATTTTATCTCTTCTTCTTCCTTAAACTGGTAAGAGATAGATTCATCAACCGAGTCCTCTCTCTCCCTTAGTTAGATAAATGTGATGAGAATTTTCCTTTCTAAAACCTTAGATTGGTCCATCCTCCTTCCAATGTGCTTAGGGTTGTAGAAGCTCTCTTGATTAATTAGAGCAATACTAGAACTGGAATTTTTGTTCCCTAATAAAACAAGATTTATACATAAAATCATACACACGTGCTTGACAACCGCCGAGCAATCACAACCCAACCCGAATTTTGTTCCACCATATACAGATTAGAATTGGGTGGAGGGAGATTTGATCATCGACCAAAGCAATTTATAATTTCAGAATAAAAACATAACATTGCCGCATTTGGAATTTAATACTGAATTAATAATTGAAAGCATTATAAGAAAGAAGAAGAAATTTTATTCATTTCAAGCACAAAAACTCAAACACAACACATAGGTCCAACCTCTCCTCTTTTCGGTCACTCAAATGAAACTACCCCTCCATAGATGGGGTAAGCGAGATGATGCGGGAGAGGAGAGACATTTTAATGTAAATAAAAATAAAATAAAGAAACAAAATTATGCTGAAGAAGAATTTCCCCAAGTGTCCCTTGGCTTCCTCCCGTCTCCGATTGTGGTGTCCCAGAAGGAATGGGATGGAATATGGGAAGTTTTGAGGAGGAGGAGCTCTCCTCCTTTTATATCCATATTTCCGTCCTCCTAATGTTGTCGCGTTTTTGACACAATAAATGACCTCTTCACATGTTGATCCCTTCTTAAATGTTGTTTATAATTGTCTTGGACGTGTCCCCGCAAAATATCATCGGATTTGGACAGGTATTTCGAGAGTTATGGCCCTTTTACTCTGATCATTTATTCTGTCCAGTCAGACTCTCCAAAACGCCAACCCCCGGATTAGGAAGCTTTAATGGACCCTCCAACAGACGAATCCAGTGGCCTTTCCTTCATAAAAGATGTTCTAAAACTACTTTGGCATCTACCCACCGAATATCACAATATTTGGACCCACCATGAATGCGTTATGGATCACACACCAAAACAAGGCAGAACTGAATACTGTTTTCTTTTTCCCAATTTTGATCTTCTTGTGAGCTTCCATATGGCCGATTCAACTTTTTGTCCAAAAATAGGAAATGAAGCCCCCGATGTGTAGAATCTGTAAAAGAAAGAATATTTCAATTTAGATTAGTGTAGATAATGTTATGGTCAAAATACCTAAATAATTTAAAACTGTTAAAAATCCAAAATGGCCAATTTTTACTATTCAGCTCAAAATAACACCATTATCATAAAAATGAAACAATTCATCTTAGAGGAACAGTTTTGGGGGTTTAAAACAAGGAAATTCAATATAAATTAATGTAAAATATTTTCTCTATCAATTCACCCACACTTAGCACTTGGAATCCTGGACAAGTAAAAATCAAATCAAATCAAATCCAAAATACATATCAATGAGATCTATCAGATCAATTCCAAGAAACAAAAAGATATCATGCCTCCTCAAAAACAATTATTTCAAGTTCTCCATTTTAGATTTTAATATATTTAAACTTTATTTCTTATCCCATAGACACAAAACACCTACTTCACATGAATTTTCTCTCATCTCACAAATGTAAATGCTGAACAAGGCTTTTCTCATCCAAACTCACACAAGAGTCACCATAGGCTTGATAAATTCCTACTTATCCGCCCGATGTGAGTCAAGGAAATGTATTTCTCATGAGGACTTTTTAGGGTTGTTCTGTGGCTTCCGGTTGGTTGGATTTAGATGTTAAAAGTTCTGAGGCCGAAAAAGGACGGCTTGGCTCTTATTGAAGCAAAATTGCAAGATTCTAATTTTCACTCAAATATGGTCTCCTTCACTTCCCCATTGTTGAAAATAGGCTCCATAATAATTCAATTAGCTCAGCAAAAATAATTTCAATCATTTCAAACATGATTTTTTTAAAACTCCAGATAGGCACAACATTCTTTTTACATTGGAAGCTCCAGAAAGGCACAACTTCTCTGGTCATAAAAGCTCCAGAAAAGCCACAGCTTTCAACAGAATAATTTTTCAGCATCACCCACATCTCTTCTACAATTTATTTTCCACCCAAAGTGTCACCAAATGAGGTAGTACACCATAGGACATCTTCCCCCACACTTATGTTCAACTAGATCATGCAATTTCGCTTCATGAAATGGTAGGATAGGGAAAATTGGCTTGTAATGTGGCAAACCTAACAGGCAATTCATTGCTACTAGGGGCTACAATGAAGGATAAATGTATTGGTGGGCCATAATGAAAAGGATTGTTTTGAAAAGGGGGCTTCAAACCAAATAAATGCCTAAATAATTTAAAACACATGTACCCCAAACCCTCATGTTTTGAAAGGAATAAATCAAATTATTGTTAAAGCAATCATGGTATGGTTCTCTCAAGAAATGAGGTGAATGAAAATAATATGACAAAAATGGTTCAGAAGCCCCACATGAATGTGATTTCAAAGATATAGACAGTGAAATATGGCTTGGGATTCAAAAATTAGTGTACTTTTCATGAAATTAAAAAAAAATTGAACTCGAAAAAAATTCATTTCAGCATTCATTTAAGCTCAGTTTCATGAAATAGATTGGTTCACACATTGACATGGGTTTCAAAAATGTTATTGATAATCTTTTCAGCTCAAAAGTTTCAGAGAAACACCAGAAACTAAAAAAAATAAACAAAGAAAAATTTGAAAACACACAATTTTTTAATTTTTATTAATTTTTTTTTTCAAAAACAAAAACAAAATGAAAATACTAAACTACAAAGGTTCCCTCCCCCACACATAAATGATGCAGTGTACTCAAGGATTTCATGTTTATTTATCATGTAAGGCAATTTTAAAATGAATCACAACATCAAGAAAGTTTGAAGGATAGGTACAACCTGATTTATTCACAGTGCACCATTGATTTATCCTCATAAGTGTTGTACTCCGAAAACTTACAAATAAAAGAACAAAAGAAAACATAAGATATTTATTGAAAGAAATTAAAATAGAAATAGGATGATAATAGAAGGATAAGACTTGGTTTAATCCCACAAGTGGGCCCTGGGTTTTGACTGCCTCCGGAGGGGCAGTTCTAATCAGTTATCCCCAATCTGATCGTGGGTGAAGTTTCCTGCTCATGAACCAAAAAAAACTTTTCATTCCAGGATGAAATTATTCCTTTTTCTTGAGGACTCCATCAATAAAATTCACCAAGTCCACCCTCATTCTAATGAGATAAAACATGCATAGTGGGGTTTGGACAATGAATGAGTCCTCCGCTTTCTTGGGTTCCGCATGAACAACATCTTCTTTATTATCCAGTGGTTGCAGAAGGTATGATTCATCTGGGGAAAAATCAAAGGGAATGTCAGAGTTTAATTCTATTTGAAAAAAATTAAATCATGAAGAATCAATATAAAATTCTTCCCTTTAAAATTAAGTAGTTTTTGTCTCATTTTCCTCCAGAAAATCCAATTTGATCTTCTCTTGTACTCCCTCCATTAAATGTTCAATAGGATTGGGGAGCACTAGATGTTCCTCCATGGATGAATATCCTTTTTCATCGTCTTCCCCCAAAGAAATACATGTGTTGGCTGAATCTGAAAATTTAAAATAAGGGGAGGTAATACTCAATTTAGTTTCAAAAAAATCAAAAGATAACGAGTTTATGAAAATATTGACTCTCTGATCTTGTTTGGCTTCAATTGCTTCTTTAATGGGAGGTGCTTCTTGGAGTTGAATTTCCCTAGATAGAGGTAGACAGTCATACTCCTCTCTCTTCTCTTCAAATTCCACTACATGGTTGATTTCTTCCTTCAATGTTGTTGAATCATATACATTATGAGGAATATTTGGCTCAAGAAGTTCCTCACACTCATTCTATAAGTTATCCAGATCGTTTTGATCTCCCATATGTATTTTAATTGCTAAATCTTCTTCATCAATCTCCTCCAACATTGATTGAGATGGGCTCAATGGATCTTCTTTTAATTTCATCAAGGACTCAATGGGTTCTTCAACTTGAAGGATTTGTGAGGATACTTATTCCATAAAATTTTCGGTTTTTTGTTCTTGTTCGGGCTCCAGTTGTTGATCCTAGGATGCATGTACTTGTTCCACAACCCACTTTATTGACGTCTCTAGGTTTTGAACCATTTGACTAATTCTTTCAAATCGGGCTTCAAGATCCTTATGAACTTCTTCTTCTTGGTGTTTCACTTTGATCATTTCTTGAAAAAATTCTGGAAAGTACTCCTGATGTTCAATTAATTCTCTAGACAATCCCTCCATGACGGGGTATTCGAGGTTCTCTTTAAGGTTTTCAATGAGATCCTTGAATTCATCCTCTGTGATGATTTGGATTTGAGCTCCCCGAATTTTTTTTAGCCAAGAAAGAACCTTTATACTCTATAGACCAAGGTGATTCAGTAATTGGTTCTCGCACTGGTGGTTAATTGTTACATTAATTAAAGAAATAATCATTTGAAAACAACATGGAAAAATATTTTCCTTAATTTTTTTTTAAATTGAAAAAGTCACATATTTATAATTAGTTTGTGACACTACCTCCCCGGTAACGACGCCAAGTTTGACGCACGCCTGTCATGGGGCATGGAAAAACAATATTTTATTTACCTAAGTATAGTATATAAGTTTATCCTAGGTAGTCTCTCGAAGAGGAGTGCACACAAAACAAGGTTTTCACTTTTTTTTGGTTTTCTTAAAAAGATTGGTTTTAACAAATGATAAATATGGTGATCAGATTGGGTTCGGCTAGACATAGTGTTGTGCCATAATGGTTTCCAAAATTTATCTCTTCTTCTTCCTTAAACCGGTAAGAGATAGATTCATCTACTGAGTCCTCTATCTCCCTTATTCAGATAAATGTGTTGAGAATTTTCTTTTATAAAACCTTAGATTGGTCTATCCTCCTTCCAATGTGCTTAGGGTTGTAGAAGGTCTCTTGATTAATTAGAGCAGTCCTAGACCTGGAATTGTTGTTCCATAATAAACAAAGATTTATACATACTATCCTACACACATTCTTGACAACCGCCGAGCAATCACCACCCAACCCTAATCTTGTTCCACCGTATACAGATTAGAATTGGGTGGAGGGAGATGTGATCATCGACCAAAGCAATTTATAATTTTAGAATCAAAAACTTAACACTACCGCATTCAAAATTTAATAATGAATTAATAATTGAAACCATTATAATAAATAAGAAGAAATTTTATTCATTTCAAACAAAAAAACTCAAACACAACACATAGGTTCAACCTCCCCTCTTTCCGATCACTCAAATGAAACTACACCTCCATAGATGGGGTGAGAGAGATGATGCGGGAGAGGAGAGAAATTTTAAAGTAAATAAAAATAAATGAAAGAAAGAAAATTATGCTGAAGAATAATTTCCCCGAGTGTCCCTTGGTTTCCTCCCCTCTCCGATTGTGGTGTCCCAGAAGGAATGAGATAGAATATGGGATTTTTTGAGGAGGAGGAGCTCTCCTCCTTTTATAGCCATATTTTCGTCCTCCGAATGTTGTCACGTTTTTCCCCAATAAATTACATCATCATGCATTGATCTCTTCCTCAATGTTGTTTATAATTTTCTTGGACGTGTTCCCTCAAAATTGCATCAGATTTGGACTGGTATTCCGAGAGTTATGACCCTTTTACTCTAATTCTTTATTCTGTCCAGTCAGACTCTCCAAAACGCCAAACCCCGGATTAGGAAGCTTTAATGGAACCTCCAACGGCCGAATCCAGTGTCCTTTCCTTCATAAAAGATGTTTTAAACTCCTTTCTCGTCTACCCACTAAATATCACAACTTTTGGACCCACCATGAATTAGTTATGGATCCCACACCAAAAAAAAAAGAACTGAAAACAGTCTTCTTTCTCCCAAGTTTGAGCTACTTTTGAGCTTCCATATGGCTGATTCAACTTTTTGTCCAAAACTAGTAAATGAATCCCTCGATGAGTAGAATCTGGAAAAGATAGAATTTTTCAATTTGGATTAGGGTAGATATTGTTATGGCCAAAATACAGAAATAATTTAAAACTGTTAAAAATCCAAAATGGCCAATATTTACTATTCATCTCAAAATAACACCATTATCATAAAAATGAAACAATTCATCTTAGAGGAACACTTTTGTGGGTTTAAAACAAGGATATTCAATATAAATTAATTGAAGATATTTACTCTATCAATTCCCCCACACTTAGCAGTTGGATTCCTGGACAAGTAAAAATCAAATCAAATCAAATCCAAAACACATATCAATGAGATCTATCAAATCAATTCTAAGAAACAAAAAGATATCATACCTCATCAAAAACAATTATTTAAAGTTATCCATTTTAGATTTTAATATATTTACACTTCATTTCTTATCCCATGTACACAAAACACCTACCTCACATGAATTTTCTCTCATCTCACAAATGTAAATGCTGAACAAGGCTTTTCTCATCCAAAATCACACAAGAGTCACCACAGGCTTGATAAATTCCTACTTCTCCACCCGATGTGAGTCAAGGAAATGTGTTTCTCATGAGGAATTTTCAGGGTTGTTCTGTGGCTTCCGGTTGGTAGGATTTAGATGTTAAAAGTTCTGAGGCCGAAAAAGGAAGGCTTGGCTCTTATTGAAGCAAAATTGCAAGATTCTAATTTTCACTCAAATATGGTCTCCTTCACTTCCACTTTGTTGAAAATAGGCTCCATCATCATTCAATCAGCTCAGCAGCAAAAATTTCAATCTTTTCAAACATGATTTTTTTAAAATCTTCAGATAGGCACAACTTTCTTTTTTCATTGGATGCTCCAGAAAGGCACAGCTTCTCTTGTCATAAAAGCTCTAGAAAAGGCATAGCTTTCAACAGAATAATTTTCCAGCATCACACACAACTCTTCCACAATTTATTTTCCACCCAAAGTATCACCAAATGAGGAAGTACACCACAGGACATCTTCCCTGACACTTAAGTTCAACTAGATCATGCAATTTCACTTCATGAAATGGTAGGATAGGGAAAATTGGCTTGTAATGTGGCTAAACAAACAGGAAATTCATGGCTACTAGGGGCTACAATGAAGGATAAATTTAAAGGTGGGCCATAATGAAAAAGGATTATTTATAAAAGGGGGATTCAAACAAAATAAATGCCTCAATCATTTAAAACACAGGTACCCAAAACCCTCAAGTTTTGAATGGAATAAATCAAATTCTGGTTAAAGCAAGCATGGTATCGTTCTCTCAAGAAATGAGGTGAATGAAAAGAATATAACAAAAATGGTTCAGAAGCCTCACAAGAAAGTGATTTCAAATATATAGACAGTGAAATATGGCATGGGATTTAAAAATCAGTGTACTTTTCATGAAATTCCAAAAAAAATGAACTTGAAAAAAATTCATTTCTGCATTCATTTAAGCTCAGTTTCATGAAATAGATTGGTTCACTCATTGGAATGGGTTTCAAAAATGGTATTGATAATCTTTTCAGCTCAAAATTTTCAGAAACACACAAAAAAAATAAACACAGAAAAATTTTAAAACACATAATTTTTTAATTTTTTTTTATCTTTTTTCCAAAAACAAAAACAAAATGAAAATACTAAACTACAATGGTTCCCTCCCCCACACATAAACGATGCAGTGTCCTCAATGAAATCATGTTTATTTATCATGTAAGGAAATTTTAAAATGAATCACAACATCAATAAAGTGTGAAGGAGAGGTACAACCTGATTTATTCACAGTGCACCATTGAGTTATCCTCATAAGTGTTGCACTTTGAAAAACTACAAATAAAAGAAGAAAAGAAAACATAATATGTTTATTGAAAGAAATGAAAATAGAAATTGGATGATAATAGAAGGATAAGACTTGGTTTAATCCCCCAAGTGGGCCCTGGGTTTTGACTGCCTCCAGAGGGGCAGTTCTAATCAGTTATACCCAATCTGATGGTGGGTGAAGTTTCTTGCTCATGAACCCACAAAAACAATTCTTTCCAGGATGAAATTATTCCTGTTTCATGAGGACTCCATCGATAAAATTCACCAAGTCCACCCTCAGTATAATGAGATAAAAAATGCATGGTGTGGTTAGGACAATGAATGAGTCCTCCTCTTTCTTGGGTTCCGCATGAACAACATCTTCTTTATTATCTAGTGGTTTCTGAAGGTATGATACATCTGGGGAAAAATCAAAGGGAATGTCAGAGTTTAATTCTATTTTAAAAAAATTAAAGCACGAAGAATCAATATCAAATTCTTCCCTTTCAAAGTAAGTAGCTTGCGTCTCATTTTCCTCCAGAAAATCCACTTTGATCTTCTCTTGTACTCCCTCCATTAAATGTTCAACAGGTTTGGGGAGCACTAGATGTTCCTCCGTGGATGCATATCCTTTTTCATCATCTTCCTCCAATGAAATACATGTGTTGGCTGAATCTGTAAAATTAAAAGAAGGGGAGGTAATACTCAATTTCGTTTCAATAAAATCAAAAGATAACGAGTTTATGAAAATATTGAATCCCTAATCTTGTTTGGCTTCAATTGCTTCTTTAATCGGAGGTGCTTTTGGAGTTGAATTTCCCTAGATAGAGGTAGACAGTCATACTCCTCTCTCTTCTCTTCAAATTCCACTACTTGGTTGATTTCTTCCATCAATGTTGTTGAATAATCTACATTATGAGGAATAGTTGTCTCAAGAAGTTCCTCAAACTCATTCCAGAAGTTATCCAGAACTTTTTGATCTCCCATGTGTATTTTAATTGATAAATCTTCTTCATCAATCTCCTCCAAAATTGATTGATATGGGCTCAATGGATCTTCTTTTAATTTTAGCGAGGACTCCATGGGTTCTTCAACTTGAAGGATTTTTGGGGATACTTCTTCCATCAATTTTTCGGGTTCTGGTTCTTGTTCGGGCTCCATTTGATGATCCTGGGATGCATGTACTTGTTCCACAACCCACTTTATTGACGTCTCCAGGTATAGAACCATTTGACTAATTCTTTAAAATCAGGCTTCAAGATCCTTATGAACTTCTTCTTCTTGGTGTTTCACTTTGATCATTTCTTGATAAAATTCTTGAAAATACACCTGAAGTTCAATTAATTCTCTGGACAATCCCTCTAGAACTGGGTATTCAAGGTTCTCTTTAAGGTTTTCAATGAGATCCTTGAATTCATCCTCTGTGATGATTTGGATTCGAGCTCCCTGATTTTTTTAGCCAAGAAAGAAACTTTATACTCTATAGACCAAGGTGATTCAATAATTGGTTCTCACACTGGTGGGTAATTGTTCCATGAATTAATGAAATAATAATTTGAAAACAACATGGAAAAAAAATTTAATTTTTTTTAAATTGAAAAAGTCAAATATTTACAATTTGTTTGTGGAACTACCTCCCCGAAAACGGTGCCAAGTTTGTTGCACACCTATCATGGGGCGTGGAAAAACAATATTTTATTTACCTAAGTATAGTGTATCAGTTGATCCTAGGTAGTCTCCCAAAGAGGAGTGCACACAAAACAAGTTTGTCACTTTTTGTTGGTTTTCTTAAAAAGATTGGTTTTAACAAATGATAAAGATGATGATCAAATTGGGTTCGGCTAGACATAGTGTTTTGCCATCATGGTTTCCAAATTTTATCTCTTATTCTTCTGTAAACTGGTAAGAGATAGATTCATCTACCGAGTCCTCTCTCTCCCTTAGTTAGATAAATGTGATGAGAATTTTTCTTTCTAAAACCTTAGATTGGTATATCCTTCTTCCAATGTGCTTAGGGTTGTAGAAGGTCTCTTGATTAATTAGAGAAATACTAGACCTGGAATTGTTGTTCCCTAATTAAACAAGATTTATACCTACATTCCTACACACGTGCTTGACAACCGCCAAGAAATCACCACCCAACCCTAATATTCTTCCACCGTATAGAGATTAGAATTGGGTGGAGGGGGATGTAATCATCGACCAAAGAAATTTATAATTTCAGAATCAGAAACTTAACACCATCGCATTTGGAAGTTAATACTGAATTAATAATTGAAACCATTATAAGAACGAAACAGAAATTTTATTCATTTCAATCACAAAAACTCAAACACAACACATAGGTCCAACCTCCCCTCTTTCCGATCACTCAAATTAAACTACCCCTCCATAGATGGGGTAAGCGAGATGATGCGGGAGAGGAGAGACATTTTAAAGTAAATAAAAATAAAAGAAAAAAACAAAATGTTGCTGAAGAAGAATTTACCCCAGTGTCCCTTGGCTTCCTCCCATCTCCGATTGTGGTGTCCCAGAAGGAATGGGATGGAATATGGGATTTTTTTGAGGAGGAGGAGCTCTCCTCCTTTTATAGCCATATTTCCATCCTATGAATGTTGTCGCATTTTTGACCCAATAAATGAAATCTTCAGGCATTGACCCCTTCTTAAATGTTGTTTATAATTGTCTTTTCTGTGTCCCCTCAAAATCGCATCGGATTTGGACAGGTATTCCGAGAGTTATTGCCCTTTTACTATGATCATTTATTCTATCCAGTCAGATTCTCCAAAACTCCAACCCTCGGATTAGGAAGCTTTAATGGACCCTCAAACGTCCGAATACAGTGGCCTTTACTTCATAAAATATGTGTTTAAACTCTTTTCTTATCTACCCACTGAATATCAAAACATTTGTACCCAACATGAATGAGTTATGGATCCCACACCAAAACAAGGAAGAACTGAAAACAATTTTATTTCTCCCACTTTTGAGCTTCTTTTGAGCATCCATATGGACGATTCAACTTTTTGTCCAAAAATCGTAAATGAAGCCCTGGATGTTTATAATCTGGAAAAGAAATAATTTTTTAATTTGGATTAGTTTAGATAATGTTATGGCCAAAATATAGAAATAATTTAAAACTGTTAAAAATACAAAATGGCCAATTTTTACTATTCAGCTCAAAATAACACCATTATCATAACAATTAAAAAATTCATCTTAGAGGAACACTTTTGTGGGTTTAAAACAAGGATATTCAATATAAATTAATTGAAAATATTTTCTTTATCAGAGATCCTATTATTCGATAGAGGATTACACATAGAATGAAAAAAAAATATTCTACAAAAAAAAAATTATTGGACACTCACAATTGGAGTTGAATCTTGGGACCAGTATGTGAAATCCATAGAATGCATGTATGCTGAAAAATGTGTCTTATTTGTTAAAAAACACGTTGATAAAGCTTTTCATAGTGTGAAATAGTTTAACATTGAGTAATATTTTTATGCTCTAAAAAAATCCACAACATTATCCTAAAAAAGGATTCACATCACATATCCAGTTCATGTTATGAAAATTCCCCATATCCATACTATGCATAATCATTTTCAAAAAGAGTTAGGGTCAAATCGAACCCAAAAGGAATTTTTTTTGAATTTTTTTTCATATTTATACCCAAACTCCATTAATTTCAAAAATTATACAATGCCCCACATTATGTCATTTCCTACAGCAAACACACTCTATCCTCAAGAGGCCCACAACACACCAAAATATGAAGGAAAACAAAATGGGAGATGAAAAACCCCTAAATTAAGGTATTGAGATGTTACAAAAACTCCGAAATAATTATTTCCACCCCAAACTTGTCATGTTGAAGAATGGTGTCTAGAAAGATGTGAAAAGGCTACTCCATCATCAATGACTCACACTCCCAAGCCTCATGAGAATTAGATTAGGGTTTTCATAACACTCTTAACAAATAAATTGACTTCACATGAAATAATTTCACTTAAGTGTCAATGATCTCGACTACTTTTAATAAAAGAGAAACCTTTTGTGACAAATTGTTTTCTTCCTAACTCATAACCTGAGATGGATCACGATGGTACTTACAAATCCATGATATGATGAAATTATAATGAATCCTCATCATATTTATGGGAAAAGAAAATTGATAAGAAACATTCACAAGATACATAGTGACCTCAAATGGTCTAATATATCTCAGATCTAAATATACATTTTTTCCAAGTAGAAAATGACCTAATAATGAAGATACACTTAGGAAAAATTGACCACTAATGGAAAACTCCAATGGATGATGCTGAAAATTCAAATACAATTTCTCAATAATATAATCTATTTCCAGACACTGACTTATAAATGAACCTGTTATGATGTATCTTAAATGAGAGTCAGTTCTATTAAGTTACAATTTCGCCCATTTTCCCAATAAAGAACCATCATATGGCTCAATGAAGATAGAATAAAATAGACATATTATATATGGATGTGATTGTCCTTTATGAAATTACATCTTGTCACACTCTTGCTGAATCACTTGGAAGATCCCATAGACTACATCTAATAATACATCTTTATTATAACAATCAACCTTTGTATGAAAATTTATAATCTAATGCACACCAATTATGATGTCAAAAAAATCTAGATTTAGAATGATTAAATCCCATAATAAATCTACATCATCCATTAAAATAAATAAGAAAGACAATAAAATAGATTCCCTTTTCAATTTACAAGACTTGTCTCTAACTCTATAATAAAGAATATGTGTTTATTAGAATTTTTATAATACAAACAAAATGGGTAGATATAAATGAGTGGGAGTAACCTATTTCAAATAAATGAATCTATATTTAAAATATAATAAAGATGTTACCTATCACTATCACGGGACCCATATCCACTACCATTTAAAACCAAACCACAATTGGAAGGTTCTTTATTCCTAATGATCATGGTTGGATCCCTATAGAAATTGTATAATTGAAATATTCCACAATAGCCATTGTAGATGATTATACATGACCATAAAAAAGAATTAAAATTTCCTAATAAAAACCTTGTAGAAGTCCATAACATCCAAAACTATTACCCATATTCATAGGTGAGAAACATGAATTGCAGGTGTTCCCAAACATGTTTCACTGACAGCAATTTTGGTTCACAATAATGGATATAATAGAAGGTGAAGAGGGGACCACTTCTAAGAACCACCACCACCACTCTTGTGATGTTTTTAACACTTCATGTTCCTCCCATTCTTGCCACTGAATCTACATCATGGTGAAAGATTAGGAGAAGAATGACCAACTATTAATATCATTTCCATGTCTAAAAACATTTCCCATCCTACTATCTCCACAATGGTATAAAAATTAATCATAAATACATATAAATTTATTTATAGCCTCAAACCCAGTAGGTACTTCTGATCCTTCATCGTTTCATTATTTACGGCCTATATAGAAAAAATGGAATATGATAACCATTCGGTGTACACTGACACCAAACACAATCCCTAATGAAAGGATGTTATTTCTGAGAATTAACCATCCAAAGTGAATCGTCAAAAACAACTAAATGAAATGTGTCTTTATTTTAATCAATTCCAATGTCACATGTCTTTCTCCATGTACCATGGAATCCATCCTTCTCCTTCTAGTACCGTTGAGTCCGAATGTTGTGCAATCTACCTTGATATTATCATGTGTATCTAAGAAGTATAATGTTTAATAAATATTTTCTATCTAATGCTCTACTTCCTCGTGATCTCTTTTACAGTTAAAGGATGGTGTATTCTCATGTAAGAACTCTTTTTATTGATCCCTTTCTCCTCCATCTCCTTGAAATTCCTCAAAATCAGTGTTCTCTTCTGGTGGTACATTTCGGTCAACAATATGAATAGTCTAAAAAATAAACCAAATAATATTTTTTTATAAATATTGATTAAATTTAGTATAATTATTTACACACTCTTGATGTACCCATATAAGATTTCATTAAGAAATAACACTTCATTCCAAAATAGAATAAATTATAAGATGATAAGAAAATCCCAGTTCAAACTAAAAAACATGATAAAAACTGATATTAAGATTAGTATCTCAAAAAGGGACATGTATCCAAACATCCCAAGGTAAATTGAGTCTCTTAATCAAAATATATATCTAGGAACTCACCAAAACCTACCTCTTAATACCCAATAATCGAATCTCTAGTCTTCTAACTTCCCAAAACTATGTAGAAGCACTTATGATAACAAATATTGGTGAACTGACCATGATACCATCATAAACTAGTACCTGAACCAAACTGTAACATACTTTATGGGAATTCACGATCCTGATAGGTTGAAAACTAGGACCTGGGAATCAAAATAAACTATAAAGCGGGAAATATTTCACAACTCCTAATAGAAAAAATAGAATATATAATTACATGAGGAGAAGAAGCATTGGAAGACTAAAATAAAAAATACTTTTTATAGAGAAAGGAAAGAAAAATAAGTTACAAAACTCAAATATATCTAAACAATATCCAAGTTACATGTGAAATAGAAAATTAAAAATAAAAATGTAATAGCTACTCATTGTGATAGTAGGGGAAAACATCCACCATCTCACAACTTACTAACCATACATAGCTAACAAAAACATTGCTACCTCATGATGGTGCCTCTCATTTCTCGGCATCAAATTACATAACAATGTCTACAAACCATTGAGAGGGTGCATAGTCTTTTGATAAATAATCTTATTATAATCCCACTCTTTTGTTCCATAACAAGTATTTGTACAAAAATCAAAAAAATTAAAATGTTTAATGAAAATATGGAATGAAAATCACTTAAAGGTTTTTTAAATTAAATGTATATAAATTAATAAATACTAATTTCTACCTTTATGTATAATCAAGGAAAAATAGTTTAAAATCATATGGTATACATAAAATATCTAAAAACAAGTATCATATATCATATCATATCCAAAACTATGCAAACCAATGAGTATATATATTTAATTCCATGGATCGCTATAGGCATCGCTACCTAGAACTCTCATACCCAAAAATAGAATGTTTTGAACATAAATTCACTAGGTATACAGATCAAATCTAGAGATCACACGAAAACCCCAACAAGTGAACCTCCCAATAGAACTAATTAGACCCTAGACAAATGTGCCTATGGAGTAGAGGAATACCCTATGATTAAACACCCTGATCGTATCAATACATGATGCCTATTACTACCCCCTTCAACCTATGTAATGAAGGCTTCCCATGTCATACATTTTGTAAACCATTTCATCAAAACTATAATTTTAAACCCATTTCATAAATACATTTCCTAATTCATTGAAAATTTATTTTTCTTTTACCAAAATAAGGGACCACTCTCTTTTCACATAAAAAACCATTTTATTTGAAAAATAAATCAATCGGTTGTTTAATTTTATATCTAAAAATTTTAAGAAAACCAAAAAATCAATGTTCATACAATAGAGTCTAGAGAAAGAACCATCTACTACAAACTCAAGTCGCACAAACTAGTGACACGATCCACAACATGTAAGAATAAAAATAGAACAACATATTCCCTAGAATAAATCTATACATATCAGATTCAATTCTAAAAATAAAATGGTTATTGAGTATTATTGAAAAAATATACCTCATGGAACTCCCTTGACACACCCCAACAAACACAAAGGACATCCTTCATAGTAAGATCAAATAATGGATGTGGTAGTGATCAAGAATAATCAACACCATAAGACCAACATATCTAAAAATGGTTCCGAAAGGCATGGATGTGGCCAACAAGAAAGAAGAATCAGAAAGTTCACTTAACTAGATAGGTGGGGTGCAACTAAAATGAAGATGAATCACATAACATAACAATATAAAAGGACAAAATATACCCAAAATAACATAGGATGGACCCTAGGTTTCCTAATATGATCCTAAATGTCTAATGAAAAAGAATTAGACGTGAAAATCATAAAATCTTATAGGAATAATATATTACAGGACAAGAATCTTGAGATCATGATGTGAAATTCAATGAAATAATATTAACAGAAAAGGAATTTCCTTAGTAAAAGAAACATCAATCGACCTTCTCACGACATGAACCCGTTTTGCATCGTGTAATAATTTCATTCTCTCCACCTGTTCGCAACATGATCTAGACAATGGTTTCACAACATGTAATCATTGCATGCTCTCCACAAATTCCCAGCATAGTCATGGAAATAGATTCACATCGTGTAACTATTTCATGACATGAAGATTCCTACTAGGAAAATTCAATTGATTCTTTCCATGAAATACCCTAAGTCAATATGGACACCAAATTAAATCCTAATAATATTTTTTTCAATTTATTTTCCAAACTCTATTAATTATAACAAATATACACCCTCCAAAATTAGGTTATTTTCACTATTCAATACTCTATATCCTCAAAAGGCCCATTACATAACTAAAAATAGTGTAAAATGTAATGAGTGATGAGAGATACCTTAACGAAGGTTACATAATGTTAGAATTATATTTTTATATAATATATTCAATTTGATTTCATATAAATATTACTAAAATAATACATTTATTTATTTATTAATTATGAAATAAATAGATTTTTAGGGAAATGTATGATTATTCAATTGAGTCATATTCTTCTATATTGGGGAATAGGATTAGAGTTATTGGACATAGTAATACATGTGTACCTATATTTTTATTTTTAAAAAAAATTATCTTAAATCACATTTTGAACTTGATAATAATGGTAAACATATTCATTTAGTTGTAAAAAACATTTAGATGATTTTTCAATCCAAATGGATAAAATAAAATAAGAACATTAAAATATAATTATAGGAGTATAAACCAAATTAATGAGTTTAGTTATTATAGTTTTTATTGATAAAATCTTTCTTGTGTCATTTTTTATATTTTTTGAAAATTATTAACTAATATACATAACTGGTATTGTTTCAGTTATGTTAGAAATTTTAAATTACATATAACTATAATAGTATATGTAAATAGTTTTATTATGAAATAAATATATAGAGATATTTCCATTATATGTTATCTTTTTGATATATTATTTGGGATAAAATAAAAATCTATGAAAAAACAATGAATTCATATATCCAGAGACATGAATGAAGATAAAATAATGTATATAGAATGATGATGTTTTGGTATTCTAATATTATCAATGTAAAATGATGATTTATCATATTATTCACAAAAATTAAATCAAATATTCAATTATAATTAATTAACTAAAATTTAGAGATCATACATGAAGATATAAGTGTAGAATTTATACCAGCATACCTTGTCTTGTGAAGGGTATGTGTCACAAAATTGTAATATTATTGGGGATAAATTATTGATGTTATGATTTTAATAAACTAAATCCATTAAAGTAGTAACACCCATTCACCCTACTCACTATGAAATATGGATAACGGAAAAATTACAAATAAGGGGGTGATACCATACCATAGAATTAGAGGAATTGATAGAGAAGATAATAGGAAATTATTCACTTATTTTTTAATTTAATTTTTTAATTTATTTATATGAATATTATCTTTAAGAATTAATTATAGGATTCCCTATGGGATAAAAATACACAATAGATATTTATAATTTACTATAGGTGGGATATCCTTATAGAAGTTTTTGGAAAAGAAAATCACCAAATTAGTGTAAGTGGATATCTAAAATGTGTATGTATTAGAAAATATTTTTGGAATATAATTAGTACATTGATAGAGAATCATATAAAAGATAAATTAATAGGATCAAGACTCATATTTTAGAGAGAAGTTTTATTTATCTAATAATTAAATTAATTTTATGGTATACCTGATGATTTCTATAATACTGGGATGGTCTCATCTCGCATATCCCTCCCACTTCACATCCTACATACAATCTGATCTCCTAGGAATTATATTTTAAGGATCCCTAGTATCAAATTATAAAATATGTGGAGATGTATTTCCTTATCAACATCATATATAATTAGTAGATGGTTTAAGATCAAATAACTATAATTGTATGTGATGAAATATATATATATGTGTGTGTGTGTGTGTTATTTATGGGTTATGACATACTGTTAATCTATCTATAGTACGGTAGAATTAAAAATATTTTTTTATAGTTTCTAGTGAAACACATTTGATATTCTTATGGTTTTAGTGTATATATTTATTTATAATTGTTTCTAAATTGTAATAAATATTTTCGTAGATTTAATATTAATTAGGAATATCAAAAAATAAATGATTAGTGTTACATAACAGACTGTGATCTTGTGGGACTAGTGGGTTAACAAACATATATGCTATGGAATGGATTAGAAAAAAATAATTAATTTTAAACAAGAATTAAGAGATTGGGGAAAACCCACTATCTTGGTTGATCAACCACAAAAAATGGAGGACAACCCTTGAACTCAAATTATATTTTTATTAATTTAATTTTAATATAATAATTTTATGAAAAACACACGTGTTTATCTAGTACATAGTGAATATATGATTGAATTAACAAGCATGTGATAAGTTTTTTTGATAAATAATTTATTCGCCTTAATTAAATCTATTTTTTATTAAAACAATTATTATTATTATTATTGTGTTTGACCCATGGAATGATCCATTTAATATTATGAAACAAAACTATTCTCTATAGAAACATTAATCAATATAGGTAATAATGTATATGAATTTAAAAATATGATTACATAACACATTTGAACTTCATATTGAAATCTGAATGTGTTATTCAAATATATATTGAAATTGTTATGATAATCTATAATAGATTATGTATATGATAATCATGTCTATGAAACAGATTCCACATACCATATCTTCTTATAGGATAATTGGTTTTATTTTAATGACTTATAATACCTTTTTTCATTTCTCATATCACAACCAATCATTTATACATTTGCATTAATGTCCACATGTAAGTTTTTAAAATGAACTTAGTAGGATTTCCCTAATGAATCCATCCAATATCTAATCATGTGATATAAAAAAATGAAATATTGACCAAAAATTATAATATTAAATGATTTAACCAAAACATTGAATTATAAATATATTTATAGGGTTATGATAAAAAACATGAGACTCCAATTCAATATTACCAAGAACCAAATTATATATATAATATTAATTTTTTTATGAAATATTTTATAGGAAATATATTCTTAAAAAACAATATTTTAGAAAAAAACTCATTTTAAAAAAAATTATAAAATAAAAAATCCATGTTTCATCAAATCCAGTTCCAAACCTTAATTTCATAAACAAATACAGTAATGATAATTCAAATGAGAACATAATAAAATCAATTCAATAAATATATAGTTAGTTACTTAAACAACCAATATAAATTTTAATAAATAATCACATATTAAAAACACAAATCCTTCACATTATGATTAAAAGGGGTGAGGATTCACTTTTCTTCAATGACTATTCCAACTATTACTTATAATAATAAAAATAATTAAGACCCAAATTTATTATAAAAAATATAAAAATATCAAAAAAGAGATTAAAAAAATAAGTATCACATAAAAAATAACACCATTAACGAATATTAATTAACCTTTATTCAAATAATTTATAAAAACTCTATGTATTTCCTAAAATGTTTCTTAATAATAGTTTATCACATTTCCGTGTTACTAAAAAAATAATGGTTACTTAAAATTTAAATAATCTAATCACTCATCAAATAATAATTCAATAAATCACTAATGAATTACAAATCTCATTAAATGTATCAAATACATAAATATAGATGATTTTTTATAAGTTAAAAATTTTCACAAACAAATGATTATTTCAATGTTAGAATCCTTGTATTATTGTTCATATTTTCAATAAATATAAATTAATGAAAAATATTCATAAAACTCTAATTATAGAATATATTTATAATCCATTAATATTTGTAAAATACTATTCCATATTAGAATGTCCTCACGAAAGTCCCATGAATTAATTACACATCCTCTAGTGGGTTTCATGGACACTATTTCACTTGAAACGACCATGTATGACTTTGTTTTTTTTTGAAGGTAGAGAGTTGAAAAGAAAGAATTCTATGACATGTACTGACTATAAAACTGATATGTCCCAACCCAAGGGAAATTTTAAAAACTCTTTAAAATACCTCATTATTCAAAATATAAACATATGGTATTATAATATAAGAACACCCCCATATAAATTAATTAATTCAAATAAAAAATATAGAATAGAATATTCTAAGCACCACAATTATTTAACTAATTTCCTAATCATTGATTATTGTCAATATATCTCACTATCCCAATTTCCACCATCACAATAATAATATATTTATAAAATTTAAATATATATGAAATTAATTGATTTTATGAGTTGATTCAACACTACCTGAACATCATCATGCATTTTTTGTGATCGAGATGACACAAAAAATAACTACAGGGAAAAATTTTCACATTTTTTTGTTCGAATGAGTAAGAGTTTCAATAAGCCCACAATTTATCAATAATAATTCATGATCGATTGACCTTCCATGGATTATGAAAATTTATATAATTTTTTCCCTTCCAAAACATTAGAATTAATCTATTATTTCATTTAATATCAGGGTTGATTTTGGATGAACAACCCATGTGATGCGCTAGAACCACATAACATGATCTGGTTCCATAAACATAAACCATATATCCTAGATTAAATATGAACTTTAAATTACTAGACATAAAAATCCGCTTATTATATAACATAATGAAAATAATTCATTACATAATTAGTAAAATATATTAGGTTTATAGGTTTCGATAATTTGTAAACAAATAAACTAATAAATACCCATTATTTTTCATCTAATGGTAAAATCTTCCAATATATAAAATAACTATGTAATCCATATAAATATTTAATCATATCCCAAAAAAATTCCTATAAATGTATCTAGATAAGAATATCATCTGTAATAATTTTTTTCATAACATTTGGAAATAGAAATGTAAAAACGGTGATCTTAAATGATAATGAAGGGAAATTTAAAGCAAGGAAATAATATAATTAACAAGGAATAAATATTATGGTTTGAATAATTATATTACATAAATCTATAATCAACTGAAACTAAGAGAATTATACTTGAATAAAAATAATTTAAAACATTTATATCAATAGTGTTTATCTCAAAATAATGGAATTATTTTTGGTGGACATCGAAACCATGTTTTTATGGTCATGGTAAAGGACCCAATCAATTTATCGGAATATGTAAAGACCAAAACCCAACACATTTTGACTAATTATAACATTTGATGTATCATAGGGAAATATAATTCCTAGCCCCACCAATCACCTGATTAAGTCCAATTCATTCAATATAAGATTCAATAAGGCCATTCATACCAATCCCTAATGATGATTTGGATGATTGAAAATAAGTTGATCCTTATAATATAGAATACAAAATATCAATACATGATCATACTATGGTAAATGAAAATAATCATAAAGAATGTGACTACTTTTCCTATATTAATTAAAGGGATAACTTGATCATAACCCTTCATAAAAAAGATAGTGGCTGGTTAAACAATACAAATTCAAATAAAAAATAATAATCTGTTTTACAATAAAAATATATGGCTTTCCAATACATTAAAAATTTAAAAAATTGTATATCATGGTCATAACCCATCATGATAATGTTGGTGTATTTTCAAATAATACATAGTCAGATTTCTAATAATTTTTCTTATAAGAATAATAATATATAGTATGCAAATATTATTCCACATGATAATAAAAGGGATAACATGACCATAACCCAAAATAAGAAATAAGGTAGATGAGTTAAATATAATGTCACTCATGTTTAAAGGAGGAATCATGGAAGGACATTGCAATAAAAAAGAAAACAATTATTTAAAAATAAATCTTGAACAATACCACCACTGAAGGGACCACAAATTGGATTTTTTGGTACATTGACTCCATTGAACAAAAAAAGTATTAATTTGAGTATAAATATTAAAATATAAACAGTAATTGGGTACATTATTTTGAAAATTAAAAGGGAAATTATATTAAAAAATTTAAGTATAGTTAATATTTTATTAAAATTGACATAAATAATGATGTTTTGGGTCACTTTTGAATATATGTTTGGAAAGGTGATGTAATGTTTTTTGAAAGTTATTATATTTTGAAATGAATCCTCATAAATAGGGACTTAAAAATACTTCATGATTATCTTTAAGAAATTTTAGCAGGTTGTGAAAACATTTTATAGAGAAAAAGGAAAAATCGCTTTTATTAAATTGCAAACTAGATTTTTCCAAATGCAATATTGTAATAAGAGTATAAAAACATCAATATTTATTAAAAAATTACTTTCCCAATGAATTTTATAATATAATTTATGATAAAATATTATTGTGGTAGAACCCAAAAAAATAATTATCAAACATTATAACTAAAAAAATTAGATTTGAGTCATTTATAGAAAACACACGCCATAAATCTTGTAACATTTTATAATGGGTTTTTATGGTAAAAATGTAATAAATTAAATAGTACCATATTTTAAAATAAAATGTTATAATATAAAAAAATTATATTGAATCACTTTAATTTACTTATCATAACTCAATGAATGGAAAATTGAGTTATAAAAATCATTACAGTTGGGGAAAATAATTGAATCGATATTCACTTGAATGAGGAAAAATAAGTTGGATAATAAATTCCATGAAATAAAAATACTATGATAAAATTATATCAATGGGTAATTAATACACCTTATAAATGAAACATGGGGCACAAAATACATTATGTTTTAATGGATAATAATTGATACAATTAAAACCCTAAAAATTTTATAACACATTTTTAATTAAACCCGAGAGAAAGAGAATTCGTGTAGTTTTAAATGGAATACTATAATTATAAGATAAATCATGATATTATATACCACATAGTCAGTATATGTATCACAAAAATGAAATTTGGTTCTTAATACAAAAAAAATAAAAGAGGGTAATTTGGGATTAAACCCCTTACCAAAGCAAAATTTCATTTTACAACTAGAACAAATATCTATAATGGATAAATTAATTTAATTAAATACATAATAAAGAATATAATATATAAATATAACCTTTTATAATCCTATATTATAATAAATATATACATATAAATATTAATTGCATTTTATATATTTCCCACACTAGGTTTGTGTATTGTGTGTTGCTTTAAACTTGTTTAGTAAAAATAGAGCTGGAATCGATTATTTTACCAAATTCAATTATTCATAGATTATTAAGGGATTCGTTATATTTTCTAAATGATAGTTTAAAATATATAATTTTATTTAATTGATGTTCTGTTTAGGATCCTTGAGGATGAAATCGATTATGAGCATGTTATAGTGATTTTTTAAAAATTAAGGGTGTTTTTTTAATAAATGATATAAATCATCATAAAACCATAAAAATATAAAATAAATTATTTATATATTTACATATTAGTACAATAGTAACTATATTATCAATGTAATATATAAAATTAATTTATTTTATTGTTTATGTAGGTGTTTAAACCGATGCAGATTTGAACCAAGCGCAACTAATGGATGATTCAATGATGGTTTAGTAGTAATTTCTATTTTAATGAATAATTAGTGTCTTATTTAGTGTTAATTAGTGTGATATATAAGATATTAAATTAATTATAAATGAAATATAATTCATATAAATTCATTACAAAGTTATAAGAGATCAATTTTAATTTATTTTTCTCATATTTTTAGAAAATTGTTGTGTACAACTGTGAAAGCGGCACATAACTCCCAGTTAAAAATTCATTTAAACAGCTGGATCAGAGAATTGACCCTAAAACCATTCCATAAACACCTCCCCACCCATACAACCACATATGAGCATGGGGAATTATTTCTCACATTTTATCCTATTAAATTAACGATAATCATTTTTTGATCCTATCATTAGTAGGTTATCCAATATTTCAAACCATAAACTAGTTGATATTATATATATAATATTTATCCTTTTATATTATCATCATGACCATACATGTTGGGAAATTATGAAAAAAATTTAATTAAAACCTACCATGGAGATTATCGTATTCCTTTATTCGTTGTAGTTGATTTATTTTTCATAGAACTTAAGTAAGGTTTAATATGGGTTATTATTTCATAATAAATAGAATGATATAAATATAATAAATGTTTATTAAATTCACCTTTTATCCCATCCATGTATGGCGGTGAATAAGAATGAAACATGTCGCGTCATAGAGGTGGTAGTCTGTACACAACACAATTGATGACTTCCCTATTCATAATTGAAAATGGAAAAGATGTATATTTATTATAACATAATAATAATATCATAAATTGGTATTACAAACAATAATTTTTATTTGTAATGTTGTGAAATTAATTTTTTTGTAAAATTAATTCCACATAATGAAATAGAAAATGTCAGGAGATGTTAGATATTTATACCTTACTTATTGGTTTACTCCATTTTCAAAGGAGGTTAAGCCTTTAAAGGAATGGATTTTGAGAAGAACATAACCTCATTATGGTGTCTAAGAGTGTGGTGGAAAGGATTGGGAATATTATTTATTGAACTAATTTGGCTATTAATATAGGGGAAGTAAGGAGAGAGCCCCTATAATAAGTTATAAGTGATGATGTTATTGTAAAAAAAACATACTAAATAATGTGAAGTTAGTCTCAATTAATGTTGACATAAAATTTATAAATAATGTCAGGAAGAAGTAATATGGTCAATCAAGGCCTAAGAACACATCCCCATTAATTTTTTATAGTTTTTTTTGTATTTTACTCTTAGACTAATTACTTTGACAATTTCAGCTTTAACCATGGTAATTAGGCATTACCTAAGGTAAATTAGATTTTATTCCAAAACATAATTTTCTATTCATTAGATATAATTTCTCCTCTAATTATTAATTTTAAAATAATTTCATTTTACAATATTTATAATATTTATAGAAATTAATTATAAGATAAATTTTATAATATATTATAAAAATATTTTGTAAAAATAATAATTATTTTCTAGATTATAAAATATAGGTATATACATTTTAAAGAAATAAAAATTTTAAATTCCCTTATAAAATAAAAATTAGTTCTTAGAAAACTTTTTCACAAATTCCAAAATCATACTTATATAGTAACAATGATGTAAAATTCGGTTATTTCAAAAGACTATATTTTCACGAAATAAATTTCTATTTAGAGAAATCCCAAATAATAATCTTAAAAATATTTTATTATTCATAATCAATAAATTATGTTCCATTTCGAAAATAAATTTTTAAAAAATTGACAATTCTATATTTTAATAAAATCCTAAAATATAATGGAGAACTATTCATACTAAAAATAAACCTCATTAAATGTTCACTACTTATTATTCTTAATTTATATCAATTAATAACGAATTTATTGTGATTATATTTTTCATATAGTGAATATATTTATTTATTATATAATTATAATATAATTATATTATATAAATAAAACACCATTTTTATAGATATATTTATAATAATAAAATTTTATTTCTTACTTGTTTGGGCTAAACTAATTTAATTTAATTCATATTAAAATTAGAAAAAAAATATTTATTTAAATATTTCATATAATAGTTACTAATGTTCATTCCTTCGAAGATAGTGGTTCTGTCTTATTGGTCTAAACATATCAAGGTTTTGTTTTAGTTTATCATATTATGTGGACTGTTATATTGAACATAGTGATTATTTACTGGTTATCATATATTAAAATCATAGGGTATTAAATTATTCACACTTAAATAAATATCATCATTGAAATTGTAAATATTAAATTCCAAATAATTATTGATCATTTATTCTTAATATATTAATCAATCTAGGTATAACCTCTAATATTACCTCGACCATACTCTATTATTCTATATTATATAACCAATCTTTCATAAAAAATGTTTTATGTTCATGCAATCATTTTATGAAGTATCTATAAAACCCAATCATATATTATCCATAACATACATTTCCCAAAACATTTTAATATGATTCTCAATAAACACAAATGAAGTTATATATTCCACATAGAAATTAACTATATCTCTAACCCTAAAATAATATTAACAAGTACATCATAAGGTAACACACAAGTAAATTTATATAATAATCCAAAATGTTCTATAAACATTACTGATGAATTTTCATCAATCTCTTTTATATTAGTAGCACTAAACTTACATTTGAAAATTAAACCATCGATTTATTATCTAAAAATAAAACATATACTAACCCTAAAATTTATCTATCCCTTAAAATGTGTTCATAAATAGTTCTCTCCAAAAAATATGGTTTTTCTATAAAATGATTTATCATGGATATTGAATCCATTTAATATATTATTTCAAAACATTAATTCAAGACTTCAAAAAATGTTCCTGAGATTTTACACCTAATCATCCAAAACACTTAGAATATACTAGAATTTCAGTGATGAATGCCACCTAACACATTAATATAGCTAAGAATATCAATAATTAGTTTTGGTTCTGATATCAACCTCACTACCATAGAAGAAATTATAAAACTCACCATTTTCATCATAATGTTTATATAATTAAACTATTGGCCTTTTACAGGTGGTCCATTATTCTCTTATAATATAATGTTATTTATAGATACATAGCTTTTCCAAAATCATCATAGTGATTATGTCACAAACAAATATTAACACCAAAATGGTTATGAAAATATACAAAATATGAATATGAAAATATAACTATGATTGTTTCTTCCCTTACAACGACATTTATTTTATCATATGATACTTTTTAATCGACCTATAAATTTACTTGTTGAATCCTTGATTATACTTGTTCATTTTTCTATTGGGTTCTCTTACATAGTTAGTTAATATCATTATTATATCCATTTTAATTGTTCATACTAATAATTTTTTATTGAAATAATATCCCCTAAGTGTTTTAAACTAGATTTGTAGTTAAGAATATTTTTCATGAACTATGTGACAATCGCGTGGACACAAATAAATCCATTATAAGTGTTATTATCCAATGCTACATTTTTTTTCTCGATACTGCATCTAAATGTATTATCTAGATAGAGTTTTATTTTCCTGGATAACCACACTATGTATACCTTAAAAAATTCATTTTTTTCCATTACATAGAAATGAATCTTATAGTTATCCCCATGGTCTTCTCTAAATTATCTTATATTAATCCGAAAATGAAATGTTCATGATTACATTAACATAAATCATTTAATATTCCAATGAGTTATCTATACTGTGGAAATTATGATCAGCCCTAAATTATAAATCCTAAAATCATAATCATAAAAACTCTTTTTCTTCAAATTTATCTAAACCCAGATGTGATACCAACAGAGATGCCCCTGACCCACAATCTCAGATCTGGTGGCATTAATAAATAATTTATATACTCGAATTGATATAAAAAATAAATTACTGGATATTACTATCCCATTATTACATTATTTATGGAAAATATTGAATAAAATAAATTCATTGTACCTTGTATGATAAGATATTTAGATAGTTAAGATACAACTTAAACTAATAAATCCAATGTCATTCTAAAAAATGGAAATTTCTTCCATAATATAAGAAACAATAAAATCCATAATAATTATTAAAAATCCCAATAACAATATCTACTAAAGATATCTAAATAGGTATGTCATAAAAATAGTTTCATTCATAAACTATTTAAATAAAATCATATCAAGGGGGAGAGCTCAAATGATAAATAAGGTAAATATATAGGTATGTAATTTCAGCATAAAAACAACATAAATATTATGATAGGAATATGTAAAAAAATTAATCCATACTAAAATTAAATTTTTATTATTATATATCCATTAAAATAAATAAATGCATGTATATCTATAATAATAATCTCATACTGACGTAATTAAAAACTTTGTATATAAAAAACCAGCAACAAAGGCCTTGTGAAAAGACATTATCCTATTAAAGGAATATGTATAAACCAAAACCCTACATTTTTTTTCCATTAGACACATCAATTAATATAGGGGCTATATAATTATATTCCCCACATGTCACCTAATTCTATCTGATGCATTCACTGTCAGAGTTGACCATAACTTTAATAATATTCCCTAAGGATGGTTAATAAGAATAATGTCCTAGATATACCTATAATGAACAATAAGGAATATAAATACATGATAAAACAATGTTAGAAATCAAAAACCATCAAAAATGTAAATATTTTTCACTAGTTCAGTAAAAGGGATAATATGATTTTTACCCATCATGCAAAATAAGGTGGATATCCAAAAATGTTACCACAAAGTTGAATATGAAATATTTCCAAATGGGAGTTGAATTTTAAGTTTTTATTTAATTTAAAATTAATGTCATATCTGAGTTTAATGTTTTGTTAATGTAGTGGAATAATAAAATAAATGTAAATAGTTATTTTTATAGTGGTTCATATATAAATTATCTCAATCCACTATTCACCACTCAAATGAACTGAGAGTGTTGTAACCCACTATATCGACTATAATATAACCTTACAATGAATTTTTAACACCCAGTGTCACAAAAAAATTGAAAAAACCTCCCCCCTCAGGATTAAATCTAAAACAAATATTCTTTTTTATATATACACGCCCAACCGAAAGAGTCTACCTTTTCCAAACAGGGGCACAACCCAATGCCTCACTTTTCTGGATTCATAACCCACAATCCTACCTTCTAATGGGTTGTTTCACCCTTTATGATTTCATAGATAAAAAAATAATAGGATGAAGCAAAATAAAAAATCCAAATTAATTATTAACGGTCTGAGAGTCTAGGGCACAATAACTTCTTTAGAAACAAGGGGTCATATGATATTTGCTCTATTTGGAGGAGCATATTATTACTAAATTTTACAATACATGTAAAATTATATAGTATTATAAACAACATATATGTTATTCACTTATTATTTCAAATATAAATATATAATTTTATTATTCACGACATCAATCAAATTTTAAATCTCTTGAATCTTTCTTTCCCTGTATCACTACATTAGGGTTGTCCATCCTTGATTCCCTAGATAACATTCCACACATATATAAAAAGATAATAATTAATTTAATCTTCTTCAATATACTATAAAACCAATATAAACTACATGGTGGAATTGATTATATTAAATAATATAATAGTAAATAGTAAGTATTTATATCATTGGAAAAATCCCTGATAAAATTCAAGAACAACCCCTCATGTTTCATCTAATTTGAATTTGGATATTTCAATTAACAAAATTCAAGTGTGGAAATCAATATATGTAAATATTATGAATATATCATTTAATACAACATCAAAAAAATTATAACATATTAACATTTATTCTAAATAATCTCTAAGTAAATTTCTAAAGAATAAAAAACAAGTTTTATTTGTATTTAAATTATTGAAAATTAAATACAAAATATTATCATAAATAAAGGATATTTCTATTTTTATAAATACCAATAAAAACATTCATACCCATATAGTAAAATTCGTATATGTGATTATCAGATAAACTTTTTTCTTTATATATCCCAATCTCACCACGTAATTGAATCAACATTGATAAATTTTCATAGATAAACTTCATTTAGGTGAATTAACATAGGTTCATTCACATAAAAAAATTCGCGTATGTGAATTTACATTGTTGAATCCTATCTGCAATCATAGAAATCTGTAAACAACATGACATATCAAACATTAAACCAAAATAAAAAATTCATAATGATTGAGGCTGCATTAGTCTTAGTTTAATTATATTTATAAAATTTATATATCATCCTATATAATCTAGAACTATAATCAGAATTCTATTGATTATATTACAATCAAAATATATTAGGAAAATAGTTCTCTAAAACAATTGAATTTAGACAAAAAACAAGATATCTTAAATCCAAAATTTTGACAAGATATTGATATATTCAGATTTTTATTTGATCTATTGAAATTTTCATAATTTTTTAATATGTCTAACTCAAACATAGTAACTCCATTTAGATTATGTTATCAATTTTTATGGTCAAAAGCCATTAGGTAACTGAATCTATAAAATTTTCAACATAGTTAAGAAATTGAAAATGTGAATTTTCAATTGGCTATGTGGTAAGGAATTTAGCTATATAGAAAAAATTTCGATATGGTGTACCAATAAAAAATAATCTATAACTGATATATTTTGGTCTTAATTTACTTATTAATCCTTCAATTATTCATGAAATCTATAGACCATGTTATGAATAATAAAAATATGAAATCTAATGATATTTTTTATATATTATGAAAAGGTAAATACAAAATTAAACATTATTTAATCAATACATAATATAAAAATATTATTTTGATTCTTAGTGAAGTTGTTAATATAAGAATTAATAATATTATTATATTTTGTAATTATCAAAAAAATAATAAAATAAATGTTATATGAGGAGCCACTTCAATATTCTCACAAGTTTTTGATAATTTCACAAAAAAATAATAATTTCATAAAACACTACCGCATTTTGAAATTTTCAATAAGTTATTTATAGTTCCATCCTCCCTTTATTATATATAGTATTTCATTTTTTAAAATTGATATTAAAACATTAACTCAACCTTAAACGCAATTTTCCTTGTAAAACTCATTTTATTTTACAATTATTATTATAAATAATGTAGTTAATATAGTTTATAACATTCTTAAAAATTGATATTTCAAAACATATGTTATGGATTTATGTTAAAACCTCCAACAATATATAGTGAATAAAATTTTAAAATATTTTCGTTAAAAAAATATAAACAGATTCAAAAACTATCCTTTCATAAAAACTAAATGTTTAAATAGTAATTTGTCTTCATATTCTATGCATGTGAAAAATTAAAATCAAAATAGAATAAAAAATTTGTAGCAAATTTAAAATCATAAAATTGAAGAAAATTAGATTCTTCATATTTCATGTAATTTTGAAAATTTCAGCATATTAATACACCCAAACTCCAGATAAATTCGTCCAAGATATATCAAATTTTAAATTTCCATAATACCATGTAAGAAATTGATTTTCTCAAACATAGTGATACTGCGTGTCTTAAAAAGTACATCAATGTGTTGATTTTTTTAAAATAAATTGTATACTCATATTTCTTTTTTGATCATGATCTTAATGAATATAAAATTTAACATCAATGTTCATATTCTATTAGGCTTTTATGTGATTTTGGGAAATATAAATAGAATAATTAAAATCATTGAAAATTCCAAAAATATTAAAATTGAAAGAAAAACAAGAACATTTTTTCATAAATAATAATGATGAAGTACAATAAGATAAAATTATTATAGATTCAAATTTAGCAGTTGAAAGAGAAAATAAATTTGGTTTCATTAAATCCCAAGAAACTAATGGTTTTTTATAATAATAAAACATACCTTAAGTGATTTTTCAATTGATCTTACATTTTTGAAAATTTGATTCAGAATAACTTATCAAATCATTATATGTTTATGTGGGAAAAATAAACAATGATTGGATGATTATTTAATATATATAATAATACTTTTTACCATTTTAATTTTATTTTCCATAGGATCACTTTGAAAGCTATAAATCATGAAATTTGAATATATTAATTCAATACTAGAAGTAGTTAAGTGTAATAAAATTCCAATAAATCCTCACTATGTCATAAAATTTGTATAATTTCTAGATTTATCTTAACAATTTTTCATGTTGTACTCAAGGGGGGTTTTTTCTATTAGAAGACTCTAAAACAAATATATTAAATAAATCTTTAGATTACATATATTTATTTATAAAAATACCATAATTTCATTTAAATATTTCCAAACCAAGATAAAATTTCAATATTCCCCTCAAACCCTTAAAATATCCATAATTAATAAATTATGAAAATTCACTATATATATTTTTACATTAATATCAAAAAATATTATGAACAACATTAATTCCTATAATAAAAGAATCACTAAAAAGATCCATAAAAAAGCAGGATCAACCATTCCATTATAAGTTTTTATGTAAAACTAGTTAAACATTCATACCAAGAACAAAGATCTTATTTCAAACCATATAAATCCTTAATCTTGTTCAAAAAAGTTCAGGATGATTTTAATGATAAAAACAAGAGGAAATGTAACTTATAATTCTTCAAATATACAAGCATTTATAAAAGTGTGTCGGACACCTGTTTGAATTAATTTGGATCCCTAAAATGTACCATAATCTAGTAATACATTAATTTATTTTATTTGAGAAACCATTGATATATATTCTTTAATAAAAATAACATATTCTTGAGAATAACTTTGATGAAATAATCTAGATTTTCTATTTAATATATTTCATCATTCATCATGTTTGTTTTTAATGATATTTTTTTCTAGAAAAATGAGAATCATTTAGTAAAATAATTTATTTATATTAAACTAATTTAATACATCTATATATCCATGATCAAAATATTGTAATTTAAAGGGTAATTTATTTTTTAGGTAAAAAATCCGAAATGAATTTATTATAAATTATAATATTCATAACATAATTTATAGTCTGAACACTTTATTCCACATTACCAATCACATTATCAATAGGATTATATCTATTAATATTATTTTATTTTTTTATGAATTGGTATAGACTGAGAAGAAATTTTATTTCCCTTAATATGTGAATATTTATATTCTAGTTCTCCCTATTAGAAATTAAAATATCAAAAATCATCATCAAATTGATCAATATCATTAAACTTCTTGTTCAAATAATTTTCAACAAACTATACAAGCATTGATTCTTAAATAACCATATCTTTTATAATATACTATATATGCCTTAATATTGTTTTCAAATCATAATAAAAAACCGTCCATTATTTTTACATCAAATTCTATCTAAAGCATATTTAGTGTTCAATATAATAACATTATATATAATAAATCTAAAATAACATTTTTTATTTTTTATTTATTTCCTAATATCTTAAGGTGAAATTTTTAATAATGGTATTAAAGTAATTATATTAGCGTAAAAAAACTAAAAATTGAAAACAAACTACCCATAAATATTTTCGTAGATTGCCTCATTTATCGTGTTCCAAGGCATTTCTTGAAGAGTTATATTTTCCTTCCAACTATCCCATTTTTGTTAGTGTTTATTTCGGTATGAAATTGTTAAAATAACCATTTTATAATCATAACTTAAAAAATTATAGTTTCTATAATTCAATACCATGATTACTTCAATTTGATATAATTTATTTTAATTTCTCATTTCGAACCAATTTTAAAATAATATACGTATATAATGATTCTGATTTAACAGTTCGAAAATAAACCCATCAGTATTTTATAAAATCAAGAATAATTATAAAAAATATATATTTGCACTCAAAATAGTAGGTTTTATAAGAAATATATAAATACAAACGAATAAGATCAGGATTCCTTAAAACTATAAATACATTTAATGACTTGAAACTACTTCTATGTTTTTTACCATTCAATAAAGATTCACAGAAAAATGTTCTTCCAACATTATGTTTATGTAAAAATAATACTATTTGGTTTTTGGACTAAATTTGGATCTTCTATAATTTTACATTCCCCAATAACCTATACTACAAAATTATATAAAATTTTATAGTATTTAAACATTTGGAATTTTTATTACATAATTTAGTGAATATAATTGAATAATTTTCGTCATTTCTATTTCCATAAAACAAAATAGATTTCACCATAAATACAATACATTTAGTATTTTTAAATTTTACAAAAAATACCATCATAACATTGTTAAATTTTTTTATTAAATTATTTATCAATTATTCAATATATAAATATTTAAAAATAAAAATAGTATTGTAATTCCCAAAATCACCAAACCATTTACATTTTCTTTTAAATTATCACCAAAAGTAACATTAGATCCATTACATTTATTAAATTATATAAATATTTATATATTATGATTCATTTGTCTTGAGAATCCAATATCCATTTAAGACATAATTTTTTATCATCATATGACCTAATTCCTAAAAAAATATATTTAAGGGTGTTTTCGAAACCTAGATAATTTTGGTATAATTATATTGGGATAATAATTTATGGGAATACTATCTAGTTTCAAATTCTTGTTTACTAGTATTCTAGATGAAAAAAAATTTAAAAATAAAATCCTTACTATGTCCAAGAGATTTTGGAAATATTAAGGGACCCACATTTGAATAATGAACATTCATTTGATATAAAAATCATGTAACAAAATATTTTATTCCATTATAGAGTTTTACAAATAGAGTAATATAGATATTGGGTAAATTATTTTCATAACCACGACCAAATCTATTTTTAGTAATTATATTTAAATGAGTAATTTTTTCAAAGTATTCAATTCCTTGAAAAAGATGTATAATTTAAATTTAACCTTTTAGTTGAATTTTTTAGATATTGATTTTATTTAGGTGCATTATCAAAATTAAATATGTCTTCTTCATAACACATTTACATAAAATGAACTCCATTCTATTATTCATTTTTATCTTGTTTGGAATTTTTTCCTTGAGTAATTTCTAAATCTGTGAGAGAATAATTTACTTTTTACAAGGTAGATTATTAATATTTGAATTTTTCTTTAAGAACCCATTTATATTGATTGTTAAGGTTCCTTTATAAACTAGTGACCTTTTAAAATTTTTTATAATGTAATTTAACCTCATATAAAAATTCCTCTACAATTGTATTTTGAAAATTACATTTAGAAGATAAATAATAATTTTAATCCCTTACACTATTTGATTAATCCATTTACGATAAAAAAATCCAAATCCTTTCTAGAAATAAATTATTTAATATAATATGAATACTTATTGAAATTATATCTATTTTCAATTACATTATTTTGTTTCTTATATTTATTCAGCTTATTTTATACCTTATTTAATCACTGGATTTCATTATTTATGTGCCCCTTTTTTCTACTATCATAAGATATTTAATATTTAACACCATTATAATTAAAATTACCTTTATTCTTCTCATTGTGATCAGATTTTGGATAGTATTCTCCAGATATACATGAGTACAATTTCTTTTTTTATATCAATCACTAGTGAAAAAATGTTTATTACGTCAGTTATTTTTTATGTCATTTTTTTTCAATGTTATTACAAAGGATGTAAGAAATATTGTTTTTTTAATCAGTTATTTTTAAACCAATGTAAAAAACAGAAATTTGAATCCATTTTAACGTCAGTTCCTAAAAACCCAACATGGAAAATGGTTCAGAGTTGTGATTTATTATAACGGTTCTTAAATAACCGATGTAATATGTTGTTTAATTCATTGGTTATTAAATAACCAATGTAATAAATATCCCATCTGAATTATTTTTATCGTCATTTATTTTCATAACCAGCATGATAAACCTGTCTGGGAAGCGGTTTTTCATGTCAGTTATTTTGTAACTGAATTGAAAACATATATACTACAGAGGATATTTAATAACCAATGTAAAAACCCATTCCCATTCATTTATTACTTTTCTTATAAAATAACTGATGTAAAACCCAATTTTTTTTAATAAAATAGTTCAACCATTACAATATCCTACCAATGATAACCGAAAACTAACAGAAAACAGAACAAAACAATACCAAAACCACTGAACAGTCACCCCACCCCCTGGACACCCCCAACCCCATTGGTCATCCCCACCCCCTAGACACCCCTTACACCCTGGACACCCTCCCTCCCCTAGAAACCCCCCAACTCTGGATATCCCCCACCCCTGGACACCCCTACCCCCATGAAGATCCCCCCACCCCCTAGACACCCCATCCCCTAGACACCGTCCAACCCCCTAAACACCCTCCCACCCCCTGGACAACCTCCCACCCCATGGACAACCCCACCCTCTGTACAACTCCTCCCACCCCACCTGGACACCCCCACCCCAGAAAACCCACCCCCACTAGACACCCCCCACCCACTAAACACCCCCACCCCTGGAAAACCCCCTAGGCTCCCTCTCACCTACATGACACCACCCCACACCACTGGATAGCCCCCCTCCCACTGGACACTCTCTAGACACCACCCACCCCACTGGACAACCCCCCCAGACACCCACCCACCCCATGGACACCCCCACCCCGTGGATAGACCCCACTAACCTAAGTACCTCCCCCCGGGACACCCTCGTAACCCTTGGACACCATCCCACCCCTGGATAGCCCCCACTAACCTGAGTACCTCCCCTCAGGACACCCTTGTAACCCCTGGACACCATCCCACCCCCCCTGGACAACCCCCTCCAACTAGACACCCTCTAGACACCACCCACCCCACTGGACAACCCCCCTAGACACCCACCCACCCCATTTACACACCCACCCCGTGGACATCCCCCCACCCCCTGGACAACCCCACCCCCGGGACACTCACTCGTCCCCCTAAACACCCTCCACACCCGGGATAGCCCCCCCACTCCCCTGGGCACCGTCCCCCCACCTCTCGGCCACCCCCCACCCAATAGACAACCCCCCCTCCCCTGCCTGGACTCCCCTACCCCCTTGGACAGCCCCCACCCCTATACACCCCCACCCCCTGGACAACCCCTACCACCCCTCAAAACACCCACCCCTAGAAATCACCACCCCGGGACATCCTACCACCCACTGGACACCCCACATCCCCTTGGACACCCTTACCCCCATGGACATCCCCCCCCCCTGACCCCTGGATACCCCCACCACTAAACAACCCCCCCCCCCCTCGGACCCTCCCACCTAGCTACTAGACACCACCCCATCCCATTGGATTTCACCCATCCCCTAGACACCACCCCACCACCGACCCCCTTAGACACCCTCCCACCCCCATAAACACCACCCCACCCCTCATGGAAACCCCCCACCCCCACCCCCTAGACAGCCTCCCACTAAATGGAGAGCCCCCACCCCCCAGACACCCCAACCCCGAGAGATAACCCCCCTGGACAACACCACCCCATGGACAGCCCCCCCACCCCCTCCCGGACACCCCCACCCCTTGGACACACCTATCCCTTGGACACCCACCCTCATACCCCCATGAAGCCATTACTATGCTCTACCAAAATGTGAAACAATTAGAAATTGGATAGAAAACATAACAAAACTAGACCATAATCCAGACCATAAAAACATCAGACCGAGACCAAAACAAGAAGATCCATATAAAATTTAAACATTCACATATATAAAATTCAAAACATACAATGTCAACTAAAAAACATAAATCCATCCAAAACTACTACCAAATACCCAAATATATTTACAATATTCAAAATTACATTATACACTACAAACAAACTAAAATCCAATCAAACCTATAAAATAATTTGACAATTCCACAAGTTAGTGTTTGACATCATGATCAATATTGGGTTGAGGGTCATCATATAGATAAAATTAACAGGATATCAGTTAACATTTATAATGAATAAATAAAATTAATTATTATAGAAAAGTTTGTAAAGAAACCTTACCAGGTCAAACTTCACAATTTTTCCAGTTTTAATAATTTCATACATAAATATTAACATATAATATCAACATTCAATGAAACCCTTTTTTTCATGAAAATTATGTTTAAATGAGTGTTAATTCAAAATATCATTTTTATGTAATACATCAAAAAGTCCAAATTATAAATTGATATTAACCATTACTTTTTCATATTTTATCTTGGAAATCTTTTTATTTGTGTTTTTTTGAAATTAGACCAATATCCTATTAGAAAATAATATTAATGGGATAAATTCAAAATTCATTGTAGTTTAAATAACTATTAATAAATTGAAACATACTATTCCAAAATATTTTTAAAACATCCCCACACACCACAATAGATATAGCATATCCATTAAAGAGTTTTCTCCTATGAAAAAAAACACCTAACATACAATGATAAATAATATAAAAGAAAATTTAAGGTTAGTTGTTTTTTATGTTAAAAGATAATGAATAGTTTTCCCTATATATGTTTCATACCTCTCACAAAATGTCATCATCCAACATTGCGTGATTATATTCTGTTCAAATCATTCTGCAATATAATTTGTTCATTTTTCATCATCCAATGCATGCACTTCAGGGGAAATAAAATGAGGTTCCATGAATCAATATACATATGTATGCTCATTCTTCTCACACATTCTATAAATATACCTAATACAAAACCGACATATGTATACATTTTTAATAAATATATCATAGGGAATGGTGTTAATACTTATATGGAAAAAAAATTCACCACGTTGATTCCCAACTTATCTCCAGTCACAAGCTCCATGATATCATTTTTCACAATACCAACATTTATTGAACGTCCACAAACATGAGATTCCATTGGATACTCATAATGATTTGTAACAAATGTGAATATCTTGACAATCTGTCAAGACTACTAGAATCTTTATCTGATGTCATAGCCATTTGTCTTTGTTTTTGTCTATAAAATATTTCATTACCTTTGATTTATTCTTATAAAAATAAATAGAAACACATATTAGTGATGAAATGATAAAACCACAATAATAAAAAATAAAATAAAAGATATAACATATATTCCCCAATGGTAATGATTTGAAGATGTTTGGATGACCAAAAAAATGGGGCTGATACTATGTACAACTATCATCACCTTATCTTTTGGTAATGTTAGTTGAGATGATCTATTAATAATATCCTTTACAGTGACCCTGGTATTCTCTACCTCTAACTATTGATGATGAACATTATCTCCTATAAAATATACCAGCCTATATGCAATTATATGAATGTGAGGATCACCAACTAACAACTCACCATATGTAGGAATCTTTGGTGGAGGAGTACGATAAAAAATGGGGTCTTCTGGCTGAGGTGGGGGAGTGAGAGCTACTGGTGGAGGTGGAGGATAAATAATGGGCTCTGCGGGGGGAGGTGGAGGAGTGGGAGCTGCAGTCTGAAATTTTCTTCGCATGTATGCAAACATAGACTATACCGAAACTCTAATATTTTCCTCTATTGTCACATTAATATTAGAAACATTATCCTCCAAAGATTCTATTATTATTATTTTTGATAAACACCCTCAATTGAAGTAGTTGAAGAATGTGGGAACACTTTTATTACTGATACACCTGTCGGATATCCTCATACACAACTGGGGTTTCGGGGGATTCCCAATGCTTTGAATAAAATATCTTTCCTCCCAATAGCTGTAAATAACCACTATGTGCTCTGCTCCTCAAGATAATCCTGTATTAATTAATTGATAATTTCTGTAATGATTCAAATTATATAAAATATATAATTAAGATAAATAAATAAATAAATATCTTATAATCCTCTCAGATATTATTCTCAATTCCTCTAAAAGATTTTATCCCTTTTTTATCATTTATGCTCGGTTCCATTTTTCATGTCTAGATGGAGTGGATAGAGGGAAAACATCTTCAGAGCTTGATGGGTCAACTCTCAGTTTTTGTAAATTTTCCACCATCATTTGTTCATCAAATAATATATACCCTCCCCGAGATAAAATCTGTTGGTATACATTTTTATATTGGAGATCCTGAAAATATGTCCTTGTTTATAGTAAATTAATAATAATAAATCATTAACAAATCATTCATAATAACATTTATATAAGAAATATTATAAAATTTTACATTTCCCTTACCAAAAATGAATCCTTTCTTCTATATTCAACAAATTGTCTCTATGTGTCTTCATATATGAAAGGATATATATGACATGGAAGATAATGATTCCTATGACCAAAAATGAAATCTGATGTGAGGGTTGATTTGAAATCCTTTCATATCCTGGAAACCATCGATAAACAATTCTTACTGTCTCTTCTAGTGTTAGGAATATTCAATTTCATCTATAAAGAAGAGGGAAAACATATTATACTAGAAACAATTAGTGATTAGTCAAACAATATCAAAAAAAACATACCAATATTGTCTCCCATAACTACGTTGTTATCGATTTTTCCACACTTCTCCAATCATCATACCAAATGCTTACTTTTCTTTTACTCTGAGTTGGTACAAAACTCTTAAAATATTTTGCATTTGGACCTGTAGGAATATCATTCTAATCAAACTCAAATTGTATCCTATGGTCTTGGCTACAAGAAAGTCATAATACCAGTAAACGTGTGCAGCCAGGTTCACTAACTCTTGAACTCTACATTGATGTTGTGGGAGCACATGAGGAATATTGGGGAACATCAAGAGGAGAATGTGAGTGTTCCTCCCCAAAGGTATTGTCATGATTCTCATCTCAGAATCACATGGTTGATCAACTGATTGATCTGAAATTCTGATTCAAATAAAAAAAGAAAACATTAGTTCACAAATATACAAATTCAAATAACACAATAATAATGTGAAACAAAAAATTTAAAACTGAACTAAGTTACATAATAGTAAACATAGTAAATTTGGAAAGCATGTTAAACAATGGTAAATTTGGTAATCATGGTAAACATGTTAGTGTAATTGTCATTCAAAAAAATCAATAAATATATGTGTTACATAATGGTAATCTATGGTAAACTATGGTAACCATAGTAAACATTGTAATCATGGTAATATAATTTTCAATCAACAAAATCAATAGATATATAAGTTATGTAATAGTAATCATTATAAACTAAACTGAAAAAAATTAAAATAAACAAAATTTCTACTTATATGTTTTAATAAGCATTTTAATAAAGAAAATAATTATAATATCTTACATTTTATGAAAATAATAAATGTAAAAAATAAATAAACGTATGTTACCTATAATATTAGGAATGTAAAAAAAATTTGGTTTCCCAACCTCATTCATCATGATCTTTCCTTATTGCACAAACCAACTCTTCAACATGCTCATCATTATTTTCTACTAATCTTTCCATGGAAGTCAGGATCATTCATAAATTAAATATTTATCTAGTTTATCATCACCAACATATTATTTTCTACCTTGTAAAACAATATTCCACTGCATATCTTATTGAACTACAATATTGAAAATATATTTTACATGTGATACTATTATAAAAGAATTTTATTTGTCTTCTAATCAATACTGATTAACAACTTTAATTCCAAATTCATCGTCTCTAAAATTGTTGTTACCGATAAACTATTTTTATTTAAAAACATGCACATTATTATAATGCAATAAACCTCCCATATTTCTTCAATGACTCCATAATATTTACTTTAGGAAGAAATTGGGTTTTGTCTTTAGAACTCTAAATGCATTGCTTCTGCAAACATCAATACACCAGTATTCTGAACTGCACATCTATTTTCCTGAGATTTCGTATGAAATATATATCCAATAATGTTATACAAGGACCATGTTATCAAATTTAAACTTGGACAACCCACTAACCATATTAATATCTTGGATACTTCTGATCTATTGAGGAATGAATTTTTAAATCATGGCAGTAACATTTTTTTGTGATAATTCAAAGTCCACATTTCTTTCATATTTGGATGACATATTTTAACTCATTAAAATGAAACATGATATATAGTTGAGCATCACTTGTGTTATTCAAGATTTATAATTATACCTTCTTCATCTGTTCAGCTGACAACGATTTGAATTTAAATCCATGAATCCCCTTTCCCTCATTATTAACTCGTTCATGGAGAGATGAGGTAATAATTATGTGCTCCACTGCACCCAAGTACCTCATAAAAAACTCTGCAACCTCCTCAGAAATATACTTTTCAATAATTGAGGATTCATGTTTTTACGGATTCTTAACATACCCCTTCAATATATTCATATACCTTTCAAAAGGATACATCTAAGGAATATATGATGGTCTACCAAATATTATTTTTCTAACAAGATGAACCATTAAATGCACCGTTATATTAAAAAAAAGATGCAGTAAAATACATTTCTAATTGACCAAGTATAGAAATTTCACCCATTTCCAAAATTTTCAAAGCATTCACAACAATCACCTTATTACCAATTGAATTTAAAAAATAACACTACTTTATTATAGTCTTTCTGACATGGATGGGAAATATTCCACACAATGCAGCTGGTAGAAGTTGTTGCATCATGACATGACAATCATGAGATTTCATACCTATCAACTTTAAATCCTTTAATGAGACAAAATTTTTTACATTTTAATAATAACCTTAAGGCACTTTTATATCTGGAAGACACTGGAAAAAGCTAATTTTCTCCCTCTTGGATAATTTATGACAAACCGGGGGAAGAAATGTTCACCTTTCATTATGAGTTGGAGCTAACGTTAAACGTATTCCCATTGATAGTAAGTCTAATCTTTCATTTATCCCATATTTAGTATTTCTTTTAATATCTCACAATGTTCCAATCAAACTGTCGCAGATATTCTTCTCCACATGCATGAAATCAATATAATGTTTCACTTCATAATATCTCCAATATAGTAGCTCAAAAAATATTTTCCTTTACTTCCAAATATGTATATCATTACTATATTTAAGTGTCATTCCAAATTACACAACAAGGTTTTTCACCCACTCAAAATACAAATCTGGAGATAATGTTTTTGGAGGAATATCAAATTCTTGTGAGTTATTAAATGCCTTTTTTAGTCTTCTATATGAGTGATCCATAGGGAAAACCTTGGATGACCCATGTATACTATTTTACTCCTATGATTAAATTGATAATATGAAGTCTGTTGTTCGCAAATAGGACATTCGTTATGGCCCTTAACACTCTATCCAGACAAATTTCCATATGCTGGGATGTTATTTTTAGTGAACAGAAGCACTGCATGTAGTTGAAAATATTCCATTTTATAATAATCATACACCCTAATTCCATCCTCCAATAAATTTTTAAAATAATCAATCAATGGTGACAAGAAAATATTGAAATCCATTATGGGATGCTTCATAATAGATATCATTACACTCAACATGACATATTTTCACTTCAAACAAACTTTAAAAGAGAGGTTCTAAATTACCTATGAAACAAGCCATGAACTATGTGTGGTACTGAGGGTTGGGTATGGATTCATTCCATCTGTGCTGAAACCATGTCTAAGATTTCTAAATTCATTTCCAAATGTAGGATACTACTCATCAATTTTCTTCCACTATGGAAAATTATCTAGATGACATATTTTTCCATAAAATATTTTCTCATCAGCATGCAGTACTAGAAATCCTACCTATACCAATGAATCTATACTAACAGTTTGTAAAAACTATTCATATAGATACCTTTTCCCAGCGGTTTTTCCAAAAAATTGGGAAAATAAAACTTTGATACTACCTTTCCCAATGGTTTGGAATAACCATTGTGAAAGGGTGTGGATTTCCCAATGGTTTAACAAAACCATTGGAAAAATCCCACATGAGACCAATTTTCCCAATAGATTGTCCAAACCATTGGGAAAGGATATGGCTTTCCCAACAGTTTTTCCATACCGTTGGGAATAGAAAACATTGACACTACTTTTCCCAACTGTTTGGAAAAACCATTGGGAAAGTCATACCCTTTCCCAACGGTTTTTTAAAACATTACAAAAATCCCTTATTAAGACCACCTTTCCAAATAGTTTTGCCAAACTATTGGGAAAATACCACATTAACACCACTTTTCCAAACAGTTTTGAAAATTGTAAGGAATGGGTATAACATTCCCAAGGTTTTACCAAACTGTTGGAAAAATCCCATTTTGATACCACTTTTCCCAACAGTTTTTAGAACTGTTTAGATAGGTAGCCTTATTTTTTCTGTATTCTTCTGTCAAATATCAAAAAATAAATCAATATAGAAATTACATATATATATATATACATATACAAATTTATTCACAAAGGTCATTGTAGTATAGAGGTAAATTCGTTGATATATAACCCACATGTTGTGGGTCCGAACCTCCATTGTAACTTTGTTTTAATTTACCTATACCGACAGTTTTGGAACTGTTAGGTGATTTGGTGAGGGGAGAGACCTATCCCAACAGTTTGGGGAAAACCATTGGGAAAGAACTATCCCAACAGAATGAAAAATGTTGGTATAAACCTATTCTAATGGTTTTCGAACGATTGGGATAGGTCATTCTCAATGGTTTTCCCCAAACCATTGGGATAGGTCTTTCCCAACACCAAATCACCCAACGGTTGCCCAAACCGTTGGTATATGTTATTCCAACGGTTTAGGGACCTATACTAATGGTCCCAAACCATTAGTATAGGTAATGTTTCTATCATTGATGACATATTAACCATTTTTTTATCACGTGAATTAGAAAATAAACATTTCAAACGATTAATTATAGGATGATTCCAAAATACCTTTGGAGGGATCTTTGTAATCTCTACATTAGCCTATGATTTTTCATTAAAATTTTACCATGATGTACCACATTTAGGACAGTCTGACAAAAATTCATATTCATTCCTATATATCATACAATCATTCAGACATGCATGTATTTTATTATATCCAAATCCCATGAGGCGTATTATTTTTTGGGCCCTATAATGCGAATCTGGAATATCATTGTCTTTTGGAAGAATTTATTTCCACAATTAAAGAAACTCTATAAAATTTGTGTCACTCCTTCCATGTTTTCCTTCATGTTAATAAATTTTAACACCACTGAAAAAATCGACAAATCTGTACAACCAAGATACTATGGTTTTCCGTTATCACCATATAGATGCGCAACTCTCAATTCTATCTCAATTTGTTCTACTGTAATATCATGAATCGTTTCTTCAATTCGATTGGATTTCGCATCTTCCAAATCATCATCATCAGTAGATTTGACATTCTATCTATTTTCACCATGATAAATCCAAGGTCTGTAATTGGGAATAAAACAATGAAAAATATTTCGATCTTTTATCTCTCAACTTTTCAACTTCTTCATATTAAAACATTTCAGGCATGGATAGAAAAACATGTCACATCTTGGAACATTTCATTTAGAAAATTCCAAAAAGGCATCAATAACTTCCTCATATTCATTACTCATTCAATGTGCCATAATCCAACTTTGACTCATTATTACGTATAAAAAATATCATAATTATACATCTTGTTAAGATAAGACAATTTTATATTTATATGAAAAATATCAAAATTTGAATGTAACACAATTTTGAAATATAAAAAAAAAATATGATTATTTCAAAATGTTATGCATGAAAATGATTTATAAAAAGAAAATATAGTTAGATATAAATGTTTTAAATTCATCTTGGATCTTTTATTCTTATGTACCCAAAGAATACATCTTGTTTCAACTAGATAACAAATTCACCATTCTATAAACAAGAAATATGATGTATAAATATTAAAATATTTATACATTAACTAATAAAATTTACACCTATACCAACAATAAGAACCCATTGGGATAGCCCCTAAAACCATTGGAATAGAATATCCCAATAGTTTCACACACTTTTGGCATGATGGTCGTTGCAATTACCATATACCAATTGTTCTATAGGAACCATTGGTATAGACTGGATGAAGATAATATATTCCAACAGTTTTAATGAAACTGTTGGGATATATATACAAAGGGGGTGTCCATGGGGGTAGAGGGATGTCTAGGGATGGTGGGGGTTGTCTAAAGGGTTAGGGGAGGTCCAAGGGGGTAGGGGTTGTCCAGTGTTCCCAAGGGGGTAGGGGTGTCCAGGGGGGTGAAGGGGTGTTTATCCCCATACCCCATTGGAAAACACCCTCACACCCCTAGACACCCCCACACCCCCTTGGACACCCCCTGGATGCCACCAACCCAGTGGACATCCCCCCACCACTCTAGACCCCCCACCCCCTAGACACCCTGACGCACTGGATACCCCTACCCCCTTGGACAGCCCACTCAACCACCTGGACACCACCCCCGACCCCCTTGGACACCCCCCCACACACACCCCATGAAACCACCCCTACCCCCTTGGACACCCCCTGGACCCCCCCCCCCCCCCCTCGGACACCCCAACCCCCGGGACAACCCCCTCACCCCCTGGACACCACCACCCCTTTCGAATGCCCCTCACCCTAGGGACACCCCACCCCCTTGCACCCCCCCTAGACACCACCACCCCATTGGAATGCCCCCACCCCATGTACAACACCACCCCTCTGGACACCCCCGCTCCCCCTAGACACCCCCACCCGCTAGACACCCCTAATCCCTTAGAAAACTCACTCACACCCTTGGACACCACCCCCACCCCCTGGACACCTCTACCCCATGGATACCCCTCACCCCCTGGACACCCCTACCCCCTTGGACATCCTCACACCCCCGGGACACCATCCCCGCCCTCTTAGACACCCCCTAGTCACCCCAACCCCTTGGATAAGCCCCCACCACCCTGGATAGCCACCACCCCCTGGGACACCCCCACCCCCTGGACACCCCCACCCCGCTGTACACCCTTCACCCCCTATAAAAACCCCACCCTCATGGACAACCCCCTCTCCCCCATGGACACCAACCCCACCCCCTATACACCCCTGCCCCCATGGAAATCTCCCTTACCCCCCCCCCCCCATGACACCACCACATACCCTTTTGGACACCCCTTAGACACCACCACCCCTTGGATTAATCCCCACCACCTGAATAGCCCCACCACCCATGTACACCCCACACCCTGGAAACCCCTACCCCCTTGGACAGCCGCCACCCCCTGGACACCTCCCCCACCCCTTTGGACACCCATGGACAACCCCACCCCCTTGGACAACCCCCACCCCTAGACCCCCCCCCCCCCCCCCCGCACACATACATGAAAGTACACACTCACACGCCTGACAAAACACACAAAAATTGTAAACATGCATGATATCACTTGGATTATTTTACCAGAAAATAATTTAACATGATTTAAAAGAACACTATGAGAATTACTATGATAACAAGAACAAAGATAGAAAAATAACATCTCAAAACCTATGTTTCAGGGATCGTGAAAAATAAAAAAAGAAACTGAGTCATGTGAGGCTTACTTGAGTGTTTTGAGTCAACCTTATAGATCTGGTGATGATAAATATGATTAATGATGTATGTAAAATGAGGTTGGTGGGTACGACTTCGAAGAATCCTTTCTAGGTTTTATGTGTGGGAGAGACGAGTCGTAGGTCTCCTGATTGAAGAAAATAGAGTGATAGAATACGTGGCATGATAAATCATTTAAAAGCTTCATCACATCATCTATTTAATTACTAGCGTGAAAAACTATTTTTTTTATGTTTATAAAGTAGATTATTTAATAACCATCATAAAAAAAAAATTATCACGCCAGAGATTATATAATAGAAGATATAAATGGCTCTTTAACACATCATTTATAATATAACTAAAGTGGTAAATTGCCGTGATTTGATTTATCATGTCATTTAAAAAAATAACTGATGTGATAATGTGACCATATTCGATCTTTCATGTCGGTTATAAAATAACCGATGTGATAAATCAAATATTAGTATTTTTTTAGTCAGTTATTTTATAACCGACATAAAAAATTGACTCTCATCGATTTATCACGTCGGATTTTTTATAACAGATGTGATAAACCAATTTTTTCAGCATTGCAAGTCGGTTATATAAACCCAACATTAAAAACGATGACATGTTAATCGTTTTTTCCACTAGTTTATTCTTTATAGCATTGGTCCTATCATTCCCATAAATACTCTATAATCTAGAATCACAAGAGAATGTAGAAGGATTTGACATAAAATAAATTCCCTTGTTATTTGAATTATCCTCTTCTGTAATATTTTTTATTCTCAAACACATATTGTAATAATGAACCTAGAATATCTCCATAGCTATATTACATAAAACTATTACTTTCATATATTGAAACCTTTTTTCATTCTAGTTATTATGATATTATTTATGTATCCTTTCAACGGGAACTATGTTTTCTTGGGTTTCCCTAAATGAATTATACCTTATAAAATAAAAGTAAATAAACAAAAAAATGTGATTAATAATTATTTAATATCACAGTTTTAATTATTTATATACATCTCTTTACATTCAAAATAAGGATATATCAGGATTATAAAACTATTGATTTGTAACTTATAGAATTTTATAGACTTTTTTATTAGTTATACATGTAGATACCTGGCTATACACACTTATATTTATTTAACAATACAAAATACTTTTCACATTGTAAATTAAATAATATGTTACAACATAATTTCCAACTAATGATTCAGGAAAAACATTAAGAAAATATTAATCTTTTTCTTTAATTTTACAATGATCAATGATTTGGTTTTTTAAGAATGATTCCATTCATTATTTCAAGTGTGCATAATCAGTACCACAAAAATGATGTGGTATTGAGGTATCCATTCGTCCTTTTAATTTCTTCCTTCCATATTAAATAGATTTTTTACCCTTGATGGTTATTTTAGTAAATAGTTATCACAAACACACACACACACACACACACACACATATATATATATATATATTATGTTTGGGGTCCCCTAATGATACTAATTATTTTTCCCAGAGGGAAGATAACAGTTATCCAACAGTTATCCAATAGTTTGGAGAATTTCTTTTTTTAGATGAATTTAAATTTAAAGTCATATTAGAGATTAATATTATTTTAATGTATATGAAAAATAAATGAAATGGACACAATGGTTTTTATAGTGGCTCTTATCTGAATAATTCTAGTATAATTTTCATCCCTTTCACAAGATGCGAGTAATAAAACCAACTATATCCAAAATTATGGAATCCTATAATGATTTTTTTACAAAAAAATTTATAGCCAAATTAAGTGTCAAATTTCCATTTCGAGGATTCAACAAAAACAGACCTATATGTTTCTACCTTGAGGTACAACCCGATTAGTCTTCCTTTTTCCCATGAGTAGGAACAACATAATTCCTAGATTTTGTTGGGGATTCATAACCAACAATCAAACCTTATAATGCGTAGAATAACCCTATACAATTTTGCCCAAAAATAATAATAATAAAAATTAAAATCCTATAACTAGATTATTTATTCTTAATATAAGTACCAAAGGAGAAACAAATTCTCTAAAAGTAATGTATCAAATGATTTTAGATTGGCTAAGATAAATAATTGACCACTAAAAATAGAAACACCATTAGAAGTCAGGAGAATCTCAACCGTTGTATCTCTTATGAAATTGAAATTTCAACTCTAAATATAGAGTTTCTTTTTTAAAATAATCATTTAAATTTAAAATTCTCTGAATATTTCTTTTTCCCACATATTACTTTAGAGTTATGAATGTTGTTTCAAAGATGAAATTCCAAACATAAATCAGAATATAATAATCATTTGAGTCTTATTCTATATATAATAAAACTAATTAAAACTATATAGTTAAATTCACTAGAACAATTAATATGGTATTATATAGTAAATATTAATATCATTGGAAAACTCCCAGGTAATATTAATTTTTAGTCTACATATTTCTTCCAATTGGAATTTAGATATTTAAATCTGTAAAAATATCATCATCAAAATCAACTTTCATAAATCTTATGAAGATATAATTTAATACAAAATAAAACAAATTAAAACATGCTTTCATGGATTTTAAATAATTTATAGGCAGTATTAAAACAAAAAATACTAATTATATACATAATAAACCAACAATAAATGTAAATATGTAATCTTATAAAAAATAGAGAATATTTATTTCTATTCGAACAACCTATATAAACCATTATAACCACTTATCCAAATTCCCAAGGTGACTAAATTGTATTCATTTTCCACTATGTAGAAAAATATAACGATATGGGAGAAAAAAGTAGTTGAATTCAAATGGGCTAATTTCACATTGGAAAATCCACAAAATAGAACTCAAATAACTGAATTCAAGTAAGGGAATTCATGTTTGTAGAATCCCGCCCCTCCTTAATGAGATATTTGGGTAAGTTTTCCTAAAAAACAGATAAATAAGGTATATAATATCCAAAAAACCACTTAATGATGAATTTAAACAATTTATACAAATTTAGTATATCCAAACCAGCAATATATCATACAAGAGTACGATACATAAACCCAATATATTATAAAATTATAAAGTGGAAGACAAAACCATCAAAATCCCAAAGAATAAAAACACATAACTCTATAGCTCCCACCATTCCCTATGATCAAAATCAAAAATTATTTCTCATTGTATCCCGACTCATCACTAAAGAAATGTGATAATTTTCCCTTACCTATGTCTTGAAAAAAATATCTCAAATGGTGAAAAGTTCTAAATAAGGGGGTGAGAAATAAAACAATATAGGTTTTACCCAAATGACTTCCAAACTCACACCACTATGATCAAAATATTTTGTTGATTTATAAGAAAAAAATTATATGAACACATTATAACATCTTAACAATGTATATAAAATCTAATAAGTATCAGAAAAAACATAATTCCACTCTAAAATAGTTTCCAAAGAAAGATACTATGAAATTCATTATACTCATTTCTTAAATACCATTTTCACATAACACAATCCATTCCGCATATCCACATATCCATCCTTGAATGAAATCATGGACATAAATATACTCACATGTAGTCAGTCATCCTTTCACTAAGTCATCTCTTGGTGAACCATTTCGATGGGGGAACATCACGTCCTTATCCATCCCTTTCTATTGAAGGGGGAAATTCATGCCCTTATCCATCCAAAAATATCATGGACACACACTAGCCATTTATTCCATGAAAAAAACCAACCAATTGTTCCAAACCATTTAATTAAAAATAAATTTTATTAAAAACCACTTCCAACCAATTTTACAACCATCAAAATAAGACACTCTTTAAAATCATCATTTCAGATAATAAACATTGAAATTTTCAAAATAACACATTTACAATTAAATAAAATCAATTAAATAAATTTTAAATTATGATTTAAAATTATAATAAGAAGAGTCGAGATTGATGCCATCTACCTCAGAAACATAGGTGAAAATGAATAAAGACACTAATTCTGGAATAGAACAGGTTGAAACCCTAAAAACCCGCCTTAGATATAATTCCCTATAATCAATAAATATACCTATAAAAATGATTGGAATTAACCAACATATAAACATCCCCCAATGTATTAGATCATTGAATAAAAGTTTGTGAAAATAATAGATCTCATGTAAATAACAATGAACTAATACTTACTAAGAATCTAGTATTCAACGCACTATGATTTTCCAAGGGATCTCTCAATGGTCTACATGAATGGAATACATAGTATTTGGATGGAGTGTAATTTGAGTTAGGTTTGTATTAGAGTGAAAATACCATCAATGGGATTACCATGATAGATCCAATATTTTCATATCTAAATTTTACCTATAAACAGTTTGGGAAACTGTGCACTAACCATGCACATGCCTTATCCTTATGATGCTCCTCACATAGTTGGATATTAGTGTTAGACAAACCATGTGCCAATAGTGTAGATTCCCTCTATCCAAATAAATGGGTTTATCATGGCGAGACACATGTATTTGATGAACCATGAACCTAACAATTATTTGATAAGGACCCCGCTACCTCACTTTTCAAAGATTGTTGTAAGGGTTACAAGGTTTCTACTAACTATAATAAAATCGTTCACCTCCCAGAAATCCCCAATAACATTACCGAAGTCATCCAAACCCTCCCAAACATCACCCAACCCTTTTTATAGTAGCAATAGATAATTATAGGGGTAATAAATTGATACCGGTGATTATACATTATCCCCACCAATTGCCTTTGAGTCCCTGAAATGTTAAAAACCACCATATTCTTGAAAGAGATTAGGATAATTCTCAACCGTCTTTTTCCATTCATGTGTTTCGTCCAAAATCTTACCATGTTTCTTAAAAATTCACACAAGACTATTGATTTTCCTTTGAAAGTATTTCTCTTTCTTATACATAATCTAGACTAGCACATGAACTAATATAGCATCTGACTCTAGGTCAATGTGATCTCATCAAATCACATAGTTAAAATCAATTAGATTATTTTTCAGTTGAGATACATGAAACACATTTTACATTGAACTGAATAGTGGTGACAAAGAGAACACACATTCTTTCTCCCCAACATATTCAAGTATCTCAAATGGGCCACTTTAATGAGAATATAACTTTCCATGGATCCCAATATGATGATAGACAATCCTTATAGTGATTCTCAAGAACACATGATCTCATACCATAAAAGACAAGGGTTACCAACTATGATCCACAAAATATTTATAACGGCTATAAGATATTTCCATCATATTCCTAATTAATTTAATAATCCTTATTGTCTCTCAAAAAGGGCTCAGTCTAACCAATTATATCTTGCCTATTTCCACCCAATAAAGTGGAAAACGATAAGGATTCCCCCAACAAAGAATCATAATCGGCCATGTGAATCAATTCTTGATAACATTCTTTAAACAATAACTCCACTAATGGCACATGACTCTACCTTGATCCAAAAAAGTCCATTCTAGAATCATAAGAAATTTATTCCAACATTTGTATCGTCCTTTCAAGTTTCCCATCCTTCTGAGGGTGATGCATTATACTCATGGTAAACTGAGTCCCAATTGATTTCTTTAAGGATTTACAAAAATGATATATAAAGCTCAAATATCATACAAATGCTATTGAAACCAGTACACCATTATTCTTTACCACCTAAAGGATATAGATTTTAGACATGTTGCCCACTATATGGGATTAATGAAAATGGATAGAATTGTCCGAATTTGGGAGGTGATTCATTATCTCCCCGATAGAATCATGTTTCTGAACCATACATTGGATACCTATTAGAAACAAAATTGGTATTTTCTCCCATTTCCAATTAGGAATAGGTAAAGACTGCATCATAACCACTGGCAACTGGGGTAATGCCTTAACCTACTTACAGGTGAGGAATCCCATCACAATCTCAACCAATTTTGTATTTTATGGAGGAGCATCCAAAAAATTACTTTCATTTAATCATACTCCTTATATATTCAAAGATGAAAAAAACCTCATGAATTATTGTCTACATAAATAAGTTGTTCCTTGAAAGGAAAAGGTATTACAATCTAACCTTGACACAACAATGTTGAACTCCCATCTAGCTTACATTCGTCATCTGTCTCCCTATCATTGAGTCTTGACCTCATAGGAAAAAATTATTTATATGAGTTTTCAGTTTCTTTAACATATTCTCCATGTTAGGAAAAAATGAAATTTGGATGAAAACAAAAAAACTACATTGTTCATCACATTCCATGTGGATTTCGACCTTCACTGATAGCAACTAGAACTAATCTGAAGACTCTTTTTCCAACTGACCATATGAATTTATGTTGAATGCATCTCCCACTAAATTGAATTTACCCATTGTTATATATAAAGTAAATGTTAAGAATTTGGAGATAACCGATAAATGTTTTCTATCATAGATTCAAATATCTTTTTGTGGTAATGTTCTTCAAGCTCTTATGATATGTAAACACCATGAATTTCTAACCAAATAGGTAATAATGCCATGTAATCAAATGATGGACTATATATAGTAACTAAAAATCACATATTGGGTAGTTATTATCATGGATTCATAACTAATTTGAACCATAAATTAAGATCATGATCTCCCTCCCTGAGAATAAATCCCATCCTAGATCCCAAAGAAACCAAATAAACCACTTACCCTTTTACTGATTTTGAAAATATCCATACTAATGTTGATTTAAGGAAACCTTCAAGATATTGAATTGATTTATGACATTACTAATTCTAGTGTAAATGAAAAATATTCCATTTGAAATATTTCATTGGTGTAGATAGTAATGATGTATAGGGAAAAAAATCATTCGTAATAACCATCCAGACTAAGGAAACTATGTATCTCAATGAAATTCTTTTACGGTTTCTAATAGATAACAACCTATACCTTTTTTGGATCCAAAGAAACACATATATCTAATATTACATTGATAAAAAATTATAATTCTTTTATTATAAAATAACACTTTGATAAATTTTTATATAGATTATGATCCGTTGAGAATCCTACAATGTCGCTAGGTGTTTGTATTGCTTATCCCTTATCCCTGAAGAAAAAAATATTTTCTTTATAAAAACCAAAAAATAATAATCCACGTAGTGTTTAAATATTTGATTCATCAATTCCAAAAAATATATGGTTATTTAGGATTACCAAAAGGCATATTCACAAAATCATAATTTCTATATCTACTCTAGAAAGATGTTTAATGGAATATCCCCCTCACAAACCTGAAATTGTTGTATCCCGATTTCATGGGAATTTTAAAGAACCACTGGGATCCCATTAATTGATCAAACATGTCATAAATACATGAATGTGGTTATCGATTCATTATCGTAACTTTTTTAATATTATGGTAATCTAAAAAAATAAAAAGTGTTCCATAATCTTATTTCACAGACAGGACAAGTACTGCACATAAATACATACCAAGATGATTATACCATTTACTTTCTATATCTTCCAACTACAATTTTAATTCCTTTAATTCTATTGGTTCCACCCAATAATATTTATGGGAAATATGACTAGTCCCCTAAATGAAACCAATTGTAAACTCCACTTCACTTATGGGTGGAAACCCTGATAAAATTTATAGAAAATAGCTTGAAACAAATGTAAAATAGGTGGAAAAAACAATCCATGATTTCATCCAATGATGACATGGTCAATGCAACTAACTAATATGAGATATTTCCAGTTTCTAGTACCATTAGTCATGTTGTACCTTCCTTTATATTCATGTGTTCTCTAAAGATATGTTTGACCCCATTATCAGTTGTAAAACTAACCGTTCAGGTATTATAGTCAATGTGATAATTCACCATTTTCAACAAATCCATATATGTAAGATCCCAGATCATTATTTTAGGTATAGATCATTATTTTAGGTTTTTTTAAAGAAGATAGAATAAATTTGAATTTTCTATGAACACGTTGTGTACCTTATTGTCGCGTACAACCACATACTAATCGTGTAATGGTAGAGTACAAGGATTTCTGGTGACCTAGAAGACCAGGTAAGGTGGGGGTTGGTTAATGGAACTACCCGGTGTGTAACTTTAATGAACATGCCATGTAAATCATTGTTTCGCTGCGTCTCATATTCATAACCAACTTCTTCATCTCGTGTTTTGTATAGGAGTGCTCGGGAAAGACGAACATAGATCGATCCCCCATTTCTTCATCTAACCTCTGATTGAGTCTTTGTTGGGAGAGTTGGAATCCCACCAGTGTTTTCTTAATTCCTCTATATCCGTTATTATATATTCTTCTTCACTCATGAGTTATTTATGGTGGAATGTTTTTCACCTTTTGTAGATGTAAGTCAATCCAGGCCGATTCAAGTGCCGACATTCTAGGATATCGATTGTCTGACATCGAGGTACGTGGATTGTGCCTTTTGTTGTTCATATTTGGATTTTCATGCTAAAATTGTCATATACCCACATTTGGTGTATTTAATGTTTTGGAATTTACCCTTTTTTATAACATGATATGGTTTTATTGATTAATAAAGGGTTGATTCTTATGTGGAAGGTTGGAGACCTTATTTATGGTACACTCTATGGCTGTTATTTCCTTGTTTGAATGTTTATGGAAATTTGGCCTAGTTTTCCTGTTAGGGATTCCTTGTTTTCCATGCCTTGTTTTTTTTAGGATATTGTTAATTATTGTATGAGATTCCTGTGTTATTCATTGTGAATTTTTGACCAAGGGGAATTTGACTGTGAAATATTATAGAGGGAAGGTCATTTATGTATGTTTTACCTTAATGTTCACCAAGGGGTATTAACTGTGAGAGATGTGAGGTGGTCCTCGACTAGGTGGTTTAGACCGTTAGAGCTTCCCAGGAGGTCATCTATAAATTATTGATTCTATCAGGAAAAAGGGGTATTGACCATGTGGGGTGTCCAAGAGGTCATTTGTAAATGATTAGAACTATGTCATACCAAATAGATTATACCATGAGAGCTTCCTAAAGGGTCCTTATTTAATCAACTGTGGTTATGTTAGACCAGGGTTATTATACTATGAGAACGTTACCAAAGGATTGTTAATGAATAATTGAATGATTGTGACGAGTTTTCCTAGCCAAAGTACAAGCTTGTAATTGATCTTACTTGTTTTTTTAGATGGTGTTTTGAGGCATTTGGTTGCTACATTCCTGGGGGATAAAAAGTTTAGGCTAAATCCCAATGTTTACATGTTTCAATAGATTGAACAATAAATGTGAATGAATTTAATTGAAAACTATAGGAATGTTTACTTTTGAGTACTTCTTAGTTTATTGTTCATTTTTTTAATATTTCATGCTATATATATTCAATGACAGTTAGGCACAGATCTTTTGGTGGTTGCCTACTGGGATTCATCTCATACCCTATTTGGGTCATGATTTTGGACCCAAACCGAAAATATGATTGAAGGTATAAATAAGGACAAGCACCCTTCCTCATCAGGTACATGATTTCTATTGGAGCTGGAGTGCATGGGACCAAGATGAGGCTTGCGATGCAGCTGTAGTTTTTTGTTTCTATTTTACTTTGGATTTTGTATTTCTTTCCAGAATTTTGACTTAATTTTCTATTCTCATAGATACATATTGCATGCATAAAAACAATATATTGTGAATCTATTGGATTTACTTTCAGTCTTTCACTATTACTTTTGTTGGTGTTGTTACTTCTCTTATTGTTCACTATTTTTACCGCATGTTTATACTTTACCAATGAGGTAGTCTTCGTGGAAGATATGTTGTTGTACTCTCACACTCAAAATGACCATTTCACCCATCTTGATAATCTATTGAGTACGCTGAGAGAGAATCATTTATATGCCATGCTTTTAAAATGAATCATTTGGATGGACTAGATTCACATCAAGTGTCATTCCATCTCAGAGATATGAGTATTAGTAGACCCAGAGAATGTGAGAGTAGTAGTTTTATAGAAGCATCCTAAGTACATCTTTGAAGTATGGAGTTTTCTGTGGCTGGATGGTTACTACAGACACATTATACATGAATTTTCATGCATCGAAGAACTACTGAAGGGACTGGCTACGAATGGTGTGAAGTAATTGTGGAGAGATTCCTGTGATTTAGGTTTCAGTAGCTAAAAGGGAGATTGACTTCAGCCACGATGCTGATTTTTCTGGAACCGTGAAAGAGTTTCACCATTTACTGTGATGCCTCATGTATCAGGAAGGGATCAGTGCTTTTGTAGGGGGGAAAGAGTTGTTGTGTCTCGGTCTCGGTAGTTAAGGCCACAGGAGGGGAATTACCCAACACACGATCTCAAGTTGGAAATAGTTGTGCATGCTTTGTACTATTAGAGACATTATCTTTTGGGGCATAATTTTTTGGTATACACTGACCAAAAAAGACTCAAGTATATATTTACATAGCATGATCTAAATTTGAGACAAAAAAGGTTGGTTTAGTACCTTTAGTATTTTGACTTTGAACTTTTCGACACACCGGGGTTAAGCAACATAGCAGTTGATGCGTTGAGCTAGAGATCTCAGATACAGGATGTTCGGGAAGTCAAGACTGACTGGTAGCATATGGATCTGTTATCCAAGATTCATTTGGAGGTGCACGATAGATAGGGGCAACCATTTATCTCATCTATAGTTGATACATATACTCTACTAGATCAACTACGAATGAGGTAGCTATTACATTTTGATGGCTAAGTCCTAAGGGAGAGTTGTTTAGGTGAGGGCCCTACTACTGGATTGACCATAAGAGAGGATGAGGGCAACCATTCCTCTCATCTATAGTTGATACATATACTCTACTAGATCAACTACGAATGAGGTAGCTATTACATTCTGATGGCTAAGTCCTAAGGGAGAGTTGTTTAGGCGAGGGCCCTACTACTGGATTGACCATAAGAGAGGATGAGGTTTTGCGTTTTCATGGGCATGTATGGGTGTCAGTAGACATATGTGAAGAGTACTTGTGTCATTATCATTCCTCAGAATGGGATGTTCATCTTGGTGTCACCAAGATTAACTGAGATTTTCTTCATCAGTATTGGTGGCCAAAAATGAAGAAGGATATTGCTGGTTTTGTTATGAGATGTTCCACCAGTCAACAAGTTAATACAGATAATCAGAAACCACCATGGATTTTATAGCATTTACCCTTTCATGAGTGCAACTGAAATGATGTCGTGATGGATTTTGTGACAAGATTACCATGGTTTCCTAGAGGAAATGATATTTTATGGGTGTTTTTGAGAGTCTCATGAAGGTTTCACATTTCCTTTTGAAAAAGGAAACTTTTAGTGTTGATGAGATGGGAAATTTATACATCTCTTAGATAGTGCATTTTCACGAGGATACACACTCTATAGATTCCGACAGGGATGCCCAATTTACTTCTCGTGTCTGATAGGGACTACAAAGGGTGTTGGGTATATAGGTACTTTAGAGTACAACTTACTATCCCAAGGAATATGGCTAGTCTGAATGCACAATTCTAGTTTTTGAGGACATTCTTTGAGCATGCAACCTGTATTTTGGGGGCTCTTGGTAAAGACACATACCACTAGTGGATGTTTCCAACAATAACAGTTTTCATGAATTGATTCATATGGAACAATATGAGGCTTCTTTCGATAGGCCATGTCGATCACCTCTATGTTTGCTGGAGGCAGGAGAGGTAGCTATGATGGGACCTCATCTTGTCCTAGAAACCATGTAGTAGGTGGAGTTGATTTGGAAGAGGATGGCTACTGCATAGTCTCGATAGAAATATTATTATGGTTGATAGAGAGTCAAAAGAATTATGGAATGCGGGATAGGGAGCACTCGTTGAAGCGATGGAGGCATATAGGGTTTTCTTCACGAATGGCATACCCTCTCGATTTGGATCTCGAGCTGCTATCTGGTGCAGTTACTCTTCCTTCTGGTCAATCGGCACCGTCAACACAAGATGATTGTGGGAGAATAGAAAAATGGGATGGCGCTAACAGGAGGCATTTTGAATCGTTGAAGGCCTTCACTCCCGAAAGAATCATCTAAAAAGGTAAGACTTTGCATGTCAAAGTAAATGAGGATGCTATTGAAGATAGGATTAAGAATTGCCGACATTCGATTCTTCCCCATTTGATTTTACCAGTTTGGGAAAAGCCATTGGGGGTGAAGGATCTTTCAGAAAGACTCTCTATGGTCTGGGGTTTCTCGGATTACCGATGTATTCCTATGGGGAAAGGATTCTTCCATATCCTCTTCCCGAACGAGGATCTAAAACACAGGGCTTGGGGATTTGGCTCCATCTCTCTGAAAACGGGAATGGTTACCATTCAAGAATGGAATGTCCAATTTAACCCGTTTTCTATAAAGAACACGAGGGTCCATGTATGGATCAAAATTCTTGGCTTAAAACTGGATTTTTTGGCACCCTCGTTTACTGTTTGACATTGCTTCGGGTGTGGGTGTTCCCATTAAAATGGACAGAGCCACAGAAATGGACAAGTATGGCTACTTTTCTAGGATTCTAGTTGAAATTGATCTAAATTCTGACTTGGTTGAGCAAGTTTTTCTTTCTACATCAGAGGATGATATTAATCTGCAGATTAAGTATGAAAAATTACCTCAATTTTTTGTGGAATTTCAAACCATTGGACATCAAAAGAAGAACTGTTTTAGAAATGATATCTGCTCTTATTGCTCTATTAAGGGTCATAACCAGAAGGTATGTAAGAAACTGTATAAAATAAATCATAAAGATGGAGAAGCTCTTCCAGAAACTAGACAATTGGGTGATGCCATTGAAGGAAATGGGTCTGGTCCAACACAACTGCAGGCTATCCAATCTCAGCAGGAGGATTGGTGCACCTATGAGGAATCACAACAATCTGTGGATGAAAAAATTCTTCCAGCAAATTGTTCTAATCTTAAGGTTATTAATCATCATGAGGTCTTCGGCCATGCCGTGGAGTTGTAGGGCCTGTTGACAAACCGGCGGGGCCTATGACTCCTCTTCATGGCCCATCTGCACATGAAGTGTAAAAATTAGATGCAGTCTTGGTGGACTCCACTCAATAAAATGATGCTGAAACACAGGTAAATGATGATTCCTTTATCATTAACCCTGACATGGATGCTTGAAAATATTCGGATGCAGGCTCGCAGATTATTGAGGAACTCAACAAGCAGTAGAACACAATGAATATTGCGGGAAAATGGTCTGACATAGAGAATGATGGTTCGCCAAAGAAATGTTTATATAGAGATTTTGTTAAAGGAAAATGAATTTCCATTGAAGGATTTTCTCCCTCAATGACAAATTCCTGGCCAAGGAAGGACTACTCACATCTGAAGCCCACTATGGTGACTAGATCTATATCCAGTGGGAGAAAGGCTAGAGGTAATTCTTTCAGTCCTTTGGATGATGATTCTGATTGAGATTATGATGAGTATAATCCTCTTGAATTTGATTACTGATGCCATTGACATTTTATGTTTTAGAATGAGGACAGTTTGGTCTTGTCTGACCCCATTCCCTTGTTGTTCCATGTTTTTGCTTTTCATGAATAAAGAGGCTTCCCTCACCTTTTAAAAAAAATGTTTGATAGAGACGATCTATAGATTTCAAAGATGATTATCATGTTTTCTATTATCTCACTACGTTTGGGACATAAAAGGATTAGGAGACAAGGGAATCATTCCCTGATATACTTTGGGTCGTTTGATTTTATGGAGAGAGTCGGACCAGTTGCCTATCGGTTGTAGATACCGAAGAGGTATCCGGCTATGCTTTATGTCTTTCATGTTTCTCAACTACAGTGTTACTTTTGAGACCCATATCATGTTTTCAAACCTAGGAGGTTGATTTGTAGGTGGATTCATCCTTTGAGGAGCACCCTATTCAGATTTTTGGTCACAACATGAAGGCCTTATGTGGCTAGTCTATTCCTCTAGTTTGGGTGATATGGAAGCACATACAAATACATAATTAGACTTGGGAGAGGTAGGTTGATGTATGATCAAAGTGGCAGGATTCTTTTCAAATTCTTCTTCCCCACCCTTGGAAGATGGGACTTGGGAGAGGTAGGCTGATGTATGGTCACAGTGGTAGGATTTGTTCACAAATTCATCTTCACCACCCATGGAATGGAAATTTGAGGATGAATTTATTTAAGGGGGAATTTTGTAAGAACTTGTATCTTCATTTTAGGTGTGGATCTTGATTTGAGATTGTCTTTTAGGAAAAAAGGAAGAAATAAAAATATACTAATTCCACACCATGTACTTATGAGTACACCCCGTGTACCCAATTTCCACATATAGCAGTGTACCAACTGTGTAAAGGCCTAGTACATAGTGTTGTGGTGACTGGGAAGACCACTTAAGGCAGGGCCTGGTTAAGGATACTACAAGGTATATAACATTAAAGAACACAAAATGTAGGTTTCTTTTTTATTTGTTAAATTAGATTGGGGTCACGTCTCATATTTATAACCAACTTATTCATCCCAGGTTTTGTACAGGAGTTTGATGCAACGCAGAAAAAAGAACATGCCACCATTTCTCTATCTGACTGCTGACTGAGTTGTCTTCAGGTGCATTGGAATCCCACAGGTGATTTCTCAATTCATCTAGATACCTTCTTTCCAATTCCTTCTCTATCATGAGTTATTCAACATTCTAAATTATTCAAATTTTGTAGAACTATGCTGATTTAGGCCAATTCATGGGCCGAAATTCTAGGATATCGATTGTGTGACATCAAGGTAGGTGGGTTGTGCCTTTCATTGTATGTATTTGGATTTTATATGCTAAAAGTATCATATTCCAACTTCTAGGGTATTGCATGTTTTTTAATTTAACCATATTTATTACCTTCTATTGTTTAATTGATTAATAAATGGATAATGCTTATGTATAAGTTTGGATACCTTGTTTAAGGGACACCCTGTGCATGAATTTCCCTTAATTAACTATTTATGGCTGTTTGATCTAGGTTTCCTATTATTAATGACTTTTTTTCCAATACTTGTTTTTCTAGGATGATGTTACTGCTTGTATGAGATTCATGTGTTATGCATTGTGAATGCTTGACCATGTTGAATTTGAAAATGTGAGCTTCTCAAGGTTGGGTCATTTATGAATTTTTTACCATTATATTGGCCAAGGGGTAATTACTGTGAGAGCTTCTAGGTAGTCATCGACCTGGAGTTTAGACAGTTAGAGATTCCCAAGTGTTCATCTATAAATTATTGATGCTATGTTGAAAAGGGGGGAATCTACTATGTGATCTGTCGAGGTGGTCGTTTGTAAATGATTAGTACTATGTCAGACCAAAGCGGTTAGAACATGAGAGCTTTCCAGAGGGTCATTATTAATTGAAGTGTTGTTATGTTATACCAAGGGGATTAGACTATGAGAACATTCCCAAAGGGTCATTAAGGAATAACTAATTGAATGTGACAACTCTTCCAAGACAAAGCACAAGCTCGAACCCGATCATACTAGTTTTGTTTATATGGTCTTCCAGGACATCTACTTGTTACATTCCTAGGGGATACATAGCTTATGATAGATCCCAAGGTTTATATGTTTCAAAATATTTAATAATAAATGTGAATGAATGTAATGGGAAACTGTAGTATTGTTTACTTTTGAGTGCATCCTCGTTTATTTCATCATTTATTCATATTTCCAAATATATATATTCACTAACAGTTTGGAACATATCTATTGGTGGTTGCCTATTGGGATTCATCACACACCCTACTTGGGTAATGATTTTGGTCCCAAAAAGATTATATTATTATAGGTAGAGATAATGGTAAGATCCTTTCATCATCATGTACTTGATTTTTGTTGGAACTGGAGATCATGGAACAAAGATGAGGCTTATGATGTTTTTGGAGTTTACAGTTTCTATTGTACTTTGGTTTCTATATTTCATTCCTGAATTATTATTATTTTGGTTGTATTCTGAGATACATATTCCATGCATCATATTGATATATTTTGGCTCTGTTGGATTTACTTTCAATCATCCACTGTTTACATTTGATGGTATTGCTACTTCCATTATTGTTCACTATTTTTTCCACTGTGTATACTCTGCCAATGAGGTCATAGTTTCCACAATATCACACCTTGTCCCCGACTGCAAGTCGGCAGCCTCTGGCATTTGGGGAAATGTGCTTGATGTTATGTGACCAGCTGGGTTCGAGTCACATTTTGGTGGCACACAGAACCAGGACATTACAATACAATTGACTATTTGATAGAAAACCATCTCAAGAAAAAAAATCCCATTTCATCTATACTCCATCAATTATTACAGAACATGATATTCGTATAATTTTTGGACATTATAATTAGACAAGAGGATATTGATGTTTTAAAATAGAAGATATTGTCTCAATATGCAAATCAAAATGATAAACAGTAAGCGGAAAATAATCTAATGAGACTCACCCATATCAATCAAATCTCACATTTGGTTAGAATTAAAAATAACAGTACCTATCACAATTGATGGTACAACTTGATCATAAATTATAATTTTATGAACCCCATGCAACTGATTAATCTCTTTATATTTTTCATTTTTCCCATCTATGATTTCCCTTGTGGAGGATTCATAGTATTCCAAGCATCGCCAGGGCTAGATCCGATTTTAAGATGCGAGGTATTATGGTTCTCTTATTCTGTAAATGTATAAAAAATCTTCAAACCCTGATATGTGCCCCAAATAGCCGACCATAGAGCACTATGGAAATTGAACTTATGATTTCCCATCTGGTTGTAATTGTGGTATGCTCAAGGTGGTGTTAGACAATCTCTCTTTATAATCATTAAGGAAACTCATTGGAAACATACCCTAGTATTTTGGGGAAGTGGTGGAATAATAATTTTTCTTTTGGTTAGATTCTGATTTCATCCACGAACTTGAATACAAGTTTCCCTCTATATCATTCTCTTAGTATAGGAGTTTTCACCTAATCTCATGAAGTCAAACATATGTCCTCCACATGGATTTTCTAGAATGACATGTATTTAAAGGATATTATCTGGTTGTAGTCATGAATAAGTGGTTTGAAATGCTTTTGCAATGACTTGAACCAACTATTGGTTCAACTATGGATCATGTGGAACAACATTCTCAATGGCCCCTTCTAGTTTATTTCTACAATGTATACCTGGTTCCATTTTTATAACTAAAAATTCCAAAGGTATCACTCCTTATAAAATAAAGTCTTAATTATTTTAAATTCAACGATAACAGATTTATCAGAACATTTCATTCTAAAATTCATCATTTTCCACATTCGACAATTTTTTAAAATTCCACAACGGTTTAAAAAATTAAAAAATTGTATATGTACCACTACCATTCAATTTCAATGTCTCGCATTTGAAAACAATGTCATAACATTTAAAAAATAAACTCTTTTCTATGAAACCATAAATCACTACTCATAATGAAATTTGAAATAGTAGTAGGATTTCATATTTAAAATTCATGTCATGATCATCTCATTTGAAAAACTATTGAAAATGTGATTACAATTCTTATAAGTATATAAAAACACTTATGTACACAACTCCATGGTAACTAGAGGTTAAGTATAAAGAGGTTAGTTTTTCCTTTTTATTCTATATATTTTATATTCTGACTATCCTTCTCATTTATACCATTCCAACATAAAGAATAAACTAGAATTATTTTCCTAATCCAAGAGATAAAATCCAATACTAATAGTGCCTAAATGAAAGATGAACTAGACCAGAATGATACCATTTGTAATATCCCATCCCTCCTCATTGGATTTATATGGGAATAAAATTATACATTACCTTAAGTGACATTCCGAAGACAGAAAAGGCTATCAATAAATGCCAAGGGCTTCAACACCACTTTGATTATTATACCCCTTTTTATTCCACTAGAAATGCCCAAAAGACCTCTGAAAAAATAGATTTTAGTTGTAGACTCTGATTTCAAAAAATTCAAATAGTTATAACATTCAGACTAGGAGTTCGTTCGGCCTATATCAAATATAATTTCATGATCTTTGATATGATTGGTTGTGGCGCTGAAAATGGAGTCTCAGATGAGATTTTACAGTCATTTTATTGGTTTTAGGGGTTTCAAAGGTTCTTAACATTTGAGGATTTAATCAAATAATTAATTAATTATATGTTATTAATTTATCATTTATTTATTTATTTATTTATCTATCTATCTATTATTTATTATTTATTATTTATTATTTATTTATTTATTTATTTGTTTATCAATTTATTTATTGATAACTATATTTATTTATTGATAAATATATTTATTTATTTATTTTAGTTATTATATACACATTAATTATTAATTTATGTTTAATTTATTAATTAATTGTTAATTATTTATTAGATTATTACTCCTTTATTATTTAGTTATTTATTTATACTTTATTTATCCATTATTCATTACTTAATTATTAATTAATTAATTAATAATTACTTATTAAATATTAAATAATTAATATTAAATATTAATTATTAATTATTAATTAATAATTAAGAATTATTAATTATTAATTTTATCAAATATTAACTGTTACTTATTATTAAAAATTATTTATTAGTTATTAATTAAATATTATTATTTATATATTTATTTATTTATTTATGTATTTATGAATTTATTCGTTAATTCTTTATTCTTTATTCATTATTATTTATTATATATTAATTTATTTTTAATTTACTATTTATTTATTTATTATTAGTTTATTATTTATTTATTTATTAGTTTTTTATTCAATATTCATTATTTACGAAATATATATTATTTATTTATTTATATTTTCTTAACAATTAATTAATTATTCATAAATTTTTAAATATTAAATATTAATTATGAATTATGAATTCCTAATGATCACTTTTTAATTATTATTAATCATTAATTATTATCTATTTGTAATTTACTATTTATTATTTACTATTGATTGTTTATTGTTTATTATTTATTATTTATTATTTATTATTTATTATTTATTATTTTATTTATAATTTGTTAAATATTAATTTATTATTAGAGTATTATACATTTTTTATTTTATTTTTTTATTTTTTATTTCTTAATTTATTTATAATTTAATAAAAATTAATTTATCATTAGTTTATTATTCATTTATTATTTATTTATTTTTTATTTTTTATTTATTCAATAATAATTATTTATAATTTGTTGATTAAAATCTTTTTAATAATTTATAAAATTTTAGATATTAAATATTAATTCTTAATTCTTAATGATCAATTATTAATTATTAGTTGTAATTGATAGTAAATAATTAATAATTCATTATTTATTATTAATTATTAATTATTAATTATTAATTCTTTACTATTTACTATTTATTATTAGTTATTAATTATTAATTATTAATTATTTGTTATTTATTATTTATTTATCTATTATTTTCTAATTATTTATTTATCCATCTATTATTTGTTCATTTATTATTTCTTTGTTATTTATTTATCCTATATTAAATTGTTTTTTAATCAATTTATTATTTATAGATCACTTATATATTATATGTTATATATTATATATTATATATTATCTATTATCTATTATATATTATATATTATATTTTATATTTTATATTTTATATTTTATATTTTATATTTTATATTTTATATATTATCTATTTGATATTATGTATAATAAATTATTTATTATGTATTACGTATTATGTTTTATGTATTATATATTATGTCTCTTAGCACTACGGGACATGTAATCTCTAAGCCTACGGGCTTTGTAAGGGTTCTCCATTATTCCTTGAAAGGGACGTTATCAAAAATCAATAAAAATGAAGGCTTCTATTATGTATTATGTGTTATGTATTATGTAATATATATTACGTATTATATATTATGTATTATGTATTATGTATTATTTACTCTATATTATATATTATATATTGTATATTGTATATTATATATTAGGTATTGGGTATTAGATATTAGCTATTAGATATTAGATATTAGATATTAGATATTATATATTATATATTATTCAGTATTTAGTATTTATTATCTACAAGTTACTATTTACTATTTATAATTTTCTATTTATAATTTTCTATTTTCTATTTTTATTTACCAGTTTTTATTTTCCATTTACTTCCATATTACATATTTCTTTATTTATTATTAATTTTTATTTTATTATTAATTTGTAATTTGTAATTAGTAATTATTAGATATTAGTAATTACATAATAATTTAGAATTATAAATTATAAATTCTTGAATGTTGATTAATCATTATTGATTAATAATAATTATTTTATAATTATTTATTGTGTGTCTATTTGTGATGTATTATTTTTTTTCTAATTAATATATATATGTGTTTGTGTGTATATGTATGTATGTATATTAAATTCGATTCATTGACCACATGAAGAGCCTGCTGGAGTGGTAAAGTCTTTGGATAATAACCAACAGGTAAGGGGTTCAAATCTCACCCAACATAGAATTTCTATATATAGCATGGGAATATGTATGGACATGGACTTGTGCATGGAGATGGGAAAGATCACGATAATAATAAATAATAAATAAGTAAATAAATAATAAATAATAAATATATAAATATAAAAATTACAAAAATTAAAAAAAAATATAAAAAATATAATAATTTAAAAAAAATTAAAAACAATCTATTGGAGGTTTAAAATATCATGATATAGTGGACGATGTGTCTTTCCATGTGACTAACGACACGGGTGGTTGGAACATATGTAATACACGTTGTGTTTGGAGTGTGAACATCGTGATGTGTTACACTAGATGAATTGTATAGTTCTAGCAGTGTAGGAGTACTTGGGAATGAGGGAATATTCATGTACAAATCGCATCTTATGAGGAATATACCATGTGTATGGGTTGTTACACAACCTGGTTGGAAGAGGTACATTCCCTGGATAAAGCTTAAGGGAAAACACTATGTAGTGGTTATACACGCCATGTAACTGTTCTTTGAAAAACATCATTGTTTTCATTCTCCTATTCCATTCTTCCACTTCTATGTTGCAGTCATTGTTAATATTGATCTGAGGAGTGTGCTTGACCTCGCAGAGTCATGCCACCAAGACATCCTCCATTTGTACGCCAAGTAAAAGGCAATGATCTGACACCAAAAATATCAGATCAGGGACTACATGAAGATTCTCAGGTAATGACCACTTTGGCACTAGTTGTTATGTCACATGCATAACTTATTTTAAAGTTATTTTTAATTTATTTTCCATTCATTCTTTGTTTTGGGGGTTTCCAATGGTTTTATGGAGAATAGGTGAGTTTTCATGAATTGGGCCAAACCGTGAGCCCAATTCCAGATTTAAAAATAAATTTTTGTTTCTTTTATAACATTTTAATTTTTTAATATTTTTCAGTAATTACAACTCCTAAATGTCCTCCCCTAATATATTGACACCAAATTTAAATTTGGATCCTTTATAAATCCATAATCATGGGGGATTTGGGTTTTTATTTGAGAATTGGGCCAACCCGAAAGCTCATTTTCCAGTTTTAAATTATTTTTTAAATTTATAACATCATATTCATTGTAATGCATTCTTCAGTGATTCCACCTCCCCCTCGAACCTAAGAATCCCCGGAGCGCTCCCATTCATTTCCCCCCTCTTTGGAGGTCGTTTGCATCGCGATGGAGTACTGAAATTCTTAGGGTTTCTAAAATCGGGCAGATTTGAGGAGGTAAGTTATTTAAATCATATCTCTCTCAATTCTCACTATTTTCCCCCCATTACAGTTCCTATATGATCTCATAATCCTTGTTTGAACATCCCTTAAATGGTTGGATGTTTTCAAATTCAGATTCTTGTTGATTTTGGGTCGTTTTATTCTAGATTGTTTTGAGTAAGTGTTTCTCTCTTCAATTTTTCATTCTCCCTAGGGTTTCCTCCCTCTTTCATTATGTTCTAAAATGTCCAGAAGTTAGGGTTCGATCCTAAGGTATGATTTGGTATCTTTTGGGTAAATGTTTGGTGGTCTAGGTCTGGATTTATATTCCTTATGGTGTGGCGGTGGTGTGCTTAAGGTTTCACACCATGTTTTGAGGGTCCCGACTCAAAAGGTAGGTGATTCCATGTGTAACCATTTTATGATGAGTTAGCTTGCTTGGTTTATTAATTTATTATGTTTATAATCTGCTTTTTTTGGTGTGAAAACTATTTTTGATGAATTTGGTTAAACATTTAATTTTTAGTTGTATTTTAGCTTGAAATTGGGTACTTTTCATGTGTGACTCTTGGGGTAATGTTTGGGATTAGTTTATAACATATGAAAGTGATTTATTAGTCTTGAAAGTTGCTGACAATTCTAGTTTGGTAATTCCTTATTAGCATGTAGGCCTTGAAAAGAGATTTTTGATTGAGTTTAAGGTGTAAAAATGTGTTTTACTTCTTGAAGGTGATTTATGAAAACGTGTGTTTTTCATGTGTATCTTTGTGGTATTATTTGATGTTTTTTTATAACACTTGGGGGTGATTTAATAATTGTTTTAGGGCTGAAAATTCTGTTTTGTATTGTTATTGGTATGATTTTGGTTTTGAATGAGGGGTTTGAAATGGGTTTAGTGTTAAAACAATGGTTATACCTCTTGCATTTGTTTTATAAAAAATGTAAATGTTTTATTTGGTTAAACAAAGTTGGGAAAGGGTGTATATGTACTTTTTGGGTGAGTGTGTTCACCTAATTTGGGTTTTTGAATGGTAAAGTGGTGATTTGAGATGTCAAACATTTTTATAATGTTTTATAAATTGCTGAAATGTTTTACTAAATTGTGTTTTGTGTGCAAAACACGGGTGTGGGATGTTTCATGTGAGTTTATTGATAAAATGAATTGTGAAGTTGAGAGGGGTATTATGTGACATGCGTGTGTGCTGTTATGTGAGTTGAATATCGTGTAATGGTTTTATAAAATCATTTAAAGTATTTGTGGAAGTGTTAACGAAATGTGAAAAGTGTTGTAGGCAATTTTGGTGTGAGTTTGATTTCGAAATGCATTTGAATGAAAAGTGGATTTTTTGACTTGTGTGATGTACATGGGGCTTTTTGGTTAATGTGTGATGTGGAAGTGATATTTTCATGTGAAATCTATACTTCTTGGATTGTTGAACTTGTTTGAGCACAAAGGGAAAACCCGGGTATCTAGGTGGGTGGACGTGTACTAGTATTCTAGTGAATCCATGGGGTTTGGCCTCAGTTTCACTTAGCAAGATTAACGCTTACAACTATAACTAAACTATGATGATGATTATTGGGGACCAATAGGTTATGGGTATGATCCCTACTAGTGGCTCGTACATGAGAACGGATATTTTTTTTGTGGTTACTCTCACCGAGATACGAGGTACCTGGGACCCACAGCTAGCTAGTGCCTAGGGTTATTTCTTATTACTTATTCTCATTAGATCCTTTTTACATACCGTCGGCATACGATATAGTTGGCTTGAAAATTCAGTATCTTTGTTATTTATTTTAAAAATTTTGGTTCTTTAAAATTATCCCACATGAAAACTGTTTTCATTTATTATTGCATCCTTTAGAAAATTGTAACTAGCATTTCTTATTTACAAAACTTGCAATGCTTTTTGTCATGAAATGTTTATCACATGGAATCTATTAGAGGTGGTATCCTACTGGGCTTTCTCTCACACCCTACTTACACCTTTGGGTGTAAGTAGACTTGCTTATTTTATGTCACAGGTTTGGGTACAAGTTTTATGCCATTGGTTCAGGTTTTTAGCTGTCCATTGGAGTGCAGTGTCATGGAGACGGCATGAGGGAGGTGCCTCTTTCCATGTTGAGGTTCTTGGGCTGTCCTTATTTGATTTTGTACCATTGTAATGGTCTTTAAACATAGTTTTAACTTATGTATTTCAGTTCTGAAATTTTGTAAAAGATGGTTTTAGTTAAAAAAATCCATATTTGTTTTTTTGAGTTTTTTTGTTGTTTAATTTTTATAAGATCGGGTAAATCGTTCCCAATTATCATGATATGATACCCGAGCACTTGTGCCAGACCATGGGGATCGGGGACGCCCTTCGGGCCATGGCACGGGCCGGTTTTGGTGCCGATTTGATGGCGACCAGATCTGGTTCGTGACAAAATGGTATCAAAGGAGGTTCCGGTTAACTCTTTGGGTAACGTTATTTAGGGAATAGTCGGGATAGTATACAGTTAGGATTGTTGGGACTTTGTAGTTAGGTTATGGTTAGTGTCCCTGATCACTACACCTCATGACAGGATTCGAGTCGCCAAGGGAAGTTGGGATTTATCTAATTCCTTTGGTTTTCTTGGTTTGATGATGATTAGGGGAAATGAAAAGAGAGTTGGGTTAATGGTCTCAGTGAGCTCACAGGGCCTGGAAAGCCATGTGAAGCCATGGATAATCCCTAGAACACTCTCTGTGACAGTGAAGTGATTTGAATATGGCCTCCAACCGTATTTCCAAGTCACCCACTGAAACTAGTTTCCTCTCGCATTGTTTTGTGCTTTAGTTTTGAAATCTTGTCACTTTGGTTTTAAGGTGACTTGTTTTTAAGAAGCATAATGTTTTTATGAAATGATTTTCAAATAAAGAGGGAGTGGTTTGGTTTATTAAATGGAAGAACTGAATTTTCAGATTTTTTTTGAAATGTAAAATGGTGTGCTCACACCACTTTGAAAGAAGAAACTATATTGAAGTTGGTTTTGAAAAGTGTTTCCAATATAGTTTTCTAAACAATAAGAGTGTGTTTTAATGGGATGAGATGTTTTGAAATTGATGTTAATATCTTGAAAGTGAGTTATTTTCTAAATTTTTGTGACTTTTTGAAAATTTTTGTAAGATGTGAGTTGGGAGTTTGATCTCGTGGTTAGCGGTTTTGAGAAAAAAGGATGTGTTGGTTGACCGTTTTGGTTTTGAAAAGTGGAAAAAAAGTTTTTTTAACCTTTGGTATTTTCGTGAGCAACCACATGCATGGGGTTATATAGGAAGATGGATGGTTGATGACATGAATCGATGAGTGTCGAGATGGATATGAGGAGGGTGCCCGGTGTGGAACAGAAACATGCATGTGTAAGGACCATGGGGTACCATTGGTGGATGTGCTAACCGCTGGACCATTTGTTTTCAAAGAAATGTTTTTAAAGAGAAACATTAAGACTTGACGATTGATTGGAGTGGTTTATATTATGTATTTTTGGAAAATGTTGATGTTGTGGGATGTTTTGAGTCCAAGAACCCCTCCTGTTTGAACTGTGTTTTGGGTTTGGTTTTGGTCAGTAAGTTGTGTTATAGGGACAGTTTGTGGTCTCCTTTGAAAAATGTTTTGTGACACATTTATGATGGTTCCATTCATGTGTTTGGATCTGGTTTGTGTTATATCTTGACTAATGGACCATCTTGGTTAGGTCCTTGGGTTTAATCGTTGGAAAAGGTACACCCCCATTAAAGGTTAGTGCACAACTGAAGTGCAACCAAGATTGTTTCTCCGTTTGAAGACCCTCCAGTTGATCAATATAAGGAATTTTTTTTCTTGAGATTTTTAGATTGAGTCTACACCCATTCCTTTATTTTATTTTTAGATTCTCTTGTAACGGGAGAGTACTTGTGGAAGGGTGAAGGAGACCATAGTTTCTTATGTTTCCTGATTCGTCGAAGGTGGATGTGGTCTAGGGTTGTTATTGTGGATGAGTGTCTCGATGGTGTCTAAGAGGGCCTTTTGGGTTCTTCAAAGTTTCATTGAAGTATAAGTTCATGTTAAACCACCAGTGTGAGAAATATGGTCACGATAGGATATTGTGGCCACTTTCTAGAATTGTGTGTTGTTTGGGGATGTTGTATAAGGTCCCTCTCCATGCATTGTTTATATCAGTCACAATGGCCAAGTTTGGTGATGCCTTATGATGTTATGTGCTCTATTGACCATATAGGTGAAAGTCGTGAAATCCTCCGAGAGTCCCTATTGTGTTGGGTGATTGTCTCCCTTGGAAAAAACATCAAAATATTCCATTTTAGAGGAAGGTGAGTGTTAGTGTTCTTTAATTCTGTTGTTTCTCATCTAAAGAAACAAGGTGTGATGTGTGTGCATCTTCTTAGCCCTTGTTTTAGTGAAATATTGGGATAGGGAAAAGTGAGTATGGAATTTTTTTTGTCTGGAAAACTTATCGTGGGTTGTGGTGTAGTTGTTGGTGGCACCGAAAGAAAAATTCTCATTTAGTGGGTTTCTGAAGACAAACTGCGAGTCTGAAGATGCTTCAATCATTTGAGCTCCAACCATAGGTCTCAAAGAGAAGCTGGCTCGTAGTCAGGGGAAATCACAGGGTCATTTAAACCCTTGTACAATTTTATATCCTTGGTGTGAAAGATAGGAAGTGTTTAAACCTATGGTGTCATCATATTCCTTCTGTTGTTCTCGTTCGGTGGAAATAGGTGGTGGGCCTTGTACCCATGTCATCACCTAATCTCATTCCCTCCCCCTTTGGTTTCGATTGAGTCTTTGGAGAATGGTTGGAAATTTGGCTAGACATGCTGAGCACATGGTTTGTGAATGATTAAGAGAGACTGTGTGCCTGAAAGCCATGCATGAAGATTGATCAGCACAGTTAGTTCATGGTTTCACAAACTGTGCAGACTAACCGTGCGACCTTCCCAAATCTTGAAATTTTTGGGTCTTTCTGTGACGGCATATGCTGGTCGATTAAGATGGTTGGTTCATATGGTGGGGGGAACCACTAATATTATCATGTATGTTCCTTAGGAAATTTTGAATGGAAGTCTACCCTAGGTACTAGGGAGTCCGTTCAGGCCTCCCCCTATTAGTGTCCTGATTTTGTCTCGAAAAAAAATATTGGTTGTCTCTTATAGTGGGGAGCATATTAGTGTCCCCCCGTACCAGTAACATAGATTTATCTATGGTTTTGGCTTGGTGTATATAGTCTCGTTCGGAGATATCTAGCTACCAACATCTTCCTTGACTAAACGTTGGGACTAGAGAGCACCCAATGGTTTAGTTAATGTAAGGTAAGTGTAACCTTGTTCAAAGTTGTTTTTCGTTTGGGTGAATTGCTTGAGTCTTGTTCAGATAGTGTTTGAAGAGTTTTATTTTGGGATAAAGTATGAATGTTATTGATCCTTTTAGGAATTTAGTGTAAGTTATGGTTCTGAGATTAATCCTTCCTTAATTGATCACTGGAGGTGTTTTGGCCTTTGGGGGTGAAACCTTGCAAGGGAGTACCTATTGGTTTCTTAGTGGGGTTTAGTTGTTGCTTTAACCTTGCTGTGACTTTCCGGGGAAAAATGTTTTCAAGGTGGGGAGAATTGTCACATCCATAACATATTTTAAAGTTATTTTTAATTTATTTTCCATTCATGCTTTGTTTTGGGTATTTCCAATGGTTTTATGGAGAATATGTGAGTTTTCATGAATTGGGCCAAACCGTGAGCCCAATTCCAGATTTAAAAATAAATTTTTGTTTCTTTTATAAATTTTTCATTTTTTAATATTTTTCAGTAATTACGACTCCTAAATGTCCTACCCTGATATATTAACACCACATTTAAATTTTGATCCATTATAAATCCATAATCTTGGGGGATTTGGGTTTTTATTTGAGAATTGAGCCAACCCGAATGCTCATTTTCCAGTTTTAAATTATTTTTTTAAATTTTTTTATCTTATTCATTATAATTAATTATTCGGTTATTCCACCTCCCCCTCGACCCTAAGAAGCCCAGGCGAGCTCCCATTTATTTTCCCCCTCTTTGGAGGTCGTTTGCATCGCGATGGAGTGCTGAAATTCATAGGGTTTCTAAAATCGGGCAGATTTGAGGAGGTAAGTTATTTAAATCATAACTCTCTCAATTCATACTCTTTTCCCCCCATTCTAGTTCCTATATGATATCATAATCCTTGTTAGAACATCCCTTGAATGGTTGGATGTTTTAAAATTCATATTCTGGTGGATTTTGGGTCGTTTTATTCCAGATTGTTTTGAGTAAGTGTTTCTCTCTTCAATTTTTCATTCTCCTTATGGTTTCCTCCCTCTTTCATTATGTTCTAAAATTTCCCAGAGTTAGGGTTCGATCCTAAGGTCTGATTTGGTATATTTTGGGTAAATTTTTGGTGGTCTAGGTCTAGATTTATATTCCTTATGGTGCCGCGGTGGTGTGCTTAAGGTTTCACAACAAGTTTTGAGGGTCTCGACTCAAAAGGTAGGTGATTCCATGTGTGACCATTTTATGATGAGTTATCTTGCTTGTTTTATTAATTTAGTATGTTTATAATCTGATTTTTGTGGTGTGAAAACTATTTTTGATGAATTTGGTAAAACATTTAATTTTTAGTTGTATTTTAGCTTGAAATTGGGTACTTTTCATGTGTGACTCTTGGGGTAATGTTTGGGTTTAGATTATAACATATGAAAGTGATTTATTAGTCTTGAAAGTTGCTTCCAATTCTGGTTTGGTAATTCCTTATTATCATGTAGGCCTTGAAAAGAGATTTTTGATTGAGTTTAAGGTGTAAAACTGTGTTGTACTTCTTGAAGGTGATTTATGAAAACGTGTGTTTTTCATGTGTATCTTTGTGGTATTATTTGATGTATTTTTATAACACTTGGGGGTGCTTTAATAATTGTTTTAGGGCTGAAAATTATGTTTTGGATTGTTATTGGTATGATTTTGATTTTGAATGAGGGGTTTGAAATGGGTTTAGTGTTAAAACAATGGTTATACCTCTTGCATTTGTTTTATAAAAATTGCAAATGTTTTATTTGGTTAAACAAGGTTGGGAAAGGGTGTATATGTGCTGTTTGGGTGAGTGTGTTCAACTAATGTGGGTTTTTGAATGGTAAAGTGGTGATTTGAGATGTCAAACATTTTTATAATGTTTTATAAATTTCCAAAATGTTTTACTAAATTGTGTTTTGTGTGCGAAACACGGGTGTGGGATGTTTCGTGAGAGTTTATTGATAAAATGAATTGTCAAGTTGAGAAGGGTATTATGTGACATGTGTGTGGGATGTTATGTGAGTTGAATATCTTTTAATGGTTTTATAAAATCGTTTAAAGGATTTGTGGAAGTGTTAAAGAAATGTGAAAAGTGTTGTAGGCAATTTTGGTGTGAGTTTGATTTCAAAATGCATTTGAATGAAAAGTGGAATTTTTGACTTGAGTGATTTACATGGGGCTGTTTGTTTAATGTGTGATGTGGAAGTGATATTTTCATGTGAAAACTATACTTCTTGGATTGTTGAACTTGTTTGAGCACAAAGGGAAAACCCGAGTGTCTAGGTGGGTGGACGTATACTAGTATGCTAGTGAATCAGGGGGGTTTGGCCTCAGTTTCACTTAGCAAGATTGACGCTTACACCTCTAACTAATCTATGATGATGATGATTGGGGACCACTAGGTTATGGGTATGATCCCTACTAGTGGCTCGTGCACGAGAACATATATTTTTTTGTGGTTACTCTCACTGAGATACGAGGTACCTGGGACCAACAGCTAGCTTGTGCCTAGGGTTATTTCCTATTACTTGTTCTCATTAGATCCTTTGTACTCACCGTCGGCATACGGTATTGTTGGCTGGAAAATTCAGTATCTTTGTTATTTATTTTAAAATTTTTGGTCTTTAAAATTATCCCACATGAAAACTGTTTTCATTTATTATTTCATCCTTTAGAAAATTTTAACTAGAATTTATTATTTACAAAACTTGAAATGCTTTTTGTCATGAAATGTTTATCACATGGAATCTATTAGAGGTGGTATCCTACTGGGATTTCGCTCACACCCTACTTACACCTTTGGGTGTAAGTAGTCTTTCTTATTTTATGTTATAGGTTTGGTTACAAGTTTTATACCACTGGTTCTGGTTTTTAGCTTTCCATTGGGGTGCAGTGTCATGGAGACGTCTTAAGGGCGGTGCCTCTTTCCATGTGGAGGTTCTTGGGCTGTCCTTATTTGATTTTGTACCATTGTAATTGACTTTAAACATAGTTTTAACTTATGTATTTCAGTTCTGAAATTTTGTAAAAGATGGTTTTAGTTAAAAAAATCCACATTTGTTTTATTGAGTTTGTTTGTTGTTTAATTTTTATAAGATCGGGTAAATCGTTCCCAATTATCATGATATGATACCTGATCACTTGTGCCAGCCCGTGGGGATCGGGAACGCCCTTCGGGCCTCGGCATGGGCCAGGTTTGGTTCCGGTTTGATGGCGACCAGATCTGGTTCGTGACATGTTATACCAGAAGTTGGTGCTGATGCAAAATTTTGTGAAGGATTTATGCGGAAGATTAAGACAATTTAGGGAGAACCCCATCCTACCCTGACTATGGTAGAACTGATGTGTATGTTCCAGTAGCAGCATCCTCCCACTTTTTTAGGGGATGGAAGACAATAGACTATAGAGTCATTGTTGGAGGGAAAGCTTTCTATCATTAAGCATCTAGAGATGCCTTTTGAGAGGTTGTGATGTTCATGACTTAAATGCTACATGATTCCACCAAGAGATGGTGGAATGTTATCTCACAGGTGGGACGCCATTGGGATATGGTTCAGGAAGAGTTCTATATGACCTTCTATGGTTAGTTCCACCAAGATACATTGAGGGCTAATCAAGCCTGGGAGTTCCTGCATTTGGAGTAGGGAGCTCTTTTAGTGATGGTTTATTCTTCTCTCTTTATAGTGCTTTGGTGATTTTCACTTTTTTTGGAGTTGATGATTTATCTTTGGCTAGGATTTTTTAGGATGGTCTTAGGTATGACATCTTATCGTAGGTGAATGTTTTCAGGCTGACTATGATGACAACTATAGTAAGTCAGACGCTGATTACCAAGCACAATCTTAGGGACATAGGAGCTGTTATCTAGGGAGGTTCAGCTTCCAAGTTTGGTACTCTCTCAACCAATAGGTGGAAGTACCATAGATATATTTCACGTGATTTTCTTTATGTAGCTCAGTGGGCTTCTAATTGTGCGTAAGGAGTGGGAACATGAGACCAAAGTGCTTGAGGGATAGATTTGAGTGCCGATCTTGCTACAAGATGAGTCATATTCCGCATTTTTGTAGGATTTTATCACCAATAGAGAGTGAGGGAGGATCTTATATGAATCCACATACAAGAGCAGGACCTCTATTGTCTCATCAGTCACGAAAACATGGTTTTTCCAGACGAGGATGTGGTTGTGGATATGGTAGCTAGAAGATAGGTTTTCAGCGATAATAGGGTGGCCCAGCTCATGGTAGCCAGACAGGGTCATAGGGTAGTGGTACAGGTATGACATTTGTGATGGAACAGACCCAAGAGAAGTAGGATCCTTGACCCTCTATAGTTTGGAGTACAATTCCAGTTTCCTCAGTTTTAGCTTATGGCCTTTTTCATATAGGGGATTCCTATAGTTTTATATCTGTTTTCATTGTGGAGATCCTTTGGATCTATATATTTACATCTAATGATGTTAAAATTCTAGACACTCTGTTATGAATTATCACGGCTTGTTTACATCACTGTATGGAGTTTTATCTTGAGGTTGGCGGGTGTCACTTCTTGTGGGCCCTATATGTCTTAGAGATGAAAGGCTTCTATCTCATTCTTAGAATGTGTTGTTTAGTCTATTTTCATGACATTGTTGACTTCAATCATCGTAGGGTGAGTTTTATGTCACCAAAGGTCACATATTTTCTGCACAATAGCGAATGGGATGTCCAGGAGAGTAGAGCACGACCCGATCATCATTGATTGGGAGGAATTACAAATCAAGTTTCTAGTTTATATCTAGATGAATAGGGAACATCATAGATAGGCATTCCTCCATTGGTGGATCATTCCATAGATTTATTTCCAAATGAATTTTCTTATTAACCTCTAGAGTGATAGGATGATTTCTCTATTGATCTTTTGCTATGAGAGGCACCGGTGTCCATTCCTCCTTATAGGATGGCAACATCAAAGTTAAATAATCTCAATAACCAATTAGAGGAGTTTTAGGAAAAGGGTTTCATCTAATACCGTACATCTCCTTGGGGTTCACTAGTCCTTTTTTGCGAAGAAGGAGGATGTTATCATCGAGATTATATGGATTATCAGAATCTAAACCAGTTGATGGTTACGAACTAATATCATTTACTGAGGATAGATGATTTCTTTGATTAGCTTCGAAGAGCTGAAGTGTTCCCGAAGATTTACATGAGATTTGGTTATCATCAGTTGCACCTTAGACAATCAAATATACTTCTTATAGCCATTCAGATCATGTATGGTATATTAGAAGATTTGGTTATGATGTTCGGTACCACAAACGTACCGACAATTTTCATGGCACTGATGAATCGAGTGTTCCATCCTTACATGTATTATTTTGTTGTATACATATTTTATGATGTCTTGGTGTACTATCACACTCGACACAACCATGTCACCCATCTTGAGATCATATTGAGTACACTGAGAGAGCATCAATTATATGCCAAGATGTCGAAATGAAACATTTGGATGGACTAGATTGACTTCATGGGTCATGAAATACCAGAGAGAGGAGTATTAGTATACCCTAAAAAAGTCAGATCAGTAGTTTTATAGTAGAATCCAATAAAAATCTTTGAGGTATGATGTTTTTTCAGGATTTTTGGTCACTAAATATGCATTATAAAAGACCTTTCACACAATGAAGCACCACTAATATGCCTGGATATGAAGGGTGTAAAGTACTTGTGGATAGATTCATGCAATTCAACCTTCCAGGATCTAAAAGGAAGATTCAATTCATCACCAATATTGATTTTTCTGAAACAAATGAAGAGTTTCACAATTTAATGTGATGCATCCGGTATCATGCTAGGAGAAAGGCTTTTGTAGGGGGGAGGAGTCTTTGTGTACGGGTATCATTAGTAGAGGTGACATGAGGGGAATTACATGACGCATGATCTCAAGTTGGATGCATTTGTGCATGGTTTAGTTGTTAGAGACATTATCTTTTGGGGGAGCATTTTTTGGTATACACTGACCAGAAAATCCTAAAGTTTATCTTTACCCAGCATGATCTGAATTTGAGACAGCTAAGGTGGGTTGAGTACCTTCTGTATTTTGACATTGAGCATGCCTACACACCTGGGAAAGGCAACAAAGTGTCTAATGTATTGATCAGGAAAACTAAGATACAAGATGTTCAAGAGGAAAATATTGAGTGGAAGATTAGGGATCTATTCTCTAAGATTCATTTCGAGGTTCACAATAGACAGGGGCATATGTTTCTCTAATTTATTGCAGTTACCTCTAATATACTCGAACTAGTGAGAATGAGGTAGGTATCAGATTCGGAAGGCCTAAGGGAGAGCGTGTCAGGAGAGGACCCTAATCATGGATGGACCATAGGGGAGGATGAGATTATGTGTTTTCATGGTCATGTATGGGTGTGAGAAGACATATGTGAGGAGCAGTTTTGAGATTATCAATCCTCAATATGGGTCGTTCATCCTGGTGTCACCATCATGTATCGAGATTTTCATTTTCTGTATTGGTGGCCAGGAAAGAAGAAGAATGTTGATGTTTTTGTTATAAAATGTTCCACCTGTCATCAGGTGAAGGCATAGAATTAGTGACTGACATGGATTTTATAATAGTTACTCATTCTCTAGTGGAAAATGAATGATTTTGAGATGGATTTTGTGATGGGTTTTCCAGGTTCGCCTAATGTAAATGATGTTTTAAGGGTTGTTGTTGAGAAAATCACCAAGGTATCACATTTCCCATCGATCAAGGAAACATTCTGTGTGGATGAGCATAGAATGTTGTACATCAAATAAATAGTAAATTTTCATGGGGTTCCACACTCTATAGTTTCAGATAGTGATGCTTGGTTTATTTCTTGTATCTGGAAGGGATTATAGAGGGATTTGGGTACATATGTACTTCTGAGTACAACTTACCATCCCTAGGAAGATGGCTAGTCTGAACGCACGTTTCTGGTTTTGGAGGACATGCATTGAGCATGCATCCTCGATTTCGGGTGCTCTTGGGAAGACACATACCCCGATTGGATTTTTCCTAGAATAATATTTTTTCAGAAATGATTCAGATGGTACCTTATAACTATTTTTATGGTAGGCCATTCTGATAACCCCTATAATGGAAGGAGGCTTGAAAGGTAGCTATTTTGGGACCTCATCCTGTCTAAGAAACTACTGAGTAGCTAGAGTGGATTCAGAATTGGATGGCTACTCCACAGTCTTAGAAGAAATATTATGCTAATCAAATGAGATGACCTATGTATTTCTAGGATGAAGATCAGGTTTTCTTATGTGTTACATCGATGTTGGGACACAAGAGGATTAGGACAAAGGGGGAAAATTCTTTGAGATATGTCTCATTGTTTACGGTTTTGGAGAGAGTCGGGCTGGTTTCCAATTTGTTGTAGTTACCTAAGTGGTATTGGGCTATGCACGACATCTTTCATGTTTCTTAGCTATGGTGTTACTTTTCAGAATTGTCTCATGTTTTTCAACATGAGGAGGTTGAGATGGAGGTGGATGCATCCTTTGAGGAGCACCCAATTGGATTGAGGATTGTAAAATGAAGGTTCTACATGGTTGGTCTGTTCCTATATTATGGATGATATGGAAGCACAAATGAGAATAGAACGAGACATGGGAGAGGGAGGACGAAATACATTCCCAGTGGTGGGAGTTGTCCATATATTCTTCTTCACCACTATTGGAAGGGAAATTTGGGGACAAATTACTTTAATGGGGGAACTTTGAAAGAACCCTAATCGTAATTTCAGGCATGGATCATTATTTTAGGTTGTCTTTTTGGAAAAATGAAGAAACTAGAATTTATTATGTACCCATCATGTACTTATGAGTACACACCGTGTACCCGGTTTCAGCGTATAGCTGCATACTGGCTCTGTAATAGCTGAGTACATGGCCGAGTGGTGACCTAGAAACCCACATAAGGTGGGGGTCAGTTAAGGCTATTACATGACGTGTGCCTTTAATAAAAATTACATGTAGTTTTATTTTTATTTGATAAATCAGATAGGGGTCACGTCTCATATTTATAACAAAATTCTTCTTCCCATGTTTTGTATAGGCGTTCTCGAGAATGAATAAACAATATTGAGCCATGTTTTTATGTCTAACCTCCGATTGAGACATCGTTGGGTGTGTTAGAATCCCACTGGTTATTTTCCAATTCCTCTAAACCCCTTCTTTCGAATTCTTCATCTCTCATGAGTTATTAAAGGTTGAACATTTTTAACCTTTTTGTAGATCTACACCGATCTAGGCTGATTCAAGGGAAAAAATTCAAGGATGTTGATTGTGTGACATCGTAGTAGGTGGTTTGTGCCTTTAATTGTTCGTCTTTAGATGGTATTTACTAAAATTTCCGTATAACCATGTTTGGGGTATTGTGTATTTTCGAATTTAACCTTATTTATAAACTACTACAGTTTGATTGATTAATAAAGGGTCAATGCTTCTACATTATATTGGAAACATTTGTTTATGGGACACCCCGTGTGTGTGTTTCCCTTGTTTGAATCTTTGTGTCTCTTTGGTATAGGTTTCCTTTACGGATTTCCTTATTTTAAATTACTTGTTATGTTAAGATGGAGTTACTAATTTGATAAGATTCAGGTGTTATTCATTATAAATGTTTGAACATGTGGAATTTGACTATGAGAGCTTCTCAAGGTATGGTCGTTTATGTATGTTTTACAATTATGTTGGCAAAGAGGTATTGACTGTGAGAGTTGTTAGGTTGTCATTGACTCAAGGGTTTAGACCTTGAGATCTTCTCAAGTGGTCATCTATAAATTATTTATTCTTTGTTCAATAAGGTGTATTGACCATGTGATCTATCCAGGGGGTCATTTGTAAATGATTAGTACTATGTCAGACCAAAGGGGTTAGACCATGAGACCTTCCCAGAGGGTCGATATTAATTGAATTATTGTTTTTTCAAACTAGGGTGATTAGACTATGAGAACCTTCCCAAATGGTCAATAAGTAATAATTCAATGATTATGATGATACTGCCAAGCAAAAGTATAATCTTGGACTTAATCTTACTTATTTATTTGATACGGTCTTCTGAGTCATATGGTTGTTACTTTCCTAGGGGATAAAAAACGTAGGATAGATCCCAAGGTTCACATGTTTCAACAGATTGAAAAATAATTTTGAATGAATTTAATTGGAAACTACATGGTTGTTTACTTTGGAGTACATCCTACTTTATTGGTTTATTTCTTCATATGGCCTGCTATATATATTCATTAACAGATAGACACAAATATTTTGGTGGTGGACTATTGGGATTCATCTCACTCCCTGTTGGGGTCATGCTTTTGGACCCAAATAGACTACATGATTTCATTTAGAGATAAGGTAAATCTCCCTTCCTCATCAGGTTCTTGATTGTTGTAGTATATTGAGAGCATATGACCAAGATGAGCCTTGGAATATAGCTGGAGTTTACTGTTTCAATTGTACATTGGTTTCTATATTTAATTCCAACCTTCTGACTTGTTTGGTTGTTTTCATAGATACATATTTCATGCATCATATCCATGTATTGTGGTTCTGTTGTATTTAAATTAATTCTTCCATAGTATACTATTGATGGTATTGCTGCTTTCGTTATTGTTCACTATTGGTTTCTGCTGGGTATACTCTATCAATGGGGTCATTGATTCCACAATATCACACCTTGTCCCTCATTGTTAGTCAGTAGCCTCTGGTACTTTGGGGAAATGTGCATGATGTTATTTGACCAACTGGGATTGGGGCACCATTGGGGGAACTTGAAACTAGGATGTTACAATACCATTGATTATGTGATAGACAACCATCTCAAGAACAGAGAAATCCCATATCAACTCATCTCCATCAATCATTATAGAACATTATTTTTACATAGTGGCTTGAGAATCCCTTTGGAAAATAGGAGATTAATGTTTCCAAACAACCTATATCATCTCAACATGGAAAGAAAGAAGGGATATGGTATGCGATAAATAAACTAATGGGTCTCACCTATATTAATCAAATACCACATGGGGTTAGAATTAAAAATAATTGAACCTCTCACCATTGATGGTCCAAATTAATCATCAATGGTCAATTTCTAATCTTCATATTAGTGATTAATCTCTTTAAAATTGTCTTTATTTCCCATCTATGATTTCCCTTGTTGGGAGTCATGGTATTAGAAGAATCACTATGGATAGAACATATTTTATGATGTGAGGTATTATGGTTCTCTTTTTCTATAAAAGTATACAACATCTTAAAACCACGATATGTTTCCCAAATAGCTGATGACAAAGAACATTGAAAATAACACTTATGATTTCCCATCTGGTTTCAATTGTGGGATTCTCAAGGTGGTTTCATACAATCTCTCTTGATATTCTTTATGGAAACTCATTTGAAACATCCCTTTGTAATTTTGGGACATAGTGGAATAATAATTTCTCCTTTGGATTGATTCTGATGTATTCTTCCTCCTTGAAAATATGTTTCCCGATTTATATTTCTCTTAGTGTAAGAGTTATCACCTAATCTCATTATGTCCAACATATATACTCCAATTTGATTTTCCATAATGACATATATTGTAAAAATATTATGTGTTTGTATTCATGAATCAATGGTTTGAAAAACATGCGTAATAACTTGAGCCAACTATTGCTTCATAGAAGGATCATGTGAAATGAAATTCTCAGTGGCCTCTTATAGTTTATTCCTAAGACGTCTACCTAATTCCTTTTCGATAACAAAAAATTCCATAAGTCTCACTCCCTATAAACTAAAGTCTTAAGGATTTAAAATTCACCCACAACACATATATCAAGAAAATTTCTTTCTAAAATTCATCATTTTCTACATTCAGCTATTTTTTAAATTTCTACAATGGGTTTAAAAATAAAAACATTATAAATATAACACTACCATACCATTTCAATGACTCAAATTTTAAAACAATGTCATAATATTTAAAAAATAAAATCTATTATATCAAACCATAAATCACTACTCATAATGAAATTTGAAATAGTAGTAGGATTTCATTTCTAAAATTTATGTCATGATCATCTCATTTTATGTACAATTAAAAATGAGATTACAACTCCTATAAGTGTTTGAAAACACTCATGTACCCAACTCCATGGTAACTCGAGGTTAAGCATAAATAGGTTACTTATGACTATATATTCACTATATTTAATTTTCTGACTATCCTACTCATTTATACCATTCCAACTTAAATAATAAAAAATAACTATTATCATAATCCAAGAGATAAAACCCAATACTAATAGTCCCAAAATAAAAGATGAAAAAGACAAGAATTATACAATATGTAATATCCCACCCCTTTTCATTAGATTGATATGAGGAAGAAATTCTACTTATCCTTCTCTGACATCCCCAAGACACTAAAAACTTCAACAAATGCCAAGGGCTTCAACAACTCTTTGAGAATTGTACCCCTTTGTATTCCACCAGAAAGGCCCATAAGGCCTCCGAAATGGAGGTTTTAGTTATAGACACTGATTTCTTAAAATTCCAATAGTTAGAACATTCGATCTAGGTGTCTATTCGACATATACCACAAAACATATCAAAGATATTTTCACGATCTTTGATTTGACTGGTTATGGAACTGAAAAAGGTGTTTATGATCAGATTTTATGGTCATTTTATTGTTTTAGGGTTTTAGAGGATATTAACGTTTTAGGATTTAATTAATGAAATAATTAATTGTTTGTTTTTTATTTGTTATTTATTTATTTATGTATTTAATATTTTCTTATTTATTTATTATTATTTTTTGATTAATTTAACTGTTATTTAGTATTTATTTATTTATTTATAAATTTATTTATTTATAAATTTATTTATTAATTTATTATTTAGTTATTATGTACACATTAATTATTAATTTATTAATTTATTATTAATTAATTATTAATTATAATTTTATTATTCATTTATTATTTACTTATTTATTTATTTTTTATTTATTCTTTATTTATTATTTAATATTTATTTACTAATAAATTAATTAATAATTCTTTATTAATTAATTATTTATTAAATATAATATATCGAATATTAAAAAATAAAAATTAAATAATTATTATTAATTTTGAATTATTCATTAATTATTAATTAATTTTTTATTTAATTTTCATGAATTTATGTATTTATTCGTTATTCTTTAATATTTATTCGTTATTATTTATTATTTTTTAAATTATTTATTAATTTATTATTAGTTTATTAATTAATTATTTATTTATAATTTATTCAATATTCAATATTTATTATTTATTTATTAAAAGTTTCATAATAATTTATTAATAGTTTATAAATTTTTAAATAGTAAATAATAAATATTAATTATTATTTCTTAATGATAAATTATTAATTATTAGTTTTTATTTATTATTACTTATTACTTATTACTTATTAATTATTAATTATTAATTAATTATTATTCATTATTCATTATTTATTTTTAATCTTTAATCTTTATTCTCTTTTATTTATTATTTATTACTTATTAATTTATTTATAATTGACTAAATATTAATTTATTATTAGTTTAATATTGATTTATTATTTATTTTATTTATTTATTCAATATTAATTATTTGTTATTTATTCACTGAATATTTCTAATAATTTATTAATTATTTATAAATTTGAAAATATAAATTCTTAATTCTTAATTCTTAGTTCGTAATGATTAATTATTAATTATTAGTTATTATTAATTATTAATTATTAATTATAAATTATAAATTATAAATTATAAATGATAAATTATTAAATATTTACAATTAAATATTAAATATTAAATATTTATTAAGTATTATTAATTATTAATTAATAATTAATTAATTAATATTTATTATTTATTCATTTATTTATATATTATTTATTGATTTATTATTTCATTGTTATTTATTTATCATATATTAATTTATTTTTCCATTAATTTATTATTTATACATTGCTTTTATATTATATGTTACATATTATATATTACATATTATATATTATATATTATATATTATATATTATATATTATATATTATATATTATTTAGTATTTAGTACTTATTATTTAGAAGTTACTATTTACTATTTACTATCGATTATTTACTATTTATTATTTACTATTTATTATTTACTATTTTTACCATTTATTTCCATATTATATATTAAATTATTTATGATTCACTAACATTTTATTTATTAATTAGTAATTAGTAATTTGTAATTATTAAATATTAATAATTAAAAAATAATAATTAATTATTAATTATTAATTATTGATGAATCAATATTGATTAATAAATAATGATTAAGAATTTTTTAGTGTGTATCTATTTGTGAAGTATTATTTTTTTTCCAATTAATATATATATATATATAAGTATATTAAATTCAATTTATTGACCAAATGAAAAGCCAACTACAGTGGTAAAGTGTTTGGAGAATAAACAACTCGTAAGGGGTTCAAATCTCACCCAACATAGAATTCCTATATATTTTATGGGCATGTGAAAGGACCTGGACTTGTGCATGGAGATGGGCATGACCATGGTAATACAAAATATTAAATAAATAATAAATAATAAATATATAAATATATAAATTACGGAAATGAATAATTAAAAAAGTTATAAACATTAAAAAAATAAAAAACGATTTAGCAACTATATAAACCATTGTGCTATAGCAGAACCATGTGTCTAGTCATGTGACTAACGACATAGTTGGATGTAACTTATATAGTACACACTGTGTCTAGAGTGTGCACGTTTGGTAGTGTTACATCAGTTGAACTGTGTAGTTCTAGTTATGTAGGAGTACTTGGGAAGGAGGGAATATTAATTTACACGCCGTGTCTCTAAGAAACACACCATGTGTATGGGGTGTCACATGACCCAGTTGGTAGAGGTACATTCCCATGTTAAATCTTAAGGGAACACGTCGTGTAGTGGTTCTACATGCTATGTAACCCAATTTTGTAAAATTTGAATGTTATATTGCTCCTGTTCCATTCTTACACATCTATATTGCAGTACTAGATAATCTTGAACTGAGGTGTGTGCTTGATCTAGAAGAGTTCTGAAACCAAGACATCCTCTGGTTATACGCCAGTTACAGGGCAATGACCAGACACCCAAAATTTTAGATCAGGGACTACCAGAGGATCCTCCCGTCGTTGTCGTTTTGGCACCAACTATTATACTCGACATAGGTATTGATGCACAGTTCCATTAAGGATTTATGAGGAAGATAAATTCATTTTAGGGAGTACCCCATCCTATCCCAACTATGGCTGAGTTGATGCGGCTGTTCCAGTAGCAGCATCATACAAATTTTTTTGGGGATGAAGGACCACATGTTGTAGAGTCATGGTTGGAGGTCATGCTTACTATCATCGAGCATCTGTAGATGCCTCCTAAGAGGAGGGTGAAGCTCGCGACTTACATGCTATGTGATTCCACCAAGAGATGGTGGAATGTTATCTCACTGGTGGGATTCCATTCTGATATGGTTTGGGAAGAGTTCTAGAGGACCTGCTATGATTAATTCTACCTCGAGACATTGAGATCTGATCGAGCCTAGGAGATCATGAATTTGGAGTAGGGCGCTCTTTCAGTGATGGTTTATTATTCTCTCTTTATAGATCTTATGTTCTTTGTACATGTTTTGGGAGGTGACAATTTATATTTTCCTTGGTGATTTGAGGAGTTTCTCTGGTATGACATCTGATTGTAGGTGAATGTACTTGGGCCAGCAGCGATGACTTCTATTGTAAATCAAGCACTGATTACAAAGAACAATCTGAGAGAGTTAGGAGCTGTGATCCAGGACGGTTCAACATCCAAGGTTATTACTCTCTCGACCGATTACAGGAAGCGCTGCAAGGATCCTTCACATTATGATTCTTTAGGTAGCCAAGTGGTGTGCTACCAGTTTGTAAGGAGTTAGCAGACGAGACCTCAAAACTAGAGAGACTGATTTGAGTGCCAATATTTCATCAAAATGGGTAATATTTAGTGTTTTGGCAGGATGTTCTCACTATTAGGGAGTGAGAGAGGATCTTCTAGGACTCCATGTTCAGGAGCAGGACCCATAGGTTTCTTATCAGTCTTGGAATTGGGGTTTTTCAGTACAAGGTGGTGGTTGTGGTCGCAGTAGCTTGATGAAAGGTTTGTAGAGACAAAATTGCGGACCAGATCATGGTAGTTGGGCAGGGTTGTAGGGCCACGATACAGGTCAAACATTTCTGATGGAATAGACCTATTATGAGAATAATCCAATACCCTTTATAGTTAGAGGTTTTATTCTAGTTGCCTCAGTTTTAGATTCTACTCTTTTTTGTACTGGGGATTCCAATTGTTCTGTATCTGTTTTCATTGTGGAGATCTTTGGGCTCTGTATCATTACTTTTGAGGAATTTATGATCCTAGAAAATCTATTTGGGATTAGGATGGCTAGTGCACATCACTTTAAGGAGTTCTCTTTTGAGGTTGGTGGGATTCACTTCTTATGGGACCTCTATTTCTTAGAGATGATAGGATTCTATGTCATTCACTAAATGGACTGGTTAGTCTTTTTTCAGGACTTTCTTGACTACTATCACTGTAGGGTGAGTTTCATGTCACCATAGGGCACATATTTTCTACACAATGGCTAATGAAATGTCCATGCACACAGATATGGACTACAGCATGATGGCTTAGGAGGAATTACAACCCAGATTTCTAGTTTATTTCTAGATGAACAGGGAACCTCACAGATGTACCTTCCAATATTGGTGGATTGTTTTAGAGATGTCTTTCTAGATTACATTTCTTGTTAACCTCTATGGAAAGTATTTTCACTCTCTATTGAGCTTGTTCTAGGAGCAGCACCCGTGTCCATACCACCTTATAGGATGGATACACCAATTTCAAAGGAGATCAAGAAGAAGTTAAATGAGTTACAAGAAAAGGGTTTCATCCGACCCAGTAATTCTCTTTGTGATAACCTATCTTTTTTGTGAAGAATATGGACGATACCTTATTACATTGTGTGGATTATCATAATTTGAACCAGTTGATGGTGAAGAACCAATATACTTTTACTGAAGAATGACAATCTATTTGATTATCATTGAGGAGCCCGAGTTTTATCGAAGATTGAATTTTTATCTGGTTATCATCAGTTTCATGTCATACCATTAGATATACCTCTATATCATTCAGAGCAGGTAAGGTTTGTACGAGGATTTGGTTATGCCGTTCAGTCTCACGAACTCGCCAGCAGTTTTCATGGAACTGATGAATCTAGAGTTCCATCCATACATGTATTCTATTGTGGTAGTATTGGTGAAGATATCTTGGTTTACTCTCACACTCGACACAACCATGCAACCCTTCCTGTGATCGTATTTAGTACATTTAGAGAGCATCAATTATATGCCATGCTGTCAAAATAAAAATTTTGGATGGACTAAATTCACTTCATGGGTAATGTCATATCAGCGAAAGGAGTATCAGTGGACCCATTGAAAGATAGATAGGGTGTTTTCTGGGATCCATCGAAGAACATATTTGAGTTATGGATTTTTTTTCAATCTAGTTAATACAGACGCATTATATAGGACTTTTTACAAATAGCAGTGCCATAGACGGTCCTAACAAAAAAGGGTGTGAAGTACACGTGGATAGATTCCAATTATTCATCCTTTTAAGAGATAAAAAGTATATTTACTTCAACACAATTAATGATTTTAACGGAAATAGGAAATAAGTACACTATTTCTGCAATGCATCAAGTATCGGGATGGGAGGAGTTCTTTTATAAGGGGGAGGATTCAATGCGTATGCATCTTGGTTGTTGAGTGCACATGATAAGAATTTCCCATCACATGATCTCGAGTTGGCTGCAGTTGTGAATGATTTTCACTATTGGAGACATTAACTTTCAGTAGAGTATTTTGTGGTACACACTGACCACAAAATCCCCAAGTATATCTTTACTAAGAAATATCTAAATTTGATACAATGAAGTTGGGTTGAGTAACTTCAATATTTTGACTTTGACCTTGCCTACATATTATAGAAAGGAAACATAATTGTTGATGCGTTGAGTACGAGAACTCAGATATAAGTTGTTCAAGAGGATATTCGTGAGTGGAAGATTATGGATATGTTCTCTATGATGTATTTGGAGGTGAGAAATAGACATGGTAAAACATTTCTATCTTCTATAGCTATTACCTCTACTCTGCTGGATCGAGTGAGAATGAGGTAGCTATCAGATTCCAAAGGCCTAGTATTAAGGGAGAGTTTATCATGAAATAACCCTACTCTTGGATGGACCACAGGTAAGGATGATGTTTAGCATTTTCATGGGAGAGTATGGGTGTCAGAAGACATATACTAGGAGATATTGCAATATTATCATTCCCTAGTATGGGAAGATCATCCAAGTGTCACCAAAATGTACTATGATTTTCATTATTAGTATTAATGGCCATACATGTAGAAGGATGTTACTGGTTTGGTAAGCAAATGTTCCACCTATCAGCAAGTGAAGGCAGAGAATCATCAACTGGTAAAGATTTTACAGTAGTACCCATTCTCGAGTGGAAGTGGAATGATGTCATGATGGACTTTGTGATGGGTTTAACAAGGTCACCATTATGAAATGATGTGGTATAGGTTGTTGTTTATAGACTCGTGAAGGATTCACATCTCCTACCGATTAAAGAAACATTCAGTGTTGATGAGCTTGGAATGCTGTACATCCGAGAGATAGTACATTTTCATGGGGTTCCACACTCTCTACTTGTAGACATGGATTCTCGGTTTACATCTCGTGTATGGTAGGGACTATAGAGGGATTCGAGTATACATCTACATCTGAGTACAACATACCATCCCCAGGCTGATGTTCAGTTTGAAAACATGATCCAGGTTGTGTAGGTAATGCTTCTAGAACGCATCCCAGATTATAGGGGATCTTGGTAAAGACATATACATGTAGTGAATTTTTCTTAAAATAATATTTTTCAGTAAAAAATTCAGATGGAACATTATGAGTCATTTTAAGCTAGTCCATGTCGATCAACCCTATGTTTGCTGGAGGTAGGAGAAGTGGATATGTTGGGACCTCGTCTTTTCCAGGATACCACTGAGCAGGTGGAGTTGATTAGGAAGAGGATGGATATTTCATAGTCTCTTTAGAAATATTATTCTGATTGATAGAGATGAAATTTGGATTTTGAGGTCGTAGGTCGGGTTTTCCTACGTGTCACACTGATATTGGGACACAGGAGGATTAAGAGACAAGGGAAACATTCCCCGAGATATGTGGAGCCATTTGAGGTTTTGGAGAGATTCAAACTGGTTTCCTATCAATTGTAGATACATAATAGGTAATAATCTTTGAACTATGTATTCCATGTTTCACATCTATGGTGTTACATTTCTGACCCATATCATTCTTTTCAAACTGAGGAGGCTGAGTTGGAGGTGGATGCATATTTCTAGTAGCAACCTATTCAGATTGTGGATCCCAACATGAAGGTTCTCCTCGGTCAGTCTAGTCCTCTAGTATAGATGATATGGTAGTATGGGAGAGTACAAGACGAGATGTGTGAGAGGGAGGCCGATGTACAATCATAGTTGTAGGAGTTGTTCGCAGATTATTCTACACCACCCTTGGAAGGGAAATTTTGGGACACATTTCATTAAGGTGGAAGTTTGTAAGAAACCAAATATTCATTTCAGACATGGATCATGATTTTGGGTTGTTTTTTAGGAAGAAGGATGAAATTAGAATTTAAGTACACACCATGTACTAATGAAGACATGTCATGTAACCTGTTGTTGCAGACAGTTGCGTACTAACCGTGTAATGGTCCACTTCATGACTGTGTAATGGACAAGTACATGGCCGTGTGGTAACCTGGAAGACCGATTAAGGTGGGGGCTATTTAAGGAAACTACATGGAATATACATTTAATGAACACACTATTTGGTTTTCTTTTTATTTGATAAATCAGAGCAGTGTTGCGTCTCATCATCAGATCTAACTTCATCTTCCCATGTTTTGGACAAGAGTTATATGGATCACCAAAAAAATATTGAGCCCTCATTTCCCTGTCCGATCTCTAATTGATACATCATTTCTTGCATTGGAATCCCACCGACGTGTTCTCCATTCCACTATATCCTTTATTCCCGATTCAACCTCTCTAGTGAGTTATTCATGGTTGATCATTTTTCACGTTTTTGTAGATCTACACTAATCTAGGATGATTCAAGGTCTATCATCAAAGTTCTAAATTTTTTGACATCGAGGTAGGTGTTTTGTTTTTCTCATTGTTTGACTTTGGCTTATATATGATAAAAGGGTCGTATACCCACGTTTTGGGTATTGCATGTTTGGTAATTTAACCCACTTTTTTACCTTCTATGGTTTGATTGATTAATAAAGGTTTGATGCTTATGTGTACTGATGGATACCTAGATTATAGGAAACCTTGTGGGTGTGTTTTCCTTGTTTTACTATTTATAGTTGTTTGGTCTAGGATTCCTATTAGGCTTTCCTTGTTTTCCAAGCCATGTTTTTTTTATGATGAAGTTCCTAATTGTATGAGATTCTTATGTTATGTATTGTGAAAGTTTTCACATGTGGAATTTGACTGTGAAAGATTCTTGAGGTAGGGTCATTTAGGAATGTTTTACAATTATGTTGACCAATGGGTATTGATAGTGAGAGCATCCAGGTAGACATCTACCTGGGGGTTTAGACCTTGAGAGCTTCCTAGGTGGTCATATATAAATTATTAATTCTATGTTGAAAACGGGGTATTAACTGTGTTAGCTGTCCAGGTAGTCATTTGTAAATGATTAGTTCTATGTCAGACCAAAGGGGTTAGGCCATGAGAACTTCATAGATGTTAATTTTTAGATGAATTATTATTATGTTGGACCATGGGGATTAGACTATGATTACTTTCCCAAAGGGTCATTAAAGAATAATTCAATGATTGTGATGAGTTTTCCAAGCTGAAGCACAAGCTTGGACTCAATATTACTTTTTTCATTTTGATGGTCTTTTAAGATATCTGGTTGTTACTTTCCTAGGTGATAGAGAGCTTAGGATAGATCTCAAGGGATACATGTTTCAATATATTGAACAATAAATGTGAATGAATGTAATTGGAAATTGTAGGATTGTTTGCTTTTGAGTACTTCCTAGTTGATTGCTTCATTTCTGCATATTTCCTGCTATATATTTTCACTAACAGTTAGGCAAAGATCTTTTGGTTTTGGCTCTTGTGATTTATCTCACACCCAGTTTGGGTCATTGTTTTGGACCCAAAAAAACCATATTATTGCAGGTAGAGAAAATGGAAAGTGCTCTTCCTAATAAGGAACTTGATTACTATTGGATCTGGAGAGCATGGGACCAAGATGATGTTGGGGATACTATGGGAGTTTACTACTATTATTATTCATTGTTTTATGTATTTCATCCCAGAATTTCGACTAGTTTGGCTATTTTCGTAGATACATATTCCAAGCATCATATCTATATATTGTGGCTCTGTTGGATTTACTTTCAATCTTCCACAGTTTACTTTTGTTGGTATTTTTTCTTCCTTTATAGTTCACTATTTCAATCTACTATATGTACTCTGCCAATGAGGTCATAGTTTCCCCAATATCACACCTTGGCCATCGCTGCTCATTAGTATCCTCTAGAATTTTTAGAAATGAGCATGATTTTATTTGACCAATCGGCTTCAGGGTACCATTGTGTGGAATCCTAAACTGGGACATTACAATACCATTTATTATGTGATAGACAACCATCTCAATAATAGAGAAATCCTATATCAACTCAATTCCATCAATCATTATAGAACATGATTTTCACATAATGGGTTGACATTCTCTTTGGACCACTGGATATTAAAGTCTCAGAACAGCAGATATCATCTCAACATGAAAATCTAGAATATCCACAGTACTAGAAAAATAAACTAATGGGACACACCCATATTAATCATATCACATATAAGGTTATAATTAAAAATAATTGTATATCTCACCATTTATGGTTGAAGTTGATCATCAATGATCAGTTTCTAAAATCCATATTACTGATTAATCTATTTAATTTGGTTTTTTATTTCCCATCTATAATTTCCCTTATTGAGGAGTCATTGTATTCCAGGCATCCATATTGCTAGATCAGAATCTAAGATGTGAGGTATTATGGTTCTCTTCTTCTGTAAAGTTATAAAACATCTTCATACTAGGAGATGGGTCCTAAAAAGCTGACCACATAGCACTATGAAAATATCACTTAGGATTCCCCATCTAGTCTCAATTGTGGGATGCTCAAGGCAGTGTTATACAATCTCTCTTGATATTCTATAAGGAATCTGATTAGAAACACCCCTTTGAAATTTTGGGACATGGTGGAATAATAATTGATCCCTTGGTTTGATTCTGATGTATTCCACCTCCTTGAAAATAAGTTTCCCTCAATATCTTTCTCTTACTGTAAGAGTTCTCACCTGATCTCACAAATTCCAACATATGTCCTCAACCTAGATTTTCCATAACGTCATATATTGTAAAAATATTATTTGGTTATAGTCATTGATCAATGGTTTTAATAGCTTGCGTAATGACTTGAACCAACTATCGGTTCACCTATGGTTCATGTGAAACCAAATTCACAATGTCCTCTTCTGGATTATTCCTATGATGTATACCTGGTTCCATTTCTATAACTACATATTCCATAATTCTCACACCCTTTAAACAAAATTCTTAAGAATTTCAAATTGTCCCAAAAAACATATATTATAACATTTCTTTCTAAAATTCATCGTTTTCCACATTTGACCATTTTTTAAATTCCACCATGGTTTTAAAAATATAAAAAATTATAAATATACTACTACCATTACTTTTCAAAGTATCACATTTGAAAACAATGCCATAACATTTTAAAAATAAACTATTTTCTATCAATCATTATGTCACTACACCTAATGATATTTTGAATAGTTGTAGTATTTCATTTCTAAAATTCATGTGTGGATCATATCATTAGCTAAAGTATTGAAAATGATATTAAAAATCTGAAAAGTGTCTCAAAATACACTTGTATCCAACTCCATGGAATGTTGAGGTTAAGAATAAATAGGTTAGTTATGCCTTTCAATTCTCTATATTTTATATTCTTACAATCCTAGTGATTTATATCATTCCAACAAAAATAATGTAAGACAATTATTTTCATAATCCAAGAGATAAAACCAAATACTAATAGTCCCAAAATTAACGAAAATACAGATAAAATGATAGAATTTGTAACATCCCATCCCTCCTGATTGGATTTATATGAGAAATAAATTATACATATCCTTTGGTGAAATACCCAAGACACAAAAGGATGCCAATAAATCCCAAGGGCTTCAACAATAGATGGGGGACGATTTTACCTTTTAAAACAAAACAACTAATCCAAGTATATAATAACCAAAAAAACCACTAAATTATTCATGATAATAATACATACTAATAAAAAGTAGAAAACCATTAATAGACTATACAAGAGTGTGCTGATGAAACCAAAATGAATATAACAATATAAAGAAGAAGAGAAAACCATAAAAAAAACAAATACTCCCTGAAGCTAACTCCATAGAGCTAAATATGACAAAAGATGTAACTCCACAATCCATTCCCAAGGTATGATAATGCATCACAAAATAATTTAGATATATTTTCATTACCTGTCTCTCGATAAACTATATCTACAAACACACCAATGTTCCCATGTAGGGGGGAGTAATGAAACTCTGTAGGTTTTCCACAAATGACATACATACTCATTCCACTATGAGAGAATAGGTTATAACATTTATATAATATTTTTTTTATATAATACCATTTAAAACATTTAAATAGTTTATATCGAAGATAATAACTATCACACCAAAACAGGATCCCATACAAAAATTGTTTAAAAAGAAAAAACATAAGAATGACTAAAACCACTTCTCAATTCGCATTTTGGAATAACAAATTCCATTCCACATATCCACACATCCAACCATAAATAAAATTATGGAACTCTCCACAATATTTAGTGGTGAGTTATCCATTCACCATGCCATCACATGGTGAACCCTTTTGATGGGGGAAATTCACACCCTTATCCATCCCATTATTTTGATGGCGTAACTTCATGCCCATATCCTGCAAAATTGAACAAGAATTCAAACTTAAAATTTATTCTAAAAAATTGAATACCAATTGTTCTAAACCATTTCAATAAAATATTATTTTATTGAAGACATTTTCAACCCAATTTTATTCGTATAAAGACAATCTGTATATTAAAATCATGAAACACACACTTTTCACAACAACTAATTTCCAATTAAATTCATGAAATTAAATAAATTTGATATCAAGAATTCATGTTCTAATAAAGGAATTCCATAGTGAATCCACCTACCTAAAAAAAAAATCTAAAATGAATAATGACACAAATTATTCAATAAAACTAGTTGAAACTAAAAAACCCATCTTAGATCTCATTACCAATTATAAAAAAGTCCACATATCATCATGATTGGAAATAAACCTCATATATCATCCCCAAAATATTTTATCTATGAATACAATAGGGTGAATAAATATAGATCTGAGTAAAACATGTAACAATAGAGACTTTCTAAGGAATCTAGCCAACAATACAGTAGGATTTTCCAACACATCAACCATGTATTAAAAGGAATGTCCTTCAAATCCATTGGGAAGAGGGGAACTATACTTATTGTCATATTAATTGAATCAATAACCATTAAGGGGGAAAATAGTGTTAGATAAATTGTTTTCAGATTTGACATTTAGTCATGCAAGGTTAGTGTGAATGGTCAGGAAAACTGTATGCTAGGCATGCACTTGCCTCTACCTTAAGAAGCACTTCATAAGGTTGGATTTAATATTAAGAGAAACCATGAAAAAACATGAAGAGTACCTCATTCCAATAAGAACTTTTTGTCTTGGGAGGCCACATGGTTTGGAAAAATCATGAACCAAACCACGAACATAACCCGAGTACGCCACCTCTCTTTGCATGAATTTTTATAGGATTTTAAATGTTTATACTTACCATTCAGAAATTGTGAACCTCTATAAAATCCCAAGGAATATTCCAAAAGATCTCAAAACCCTACCTAACATCACCCAAACCATTTACATAATTAAATTACAGAAATAATGGGGTACGTACTTGATACATGGGTGCTAAATTGTAATAGATTCATATATGTGAATTCAAAGAGCTGATTTTGGAAATTTATTAGTAGATAGACTTATAAAATTTCAACCAAAAATAGTTATTATAAATGGTAGGTTAATATTTTTGTCCAACAAACATATATTTTAAAATTTTAATTATCATTCTAAATAATAATGAATCACCTTAATAGGTTTTATATATCTATTTTTATCACCTAAATTGAGTTGCAAAACCATTCTGAAAAACTTCATAATTTTGATTGAAAACGTGTTTTAATTACCTCATCCATTATGTCAGGATATATATTCAGTCATAATTTTACTTATTCTAAAAAAATCTATATAGTTAGTTTGCATTTCATAGTCAATAACAATCAATCAATTTGGGGTTCTATATCCAATTTTATGGTGGAATTACAAAAGGTAAAGAAATATAAAAATTTCACTATGTAGTTAATAAAATTTCAACCTGAATGTTTATTTGGTCATTTTTAATGAATTTAGATATGTTTAAAATTAAAATTTTGAAGCGTAGGAATAGAAAAAAACATGTATAAAAATAAGTCAGGGTCCCAAAAGACTAATTTAGACTAGGAACACTTTATGAAACCTACAAGACATGTTATGATCAATTAGAAACATAAATCTATAGATATTTTTAGCAATAAAAAATAACGTATAACCAATATATTACATGATTTAATAAATATATACTACAAAAATATAATTAAAATAAATAATAATGTTATGAAAATTATTATTAATTATAATAGGATAATTTTTAATGATCAAAATAGAATAAAATAAATTCGATCCAAGTATCCAAATCAATAAAAAAAATTTCATATTTCCAATATTCATTTGTATTAGAATTAAAATATACGGTATGGTAATACATTTTTCCATTTTAATAAATTCAATCAAATGACCATAACACTACTAGAATTGTAAGATATACCCACAGGTCTATACCAATAGTTTGTAGAACATGTTGGTATAGGTTTGAATGTCCCAATGGTTCTAAATAACCATCAGGATATGCTATTTATATTACGCCTATCCCAATTATTTTTGAAAATTTTGGTATAGACATGTCTATATACAAGTTTTTTTAAACCCATTGGGATATACCTCCCCCAAATACACAACCTTATGGGATCCCATACTCGCATACATATCTCATCCACTGAACCCTAGTGGTACTATTTGGCATTCATGTTTCTTCCTTACCCACATTTATCTCTCATATTCACTTGGTTTGATTTTATTCTTCTTTAATATATAATCTATTACATATAAATCCTTCAAGAATTCTATCATTCAATAATTTTGATTTTTATTCAATTTCAAAAACACCATGGTGTATTCTTTTTTATATATTTATATTCTTGATACTAATTAATTAGTTCATATTTATGATTTAAAATATTTAATTCATGTCTAATATGGTTAGCTTAATCTATTTTGGGTTTTTAGGTTTTTTTACTTAGATTTGTATTGGAACATTATCGTTCATGTCTCTTAATTTTTGTTCTTTTTTGGATACATTTATTTCTGAAATAAATTTACTCGATTAAGGCGTTATTCCATTATTATTTGATTACTATGTATCACTATAATCGATTATGTTTGGTTTAGTTATAGTCATTTTGGTTTTCATTGTGTTTACATGATTTAGGTTGGTTTGGTTTTAAGAGGATTAAGTCCCTAAAGTTCTATTCATACCCTACCCAACCTAAATCGAATTGTCATGAACTAATTTGAAGTAAAAACCCATAATTTGGAATGAAAAGAACAAAATAAAACCACTACTATCGAATTGAAAAAAACCAAATCTACTCATAATAAACTATCCTTCGAAACCAAACTAAATGAAAACAGACTATATCGAATGAATAAGTACTAAAATCAACCCAAACCAAACAATCCATACTATGTTGAAGTGAATAAAACCACACTAGCAAGAACCATCCCAAAAAATGAACTAAAAAAACTAAACAATTGGGAAACAAACCATCTAGAATAGAAACACTTTAGACTGGAATGATCCAAAAAAATAAACTAATGTGACCCAAATAAATGTATCTAGAGTGGCCTGAAATGGATCATAATTATTAGTCCCCAAACAAAACCAAATTGACAAGAAATGAATTTCCAAAAAAAATGGAACCAAAAGATACTAAAAAAATTGATATATACTATAAACTCTAAATTCAACACTAAATTTATGAAATTTAAATAAAATTATCCAAACCAAAGAAAACATAATTTTACAAAAATGACCTTACTAGGGTGAGAAATAAATAAACCGATCCAATTAAAACAATACACACAGATACCTAACCAAACAAAAAAATATCTATATCATAAACACACCAACATGAAAAAACCAACAAAATTTAGTAAAAATGACTTAATCTCACACACCAAGACTTGACTAGACATGAACTACACAAAATTTTATCATATTTATCTAAAATAAAATAAACATAATTAAATTTAAGATAATTAAAATAATTCTATATTAAAAATAAAAAATTCTTCTGAATTAAAAAATATTAAATAAAAACCAAATTGTTATGCATCGACCTAAACCAAATAAAAACCAAAACCCAACCAATATAAATCCAATAGAACCAAAGAAAACATTAAAAAATAGAACCGACCAAAAACGAATGTAGTAAAATAGAAAATATATAACTAGATAGAATAAATGTACTGAATTGTCACGAATAATCGCAAAAAAACAAAGAAAACACAAATTTATCTAAACCAATCCAAACCAAGAAAAATCCAAATTTTAGAATATAAAAAAATTGAATTGACAAAATCCATGTGATGAAAAAAACATTAACATATATAATCCAAACCGATCTGACCAAAATGATATATTACATATTAAAACTGAACCAAACTAGGAAAAAACAATAAAGGAAAATATTTGAACAAAATGAATCCAAAGTGACCCTACATGAATAGAACCATACTATAACAAATTGAAACAAACTATATCTTATAATAAAAAACCTAACAATATATAATTGAGGAGAACAATACTAAGTAAAACCTATTTTAAGCAAACTAACCATCTTTTAATTCCTTAGTACTTCTCTTCAAAATTCCACAACAAACCAATCAAAAAATTTACTCTTAATCATTCCAAAGGTCTAAAGTGTGCAAAACCACCACAATGAAAATATTCTTATATCGATATCATCAACTAAAACATTCTTCATCTGAAATCTTCCAATTTAGAGTCATCATAATCCATCACATTAGAAACCATAATTGAAAAAGTCAACCGAGTTAGGTATGTAAATAATCCATTCCCCAAAATCATCATCGATACCAATTCACTTCCACTAAAGGTGAATTCCTCATAGAAAACAATAGAATAATCAGTACAAAAAAATATATATTATAATATTTCATATATTAATAACATCCCTTTTATTTATTTCACTCATAAACAAAATTTATTACATAAAATATTTACTTGAAACAAAATCGAATATTGGGAGGTCTCGAGTCATTGGGGTATAAGAACTTTACATAACAACTTAAAACATTAAATACACATATTTATTGAAAACTTATTTTACATGACCTCAACATTTTGTCATACGTAGCATTGCACGGGATAACCTGAGGACATGCATAAGAAAAAGGTGTGATTTAAATCCCAGTAAGGAACTAAAAAAGTCATATCAAGAAAAATATAGTGCATTTTAAGAAATAGGGATATAAATGGAGCATAAGATAAACACACACCTAGAGTCTTGATATAGAATTATTATCATAAAATGGAAATGTGGGAACAACATTTAACATGATTTTAGAATGAGTTAAGGCTCATTGAACATAGATCATGAATAAACCCTCATTTATCTTGAATTAGAATGAGTAAAACTTCACAGCACTTATGATATCATGATACTAATATTTACCCAATGAATTGGAGTGCTATTAGGGAACACCCTTCTTAATAATTTATTTAATGCATAAGTGTGCCAGATGGATCATATAATAGGGATTCAATAAAAATATTCATTTATTCCATGAATAAGGAATGTATTATTCAATAATTAATCTCTAAAATTAATAAGTAAATGTTCATAAAGTTGAATACCCTTTATAGAGAAATGGGAATGGTATTCACAACAAAATGACATTGGCTTGGAAAATCTGATGAAATTTCAGCAGCATAATGGCAGGACATAATAATTCATAAAAATGGATGATGAGAGAGAAAGTGGTATTTAATAATATTCACATGAAATGGAAAGTAAAGTGGAAAAAAGATACATTTCCCAACATAGGTAATGAAATTTTGATGCATAATATAAAAGAATTTCTTGAATGTAAATAAGGGGAGAGAAATCCTTTAAGGAATTTCGACATGGTAACAGGTGTACATTGGAGGAATTAATGAGAGAGAAGTGTTTCTATCATCCTTCAGAAGTAAGTAAAAAATTACATGAGAGGTATGAAATCATACCCCCAAATTTTTAATTTAAATGAAAAGTGTATAGAAACTTAAAGAAACATGGACAAAATTGAGAAAATAAGAAATCCCTTACTTGGATGTGTGATCCCAAATGCTTAGGAGGGGATTGTGAGAGGATTCATGGGAGCTTGGGGCACCGTATAAGGATATTTGAGAGAGGTGGTCAGAGAAGGGATGATATACAAGGGCTTTGAGTAAAGATAATTGGTATCTTTGGTGGTCTTATATTGGGAAGGAGAGGGAATTCTTTATTATTTAGGTTTTGACACTACACATTGAACTAATCAAAACAAAAAACCACCCGATGGTTTTTTCCCAAGTTTATTACCAAAGGGGAGTGGAAAAAATCATTTTATATGGAAAATGGCCAAAATTATTAAAATATTTGGCTTGCTAATTTGGATGTGAGTCACACTCTCAGTGAAATCAATTTTAAATGTTAAAATATTTTATATGTGTTGTAGGGTCAAATAAGGAAACATAAAATTAATCAAAGAAATCTAAAATCAAATTATTTAAATGATAAACAATATATTGGACGAAAACTCCATTTATATTATTTTATTACATCGCTATTGGGTCATTATGATGTCGTAAACACATTATAGTTTTAAATAGAATTTAATATTTACCCAAAAATTCAACTTTCTCAGAAAATAATGAAAAGGTCACCATATGATAATTTTGACTCCCGAGTTCCGAAAATAATATTCATTTTATCTAAATAATTTTAAAATTATTTGAATTTCTACTTTTAAAATAAAAACTGACATTTATCGAAAATTCTTCGGTTTTGAAAATAACATATTTCAAACCTTAATAAAAATTTCAATTTTATTCATAAAAATTATACAATAATTTATATTTAATAAAAATTAATTTATTAATGATAATTTATTAAAATATTATTTAATTAAAAAATCAATCAATTCATCAAAAAATATTTCTTAATTTAATACTAAGTAAAAAAACTCTTTTTGCATTAAAAACTATTTACAAAGTAACAATACTAAAATGAATGCATATTATTTATCCTATACAAAATTAAAGAAAATAATCATAGTGATAGGGTATTGTTGCACAACCCCTTATAATACATGTTTAAGACATAATGGTAAGGTGTGTGATGGTGACCGACTCTTGGGGAGGCTTTGATAACATTGCTTGGGTGGTAATCACTATTAACATACACTTCTCTAGTAGGCGGTTCTGTTCTATCATAACATGTGGAACCACGGATTAGGATTCTTTAAGAGAGAATCCCAGTGACACTACTTCCTTTCCAAGATCTGAAAAATGGTCTTTGTATAGAGAAATTCTACTGTATGAGGCCATCACATCCTTTGTGTGAGTAAATTGGATATGTTAAAGCCCTATATTTATACTAATCATGTGGTCAATGTTCAACGACTATATAAGAAATGGTAATAATTTATAACTGTATTTTAAAATCTAAAATCATATTACCTAAGTTGTTCATATGTTATATAACCATTTTAAATAATAATAAATTTAATTAGATCAAGATGAATTTTCATTAATAAAAGATGGGGTCATTACAATCTTCCCTCCTTTAGAAATTTCACACAAAAAAATTCATTTTCCCACACTAATACAAATTAGGGTAACTCTTCTTCATCACTTCCTCTGATTCCAACATTTCTTCTTCAAACTTGTGGTTTTCCCACAACACCTTGACGAGGGGCATTGTCTTATTTCGTAGAACTTTTTCCCAATGATATATGATATTCACCGGCTTATCTTTATCATATAGATCATTATCTAATGGTACCACCTCTAGATTGACTACATGTGTTGGGTCAGATATGTACTTAGTCAAGAGTGATACATGGAATACATCCTTTATATGAGATAGGTTCAGTGGGAGTGCTAGTCGATCGGTCACTACTCTAATGTGATCAAGGATCTCAAAAGGGTCGATGTACCTTTGACAAATATTTCCCTTCTTCCCAAATCTCATAAGTCTCTTCCCCAAAGATATGAAGAGGAATAACATGTCTCAAACATCAAAATCTCGGTCTTTTCAATGATTATTATCATTGATCTTTTACTTACTATGAGATGCTTTAAGGTTTTGATTGATGGTATTGACCTTTTCCACCATTTCTTCGACCATTTATGGACCTAAGAGTTTTCTCTCCCAAACTTATTTCCCACATACAGGTGTTCTGAACCTCTTCCCATAAAGGGATTCTATAATGATCCATTTTCATGATTGACTGGAAACTGGTATTGTAGGAGAAAACAACCACGGGAATATGTTGATCCCATCCTCCCTTGAAGTCCATTGAGAATGCTCTCAACATGTCCTCAATTGTTTGGAAAGTCCCTTTGTTTGGTCATCAGTTTGAGGATGATAACCCATACTGTAGTTCATCTCAGTACATAGAACTTGTTGAAAACTACTGAAGAACATAAAGGTAAATCTTGGATCTTGATGAGATAAAATAGAACATGGTACTCCATGCAGTGTTACCACTTCTCTAATATATATTTGTGCATGTTTTTCGAAGGAGAAATCCACTTGAATTGTAATAAATGGGTCTAGCTTGGTAATACAACCCAAAAAATCCCAGATAGCAATGTTTCTAATGGATATCTTCATATGTCCGGTGAAACATTAAATGGTTATGTTCTCCCATTTCAATTTTGGTATCGGTAATGGTTTCATCATACCCTTAGACTTCATCCTATTAGATGTGACTTGCTAACATAATAGGAACATTGATGCATAATTAGTGATCTCCTACTTGATTTTATCCCACAAATGAATCTCTCGGAGATCTCAATAAATCTTTGTGTTTTATGGGTGAATGGAGAAATTTGTACTATGTGCATCATCCAAAAGATCTTTCTTTAACAATATATTTGATAGAACACATAGTCTAGACCCAAATTACACAGTTCATTATTCATTAACAATTAACTCGGAGTATTTCCTTTTTCAGATAGTTTCTACTTTCTTCTGAATTCTCTCATCATCCTTTTGATCATCCTTTAACATTTCTAATAGAGTGGAGAAATAATTTTTGAAAGTATTGATGATGTTCCCTTATATATGATACCCATTTCCATCTTTACCAAATATAAGAAGATTGGATCCTTTTTTATTCTCATCAATGATAGAGTCGCTGGGTCATTTCTACTTAGAGCATCTCCCACCTTGTTCTCTTTCATAGGTTGGTAATGGATTGAGCAGTCATAATATTTGATCAGATCTAACTATCTTAATCGGTGAATGTTCAACTCTATCTATGTGAATATATACATGAGGCTTTGGTGATCTGTATATATTTCACACTTCTCCCTAAATAAATAATGCCACTAAATTTGCAACGTGAATATTACTACATCCAACACCAGATAATGTTTTGGATAGTTTTTCTCATGAACATTCAATTTCCTTGAAGCATAGGAAAATACTTTTTCATTTTTTATCAACACACAACCCTAACCCTTCTTCAAAGCATCACTTAATACCCGAGAAATTTCTCCACATGTGGGTAATGTGAGCATGAGCACAGTGATTAGCCTTCTTTTCATCTACAGGATGTCCTCTTCACATTTATCACTCTAAGAAAACATTACCACCTTCCATGTAATCTTGGTATTAGGGTTGGAAAATTATGATAAATTTCTCACAAATTGGCGATAATATCCAGATAACACTAGGAAGCTACAGATATCTGTTACCAATATTTTCCTCGGCCATCCCTCATTTGTATTTGTCTTGAAGGGATCTATAGATATCCCATTTCTTGTGATGATATGACCCGAGAATGAGACTTTCTTCAACATGAACTCACACTTTCTATACATTTCATAGAAATTCTCCTTTCTCATGGTCTCTAGTACAATTCTTAGATGCCCCTCATGCTCCTTCTTTGTTTTGGAGTATATTATAATATCGTTTAAAAGGAATAACATAAATTTGTCGAGGTAATCTATATAGAATATATTAATCAAGTATATGAAGATTGAAGGAACATTATTGTGTATAAAAGGCATTACTATGAATTAATAGTGCCTGTATCTTGTAAGAAAAGCAGTCTTGAGGATATCCTCCATATTCACCATAACTTGGTTATATCCCGGCCACATATCCACCCTAAATAAGTATTTTTCTCCATGTAGATAATAGAACAAGACACAAATTTCAGGAATATGATACTTCTTTTTTATCATAATTTTTTTAGGTCATGAAAATCAATCTAAAGGTGCATTGACCCATCGTTCTTTTTGATGAAGAGAACTGGTTCACCCCATATAGAAGCACATGGGAATATAAGCCCTTTAACTAGATTCTCCAATAGTTGTTTCTTCAGATCATAAAGATCTATAAAAACCATTCTATATAGATTCATGGTTATTGGAAACACCCCAAGTATAAGATCAATTAATAATTCAACATCTCTTCTATGAGGAAGACCATTCAATTCCATGGGAAGCAATTCAGAAAATTCCATCACAATAGGATTTTCATCAAGGATGGTTAATTCATTGGACTCAGTCATCTGATCCAGATACACATTCTTATTGAGAAGTAATATCCATTCTTGAGATGTTGGTTATAGAGGATATTCATCCCCCCCATGTACTTGTATTGAATCTTGTGTAGATTCGCCATATGGAGAGTTATTTTCTCTCTCACAACAATTTATGTTGTCTCTATATAAATAATTCCAATCCATTCCAATAATTGCATAAAATTCCACCAAAGGGAGTATGACAAAGCTTTCTCAGAATAGAAATCCACAAATTATGATAAAGGAGTAGTTATATTCATGGGATGAATTGATTGCCACATTTTCCAATCTCATCGACATATTTACTTCTGTAACATGCAGTGGTGTTGAGATTAATCTAGTAATATTTTGGGATATAAAAGAATGTGTAGAACCAGAATCAATTATTTTGTTCGATATTATAGAATGAATAAATACTGTACTATCACCACTTCATTTTCTGGGTTTACTTCGGCGGTATCGATGGAAAAAGATCAGCCTTTCTACCTTGGAGGTTATTGGTTGCCTAAAAAAACTCTTGGGTTTGGGCATTAGTTTGAAGAGTGACACGGTTCATTGTAGTTGAAGCAATGAACAACACATTGTGGTTCGAATGGAGCATTCATCTATTCTGTCACAGCTGCAGGTTTTTCATGTAAACAGTTAATGGCAAGGTTCCCTTCTCTCCTACTCCTAAATAATTTCCTCATCACATTTAGGAAATTTACGAGGTTCTTCTTTCAGCACCATTGGAATGTGGGGTGTTGTATATTCTTTTCACCATTGGATTTATCCATCAGACCAATAGAATTAAAGTTTATATTACCCTTTTTATCCCCATGATACCCCTGATATTCCCCGATCTCCATTTAGACTTTTAGGTCTTATCAGACAATTTTGTCATATATATCGATGTCCTAAATCACTAATACTTTCTATAAGATAGGTTTTATCCCAGAAATAATGCAGTCAACCTTGCATTTGGGGTTAACAACAAATCCAGAGGCATATCGGGCAATCCTTTTGGATTTTTCCTTGTAAAATCTAAATGATTCATTGTCTTTTTCTGGAGGGCAAGGGAGTTTGTTTCCATCTTATGTCGGAGGGTATGAGGAAAATATTTTTCAATTTTTTTTCCAAAAATTATTCCATTCCAACTCTGAGATCTATTCGTAAGTATTCATATTATTTATTGACATCCACCATTGATTAGCTTCACCCTCCATATGATAAGCATCCAGAAGTACCTTCTTGTCTTCAGAACACTAAAGTACGGACAAGATATTTTCGATGGAGTTGATCCATTGTTCGTAAATTGAGGTATCAGTTGATCCATTAAAATTATGAGGCCTTTTTCTCTTAAGGATATCGATTGCGAATTGTTATTTCTTTAGGGGGGGGTTGAATGTTCTTCTTGACCCATGATTCTATTAAAAATTCAGTTAACTAAGAGAGTATCATAACAAATTTTGCGACTTTCGATCCCATCGGATCGAGAATCTCATTAGAACATTCTTCAAGTTGATCTTCAGATCAGTTGTTAACTCGAGTCTTCCTATTACCGACCAATTGATAGAATAAAAATAAAGTTAGGGTTAACACATAAAGGGTAATCCAAAGACAAAAACAAATGAATTATAAAATAATTTTTATTCTTTAACTTGTTAATTTATAGGCTTCAATCTATATTATCCTTGATCTACTTCCCACCAACATATATTATTAGGGGAATTTTTTTAGTCCATTAATAATAGTTCGTACTATGATTATGAATTTACCAAATCATATCATCTGAAAGTGTCATATCTATGGGTGAAACAATTACTAATTTTGTGCACTAGTTCCAGTTTGAGTCTAGCTCAAAGCGGTGTTTTCAGGTTTTGCCCCTAGATACGTCGGTGACAGATTCTCCTCAAACTACTTGAATCCAGACATGGATGTATTTTTTTGATAAAACAATTACTAAATACTCAACGGAATTTAGGTATGTTTTTATTATAATTATTCTTATCCCTAATTCTTTAACTATGATATTCTATTAATCCCAAAAATAACTAAACCTATCCTCTAATACCAACTATAACAACCCTTCAATTTATTTCACACTTAAACACATTTTATTATATAAACTCTTCAAGTGATATAGAATATAATATCGTGAGGTCTAGTGTCATTGGGGATTAATAACATCACTTAAAAAAATTAAAACATGAAATACACATCATTGCTGAAAACTACTTTTACATGACCCCAACATTCCTTCTTACTTAACATTTCATGAGATAACATGAGGACATGCATAAGAAATGGGTGAGCTATAAAGACCAGTAAGGGAGTAAAAAAGGAATAACAAGAAAAATATAGTACATGTAAGGAAATAGTCATATCAATGGATCATAAGAGATACATGAACATAAAGGCATTATATAACATTATTATTGTAACTTGGAAATGTGGCAACAACATTTAACAAGATATTAGAATGAGCCAAGGATCATTGCAAATGGATCATGAGTAAACCCTTATTGAACATGATTTATCATGAGTAAACCCTAATTTCACGTGACGTATCATGATACAAATCATTACTCAATGCATTGGGTCTCTATCAGGGTGCACGCTTCCCAATCATTTCATTTTATGCATATCTGTTCTACAAGGATCATATGAAAGTGATTCATTAAACATCATCGTTTATTCCAAAATAATGGAATATATAATTCATAGATGAATCTCTTTAGTTAAAAAGTAAATATGCATCATGTTGAATACCCTTCATAGAGAAATGGGTTGGTATTCACTACACAATGACTTTGGGTTGGAAAATCACGGTGAAATTTCAGCAGCATAACGACGTGACATAATAATTCAAAGAAATGGTTGATGAGATATAAAGGTGTATATCATTATATTTTCATAAAATTAACAGTAAGGTGGTCATATTGATATATCTTTAAACATTGGTAAAGTGTTTTAGATTCATAATATAAAATAATTTTTTGAATGAAAATGAGGGGAGAGAAATCCCTTATAGAATATCGGCATGGTAACAGGTTTACATTCTAGGAATTAGTTAGAGGTAAAGGGTTCTATCATAATTCAAAAATATGTAAGGAATTATGGGGGTGTTGAAATCATACCCCAACATTTTTAATTGAACTGAAAAGTGTATATGAACATAAATAAACTTGGTTAAAATTGAGAAAGGAAGAAATCCCGTACTTGGAAGTGTGGTCCCAAAGGCTTGGGAGGAGCTTGAGAGAAGTTTATTGAGTGCTTGGGGGGCCTTGGGAGGATTTTATAGAATGGAGGGTAGGTTAGGAACATTATACAAGGGTTTTGAGTGAAGTTAACTTGGAGCTTTGGTATGACTATATAGTAAAGGAGATGTAATTCTTTATTATTTAGGTTTTGGACAATACACATTAAACTAATGAAAACCACAAACCATCCCATGGTTTTTTCCAAATTGGAGTGGAAAAAAATATTGTATAATTAAAATTCCAAACTTATTAAAATATTATGCATTATTATGTGTATGTGAGTCACACTCAGAAAGAAATCAATTTAAAAATATAGAATGATTTATTATTCTTTGGAGGGTCCACTAAGGCACCATAAAATTAATCAAAAATATTTAAGACACCATTATTTTAGAGATAAAACATATATTTTCCAAAAAAGTCATTTATTGTATTTTATTACATCACTATTGGGTCATTATTATGTCATAAACACATTATATATTTAAATGGTATTTAATTTTTTCCCAAAAAAATCCATTGTCTCAGAAAATTATGACAAATTCACCATTGGATAATTTCAACATCATGATTCCAAAAATGAAATTCATTTTATATAAATAATTTTCAAAACATGTGAATTTTTTCTTTTAAAATAAAAACCAACATTCATAAAAAATTCAGGGGTTATGACAAAAATATATTTCAAACATTCATAAATATTATAATTGTATTTATAAAAATTATACGATGTTTTATATTTGATAAAAATTAATTTAGTCAAAATATTTTATAAAAAAATTATTTAATTAAAAAAATCCATTATTTCATAAAAATAGATTTCTTAATTAAATATTAACTAAAAAAATACTATTTGTACTTTAAAAGCTATTTACAAAGTAATAATAAAAAATGAATATATATTCTCTATTCTATATGAAAATAATGCACATAATCATAGTTCTAGGGTATTGTTACATAACACCTTATAACACCTGCATAATACCTTAGGGAAAGGTGTCTAATGGTGATAGACTATGGGGGAGGCTTAGATAACATCGCTCGAGCGGTAATCTCTATAAACTTCCACTTCTCTCATATGTGGTACTGTTCAAGCTTAACGTGTTGAAGATCGAATTTGTATTGGTCACGAGTGAAGCCCAATGATGCTACCTCCTTTTCAAGAAATGAAAAATGTGATTCGTGTGGAGAAATTCTACTAGATGAGGCCATCTCTTCCATTTTCCGTGTAAATTGGATTTGTTAAATCCCTATATTTATACTAAACAAGTGGTCACTGTTCAATGGATATATTAGCAACTGTAACAATTCATAACGGTGTTTGAAAATCCAAAATCATAAAACCAAATAATTGAATATATTATATAACCATTTTACATAATTATATTTTTAATTATATCAAGAGGAATTTTCATTAATAAATGTTTGGGTCCTTACACATTGATCTTAAGGTGAGGAATGATTAAATTTAACATCCTTCGGTATGAGAAACCAATAATTATGGATTTATCCAACATAAATTCATAATTTATGTATTCTATAGGAAATGGTTATATATAAATAGTAATATTTTTTACAATAATTTATAAAATAATAATAAAAGTTATTAAAAAGTTATTTTAATAAGACAAAGAATAAAAACAACAATTATAAACCCAATTTTTTATAGTACTATGTATAGTTATTACATGATAAAAAAGGAATTAAATATCAGGGTTTTAAATTTATTTTATGTTTCTATATATTTATATTTTTTGGTATTTTATATTATAATTCTCATGTAGATCAGTTTGTTTGTTATGGTTTCATATTAAGTGAACAATTCTTGCGTTAGATCACAGAATTCCTAGAGGTATGAAGCCATTACAATTTTTGTTTAATCCTATTAAATTTGGTGAACGGGGTGTTATTTTATATAAGAATACTCTTTAGGTTTTCTTGGGTGTTCATGAGAGAATAAATGTGGAAATTTTCCATCCTATGGATTTTTCATAATTGGTTCATGGTAAGAGTTAAATGCACACCTAAACCATGCTAGCGAGGTGGTGGGAGCATAGTTAAGTATACCGTGCAAAAGGGGAGGAAAAAACCTATGAATGTGGATAGAGAAATTTCAAACCACTAAAAAATTGTTTTTAAAACCATACAGTATCCATAGGTAACTAGGAAACTTCACACCCACTTGGATAGAGTATTACACATAGTTGGCATGTGGTTTGGAAAACTATGCGGCTAAACTGTGTACCCCATTGAAAAAGGTATTTTAGAATTCCCCCTATGTATTTTAAGGTTTCTTAGCCAATGTATTCCCTTATTTATCCTATATCAACCCTAGAGATGAAACATTTTTTCCATGTCTTCCTAGGGGTTTATCTACTTTGATTATTAGTTGTTTGGATAGCCCTTAATTACAGATCAAATATTCTGGTGAATCTAATACTTCTCTTTTCTCTCCATTCTGAATTAGGGATTTTAGTTTTGTTATTCTTCTTCTGAATCATTAAACACCACTTTTTATAGAAGATCATAGGTAGGAGTTTCAAGGGTTTCATTAATCTGGATCTACGACTAATGTTAAGAGATTTTTCATCTAAATATTGAAGGTAGGTGGTCTAAAAGTTTTTACCCATAATATTCATGTCAATTTGTGTGTGTGTGGTTGGGTTATTGGTTACATATTGTTTTAAATTTATTTCATATAGAGATAATTGGTTAAATAGTTTGATAAATTATAAATTGAAACACTCATGACCCATGTGGGATGTATTGAGGACGATTAGACCTGTTTAGTTCTATGCATGGGGTGTACCAATATTCCCAAACAATGAAAATTTTAATGTTAAGCACAAAGTAGATTTCTGTTAAATTAGATGACATAGTAAATATGTTGACATGTTAGTTATAAGGGAAAATAGGAACTAATGATAATTTTTTTAATTTTTATTCTGACATATGGGGTGTCGGGTTTACTGTTAATGGGTTAAATGAGTAATATATTGCGAAGATTAAATGGATTACTTTCTAATTCATTTCAATTATAAATTGGTAAATTGAGTTATGGTTTGTAAATGAGAATGTGTAAATGATTTAGGAAATTTGAATTTGTGAATGTTCTAAATGGGATAATGAATTGGAATTCATGGATATGTTAAATGGGTTATGGTATGAGAATGGTAATTTGGTTAGTGTTACATTTAACATAAATGGTAAAAGTGATCATGGGTTTGAGATTGATGATGGTTTACATATTTAATGGACATGAAATGCATTTAGTGTTTAATTTAAAAACATCAAATGAAAATGAAATTGATGCTAATGGAGTCTGATTAATAATACAGAATAAGGTAGTGTTTGAAACAATTTAAATGGTTTAATGATTAATTAATTTTGAATGCTAAATATGTCATCAGGTTATGGAATGTGAATGATTTATGAATTGAACTATTTATGAATAGTGATTTGTTTTGGGTATTTTTTAATAAGATTTTTAAAATGGTATAAGTGGTAAATGGTTGAAGAGTCATGTGAACATGGATTGGTTGTTCCGGGTATTGGACTTGAGGATCTACACCAACGGGTTAGTTTAGAATGAGGCTCTAAACCCCACGTCAAAATGCACGGGTAAGGGAAGGGGACTGATGCTCCATACCCTTAATAGTTTCTTTTGATGAGACTTCCTATATTGAGGATGGAATATAAGTGTGATGTTTTTTATGAAAAATGTATCCCCTATGAGATAGGTAACATGCCTTATATCATTATGTATAGTAATTAACCAACATTGGAGGTAATGAATAATATGGAAATTCATAACACATGGAACATGTGATGAATATAGATTTTGTGATTAAATTGGTAAAGTGAATATGGCTAACCAATGGAACCCTAGTTTTCATTTTTTAGCTTGTAATTTATTTTTTGCATGAATGTAGTATATGTTAGACATGATATTATGTAGACACCGTTAGTGGTGGACTTATGGGTTCTATTCGCACCCTGCATGGGCCACCACAGGGTACTAGAGTAGATTTCCTGGTTGCGAGCACTAAAAATGGAATATACACTACACATGGGAGTTTAGTTGAGTTTGGTATGTTCATGGATGAGGACTTAGATATAGAGTTGAGAAACATTTTTTTATTTAAATGTTTTTCTTTATTATGGGTTTTCTTTACCTTTACACTCTAACCATGACATGAAATTCTTAGGGGTTGGTTTTGGTTTTACCCTGTTGGGAAATTGTTGGAAATGCATGGTTCTGATTTGTTGTTTATTGTTTCCTTTATTAGACATGTTGTGTTTTTTAAACTACTATGGTAAATATGGTATTGTCTCCCTATGTGAATAAATTATACCCTTGCATCTAATCAGTAGCCTTTGGCATATGGGGAGGTGCACGCGAGGTCATGTGGTGACCCAGCTCAGGGAACCAATTTAGTGGATTCCAGGATATGTGTTTTAAAAAGTGAAATTACATGAATTCTATTCACTATCATACTTTTTGGGAATAATATATGGGAGATTATGAAGTGGCAGGGCTTCGAAATGAGCTCATTCATGTGATTAGGGAACCCATGTAAAAGGGAATACCCAATTAACTAGTGTGGGGATTTTTTTCTTCACATGTTTTATTAGAGTTGAATGATATTTCACCATTCGGTAATGCAATAGTTGGGTGATGTGATTGTTCTTTTGATATTTTTCGCACGGCCATAACTGCATGATATTATTCATTCATGCATCATTCTAGGAACCTGGGGATATATGTCACATGCATCATGGTAGGCACACATAGTAAGGTTGTGTGGGACATGATGTATAGAATGCATTTTTCATTCCTTATAAATTTAAATAATTTAATGTATAATAATAATGATTTAAATGGGTAAATATAAATATTGTTAAATAAAGGATAAAGAATTATTCATAATTGAATGGTTGTTAATGGTTTAAAAAGAAAATATATTTTTGTAACATGTTGTGAATTGATAAATGTTCTTAAGAGAGAAATATTTACACAGTGAAGGTGGGAATTGTTAAAATGGGTTGTATAATAAAAATGGATTGTGGTTGTGTTATTTAGATTTTCCATGTTGTACATGACCTATGGTAGGGATGGATGAGGGTAGTGTTCAAGGTGTTACAATGTTTATTGGGACAATGTTTTCAAAATGGGTTATTTATGGATAGTTGAAATCCTTCTTTTTGTAAACTGTTGAAACATAATGTTACATGTTTTAAGACTTATGTTTGGAATTATAAAAATTTTCCACATTGAATACATGTGATGGTTTAGAGACAAGAGGATATCTACAAGAATGATTAACCACTATAAGAGAAAAAAATCTATTTGTAACACCTCTAGGATTTACAAATAAATTTAATATAGAAAGAAATGAATGAAACACTAATTATATAAAACCACACTATGTTATTTATAGGATATATTAATAACCTAGATGTTAAAAAAAAATTCCACTTCTGTATATTGAATTTGGAAAAACAAACATACATGGCTGCAATCAGTATGATATTTATAATCTGATAAAGTCACCGTATATTTTTGGTAAATAGTAACTTGACCATTTGGAATAGTAATCTGACCTTATGAATAGTAATGTGAACCTTGTGAATAGTAAGTCACCCAAATTAGTAGTAACCTCACTCATGAATGTATAAATAAAATATAGGCACCATATTAATGAATTTATGAAATAATTATATCATAGTACAATTAAATAAATATTTTAGAAATTAATAATTAAGTGTTGGTATTTTTGTGAGTAATAAATATTTAATAACAAATAAATTAATTTAAATGATAATTAATTTTATAAAATTTATTCATAAATAAATATTTGGTTGACCTATGATTTTAGGATTATTTTATAATACCTTTGTTAAATTTTTAGGGTGTTCAAAAATCAGTTTTATTCTTAAAAACTATATTTATCAATTAAATGAATTTTTTTTAATAAAAATTCAAATTTCTCATATATAGAAAATAATTTTAAAAAACTGGAGTTTATTTGGTTAATTATACATGTAAAAAATGGTTAGGGTTATTTTTTTTATTTTTATAAAATACTAGAATTTTGATGACCAGTAAAATTCAATGATTTATGATAATTGCTATACTCCTAAATTATAGAGTCGTTGATGATGTTTGGATAATGTAAGAAACATTGTTTATAACTCTCATGAAATTATTATAATATAGTTTCATAGTAATCTAAAATACATCTTTTATTGAGAGAAATAATAAAATAAAGAGTACAATAACGAGAAATCACCCCTCTTCTCCACTATAAAAACCACCCTCACCCCATGTTGTCCTCCCTTCTCTAAGCCTTGATGCTTTTCAATGTTCTACCCAAATTATCTTACCCAGTCTATCCTCACATCTAGGAGCTCTTGTTAGTACCAAAATACTAAAACCCCATTCTTTAAGGAGGTTCGAAAGGATGAGTATTCAAGAGGAAAAATGCTAATCTTAATCTTATTCCTTTTGTTTTTTTCTTTTCAAGTTCATTATTTTATTATATTATTCTCAAATCCTATTTCCAGATGATCATGATAACTCAAATATAATCTATATAGTATAATGATATAATGGTAATAGAAGATCAATTATCATTATATTTACTCTCTCTCTATTTTATTTTAAAAATGACATAGTTTTTCGAGAGGTTCCGATTTACAACCTTTGTGGACAACGAACATTGGTTTTACAATTTATCCTACAAATATGGTCATGAAAACATAATTATTGTGGAACCAAATTATAAAACATGTATTATATGTTATATAAGTTTTCGAAAAATTCTATATATATTATATTAATTTGTATAACAAAACTATTTTATTCTGATAGAAAAACGCTTAAAAATAAGCTTAACGATTATCATTAACGGTTCATCCTAATATATGGAAACTAATTAACAGATAATAACAATTACACATATTATTGAACATAATTTTCTCATAAATTTAATTATATTGAATTATAACCATTCCAAATGAACTTTCTTACTCATATATAAGTTTACCGATCTTGAAAACCATGGAAATGAACCCTTTTGGGAAATATAATTGTATCTTATAACTCATCAAAAAGACTATAAATGATCTAAATATAATCGTATTCAATAAAATACACATATTTAAGGTTATGGATTGATTAATTAATGGGTGTAATTTGATTATACAATATTTTATAGTCATGTATAGAACACATTCAGATAGAAGGTAATGGTTTTTACCTCAAGAACCATTTTCTTTCGGGTTACTATTTTTCTCTCATTAACCCAATTAAATTATTAATTATTCTTATTTTATCCACATAGATTATCTATTAATTATTTATATATATGTCGATCACAATAATTCTTTCTTTTATGGTGATTTACGTGTTTTAAAATTATTTTTCTCATGTTCTTCACGAGAAACAAGCCCTATTCAAGGGAATATATCAAATTCTTACCTATTTTCATGTTAAAAATATAATATATTTAAAGCCCCATTATATTTCTATAATCAATTATTTTATTATGAAAAATATTTCATTGTTCACTTGTGGTTTTATTTTATGTATTTTCTAAAAGAACTCTTCTTTGCAATGTAAAAGAGTATTTCTCCCAAGTATTAATCAATGATTACATAAGAGTATTTTCATCTATTTAAAAATTCTTGTGGAATAATATATTTTAATAGGATAAATATTTTATGATATAATGTACCATTTTTTATTTAATGATTTATGATTAATTTGACTTTGGATGTTCTATCTTGATACCATTCACCATATTACTCTGAATGGCCAGTGTTTATGTTCACTGATTAGAGAAAATTATTTACATTTCCTATGGTATTTTCAAAATGAATATATATTATTTTTATGTATATCCTCTTTCATATCATGTGTGAATTGGACATAGTATGTTATGGGTGGGGCCCACTGTATCCCCTCGATGCATCAGTAGGTGTCATGAGACAAACTAGCATGTGTTTTTACCCATTATGTATGGTGTCTTGGCTGAGGCCTTGATGATATGATTACGATGTCTAGAATTATGAATTTCTTCATTATGAAACATGTAATTTGTAGTCCAAGTTATTATTCAACTAGTATAGTATGCATGGTTATGTTTTATTATGACATTATTTATCCAGATTTTATTCCTATCATATTATGCTCATGATATTATTTAAATAGCATGTTTTATTTATTTATTCATCATGAAATATTATTTATGATTATAATGTATTACATACCCTTACATAGAATCTGGGATCCCCATATTCTTATATTATTTTCCCCGGGATGAAAAGGAGAATTTTATGAATGACATGAAAATATAATATAGATGAATATGATTGTTTCCAAAAGATTTTCTATATTGTATTTAATATCATGTTGTGATGTATAATATCTATTAGTATATAGTTTTCCAATGATACTAATATTTCATTCCATCATGATATAACTTCCTTTTTTAAATGTTAATGTAATTAAATTAGGCAGTAGCTCTGGGAATCTAGGATCTGTGTCCTTAAAGTTGGTATCGAAGGAAGTTTAGTAGATACCTTGAAAACTAGATTTAGAAATCATATATAATAAAACATAACCCTAATATATTCATTCATGGTAAGAATATAAGAACATAATTTTATTCTGTTAAGTAAGAGACTATGTGGGTCTTCCTAGAAATATATCCTTATTTGGATACTATATGTGGACATGGTTCTAGCATAGATATACATAGGAGTATCAAATCAAACAATGTGTTCTGGGCCAAACTCAAGGTAACCTCGTACATGAAAACATGCCTTACTATGAAACCGGTTTGACTCTCCTAGGGTATATTCTTAGGATAATTCACATTTTCTTTAAAAATTGTTATAAAGGATTTAATATTAAATATTTCCAAAATTAAACCTTGTTTATAAATATGTGAATAAATGTGTATATAATTTCAATTCATGTTATGTATTTTGATAGTATTGGGATGATACATTTTGATTCATAACCTAATCAAGTGTATGAAATAATTTAAGAAGGGATCCTTGTTGAGGGAATGGAAACTTCATGAATGCATGTATCCCATATAGGTATTTCCCTCATATTCAAGATAACGATATTGCCTCTAGAGCTATGAACAGTTCTAAGAAACATATAAGTATACTAGAAGAGTTGATTTAGGTTATGAATAATAACCATAACCATATGGGGAATCTTATTCCACATCATGGAAGAGTACTGTTAGGCCACTTTTTGAAACCAAATTCTTTATAATTCTATGGGATGAAAAACCCTTTTGTAGATAAGTAGTGTATCAGATCATTAAAGATGAAGTTCATTTATTTAGGATGAAATGGAAGGGAGAATGTTGTTGTGGATTTTTATCTTCTATCGGGGGTTGTGGATAAATGATGGTCACTAATCATAAACACAAATGAGGAAGATGAAATTACATGTATGGAGTGGAATGCATTTAAGGATATTTTATTAGAAAAATATTTTCCTCAGGTACTGTGAGAATATAGAGAGAGAATATTATTGAGTCTATTGTAGAAAGAGGATGATAATGGGGAAGAGTATGAATGTTTCCTTACAAGATTATCATTGAAAGTTGCAGACTATGAATATATACTAGGGAGAAAGATTTATTTATTCTTTTATGGGTTAAAACCATTCCTCTGAAGGGAACAATTCTCCCATGATTTCTCATCATATGAAGATATAGTCTCATGTGCTATTAAGATAAAAAAATAATTCTCTATGTCTAATTACTATAAAAAATACTAGAGAAAATTAGGGATGTTGAACACTATGGAAAATGAAATAAGGTAAAGTGGAATAAGGGAAGAATTGATTTTCCATCTTTTGATAATTGTGGGAAGAAACACCAGGGTACTTAATAGAAGGGTTTGAGTGTTTATATCTTGTGTGGAGTAAAAGGCGACCAAGACCATTATTTTAAGGAGAATAAAGAATATACCAATGTTCAATTCTACAATTTTAAAGAGACGTTACATTATGAAAATTAATTTCCTCAACATCATGAAACATTCCCCAAAGAAGACTAAGGGAGTAATAAAATGGTTATACAATCACAACTATTAAGGACGAAGTTTGTAATGATGTGTTGGTGGGTAATTTATTTATTTTTTCAAACTTATCAAATGATTTATTTGATTTTGGATCATAACATTCTTTTATATGTTACCAAATTTTCTAAAAAACTAGACATTTACCTTTTGATTTAATAAAGTTATTTTCAGTTAAAAATCCTATGGGAGGCGATATTGTAATAACGATGTGTCAATATGTCCCCCTTTTGAAACATAAATGAGATTTATTTTCAAACTATATAATCATGAAAATTATTTATTAGGATATAACGCTTTGAATGGATTGCATTTGAATTTTTTAAATTAAAATATATTGCAAGGGGAAGAATGTTACAATTTTTTAGAACAATGAAGAATCAAGTATCTTTAGAGAATAAACCTCTCTATCTAATTCTTATTTTGATCTAAAAACTGTAGCTCTATTGAATGAAATTATTTAGGGGTATAGGAAACAATATCTATGGGTGATGGATAGAATATTAAAATTTAGGATGTACATATTATGAAAGAATATATTGATGTATTTCCAGAGGATTTACCTGGACATCCTCCAGAGTAGGAAGTTGAGTTCTTTATTGATTTAATTTCTTGTTCAAGACCTATATCAAAGAATCCATATAGAATGGAAATTGTAGGATTATTATAACTTAATAAACATCTTGAGGAATTGAGTGATCAAGGATTTATTCCCCTTACTATTTTTCCAGGGGAGCCCCTGTTCTCTTTATTAATAATAAAGATGGGTCTATGAGGATATCTATTGAGAATACAGAAATAAATTATATTATGATAATGAATATGTATCCACTTCCTCCCATTGATGATTAATTTTATCAACTTCATCGAGATCAATAATTTTAGAATATTGTGCTTAGCTATGGATATCATCTGTTGCGTGTGAAGAAGGAAGATATTCTAATGAATGAATTTCGAACCATGTATGGGTATTAGCAGTTAATGTAATGCCTTTTGGACTAACTAATGCACCTTTGTTTTCATAGATCAAATGTATAGATTTTTCAAGGAATTTATTGATGATTTTGTGGTATTTATTGATTACATATTGGTATACACCAAAAGTCATGATGATCAAGGGAATTAATTTCTATTTATTATAAAGACTCTTAGAAGAAACGAGTTATCTGCGAAGTTTAGAAAGTGTGAATTCCAGCATCAAATAGTTTTTTCTTGGCCATATTATCTCTAATGATGGAATCATAGTTGATCCTAGGAAGACAAAGGAAGTTTCAAAATGACCTACACCAATGACCATAACCATGTTTTATAGTTTTGTTGGTTTAACAGATTATTGTCGATGATTTGTTTAGAACATCACCTGATTAACTAACACGTTATCCAGGAATACTCAGAATGGGGTAAAGTTTATATGGAAAAAATATTGTGAAGAATTTGTTGAAGAATTTAATATGAGGTTGGTGAATTCTCCAATCTTAACTCTATAATTTGGAAGTGGTGGATTTTTGTTATAGAGTGATTCCTAAAAAAAGTACTTAGTTGTGTCCTTATGGATAATGATAGAGTTATTGACTATTTTCAAGGTAGTTAAATATTCATGAGAAAAACTATCTAACTCATGATCTTGAGTATACATGTTTAATCCTTTCATTGATTCTATGTAGACATTATCTCTATGGTGAAAGATGTTAGATATATACAGATCACAAGAGCATGAAATATATCTTCTCATAGTACAAAAGGAACATGATGAAAAAAAGATGGCTCGAACTACTCAAGGATTATGATTTTACAATACACTACCACCATGGGAAGCCAATAAAAAGGTAGTTCTTTGATGATTCCCATAGTTGTAATTTCATTATACACCCAGGTAGCACTATGATGTATTTATATTTTAAGGAACATATTTGGAGGGAGAATAAGAACCATGAAATTACGGATTTTTTATAAATATGTTTAGTTTATCAATAGGGGAATTCTAAAAGACAACATCCTAGAAGAATCTTGAGACATATTCCTACTCATAAATGGAAATTGGATGACTCTAGTATATATTTGTTCACTATATTACCCAAAAATTCCTCAAAGAATGACGCAATATGGGTTATTGTTGATTGACCTAAACAATAGAGGCATTTCCTCACTGTAAGGGAAGCTTTTCCATAGGAACACCTTTAAAAACTCCAAATTAATGATGTTTTAAGTCATCCTGGGAAATGTATTTCTATTGTGTGTAATTTTGATTAGTGATATACAAAAAAACTTATGGAAAAGTAATCAGAAATCATTGGATACTATGATTAATTTGAGTACTACTTCCCACACTTAAACTGAGTGGTAGTTATAATGGAAGATCCAAACATTATAAGAAACATTGAGATCAATCTCAATTAATTTTATAGGTATGTGGGATTATTATCTACATTTGGTTGAGTTTTTATAAAAAAAAAATAGTTTCCCTTATAGCATTCAAATGGAATGATATGAAGCATTGTGCAGAAAGAGATGCCATACATCAACATGTTGTGTTGATGTTCTTGAAAAGAATGTTGTAGGCCTAATGTATGTGGAGGAAACAAAAACAAAGGTAATGAATATTCCAACCCATGTGAAATTATCTCAAAGAAAGAAAATAATATATACTAATAATCAAAGGAAGTATTTGGAATTTCATGTGGGAGATCATTTTTTAATGTACCTCCTTGGAAGGGTGTTATACGGTTTGGAAGGAACATGAAACTTATCCCCAAGTGCATTGGTACTTTGGAAATTCTATAGAGAGTTTGTTATGTGGATTTTCATTTGGATATGCCTTTTATTGTTTCTAAAATACAAAATGTGTCCCACGTATCATTGTTAAGAAAATACTTGCCACACCCAAAACATGTCCTTGCTTCTAAATGAATAGACATGGAACCTGATTTATATTACTGTGAAGAGCCTATCTAAATTTTATACTCTAAGGAACAAGTGTTGAGGAATCAGATAACACATATGGTAGTGTTACTTCAAAAAATCATAAAACTGAAGAGGCTAAATTGGAGCCTAAAGAACTTATGATGAAGAAGTTCCTAAATCTTTTTAGGTGGTAACACTCGAGAAATTTGAGGATGAAATTTTGGAAGGAGCAGAGAATGTAATACCACATGGATTTAAAAATATATTTTAATATAGAATGAAAGGAATGAAAAAATGAGTCTCCATGAAATGACACATTTTTATTTACATGATATAGTTATAAATTAGCCGTTAAACATAATATTTCTGCTTCTGTGTTATGAAATTTGGAAAAAAAAAACATATGGTTGAAATTTGTAATATATTTAGAGCCTTATATGGTCTACTTACATTTTTGGTAAATAGTAACATGACCCTTTGGAATAGTAATTTATGCTTATCAATAGTAAAATGACCCATATGAATAGTAAATTTCCCAAATGAATAGTAAACTCACTCATGAATATATAAATAAAATTTAGGAACCTTATAAATGAAATAATCATATAATTATATCATAGTACAAGTAAGTTAATATTTATAAATTTAATAATTCCTTGTTGTTATTTTTTTAAGTAATAAATATTTTGTGATTAATAAATTTATTTAAAAAAAATAATTTTCATAAAATATATTCATAAATAAATGTATTATTTTCGTATGATTTTATGAAATTTTAATACAACATTTATTAAATTTTCGGGGTGTTCAAAAATTAATTTTAATCATAAAAAATGAATTTTTTAATTAAATGATGTTTTTAATTAAAAATTAAATTACTCATATTTAGAAAATTAATTTGATAAATTTTAGTTCTTATTTTAATTATACATGTCAAAAAAATGTTTAGGTTTAATTTTAGGGACTTTTCTAAAATACATGAATTTTTTATGAATAATAAAATACAATAATTTACGATATATGTTAAAAACATTAATTATAGAGTCATAAATTATGTTTGGATGATGTAAGCTCCATTTTTTAAAACTCACATGCACTTATAAATATATCTTTTCACATTATTAAACATTATTTCTTGTCTGGGGAAAATTAATAAAACAATGAATAAAAAAAGAGAAATCAACCTTCTCCTCCACTATAAAAAACACCCCTCACTCCTTCTCATCACTCATATGACTGTTGAAGCATGTCAATTTTCTACCCAAATAATATTCCCTAGAATATCCTTACAACTTGTAGGTCTTGGTCTTACCAAAATACCATAACTCCTTTCCATAAGGATGTTCTCAAGGGGGAGTATTCTAGAGGTAAAATCCTCTGCTTTTTCCTATTATTTTCTTTACATGTTATTCATTTTATTATACTATACTCACTTCTTATATCCTTATTATGATGATAAATCCTATATCATCTATGTATTTTTGTTTTATAATGTTAATGTTAGATCCATCATCAATATTCTTACTTTATATCTCTCTCTCCCTCTCTTATTTTAAAAATGACATCGTCATCCGGGAGGCGCCGATTTATAACCTTCAGGGATGAAAAACTTTTGTTCTCTAATTTATCATTCATGTCTGGTCATGATACCATTATTAGGTTTGAACCACATTAGAAAATATGTATTATATCTTATGCATGGTTATGTAACCATTATATATATATATAATATTTAATAATATAACACAACTATTTCATTATGATCGGAAAACCGCTAGAATTAAGCTAAACGGTTATCATTAATGATTCATCCTCGTATGTGGGAATGAATAATACATAATTCCAATTATGCTTCTGGGTTTACATTAATATCATATAAATTTTATTATGGAGAATTATACCCATTCCATAAGAACTTCCTTACTCATATATATGTATACTAATCGTGAAGGCCAAAGAAACGAATGCTTCAGTGCAATAAAATTGTATCTTATAACTCGTCAAAAATCCATAAATGTACATAATTAAATTATAATAAACCACATAAATATAAATAATTATATTAAATAATTAATTAATTAATTTGATTTGATTATCCAGGATGTTAAGGTCAACTACAGAACACATTCAGACATAAATTAAGGGTTTTCTACATGAACTTCTATTTTCTTTCGGGTTACACTTTTTCTCTATTTACCTCAACGAACTTAATATTTATTCCAATATAAACCTCACGAATTATATGTGAATTTTAATTATATATATATATATATCAACAATAATCCTTATTTTTTTTATAGTGGGTTACATTTTTTAAAAGTATATTTCTCAAACTCTTCATGATAAACAAGTTTGATTCCAGGGATCTTCTCAAATTCTTATCTATTTTTAAGTTCACTATATAATCTTTTTAAGCCACCATTATTCATCTAAAGTCTCTCATTTTATTTTTAAAAAAATATCTTTGTTCACTTGTAGTTTTATACAGTGATTTTTCAAAAATAACTCTTCTTTTCAAAGTAAAAGATTATTTCTCTCAAATATTAGTAAAGTATTTTATAAGTGTATTTTCATCTATTTAAACACCCCTATTGATTGATATGTTTCATTATGATTAATATTTTATGATATCATTTTCCATATTTTATTTAATGTTTTATGATTCGTGAAAATGTTAATGAGGTATATTGAAACAATTCACCATATTACTCCAAATGGATAGTGTCAATGGTCACTAATTAGGGAATGTTATTTTCATTTAATATGTTAGTTTCAATATGAATGTATATCTGGATTAATATTTTCTCTATTCATATGAGGAATAAAATATACTTAGTTTGTGCTGTTTGGGATCCTCTATAGCCCCTCCATGCATCGGTAGATCTTCTAAGACAATCTAGCCTGTGTTTTTACCCATTATGTCTAGTGTCATTAACAAGGCCTTGACGGTATGATTATGATGTCAAGAATTATGTATTCCCTCATTATGAAACTACTAATTGATATTCCATGTGATTATTAGACTAGTATAATATCCTCTTTTATGATTTATTATGTAATTCTTTATTCACCTTTTATTCCCTCCATACTGTTCTTAAGATTTTGTTGTAATGGTACATTTCATTAGTTATTTATCATGCCTTTTTATTTATTCTCCCAATTCTTTACTTATCCTTGCTGAGCATCTAATATCAATCCATTATTATATTTAATTTTTCCAATATGATAAAATGAATTTTATGAATGACATTACAAGTTAAATTAGAAGAATAATAGTTTTTCCAATGGGGTTGATGTGATGTATTTAATTTCACACAGTAATGATTAACATATATATGTCTTCAGGTTTCCTAATGATAACAAACTATTCATTCCTTTAAGATATGAATTCCTTGTTTATATTTTAATATAATAAAACAAGGCACTAGATATGGGAAACTAGGGTCTTGGGCCACACAATGTTGGTCCAAGAAAATAGAGGGGATCTGTAGATCTGTTAGAATGTTGTTCATTTTATTCTACTAATAGAACATAGACCAGGGAATGTCATGTAGAGAATGCTTGATATGGGTAGAGAGTTTTAGTTGTCACATCCTTCTACATGTTCAATACATGGTGGAATCATGTTCTAATCGTGCAACTTTTTGGAACATGATGGGACAATAGAAATAATTAACCATGTGTTGTGAATAGACCCCATGTATGGGTAGTTGAGAAGTGAGAGTGACTTAGTTTAGAGACTTTGGTGAATTTTATGTGTTACATAGAGGGATGTTCCCTATTGTACCTTTAGTATGGTGGTTTCCTTGATGTTGAGAGGTATCTTTTGAAAATGGATGTGGTATCTCACGTGGGTTTTGATCATTCAAGTTTTTTTGGGTTTTGAATTGGATATCTTATTTCATGGTGTAGTCATTGGGGGTTATGTTATTATGGTCGTTGAATCTAGAATAAATGACTTCTTCAGTGAGTTGGAGGTCGTGTTTCAGAACTAGGGTAGTAGAGTCGCTAGTGAGTGTGGAATTGTTATAAGTTAAATGTATATGGCATAGAGAGGGGGGCCTAGTGACTTTATATACCTAACCCTGGTTTGGAATGATGGTATCATTAGATCCAAGGGATTGATCCATGACAGTGGGTATCCATTTTTTATGTTCTCTTGGGTGTGTGAGTTACATATGGATGTTTTGGATTTGGATTGTTGTGGGTTTGGCCTAGAGGGTTCAGTGGGAAGTCCAATTGTTTTAGGTGCTGTGACATGAGTTGTGATAAAGGGATGATAGTATTTGGAAAATCAAGGGTGATCATCAGGGAGGTTAGCCCAATGTTGTAGGTGCCTTGGAATACAAAGAACAAGTGGGATATTTAGAGGAGGAAACAATTCCTGGTGGGTGTGATCATGTTTTTATAAAAAAAAGAATGATTATGCCTCACTTTCACTCAAAAGGAAACACTTGATACTTTTTGGTAGGATTTAATGTTTTTTCAAGGGGAAGAAGGCCATTAGGGTTCCTAAAATAACTTTTCATAACATTTCATGTTGGAAATAGGATGAATTTGATGGATATGAAAATGATTAATGTGGCATGCAAGGAAACTTTTAATATGATAAAGACACACAAGGTGATGGGTAGTAAATTATATGGGCCTATTATGTGAATGGTTATGTTAATGGACTATAATTTTGTCAATGAATCTAGTTTTATTATGTTAATGGACTAAGAGGCATGAATAACTATGTTGGAATATATATGGGTCTGGTGATGTGTGGATCACGAAGTCTAGAGTTGGGATTAATGTTTGGTTTTAGGAATTTATGATACCTCAATGGATTTTATGAGGTCTAGATATGGGCACAAGCTTGTAATGCCCTATGTTTTTTTAACTGGGTTTAAATAATGAAGGATTTCGAATTTTTCCATGTATCGATGTGTCGGCCTTTTTAATCATTCCCTGAAACATTATTTTGAGTGTTGAAACACTTAATGGTGTTGTTTTTAGACTTGGGTTAATGCCCAATAATTCTCACTGGTGTCCCGACAGGTCTCAAGAGCACCAGATCAAGAAAAGTAGACTTTAATGGATCTTCACGGGCTATGATAGGTTGTTGTCCAACCCGTGCAGATTACCCAGTTGAATATTTTATTTATTTAAATTAAATAAAATTAAATGGGATATTTTATTAAATAGAATAATGTTTCAATAATAATAATGTTATTATTATTATTGTTATTATACTTTCATAAATTATTTGGATGTTAAAAGATTTTAGTTTTATTATTAATTTTCTGTAATAATTAATTTGATTTAATGAGGCTATTGGGTATCTCAAAGAAATGATCAATTAAAATAGGAGTTTCAGATTTAATAAGAAGTGTTGTTATTAAATAGAGGGGTTGGTTTTATCAATGGCTTGAAAAATAATACTAATGAGGTTATTAATTATTGAGTTATATAATTGTAATAATCATTATTAATTATAGTCATTATTATTATTGTAAATAATAATAATAATGGACTTGGGGGTTATGGTTTAAAATTAATAAATGAATGTGTGTAGTAATAATGGTATGAAAATTATTATTAATGTTATAATAATAATCATCATTAATATTAATATTGAATTTATGTGTTGGAGTTTTTATCATTAATATCATAATAATGATATTTCAATAATTTGGGGTTTTTCTTTTAAAAGAATAGATGAAAGGGTTTGATAATAATAATTTCATGACTATATATTTCCTGTATTACTATTTTTATTATCATAAATTGAATTTAATAAATAAATAAAAATAAATTATGTTTATTATTATTGTTATATGTAAAAATAATAATGGGGGTTTTATTTTATTTTTTAAAAAAGAAGGGGCTTTTCTTTCCTTCCCCACACACAGGAGGCGCGACCCCCCTGAAAACCTGGTCGACACACACCAGTCTGCCTCTTTCATGCATCTCTTACCTCCATGGATAGAGCTTCCTCCTTAATTCGCCCCACCTGCAACATGACTTACTCCCGGCTGGACCGCTAGTTGTAGTGCACCAAACCCCCGAGCAGAACTGATTGCGCACAACCCTCTCTCTCATACCCCTCTTTGTGTGTGATGATTCCTCTTGGTCTCTTCATGAATCGTGTCCGCCTTGTCAAGGTGAGTGTGTCTCTACATATCTCATAATTTTCATTGTCCATTTGACAAATCTCTCGACTTTTTTTCGTGGCCGAAACCATATGGTTTTGGTTTAACACGATTGTTTCACTCCTCTATTTTTAGGGTATTTTAATGTTGAATCGGGGTGAATTGGTCCATAATTCGGCATCCTCCACCGAGGGTGAAGCAGATGGTCTTGATTAGATCTTCCACTGATGTTTCGGGTAAGGTTTATACACAACTGTTTTCTTTTGCATCATATAATTTAGGATCTTTTGGTTTATATGACTCCTTGGTACTTTTTTTGATGTGCATTGAGTTTTATCGTTGCAATTTTTGTGATTCTAAGTTATGTTACAGTGTGTTTTTATCAATTTAGAGGGCATGCATGTGTATATAAATATATATAAAGGCATGTGCATGTGGTTTCGGACCACTGGCGGATTGGTTTCCACCGTATGTCAAGTCGCTAAATTTTGAATTGGTTCCACCCCAAGGTAGGGTCCCCTTTAAAGTCATCAAATTTAATAAATGCATTAAAAAATGTTGGCATCACTTTTCTGGGTATTTAAATTATGCATTGATGTATTTATATTGAATTCATTTCAAATAAGTATTTTGTAAGTTTGATTAAATTTCTAAATGTGATATGTGATGTGTTTTTCCATGGAATTGGATGTTGTTAAATGATGTTGCACAGGTGAGGTAAATGAGGACAAGACTATGTGTTACCTTTAATCATGTATTGATGAATTGGTTAAATTTATTCCATTAATTAATTAAATGATTTTTTATTTTTTCTTTTAAAATATAATAAATTTTTTATATTAATTATGCATTTTCAAATTGGATATAAATAATTAATCAAAGGATTACATGTAATATTTGTTTTTGTTGAGTGAGATAATTTATTTAGTGATTAATTGCAATATGTTGGTTTTGATAAATCAAGATAATTAATAATTGATTAATTACTAGATATTAATGACTTTAAAGGTTATTAAATTATTTAATTGATTAAAAGGTATGATTAAATTTAGTTATTGTTGAAATTAATTAATTGTCATGAATTAAATTAATTGATGAATTGGTAATACTCAAAGATACATCCGATGATGTTGATTTAATATTTTTAATTGTGGGTTTGATTATGAAATGTTGGAATCTGAATGAGATAATTAATTCAGGGAAATTAATTATGGAATGTAATTTTTTTAGATTAATTCATTGAAAGATTAACTAATGGTAATGTTTACATAGTTATTTTTTACGTTATCAAGTAGATTTGGTATTTTTTTAACTAATCAATTGGATTAGTAAGGAAATAAGGATAATTTATTGGTGAATTAATTATCATGTTTTTGGTTAAGGAATTGGGATAATTAAATGTTGAATTAATTATCTAGTTGACTTTCTTGTGGATAAGAATAATTAATTTTTAATTAATCATTAACTATCAGATGTTGAATGGTTAATTAATTGTTGATTAATTTGAAATGATACTTATGATGTTACATAATTGCTGAATTAATTAACAGATTTTATTAATTAATTTATGAGTTTATTAATGAATTATTTTATGGTGTTTGACTTGGTGTTCTACTAAAATGATAAAAATATATTCATGATTGATAAATGGGTTGTGAGATAGAGAATGATGCTCCAAATATTCATGGGGTTCTACACATGTCATTCTATAAAAAACTTGCAATGGAATATTCTTTTATGGGACAAGGATTGATACTCCAAATACCCATGGGCTGTGAGACAAGGTCTGACTCGCCAAATACTCACGAGGGGCCAAGACATGATGTTTTACACTCATTAATTGAAATTGGACTGTGAAACCAATTGGGCATACAAGAAATGAATTAAATGGGTAATAAAATCTATTATCACATAATGATTTTTTAATTGAATATGCGAATTTCTTCCGACTTGTTAATGAGTTGAGTGAATCACTTTTTTTTGGACGAGCTTAAGGGTGAATCATTTTTCTAATGGATGGGATCAGACATAGTATGTGAATGATTATATTTAATATCTTATGACACATTATCAAATCTAGATAACAAGCATTGATTCAGTATTTATGTTGATTACTTAGATAATCTTTAGAGACATCTATTTTGAGTGACTTATACGGGGATTTTGGGCTTATGCCAGAACTCGAGAATTATATTATTTAATGAGTTTTTAATAAATTATAAATGATAATCGATGTGAGATGGCTATTTTGTGTGCATGAAAAATGTATAATGTAGGTTCAGACACCAGTTGAGGGCTGAAGAAGGTAGTTGGGTATATAGATACATTTTACTACTAACTTTAATTAATATTGCTTTCACACTGTTTATCTTTTTTATTTAATGTCTAGATTTGGGTTAGACACTGGTGGTCCCAGCCTACTGATATTTATATCTCACACCCTACACAGGCTTCCATGGCACTAGTTTTCCCCTGTAGATTCTATTTCGTTGCAATATTGAGTTTCTTTCATATACTTGGGAGATTTGAGCGGAGACCGAGAGGAAGATCGAGATGCTCAAGGAGATCACCCTCGGGGATCGAGTCATTATTATTATTATTTTTTCTACACTATTGTAGAAAACATTTGGTTTTGTTTATTTCTTTTAAATATGTATCAATAACATGTCATTCATTTATCTGTTATATGAAATCCATCTTTCCTTGCTTTTTCAATTATGTATTACAGATCCCACTATTGATTTTTATTTACCCAAACATACCATTGTTCAACTCAGACAAGTGGGTATAGTCTCCCCACAATCATCTCTTAAGTCCCTTGCTAATATTTTGTAGCCTTTGGCTTGTGGGGAGACGTGCTTGAGGCCAGGTGGTGACCGGTCTAGCCACCAGTTTAGAGGTGATCTGGATAGGGATATTACAAAGTGGTATCAGATGGTTCTTTTAAATTTTATTACTATTTTGGGGTTTGAAGATAGGATATTTGGAATTTTTTGGAAATTGGGTTAATAGACGTTAATGGGAATGATCACCCCATGCATTTGAAATGAACAAGTGGCTAGGGATGGGATTTTTGTCCATGTTGTTCACTGTTATAGTGGATATGATTTCACCATGAGTGACTGGTGTATTTTCCACAGCTAATTGATTATGAAAATTTTGAAAAAAAATATCTTGTCATGATATGAAAGGAAGTTTCCTACTTGCATCATCTTAGGAACATAGAGATTCCCATGCCATGAATATCAAAATCCATATAGTTTCATTAGTAGAATGCCTACTAATTTGGATTGTGTGCCTTGGGTTCAATTAAATGTTTTGATGTTCTTTAGCATGCCTCTATAGATATAATGTTTCAGTGATAGATTTAACATTCTTGTGTGATTATATTCCATACTCCCTCAATTAGTATCATGTTTTTTGTTGTTCCATGTATCTCTATTATAGAATGATGTCGAGTTACAACTTATGATAGCATTCTAGAGATGTTTGGATGTGCGAAAGGGCTGCTAAAGTTAAAATTTTAAATGAATGTTGATTGTTGTAAATGGGATCCAAATGATTTCAATAAGGTTTATGGGCACCTTATCGATTGTTATATGTCCACCCATGTGATTGAACCTTATATAACCATAGTATGTTTGAAAATGGTTATAAATCTAAAACTGTGGAGTCTTAATTGACATGAACTATTATGGGGTTGCTTTTTGGAGAACCCAGATTGAAAAAATGGGACCCTTGGAGGTATCCTTTTTGGTAAAAGTAATTTAGATGCTATATTTTCCAATAAAGATGATATGAAACAGAATGTTAAATGTTTAAAGAGGATGTTTGTTATAGTATGATTGTTTTTTCGTAGGGTGTTGTTTTGAAAACAAAGTGACTTGTTATGAAAAAGTACTTGTGGGTTTGTTAAAATTAATTCAAATGTTTAAAGGTTGAAATGAATTACTTTAATGGATAAAAGGGGGATTTTAGAATAGTGATATCGGTTTTGAATGACCGAGAGAGGGTCATCATTTATGTTTCTTAAGTGTAAAATCTATGGTAGGTAGTAACCATAGAATGTTTTGGGTGTTTAGGTAAGTTCGTCCCACTAGTCGGGATAACCTTTTGGGACTCGAGTGTTTTGAAACGCCGATAGGTTTATGTTACAACATTTATAATCAATTTTTGAAATGGTGATCATGGTTCGAGGAACATCACACACATGCATTAAGGTTTTTTGAAATAGCAGACTGGTGAGTTCTTGATTTTTATTTCGACTTCATGGAAAATCCTAAGGTGGGTAGTGTTCCAAAAAATTTGGTAAATGTGTTAGCAGGTGACACTAATCTTTTTGAACATAGTCATCAGGTAGTAGTTCGACTGATCTTTTTAGTGACCCTGGGTTTCTCTTAGTGCGCTTCTTCTGAATGAGATGAGCTTGTCCCATATCTTGACTTCATCATTAGAGAAACTAACATATCTTCGGTCTTACACAATGAAAAATTAATAAATATTGTTGGGTTTTATGAGTTCGTATTATCTAGGTTTTATACGGGATGGATGGTTTCATTGGGCTATAGTTTAATTCATGTTGGGGAAAGTTAGTTTTTTTAAATAGCTCTATGATGGATTGACATAGGTAAAGTCACCAGAGGTCAGGTAAGGACTTTGGTGCACATGTAGTTCTTGATGTAATAATTTTGAAAAGCACGTCAACAGTTTAAGGGTGAGTGTGGGTTTTGGGACTATAATGTATTTCAAGGAAATCATGTATAACCAGTTTTTTTGGTCGATTAAGATTCAACCTTTTTCTTAAATGAGGACCCTATAATTGCCTCGTATGTAAGCTCTGTTTTAGTGTGATTTGGCTAAGGTTTTATTGAATTAAGCGGTTGGACATATGTTTTGATTACTAGTGGGTTTGGTATTTGGAAATGTAACATATTTGTTCAAACAAAAATTATTAATCATAGTGGGATAGAAGATGTTGTGGTTCCCGATTACTTATCTAGGTTGAGATGTTTTTATGGTGGGTATATTTTAATGTCATGTGTTTTTTAACTAGGTTTAAATTAAAAAAATCAAATTGTTTCCATGTATCAACGGGTCGGGGTTTTCACCAATCCCTGTAACATTTTTTAGAGTGTTGGAAAACATAAAGGTGTTGTTTTGGACATGGGGGAATACTTGATAATTTTCATGAGGGTCCCAATAAGTCTCAAGGGCACCAGATCCGGAAAACACCACTTTAATGGATCTACACGGGCTGTGCAAGGTTGTGGTCAAACAGGTGCAGCATACCCAGTTTAATATTTTATTTATTTTAAAAAAATAATATTAAATTGGATATTATTGTTTAAATAGAAGAATGGGTTAATAATAAAAATTATATTATTATTATTATGTTTTCATAAATTATTTGGATGTTAAAAGACTTTAATTACCTTATTAATTGGGTGTAATTATTATGTGAATTTAATGAGACTGTTGGGTATCTCAAAGAAACACTTAATTAAATAAGGAGTTTTGGATTTAATGATGAAGATTTGTTATTAAATATTGGTGATGGGTTTATCAAAGGCATGAAAAATAATAATAATGAGGTTATTATTATATTAGATTCATTAATGTAATAAGAATTATTAATTATGGTCATTATTATTATAATAAAGAATAATAATAATAGATTTGGTGGTTATGGTTTAAAATAAATAAATGAAAGGGTGTAGTGATAATGGTATGGAAATTATTATTAATTTTATAATAATAATCAATAATATTTGTACTGAATTTATGGGTTGGATTTTTTATCATTAATATCATATTAATGATATTTCAATAATTTGGGGGTTTTGGTTTTAAAGGAATAGAAGATAGGGTGTAATAATAATAATTTCATGACTATCCATATCCCTTATAAATATTATTAGTTTCATAAATGAAATTGAATAAATTAATAAAAATTAATTATGGTAATTATTATTAATATAAGTAATATTAATAATGGGGGTTTTATTTTTTAAAAAGTAATGAAGGTGCTTCTCGTTCTTTACCCACACATAGGAGTTGCGACCCCCCTGAATACCTATTCGGCACGCACCAGTCCGACTCCTTCACACATATCCTACCTCAATGGCCAGAGCATCCTCCTTGAGGTGCACCACCTGTAGCACGACCTACTCCTAGAAAGACCCCTTGTGGCAGTGCACGACACCCCCAAGTAGATCACGTAGCGTGCCACCCCCTCACCTGGAACCCTATTTGTGTGTGATGATTCCTCTTGGTCTCTTCACGAATCATGTCCACCTCATCAAGGTGAGTCAGTCTGCGTATATCTTGTAATTTCTATTGTCCATTTGAAACCTTTCTCGCCTTGTTTTCTCAGATAAAACCCTAAGGTTCGGGTTTAATCTGATTTTTGTGTTCCTCTGGTTTTCGGTTATGCAAAAGCTGACTTGAGGCCCATTGGTCTATAATTCAACATTTTTCACCATGGGTGAGGAACATGGCCTGGGATCGCTCTTCCACTTTTTTTGGGTAAGGTTTAGACACCAATTTTTTGTTTTGAATTATCCAATTTAGGTTGTTTTGGTTTATACGACTCCATTGTACTTTATTTGAGGTGTGTTGAGTCTTTTCATTGTGTTTTTGTGATTATAAGTTTTTTTGTAATGGGGTTTTATCAATGTAGAGGGCTTGCACATGTGTATATATATATATAAAGGTTTGTGTGTGCGGTTGCAAACCAGTGGTGTATTGGTTGCCGCCGTATATCAAGTATCTGAATTTTAAATTGGTCCCACCCAAAGGTAGGGTCCCCTTTCAGGTCCTCAATTTTAATAAATGAATTAATAAAATTCATGCTTCACTTTTTTTGGTATTTAAATTATGCATTGAAGTGCTTATATTGAGTTTCTTTCAATTGAGAAATTAGTAAGTTTGATTAAATTGCTAAAAGTGATATGTGATGTGTTGATGCACCGCTTTGGATGTTGTTAAATGATGCATCCCGCATAAGATAAATTAGGGCATTCCCATGTGTTTCTTTTAAGCATGTATTGGTGAATTGGTTAATGTGATTTAATTAAATAATTAAATGATGATTTATTTTTACTAAGATGAGATAATTAATTTTGTATATTAATTATGCGCTTTGAGACCGGATATAAATAATTAATCAAAGGATTAATTATAATATATTGTTTTTGCTGAATGAGATAAATTATTTGGGGATTAATTGTGATATGTTGTTTTGGATATATTGAGATAATTAATAATGGATTAATTACTAAATGTTAATGACTAGAAAGGTATTCAATTATTTAATTGACTAAAGGGTATGATTAAATTAATTATTTGTTGAAATTAATTAATTAGCATGCATTACATTAATTAATGAATTGTTAATGCTCAAAGTTATATACCATGATATTGATTTATTGTTTTTAATGGTTGGTTTGATTAATAAATGTTGGAATCTAAATGAGATAAATAATTCTAGAAAATAAATTATGGGATGTGATTTGTTTTTTGGATTAATTAATTGTTTGATTAATTAATGGTAAAGTGTACTATGTTAATATTTGGCTTTAACATGTAGATTTGGTAATTTGTTAACTAATCGATTGGATTAGTAAGGGAATAAGGATAATTGATTTGCGATTTCATTATCATATTTTTGGTTAAGGAATTGGAAAAATTAAACTTTGAATTAATTATCTAGTTGACTTGCTTGTGGATAAGAATAATTAATTGTTAATTATGATATGATTAATGTTTAATTAATTTTTGAGTATTTGACATGAGATTTATGTATTTAATTAGTAGTTTAATTAATTAACATATTTTAATAATTAATTTATGAGTTAATTAATGGATGATTTTGGGGTGTTTGGCCTGGTGTTCTACATGAATGATAAAAATATATGCATGATTGATAAATGGGTTGGGAGACAGGGGATGATACTCTAAATATTTATAGGGTGCTAGACAAGGAGTTCTACACCAAGCTTGAAGGTGAATATACATTTATGGGATAGGGAGTGAAGCTCTAAAAACCCATGGGTTTTGAGACAAGGACCGATGCTCCAAATACTCAGGAGGGTGCTAGATATGATGTTCTACACCCATTAATTGACCTTGGAATGTCAGACCAATTGGTTGTATGTGAAATGAATTAAATGGTTAATGAAAGATGTTGTGACATAATTATTTTTGAATTGAATATGAGAAAGGGATTAGGCATGTTAATGAGTAGGGAGAATAATTTTTTGGTTCGGGGACCTAAGAGTGAATCAATATTTTTAGTGTACGTGCCCGAACATAGTTTGTGAAAGATTTAGTTGAATATCTTATGACACGTTTTCCAAGCTATAGAAGAAGCTTCGACTCAATATTTACATTTATTACTTTTATAATATTTAGAGACATCTATTTGGAGTGACTTATATGGGGAAGTCAGGATTATGCCAGAAATAAAGAATTATATAATTTAACGAGGTTTGAATAAATGATATATGAAAATGAATGTGAGATGACTATTGTGTATTCATGAAAAATGTATAATGCAAGTTAAGAAACTGGTTGAGGGATGAAACAGGTACTTGGGTATATAGCTGCATTGTACTTCTTACTTTAATTATGATTTCTTTAACACTGTTTAAATTATTTATTGGATTTATAGATTTGGGGTGGAGCCCGATGGTCTTGGCCTACTAAGAATTATATCTCATACCCTACTCAGGCCACCATTGCATTCGTGTACTTTATTTGATTCTATCTGGTCGCAAGATTGTGTTGTTTTCATATACTAGGGATATAGAAGCAGAGGACTGAGCGGAAGCTTGAGATGCTCAAGGAGATCTCCCTCAGGGCTTGAGTCATTATTTTTTTTCTTTTTTTTAGTACTGAGATATAAAACATGTTGTTTTGTTTACAGCTTTCAAATATGTAACAGTAATATGTCATGAATTCATCAGTTATATGAAATATTTCTTCCAATACTTTCTCAATTATGTGTTACTACTTCCACCATTGATTGTTATTTGACCTGACATATCATTGTGGAACACTGATAATAGGGTATATTCTCCCCACTATCGCCTCCTAAGTCTTTCACTGCTAGTCAGTAGCCTCTGGCGTACGAGGAGATGCACTTGAGGTCAGGTGGTGACCTGTCCAACCACCGGTTCTGGGGTCTGCCAGTTGGGGACATTGAAAAGTTATATCAGAGGGTTCTTTTCCATTGCCTTACTATTTTGGGGTTAGTTGATAAGAGACTAGGAATGTGTCGATGCTTGGGTTAATAGCCGTTCATGGGACAGATCCCCCCATGTATGGGAAATGATCAAAGAGCTAGGTCAATATTGTTGTTCATGTTTTTCTTGGTTACAGTTGATATGATTTCACCTTGAGTGACTCGTGTTTTTTCTGCTGCTAATTGAATATGAAAATTTTAAAAAAATATAACTTTGTCATGATATGGAATGAAAGTTTCATATATGTGGCATTTTAGGTTCTTATAGGTTTACATTCCATGAATATAACATGACATGTAGTGGAATTAGTAGGATGAAAGATAATTTGGATTGTGTGCCTTGGGTGCAATGGCATGTATTAATCTTCTTTATCATGCCTCTATAGATATCCAGATTCAGTTATAGATTTAACACGCTTGAGTGATTACATTCTATACTACCTTAGTTATTAGGTTGTTTTGTTGTTGTTCCATGCTTCTGTGTTACATCATGTTGTTGTGTTAAAACATATGATAACATGATAGAGATGTTTTGATGTCTGAAAGGTCTACAAAAGTTTAAACTTCAATTAATGTTAATTGTGAAAAATGGGTTCCAAATGCCAGTGATAAGTTGTATTAGAGCCTTATCGATTGGTATATGGATACAAATGTGTTTGAACCTTATATATCCATAGTATATTTGAGAATGGTTATAAATGTAAAACTTTTGTACTCTTGTGGGTTTTCTTTTTGAAGAACCCAAATTTAATAAATGGGACCCTTAAAGGTCTCCTTTTTCGTAAAAGGAATTTAGATTATAAATTTCCCAATAAAAATAAAATGGAACTAAATGTTAAATGTTTATAGAGGATGTTTGTTATAGCATGGCTGTTTTCTCATAGGGTGTTGTTTTGAAAACCAAGTGACATTCTAGGAAAATATACTTGTGTGTTTGTTGAAATTTATTAAAATTATTAAAGGTTGAAATGAATCACTTAAATGGATAAAAAGGGTCTTTTGAGAATAGTGATATCTGTTTTGCATGACTGAGAGAGGGTCGAAATTCATGTTTTATAGGTGGATAATCTTTGGTAGGTAGTACCCTTAGAATGTTGTGGGAGTTAAGGAAAGTTCATCCCACAACTCGGGATGACAAGTTGGGACTCTGGTGTTTTGACACACCAATAGGTTTAGGTTACTGCTTTTATAATCAATGACTAACGTGGTGATTATGGTTCGAGGATCATCACACACATGCATTAAGGTGTTCTGAAACAACACATTAGTGAGAGGCTGATCTTTTATATTGAACTCATGGAAAATCCTATGGTTGGCAGTGTTGCATTGATTTAGGTAAATGTGTCCACATGTGGTGCCGATATTTTTAAAAAGATTCATTCGGTAATAGTTCGACTGATCATTTTAGTGACCTTGGTTTTCACTTTGTGCACTACACCGAATTAGATGAACATGTCCCATATCTTGACCTCATCATAGGAGAAAGTAAGATAGCATTTGGTCTTACAACGCGCTAAAATTTTAAATGTTGTTGGGAATGATGAGGGGTTATTATGTGGGTTTTATGGGGGATGCATGGTTTCTTTGGGCTATGCTTTCATTCATGTTGGGGAAAATTAAATTTTATTTAAATGGCCTTATAATGAATTGAATTGGGTAATGTCACTAGTGGTCAAGTAAGGACTTCGTTGAACTTGTAGTTGGTAATGCAATAAATTTAAAATGAACATCACCAGTTTAAGGGTGAGTGTGGGTTTGGGGACCATAATGTCTTTCCAATAAATCATGTGAAACAAGTTTCTGTTGGTGGAGTGGGAATCTAGATTTTCATCAATGGGGTCCCTATAATGGCCTCAGATGTAATCTTTGTTTCAATGATATTTGGATTAGGTTCTAAAGAATTAAGTTGTTGGACTTATGTTTTGGTAAGTAGTCTGTTTGGTATTTGGAAATGTATTGCCATTGTTCAAACAAAAATTATTAACCATGGTGGGTCATAATATGTTTTAGTTCCCAATGACTTCTCAGGGACGAGAAGTTTTTATGGTGGGTAGATTGTAATGTCTTTTTTTTACCGGGTTTAAATTACGAAGTTTTTCAAAAATAAAATAAAATATATTGATGGGTCGATTTTTTAAACTATACCCAAAATATTATTTCAAGTATTGAAAAACATAAAGGTGTTGTTTTTAGACTTGGGTGAGTACGAGATAATTATCATGGGTGTCCTGATAAGTATTGAGATAACTGGAACCAGAAAATTTTCCTTTAATGGATTTGCACGAGCTTCGCACGGTTACGGTCCAACCCGTACAGCTTACCCAATTTAATATTTTATTTATTTTAATTAAATAATATTAAATGGGACATTTTTTTTAAGTAGAATAATGAGTTAACAATATTATTGTTTCATAAATTAGTTGGATGATAAATATTTTGATTGAATTATTAATTATGTGTAATAATTATGTTAATTTAATGAGGTTATTGGGTATCTCAATGAAATGTTTAATTAAATAAAGAGTTTCAGATTTAATAAAGAAGAATTTTTATTAAATAGAGGTCTTGGGTTTATCAAAGGATCGAAAAATAATAATAATGAGGTTATTATTATTTTTATTTTTATGAATGTAATAATCATTATTAATTATAGTCATTATTATTATTATATAGAATAATAATAAGGTATTTGGGGGTTATGGTTTAAAATTAATAAATTAAAGCGTTGTGTAATAATGGTATGGAATTTTTTTTTAATGTTATAATAATAATCATTAATATTTCTATTGAACTTATGGGTTGGTGTTTTTCATAAATATCATATTAATTATATTTAAATAATTTGGCGGTTGTGGTTTCAAAGGAATAAATAAAAGGGTGTAATAAAAATAATTTCATGACTATCCATGTCTCTTATAGATGTTTTTATTATCATAAATGCAATTTAAAAAATTAATAAAAATTAATTTTGGTAATTATTATTATTATAAGTAATGATAATAATGAGGGTTTTATTTTTTTAAAATAAATGGAGGGGACTCTCTTTCCTTCCACACGCACATGAGGCGTGAACCCACTAGAAAACATAGTTGGCATGTACCATTCCTCCTTCTTTGTTCATATCCTACCCCCATGGCTGGTGATTCCTCCTTACAGTGCACCACCTACAACGCAACCTACTCCCAACTAGACTCCATGCTGCAACGTACGACATCCCCAAGCAGAACCTGTAGCCAACAACCCCCTCTCCCAGGCCCCTATTTGCGCATGATGATTCCTCTCAGTCTATTCACGAATGTTGTATGTTGAATCAAGGTGAGTCTGTTTGTGTATATCTTATAATTTCAATTGGCCATTTGGCACCTCTCTCACCTTGTTTTCTAAGCCTAAACACTAAGGTTTTGGGTTTATCCTGTTTTTTTGTTCCTCTGTTTTTAGGGTATAAAAATGTTAACTCGAGACCCATTGGTTCATAATTCGGCATCTGCCACCATGGGTGAGGCAGATGGTCTTGATTTTCCCTATCGGTGATGTTTCGAGAATGGTTTATACACCACTATTTTGTTTCTCATAAACCAATTTAGGTTTATTAGGTTTATAAAACACCTTGGTACATTATTTGAGGTGCATTGAGTCTTGTCGTTGTGTTTTTGTGGTTATTTGTCATGTTGCAGTGGGTTTTTATCAATGTATAGGCCATTCACATGTATATATTTATATATATTTATATATATACATATATAATGCTGTTTGTATGAAGTTGTAGACGAGTGGTGGATTGGTTTTCACTGTATGTAAAGTCGCTGAATTTCGAATTGGTTCTACCCCAAGGTAGGGTCCCTTTCCAAGTCCTCAGCTTTAATAAATGCATTAATAAAATGGTTCCTTCACTTTTTTTGGTATTTAAATAATGCAGTGAATTTTTTATATTGAATGCCTTTGAAATGTGAATTTAATAAGTTTGACTAAATTTCTAAATGAGATATGTGATGTTTTGATGCACAACGTTGGATATTATTAAAAGATGTTTACCATGTGAGATAAATGGGGACATGATTATGTGTTGGTTTTAAGCATGTATTGGTGAATTGGTTAAACTGATTCAATTAAATAATTAAATGATATTTTATTTTTTCTAAAATAAGAAAATTAATTTTGTATATTAATTTTGCACTTCGAGACTGGATATATATAACTAATCGAATGATTAATTATAAAATATTATTTTTGATGAATGAGATAAATTATGGGGATTCATTGCGATATGTTGTTTTTGAAAAATCTAGATAATTAATAATGGAAGAATTAATAAATGTTAATGACTTGAAAGGTTATTCAATTATTGAATTGATTATAGGGTATGATTAAATTAATTAATTTTTAAAATTAATTAATTGGAATGAATTAATTTAATTTATGAATTTTTAATACTCAAAGTTATGTACCATGATTTTGATTTAGTATTTTTAATGGTGCGTTTTATTAAGAAATGTTAAAATCTGAATGAGATAATTTATTCTGGAAAATTATTTATGGGAGTGGCCCGACTCAGCTTGGAAAAGGAATGAAGGTGGTGATTCTTCAAATGACTTCAGTAGAAGTTTTTTAATCATATGTTATTTCAAAACTAGAATGGGTTTTTTTGGTGCAACCTATTTTTTATTAGTCAATGTATTAGTAGTATAAGTTTTTGTGTTTGGAATATTAATGGTTTTCATGAAGACTGGTGATGTTTTGGAATGTAGTGTCTTCTTAGATGGTAGAGTTTACTAGATGTTGATGAATGGTTATAGTAGGAAAGTTGGATGATGGTGGTATACCTAATGTGATGAGGCACCATGGGATAGTGTAGTGAATAGAATGTCAAAAATGAAAAAATGGGTTTTTCGAGACAAGTCGTTAGGAATGTTCTGATAGGATATGTAAAGGGAACAAACATGGTATGTTTTAATCCACATATGGTTTGATGTTTTAGGTAATGTCAATTTTAGGAATGAAGGAAAACTTGAGAGAGGTCACGATTTTATTAATATGAAATGGATGGAGGATTCATGCCCATTTTGGGATGTTTTGACAGTAATACATGATTCCAATGTTGGGTCATGTTGTCTTGGATTTATAGGTGCAATGTGTTGTGAAACACATCGAATATGTTGTGAAAGCTATATTAAGGTTCTGATGGAATTATTCAATATTGGGGGTCTCAACCACATTAATATGATTGTGGTGAGATAATGTTCTTGGTGCAGATAACCATTGCAGGAAAGGGGTTAGTTAATGACGTGACTGATGTTTCAGGTTGGATTGAATCAGGTAAGTAACATTCTAGTGTTTTGGACATGAGAACAAGCTTTTGATCAGACCTTGATCAACTAATTTTCCTATGTGATTTGGATGTTTATTTATGGAATGTGACCATAGGGACTCATGTTGTTGATCGATATAGGTTGTTAAATGTGGTTTTCAAAACCATGTGTTTCATCTTGTGATCTTTTGTTTTTATGACCATTAGAGTTTTGAAAATAGGAATAGAATCGTGCAATGTGACTTTAGCTAATGTGGGAAAATTGGATATTTCACAAAGGTATTAAACTATGAGTGACACATCCTTGCATTGTAATTTAGGAAGATGTTTTTGAGGAATCCTTTGTCGTAGTTATAGTTGATGTTTGGTTTGAGGTTGATGAATTGTTTGACGCGTATCTGATTAATATTTTTGGGTCATAGTGAGAAAGTATTATAGGGAAAGATAATTCCATTGGTTTAATTTTTTTGGCAGCATGGAAATGTTCAGGAGGAGCCATAGTTGAGGGAGATAGATATGTGGTCCTAGTGTCCTATTCATTCATTACATTGGAAGCTCAGTGATGCCTGGATGTGAAGCTCAAGGATGATCCATTATAAGGTAGACAGGTTTTATGATTCTGTAATTCACATATGTATGAAGCAATTTAAATTTTTTGTTTTAACCACTTATATTTGTTTCATGGAATGTTTACAGAATGAATGAGGAGGATTGGGTGTGTCCCGAGGGTTCATGATATGAATTAAATTAGAAATTTTTCATCCTGTGTAAGATGAATGGTTTGCATATGGTTAGAATTATATTTTCACACCAACCAATATACCTAGTACATGGGGTGCACGGTAATGTAAACCATCGAAAGTGGGAGTCTGAATTTTGTGAACATTGAAAAAGCCATTTTGCAGGATTGGAACATGGTTTGTGAAACTGTGTGGGCTCCCAAGGTAACTGTGAGACTTATCCCACAATTATATATTGGATGGAACATGTTTGGAATATGATTATGAAATAAAATCATCCAAAACATGTTCCCCATTAAAAGGGGTATTTTACCATTGTTACCAATCATGATTTAAGGTTTCTCACTCAATTTCTCCCCTCTTTTCTCCTTTATAAACACTTGTAAGGAACCATTTCAATAACGAAATCACAAGGGCCAATATCCTTTGATTATAATCAGTTTTGTGTGCCTTTGGGTGTAGATAATATCTTTTATTGTGTTTGAAGATTCACTTTTCTCTTCTTTCTAGATTAGAGCCTCTAGTTTTGTTATTCTTCTTCTGAATCCCTAAAACCGTCTTTTTTCTAGGGGATGTTTGTAATGGGCTTCTAGGGGTTCTTGAGACTAGATATACGGTTAATTTTTTGTTAACTATCATCTAGGGAATTATTTTTAGTGGTCTACATGTTATATCCCATATCCTTGAAGTCAATTTTTGCATGTCTGCTTGGGATATTAAATTCTTCTTATTGGGAATTTGATGTCTTTAGTGAGATTTGATAAAATGGTTGGATATTTCATGAATTAAAAACCTCATGAACCTTGTTGTAATCAATGATTAATATTAGTATGATTTAGGGCCATCCATCGGGTGGAAAAATATTCCAAAATAAGGAAAACAATAATGTTAAGAATATAGTTGACTTGTGTTGAATTAGAGAACATGGTAAATTTGTTTACATGTTAGTTTGAAGGAAAAAGAGTAACTGATAGTAATTTTTCCAATTGTTAACATATAATAAGGGGTAGTTAGTTTAATGTAATGGGTTAAATGAGTTATGTATTCTGAAGGTAATTTATTTGATTGGATAAGGCATTTGAATGATAAATTGGTAAATTGGTTTAATGTATCTAAATGTTAATAGTAAAATGGTTTTAGGAATGAATTTTTTTAATATGTTAAATGGGTTAATGAATGGGAATTTTTGAATAAGATAAATGGGTTGTGGTATGAGAAGGTAAATTGTGTTAAATGTCATATGTACTATAAATGGTAAAAGTGCTAAATGGTAAGATCTTAATGTCAGATTACATTTTGATTAAATATGATATGTGAATGGTGATTAATTGGATTACATGGAATAAAAATTACATTGATGTTAATGGTGTTTTATTGATAATAATATATATGGAAACAATTTATATAATGTTAATGACTTAATGAGAAATGAGTTTAAAATGGAAAATATTTCATCAGGTTATGTCAGGACATTATTTGTGTTTTTAGAAATTTTTTATAGTGATTTGTTTTTTGTAATTTTTAATAATGTTTTTAAACTTTTATAAGTGGTAAATGGTTAATTAATTATTTGGAAAAGGCTTGTAATATGTTGATTATTTAAATTGAGGATCTATTCCTGTTGTTAGGTTAGACTGAGGCGCTAATCCCCACCCTATAATGCAAGGGTTAGGGTAGGGGACTGAGGCCCTATTCACCTAACAATTTCATTTCATGAGACATCCTGGACTTAGGATCCAAGGTATGTGATGTATTTGTTTATGAAGGGTTTAACCCTAGTGAGATATGAAACATAAATTATTCCCTTATGCACAGTAATTGAATAGAATAATCCATAATGAATATTATATAAATTTAGAACATGTGGACTAAGTGATGAACATGGATTATGTGATTAAAATGGATAAAGAAAATATATATAACTAATGGAAACTAAAGTTGAATTTTTTTTACATGGTAATTTTTTAGTACATTCATGAACAATCTATTATATTGGATAATCTATAGACATATATAGACGTGGTCTACTAAGTTGTACTCACACCTTAATCAGGTTGCCACTTGGTACCAAATAAGATTATATGGTTTCAAGCCAAGACAAGGGAAAATGAAATATGTATGGGATTTGAGTTTGGATTAAGACATTTATGGATGTGGATTTAGACATGGAGTAAGTATATTTTTTTTCGAATTCTCATATTTTTCTTTATTTTGGGGTTTCTTCACTTTTTAAACTGTTAACATGACATGACATATTTATCATTTGGTTGTGGTTCATACCCTATTTGGGGAATTGTTGGTAATGAATTGTTCTATGGATTAAGTCATTTATTACATAATTACACATGTTTTATGTTGTGGAATACTCTTATAAATTGGTGATAAACTCCCCATGTCACCCATTAGGCCATCGATTCATGTCTGCAAACTCTAGCTTACATGGAGACACGCTTGAGGTCATGTTCCAACACGGCTTTGGGCACCATTTTATTTGTTCCCGGGTCAGGGATGTTGAACCATTTTTCCCTAAATATATTTTTCATTTAAATTCAATCCTAGTTCATTTAATTTACAACATGACATATAAATGTTTTTTACTCGATTGATAGAATTTTAATATATGAAACCGATCGGATCACAAGAAATTTTCAAAAATAGTTGAGGTGATGTTTAGATTTTTTTACCAATACATCATATAATTTTCATATAAAGTAAACATAATATAATTATATTGGAAAAACATGGTTAATTGATAAATAATTTAGATAACTTAATACTAAATATTATTTAAAAAAAACTCCAATGTGTGGTATCACAATGGGGGGAACATCCAATATCAAAATATACATGATCTGAATGAGAAGACTGGATTAGGGAATTTATTAAATGATTCGTTTTTGTTTATTTATCATCTTGAGGAAAAAAGTATTCCAACCAAATAATAATTTTATATAATCACATATGATTCATTAATGAAAATTATTAGGTTGATAGAGTGAAAAATTTGAATTTTTCTGCCCAACTCTAGTATATCGTCAATGTGTTAAAAAGAAAATGATAGAATTTATAATCTAATTTATCCATGGGAAAACCATATATCAGATATATAATACTGAAAATTATTATATTATTAACTTTCAAAAGTAAATACTTCATGAGGGAGAATATACTCTCTCTAACCGTTATATTACATGGATGTTAGTTGATGAAGTTGGATTTTCTAAAAACAAAATTCATGAATTCCTGAACGATAGTAGCTTATTCTCATAGAAAACTGATAAATTAAATGATTGTATATGAATTGGAAAGTCCTAATGGAAACTAAATTCAGATGGAAAACCATCCCATGTTCAGTATAATTTAATGTGACACTTTACATTAATTCCCAAACTCAAAAATATTTTCATGTCTCATAAAATATAAACAGTAATGTAATGACATGATACTGAGAGAAAGAAGGATAGTGATGAGTTTTTAATCCTGCATATTGGTTTACATGTGGACAATTGATTCTCTATATCCTAATTTTTATGTTTACTCTTATAATGTGATGCCAGGTCTACCATGTGATAGTTTAAAACTATTTTGGAAGATTCTTACTTCACACAACACATAGCTAGTTTTAATACACAATTATCACCTTCCTCGATAGTTTATTAAAAAACATTCACTTTCACTATTATACTAATATCTAGACCTTATGATACTTGAAATTAAATATATGTATACTTGAAACCTATAATAAATTATTATAATCATCATCATAATGTGTGTGTGCAAACATACGATGCATGTTTGAATGAAATATTTCAGATGAACATTATGAATATGAGGAAAATAAATGATTTTCTTGCTTATTCAATGACTTATGGATGGATCATGATGGAAAAACTACCATGGCTTTTTTATGAATAATTCAGGACCCAAAAGGCAAAAATATCATCATATTATTAGTTTTATTGGATATCGATGATTCATTCCAATGGATCTTCCATGTAAGGAAAATTTATTGTTTGAACAACACCATGGAGAAAAAAAATCCACCTTAGTGTCTGTATGAAACTAATGTTCACAAGTAATTGTAAGATGTTAGTTTTTCATTTGGGAAGTGCCATATTAAATTTATAAATATGAATAATGTTTCCACTCTAATGAATTTTAAGGGGAAGAAATAAAGTATCTTCTTTGAGATGCCTAATTGTTAAAAAAAACTATGTCATTTCATAGATGTGATGCACATTTAAAAAATTATATGTGAAATGTTGTATTTAATTATTCTAAAATTCAATGAAATAAAAAAATGATTTATGATATCAGTGTGACTTGGTGTATTTTTGTATCAGACTAGAATTCCATCCTATGTGTATTATAGAAAATAAATGGAATGTTTAGTGTGATTTTTATGTGATGACACCAATAGATAAATATAAATTAATGTAAGAAGTAGTGACTATTAATGTTCCTGAAATATAATCAAGAAATATATCAACACTGGTCAATAAATTAGAGTTTGAGATTAAATCATTGAAGACTGATGATTATTAAATACTTCATCATGACATAGTTACGATAAAAATCTATCATCTCTTATCCAATAATGTATTGGTTTTATAAAATTAGTTGTTCCATTTTCATAAAGATCATTGTGCTAAGAATCCTTCTATGAATTTCTTGAATAACATTTTGGTAGAGGTATCAAAAAAATTTTGTGAGTTAAAGAAAATATTTCTACCATTATTAATCATAAACCAGAACAATCTAAATATTCATCTTCCCACTTAAAACATTCTTATAGGAGACTTTTCTTTTTTTATATTTATGGAACTGAATGATTTATGTAAAACTCAAAGTCATAAATTTGGAACATGAATCATCCAAATACTATATCAAGAAATGTAACATGCCTCAAGGATGTATGGATTAATATTCAATGTACTTGTCTGATGTGAATATGTGACAGAACATACCTCTGAGAAATGATGAATAGTAAGAAAAAATTGATCCCTTTTTTCCATCCCTACCCCAACCATGGGAAATTACCAGATCATATACATTGACCCCATTAAGCCTTGATGTGTGGAAGATGGCACATCACATAGTTTCGTTTTACTGTGATTTTTCCGAATAATTAATCATGAAATTTTATTGAAATTTTACATGTTATCTAATATCATGTAATTTTATATAACTATTAAACTATATGTATTTTTCTATAGGGAACATAAATAAATGATGAATAAAAAACACTAATATATATCATTGAGAAGGTGAGGGACATTTTATTGAAAATAGATTTATCTTATATTAAAATTCAAGGTAGATTTATTACTATAATAAATTAAAACAATTTATATTTAATTAATGTTAATAAATAATTAAGTTTTATATATTATGATTTCATGCTGACTATAATGCTCCAGAAAAAAAGATCTTTGGATTTTGGTTATAACTCTATGGTTTGTGAATGAAAATAAATTATGATCGATGGGTTTATTATCACTGAATGAGGAATGAAAAAGATAAATAAACATTATGGTTTTCTGTTATCTAAAAAAACAAACTGTTATGTCAGTGGATCAAATAGTAGACATTGATTTGGAAATTTAACTTATTTCGGATTCATTGAAAAAATACTAATATTGTATTATTACCCTCATGGTCGAGTCACTATGATGAAATAAAAGTGTTTTGATAAAATGAACATTCATAGAGAATTTAGAGATTATTGTGAATTTCAATTTATTAACATGAATCACATTTTTTCTTCTAATGATCCATATATATTGGCATCAATTGAAAAAAAGTCATATGTAAGAAAGATCATCCATGAAATCATTTTGGTGTAATTATTTAAGAAATTACATGAATTGATTTATGACAGTGATGCTTAAATTGAAACCATCCATACTCCAATTTGGCATGCTCAATTTATTAGTTATGATGATTCAAATAGTTCAATTTCTATAGTTTATTATGAAACTAATGTTTTGGTGGGAAATAAATAGAATCGTCCATTTGTGTTCATATTTATTATATGGTTTAACTAGACTTGTGTTTTTTGGATTTTTACTATTCATATTGTATTATTATTGATTAAAAATATTTTATAACCAACTTTACCTTCATGCGTATTTACAATTTATATTTGTTGCAGTTTTCTTTTTGTATCATTTTAAAACATTGAATTGAATGACATTTGAACATACCAAACAAAGAAAACTAAAACAATTAAATTGAAACAAAAAACAAGTTAAATTGGACTGAATCATATTAAACTAATTAAAATGAAAATAAAAACTAACTAATAATTAACTAACAAAAAATTGGAAAAATTACCTACGAAAAATTATGTAGAAAACGACCTAACACAACAAAAAGGAACAAATGACCTTTTCAATTGACAAAAATAAAGCAAATGACCTAAGAAAAATTGAATTGGATAAAATTTATAATATATGATAACTATTTCATATCCATTATAGACATATTAATTGGAATGTATTGATTTTTCAAGGTCATTTATTTTATATTTTGATATTATTCAAACTAAATATAAATTTATTATATTGTTTCACAACATGTAATTTATATGGTTTCTATTTTTTGTTTTTTCTCAATTAATTCATGTATCATCTTCTTTCATGTTTGTCATACACATTAGTTATGGTTTTGTTATTAATTTCATATTTGTTTTCAAATGTTGGAAATAAAATACATTGAAAATATATGAACAAAAGTATGTCATACAATAAATCCAAATAAGAGAAATTTACATCCCTCCAATGGTTCATGTTTTTAGTTTTTTATTTAACATATATATATCAATTACATATAATATTATGTGATGAAATTTGTTTTTAACCATTACTCAGGATCCACCACCTAAGGGATAGTTATTTTCCAACTATCATTGTTGTACTTTTTCTTTTCTAGATGATATCAGGAAAAGAGGAGATACATGCACAGCTTAGCATACTCGATCACACATTGACCCTTTCTACAACATATTATCTAGAAAACATTCTGATCTGTAGTAGTTTTAGTGGAACTTGAGATATTTAGGAAATCTATTCTCTCAAAGAAATTTAATCTAATACTCTACACCTATCATTCCCATATCTGATGATGGATCAAACTCTCTATGCATATTATACAATTCCACAGATTTCTATGACATCTTATTTTCATTCTACTTTCTTCTGCTTAAGCTTCTACATATGAGCTCCTTTGACTTATACTCAGACACATTCTGAGCCTATGGAGTAGACATTGGGTCAAATTATTTATATATTGTTTGACATTCCTTCAAAAACTAAGGATCAATCATCACCCACTGATCATATTTCCTCAAGTATATTTATTGAACCATTGAAATTTATTATTGAAAACAATTTATCTTCATTATAATATTCTTTGATATAACTTTATTTTTAAAAATATGGATCTTCCACTATGAAGTGTGGGTGTACAAGAATTAATGTGGGTATAACATCCATAAAAAGATTATTTTGTAGTAAAATGAGGAAAATAAATTAACTGGAAAACTATTGTGTGAATTTATGAGATTTATGGTTCTGATTTCCAAATACACAGACATCAGTCCCATCAGGTTACTATCCTAGAGACACCTTCCAAATAAAGTACAAGATAAATCTTGGTCACAAATATGGGTAAGAAAATTCATTTTATTTAATGTTATACTATTTTTGTATATATTTGAATTAATAATTTTGTGTTAGTTTTATTATAATTTCCCCGATACTGAGGATGTGAGGAAAGAACAATTCATGGAATTATGGGAGATTTGGAGTGAATATAAGTATGATTTGTATAGTGGACAATAATCCATAGTTGTTATAGATATATTGGCCACACCAATCATGAATGAGTTTCCAATATCATATAATTAAGAAATTATTTCTTATCATATGAGTCTCGAGTTCAAATTATTACTAAAATAGTAGGTTTTTTAATGAAATTTACATTTATTTTCATTAATAATTCATTTTGTAATATCGGAAAAAAAATTAGGAAGAATCGAGATGAAATAAAAAAGGATTCAACAAAATACCTCCACACTTTAGGGTGGAATACGATGCTTGACTATGTGATAAATCAGGTACAACACCCATTTGGAAAACATATTCTAGTATTGTCTTTGATTTTTTTCCATAAATTCATAATATGATATGTGCTAAATTGATTATTATTTCACATATATAATATTGGTAACCACTATTTAGATATAATGTTATATTTTATTGTTGTAATGATGATATAACTGAATTTTTAAATAATTTCAAATAAATTCCCTTCACTTCCTGTGGTAGGCTTCATAGTCTCTATGTTTATTGAAACAAGATTTGAATTTTTTCTCTGACTGAAAATATTTTTTATAAATATCCTAATTATTCATCTTTTCCTAACTATAATAGTATTTATTTATCATATTAAAAATGTTATTTGAGGAAACTATGTTACACTTATTATAAGGGTTTATCCCCATGAAATTATGTCTCATTTTATAATGTGTTGGTTTTAAGGATCATATTTTTAGTGATTATCAATTAATGTTTAATACCCATAAAATTATGTGATAGATTTCCTTGCATTTTTCTCTCATATAGGTTATGAATAATATCTAATTTTACATTTATTTTATCCCATTTATAAATTTTCTGAATAATCAAAGGGATTTATTTGAAAATTTTGAAAACATCACAAAAAATTAATTTTAAATTAGAATGTTATATGTATAGGTAAAATAAAAACATTGAACTAGTTTTGACTTTTTGAATCCACATTCATAATTTTCATGGTAATTTTAAACAATTTAATTCCTAATGACCAATCTAACAACTTTGGAAGTGGACATAATCTAACCTATAAAAATAGAATTCCAAATAAAACCATAAAAGTATCAAATGGTAGAAAAAATAATTTTAATATAAGAATAATAATTTCAGAAAATTTGATATACAATAAAAAATAAATATTAATTATGAATTGGACCCCTTTGTCTCTATTAACTCACTACTTCAATGTACATAGCTAGACATTTACAAACAGATTAAGGACACAATTTTGTACCCACTTCTCCCACTCAATCGATGGGCCAATCATCCCCCATCAATCTTGTCTCTTCAATAAAAAACTATTTAAAAAGATAGTCATGATTCATGAAATTCTGTAACATTAATTTTTAAAAATTCACATCATTGAAATATATATTATATTCCTACTATTTTGTTGTTCCCATTAAATTTAATCAATTATTGAGTTTCCATATTCTCTTTTAGACTAATAAATATATTAATAATAATAAAAGAGAATAAATTTAATGGTTATGAATCATGGGATGAACATCAAATGTGAAATATTTTCAAATTTTGATTTCTAAAAGGACATGACCCTTATATATGACCTTTGGTTTTATATGGACCTTTATGCATCAATTGAAATAACCCTTTTGTATAGAATATCTATTATCCCTGGGAAAGAAATAATCCTTTACATATAGATTTGTGACTCTTTTGTCTGAGTGAGTTCACTAGGATGAATTCCACAATTATGGTAAATGAATGACTCTTAGACATTACTATATCCATAGGTTTGATTTGACCAGATGATAATAGAACAAAAAATAATGAATCTAACCCAAACATATCATACAAAACCAAACCCTCTTTTACCGAAATTAAATGAACATTGTTTAACCAAAAATAAACTAAACCAAACTGAAACTACAAAAAGTGAATCAAACAGATGTAAACAATTATTAACTAAAGGTGATTGAATTTAACCATATTTTATTATAATGAAATATATATAATATAATTTAAAACAAAAAAGGAACCACGAAGAAGTAAAAAAATAGAATGACTTATCTAATGTGAATCGAATAGAAATGAACCATGAAAAACATAGTTAAAACAAATTGACATGAATCCAACCAAACCAAAATCACGAAAACTGAACAAATTAAAATAGAATAGATTTTATATGTATTGAACAACCAAAATAGGCCCATAAAACAGAACACAAATTTTACCAAAAAATAGAATCCATCAATAAAAAAATAATCTTAACAAAATATAAAATATTTTCAATGTTATACAATGAAAATCAAACATAACTGTCATAAGTCTACTCTAGGAAAACTGAATATACATGACTAAACTACCCCAAAATAAACAATAATTGAATGAATTTGATCTTAAAACCCAATAATGAATGAAACAACAAAATCAATGAATCATAAGACAACCACACCAAGAAAAAAATAAATTAATATGAAGAAAAATTTAGTTATAATGAAATGAAATGACTTGTATCTGATAAAAATGTAAGAACATAACTTGATGTGAATACATAATGAAAAAAACTTAATAATACTAATATGAACATGATCTAAAAAAGTGAATATGAAATTGATGAAACACACTAAAACAAATAAATTAAATTGAAATAAATCAACCGATAGCTTACTTAACAAGATGAATAAAAATTAACATATACCAAACTAAATCATTTGACTGGTGAAAAACATGATTAAATTGTAATGAAATGTTATAAAAAAATATTGGTGACTGAAAATAAATAAATTTATTCCATAATTAAGAAAACATAATTTAAATGAAAAATTATGTCAAACATAACATAATGGTACTTTATTAATATAAATTGAATATAATGAAACCAAACTAAATTGGATTGAACCATACAAAAAATAGTTGAGTTAAAAATAACTAAATAACATTATGCCCTATGATACAGAATAGGAATAACAAGAGTCCTTAACTTCCACTTTATGATAATATATAAAATCATTATTTAATCATATTATCTGTTCTCCTAGTTTATTATATAAAATTTATTAAGTTAACAAACTCATATCGTAGTAAAAAAACAAATCATTATATAAAATCCAATTGCAACATCGAGTATATCCATTTCATATTACTTATGAAATTCATTAGTAATAACACATTTTCAATTATGGTTTTCTATATTCAATTTCACTATAGAGGTCATTTTTTAATATTTAAGGTCATGTTCCCTTAGAAAAATTGATTTTCTCAAGAGGAAAGAAGAAAGATGGAAGTGTGGTAAACGAACTGACACAGATGAATATTTTATGTTTTACATTTGTTGATTTCCAATTTCAAATATCTATTTTTAACTTAAAATTACATTTATATTTATAATTGTGTGATTTTGAGGACCCTAATTAATAGTAAGCTTAAAATTATGGTTCAAAAGATAATTTACATCAGGTTTTTGGAGGTTAATTCTAAGGAATAGTAAGTTGTCGACCCATGAAGTGTATTTTTTAAATATATATTTGATTTTTTTTCAGGTTCTAGTTATGGTAGTACTGAGTTGGAAAAATATAAATCACATGAATCAAAGACTTAGGTCACTCTATAAGAGGATATAAGATGGTCATATAGCAGAGTGAATGGAATCCAAGGGCCAATGATGAATTTAGGAAATTTATTGAGGTATTATGTTCATCACATCTACTAGATACATATATTACCTATGATGCATATATGTTGATGTTTAATATTTTATATAGTGCACCATGTAGTGGTCTTAGTGTTGGAAAATACCATGTATTTCCTATTAATGGTGAGGTCAATTATGAGGTAGATGTTGAGGATCATGGCTTGGATAATTGTGAGGATGACAATGAGGATGGTTATGAGGATGATGTCAAGGAATAAGATAAGGATTATGAGGAGGAGGATAGTGATTATACTGATTGTGATGAGGGAAAAATTTACCCATTACCATTTTGATTGATATTGATGAAATTTTTTGTCTGATGATTAGTTCTAAATGAATATATGTAATGTTTTGAATATTTTTATCACTGGTTGAATCCATTAATTGGATTCTAGTGTTATCATTATTTTTTATTGGTTTGTGTTCATTTTTATGTAATTTACCAATGAGGGGTGTGGATTTCATTTTTGGTGGATTATGGTGGCTGTTTGGGAATAATGTGGGTGATGTTGCACGTGGAATTTGGGTGTCTATAACAACAATTTTAGAACCATTGGGATACATATATACCAATTATTTTGATGTAATTGTTGGTATATCTATGTATAAACAGTTTCAAACCATTGGTATATACCTATACCAATGGATATAAATGTTGGTATGTGTCTATGCAAATGGTTTCAAACTGTTGGTATATATCTATAGCAATCATTCCATTAAAATTTTTTGTATACAAAAAAAATATAGTACCCTTATACTAATGGTTTATTGAAAACCATTGGTATATGCCTATACCAACAACCTATTATCAATGGTTTGGATAACCACGGGTATAGTCTACACCAATGGTTCTCCATTCAATACCAATAGTTTTGAACTGTTTGTATAGAAAGAAATTGTAGTAGTGTAACCCATCAACTGAATGAAGGTGGATGGTCAAACAATACATAATCAATATTTCAATAATCGTATTTATTGGAATAAAAATAAATGCCATTCCAATACATATTACCAAGATAATAAATGTTTTAACATGATTTTCACTACCCTCCTTCTTCAAGATGAGGGAAGGGAAAACAATGTGGCATGGCCTTCCTTCTTCAAGATGAAGGAGAGATAATGACCATTGAGTCCCGTGTTCAATAAGGCCTGAAGTGGCGACTATAACTAAGGGTATAGAGTCTCACACTGCATGGAAGGAATTTTCCTTTTTATTGAAAATATGATGAGGAGATAAGATGGTAATAATACCAAAAAAAATAAAACATTTAAATAAAGAAAACTATAATCCAACCCATGTATGATTTAAATGCTAACTGAGAAAAAAGTACAACCAAAGAACACAATAATGTACCAAAAGAATGAGACTAAGCAGCAGCACACCAACTATCCGAAAAACCTAGCTAGTAAATTCTAGTAGGGTCATTAATTTCCTTTTGAAAACATGAAGATACTTTTACAAATGGTGGGTGAGTATACAAGAATACCTAGTGGGAAAAATAAATCAACTCATGCACATGGGGGGGAAAACAAATTCCTTTGTGATGAAATAGTAGAACCTCAAAGAACATACCTAGGCATACTAACTATCCCATAATCACCATGGTACACTCGCCAAATAACCCAATTCAAGTAAATAGTAGTATAATCATATCGATATTTGGGTACACCAAACCACATTCTTAGTGGTTAGTTTCTCATTCCAAATGGTAGACATTTTGATGCTACCACTATCATAAAATACAGTCCCTCTTCCAAAACCTTCCCACACACATCTAGGCCTCAAAGAACACACAAATCCCACCCATAGACTCTTGGGACACAACCACACCACACAACCCGCCCGTAGACCCCATGGACACAACAATGACACCTCTCGCCCAATAATACATTGGCCTCATCCCGAAGACACCTCGGAAAAAACCCAGCCCATAATGTCCTAGTACTCTCACACACACCACAACCTTCCTGGTGGATCTGGGGCTATAGTAAACCTCAAGAAATTACATCCTTCTGAGATACGCTTGAGCGGTAAGAACCTGGAAGAGGGTGCGAGGAAGAATGTCAGCAACCATTCAACCATCCTCCCACCGGGTTGTTGGGAAAGAGACCCACCCCCATGATATGGAGGTGTTTAGAACCTGGTTATCAACATGGGTGAGGTGTATATTTAAAATCACATGGAAATACAAGTTCATTGATATAGAAAAAAACACTCATCCCAACCTATGGGTTTCCAAACAAGCTACTATCCCACACAAACCACATTTGCTGCTACACCTATATGCACAGCCACACAAAAAACCACAACGAGAGCATAAAACTAACAACTTTTTCATTTAAACACTTTACATTCATTAATTAAGGGGTTCAATTTTAATTATTCGAGCACATCCAAAAGGAACTACCAAAAACAACATCTGCAACCATTTTCAGAAGGCTAAAGGCCACTAAACACTACCAAGGAAAACAAGGAAGTAGTGACCAAGGTAAGGAAATCCATTTTAACACCCATTCATAAAACAACATAGAGAACAACCAAACTGCAGTCCCACAACACACCCCCTTCTTCTTAGACACTCGTTAAACCATTTCCAACTATCATTATTCAAAGTTATCATGCTTAAACATTCCCTCACAACCAAACCTGGAATCCCTGATGCACAACAACTCTACACCCATCACACCTATGAATATGAAGTCACCGCACTACCCAGTCTTGCATCCCTTCTTCACGACCACTACCCAGAAATAGTTACACTATAGAAAACATTCGACATCTTCAACATAAATCAAAGGTAGACCCACCGACAACATGATATTAATTTACACAATCAATCAATCTCTCAAATAGATATTTCTCCTTACCTCCTGTACCACTCCATATGAAAATACCAATGAAAAACACTACCAAACATCATCCACATTGATCAAACATACCCTTCCCCTTTCACAGTACTAACCCTTCAATCCACCCCTAGTACCCACAACTATGCCTCTCACAATAGTATCACACAACCCACAAAAGGCCTGAAACTAGTAAAACATAGAACACATCCACACCATCAATATGAGTATATTCAGATTTATCCAACATGGGTTCTTTAACATCACTTTAAATAACAGGGTGGACCACATAATAGGTTTTATCCTAGATAATCCATTAGTTTAACCATGTATTCATGATTAACAAAATTTCATGTTACATCTATTTATTGAATCATCACCACAAAAACAGAACACCACAAGTGAGCAAGAAAAGTCCACCAACATCACTGATTTTTAGAAGCCACATAGCCATGGCAGATTACATCATCTAAAAAGATAAAAATTAAAGAAAAACAACACAACATAGACGCCTCCCTTGTTCACCATTTATTATTATCATTATCTTTGTTAAATTTAGATTTATCCATTATCACAAAGAGGCGTCATTATACCCACCCTACATGATGCACAATTTAAAAGAGATGTCGATAAATCCCTACTTGAAATAATAGGAGACCAAAACTACCCCTTTTACCAAGAACAAGGGATCATGAAAGAAGTTGGAAACTCCAAGAAAACTGAGTTGGAAAGGGATCTAGAAAAGGATCAAGACTCATCTAGAGAGGAAGGCTCTAGGCACACCGAATGAAAAGAGAATATAGTACCTCATCCTTTAGAAAAAATACATATCCTATATCAATTAAAAGAAATGGTTTTGAATTCCATTAACTTGGGATAGTGGTCAAGAACACACAGTTTGACTATCTCAATGTCTCTAGAGAATTAGGATATTAATGATATACCTAATATCCATTGAATCATCGTTAAAATTTCCCAATCAAGGATTTAATCTCTGTTTACATCAAATAAAATGTAATAAGGGTGAAACAGGAAGAATACCAAGAAACTGGAAATTATGAAAAGTGTGTGACAACATTTGGTGTGCCGTTATTTCTGTGTGTCATCATTTTGGTGAAACCGTTTTACTGTGCCAATGTATTGGTTCCACCGTTATGGTGCCACCATTTCGGTTTTCCACCATTTTAGTGCCACCATTTTTGTGTGCCCCCATTTTGATGTTCCACCATAATAGTGTGCCACCATTTTAGTGTGCTACTATCATGGTGCCATCATTTGGTGAAACCATATGGGGAAACTATTTTTTTAGAAAACTCCCGAAATAAATCACTACAAACACTAAGAACACAACACACAGTAGATTTTTACAATGCAATGGCCGAAGGAAATATAGGTCCTTAAATCAGACACCTCACCAAATATCCTCATCCCTTATAATTTAAAACCCAAATCAGAAAAAGAGGGCTCCAAACAACCACCCCGTAAGATACCTCCCATGGAAAAACCACCCTCTATTGTTAAAAAAAATTAGTGGAAACCCTAACATAAAAGAACACCTCCTTGACATTTATCTCCTAAAAAACAATAAAAACACTAAGGCCCCACTTCTAAGACATATTAATTGAGGAATCCCTTACTACACATCAATATAATATCAACTCTAGGTAGCACTGGATCACCTAGATTGGTTTAATTGCATATGCATAAATGTTTCTGGATTAGGGATCAGGACCTCCCCTCCCCACAATTAGGAAATTTCACACACATTTAGAGAATAGGGGAAAAATCATCTCATGGTAATAAGTTCAGGGATTATATTATTAGCTTAAAAAACAGATGAGTAGAACTCAAACCAACTTCGAGTACTAGGAATGCATCTATGCCTCTTTATCCTAATTAATCTCCTCAAGTAAAACATTCCTTCATAACACACGAACCAAAGGAATGGGTTGTCCATGAATAACCTTCTCCTCATGATCCTTGATATTTACTGGTCACTCGATGAACATCACGTCATACTTGATATCCAACATTGCCTAGTCAATTTTGTGAGAGTCATCGTGTAGATATCGATGAAGCTGAGAGACATGGAAGACATTGTGGATCATTTCCAACCGTAGTGAAAATGCTAGCTAATATTCCACCTCTCTAACTCATCCCAACTCCTAGAATGGTCTGATGAACTGGGGAGAAAGCTTACTACCTCGTCCAAACCTCCGCTACCCACATCGAGGGGATAACTTCAATAATACATGGTCCCCAACCAATAACTCCAAAGGTATACTGCTATGATCATCATACGACTTCTTTCAGTCTTCTTCGGCTTTCATCCTCTCATAGACTAACTATACCTTCTCTTTTGTACAATGCACCATGTTTGGACCAAGAATAGCTACCTCTGTAACATCTATCATGTACAATGGTGACCGACATGGCATATCGTATAGAGCATCTAATGGAGCCATACCAATGTAAGAGTGGTAGCTATTATTGTAGGAATACTCTACCAATGGAAAATCTCACCACCAAGACCTACTAATGAAAATGACACATGCCCTCAACATTCCCCCAATGTATGGATGATTTTCTCTATCTGTACATCTGTTTAAGAGTTGAAAGTAGTATTGCGGCATTACTGAGTTCCAAAGTAATGTTTCAATCCCCTTCGGACTCACGACATAAAATGTGTATCCTAATATGAGATAATAGATCTTGGAACACCCTGCAGCTTCACTACATCATCCATGTAACTCTCGACTAAGGAATCCAATATGCTTGACTTGTTTATTGCTATGAAGTGAGCTGATTTTGTCAAATGATCCACTACTACCAAAAGATCATCACATCCTCCCTGATTCCTGGGTAATCCTGTGATGAAATTCATCAAGATGTCATCTCAATTCCACTCAGGAATGTCTAGGCATTGAAACAAACTACAAGGAATAGGTTGCTCAGCCATCCCTTATAAATACACTAGGCACCTTGACACAAACTCTTCCATTTCCCACTTCACCCTGGGCCACCAAAACTATTTCCTCAAGCCTCAATACATTTTAGAAACTCCTATATGCACCACTTGGGTGAGAGATGGAACTCATGGAAAACTCCCACACACATTACCACAAGGACTAATTGCATCCCATAGAACAACATCTTATTTTGACTATCCTCTGACCATCCCTCTGGAGCATCACCTTGGTCCTCACGATCATGCATCACATTAGTCTCTAAGTCTCCCCACTGAGACTCCACCACCAATAATACCAACAAAGACTACACCGTCATCTGAAAACGGTATCCTCCACCTCCATCATCTCTCTCATCAAGATAAAAAATGACCAAATCCTCCATTGCCTTCCAAGAATCTAAGGATTACTGAAATAAATGTTTCTATGACATCCTTCTAAAGGTATCAACCACGAAATTCCCCTTTCATGAGGTTTAAGAGATATGTAATTCATAATCATGGAGAAACTCCATCCACATTCACTGATGAATGTTCAGGTCCTACTGGGAGAAGATATAACTCATGCTCTTAAGATTCACGAAGAGAAAAAATCACTCACCGATGAGGTAATACTTTCATAACTTAAACATGAACATTATTGTTGTAAGTTCTAGATAATTGGTATCATAATTATGTTTATTTTCATGTAACTTACTAGAGCCATAAGAGATCACTCACCACTAATTCATCATCACAGATCCCAAGGAAGCACTGGAGCACTGACCAGATTCCCCTTTAGGTAGCTAAAAGTTTCCTAACACTGCATACTTCGCATGAAGACTTGACATTTTTTTGATAAAGATTTCAATAGAGTCGCAACTCGAGAGAAGTCAGGTACAAATCTTCAGTAATATCCCACTAGACCAAGGAAGCAGTGAACCTCTGCCACGTTCTTGGGTGCTTCCCAAGAAATAGCCACATCGACCATTGTTAGGTCCACTTATATCTCTTGTTATGATACCACATTTCCAATTAAGTTCTCCTCTCACATCCAAAACATTCACTTGGACAAATTTTCATAGAGATGGTTGTGTCAGAGGTCCTTCAAGACAGTCTTGAGGTTCCCAGTGTTCTCTTCCTATGAATTTGAGTAAATCAGAATATCTTCAATGAAAATTATGATGAACTGGTCTAGGAACATGTGGAAGATAGTGTCCATGATCCCCATGAACACGAATGGTGATTTCATAAAACTGAAGTGCATGACCATGAACTCGAAGATTCCATACATGCACGTAAAAGAAATGTTTAAGATGTCACCCTCCTTTACACTAAACCGGTTATATCTAGATTGAATATTGATATTGTAGAACCAAATTATTCCCCTTAATAGGTCTAAAGTATTATTTATCCTTAAAAGGGGATAAATGTTCTTGACCTTTACCTGATTCAGTATCTGATATTATATGCATAGCCTCATTCCATCATCTACCTTCTTCACGAACAAGGCTAGGGCACCCCACAATGACACACTTAGCTGGATAAACCCCATTTTAATTAGGTTGTAAAACTGAATTCACAACTCTCATAACTCAAAAGGCGTCATCTGATAAGGATCCATCGAAATAGAATGGGCAAGGAGTTCCATGTCAATTCCAAACTCAAAATCATTTCAAGTAGGTAGAGTCACAACCTCTTTTGGGAAAAAAATAGTAATTCCCCAAAAACTCTCAAAACGTCCACCATCTCAGCACCCATCCACCACTCTCACATCTTGGATAACACAGAACGAAGTGGATCAACACAATGACTACCCTCATGATGACTGGGCTCACCCAAAATACCCCCAAACTGGCCATCCATATCCCAAAACACAACCCTCCTATAGAAGAAATCAATAACGGCATGCACAGAGAACAACCAATATATTGAAATGATGCCATCTTATGGATACATATATAGAATAAAAAGATCCCCACTAGACTGATGTGCCACAAACACTAGTCTACATCCCCAACATATATCATAAAGACTGACCCAACCTCCAACCAGTATGCTCAACACCAGGGGAACAAAAATTCTCTCTATATCTAGTCCCAAGGCATGTGATAGACTAGGTGAAACAAAGCAGTGTGAAGCTCTTGAATCAAACAAAGAACACATAAGAGTACGAAATTGACTCAATGTATTTGGAAAAAACTATTCTCTACTGGAACTACTTCCTTGGTGGAATCCAACTACCCCCAACCAGCTCTTATACCCCTTTTCTATCAACAACCTCCCCAACAAAGCCATGGTTGAGGTCCCTAAGGAGAACCATGAGGTTGACATCCACCAGCACCATTTACCCTTAGTGGATCAAGAGACCACATCACCTACTTCTATAATGGTCTAACTGAAAACTAATACTACTAAGGTGGACGCGAAACCTCCCCCCCCCCACCATACAGTGCTCAAACTGGACACTAGCTTCGCAGATGTCCATTGCGTCCACAAAAAGTTACCTCAGTCCTGGGCACATGGGGAAAGCGTCTGGACTAGGAGATTAGAACTAGAACTGATGAGGAATTCCTCCCAATGGTTGAAACCTAGAAATCCCTGATGCTAGAGACCTACTACTGACTACCTTTCCCTTCAAATTACATTGTTGTCTGTCCTCTGGTGGTATACCTCTCTGTATTGGAATCCTTTCCACTATATCATCCTTTTTCCGAACTTCTATTTATGTAGGTAGGGAAATGGGAGGGACTACATACTAAAAAGATGGTGGATTGCCTCCTCCAAGCATCTCACATGTGACTCCTCGTCATGAAGGAGATTATGAGACATGAATAAAAGATCCTAGAACTTGATCCTCTGTTCCCTCAAAGATATACAACCCAACTAGAGGGAGGGTAGATCCGGGATCCTCTCGGCCTTCCTCATCTAGGATGGAAACTCTACCTGAAACTCATTTTCAATGTCAGCTCATGAGACCTCAGTCTCCCTCCTCTCCTTGTGGAAAATCATCCACCACCAGCATACCCCTCAATGCATCTGAGTCACTGCTAGAGGAACCCAATACTCCTTCAGATCACATATCAAGGTAAAAGTGACTATCAACTTGTACCACCCTATGACTTCATAGTATGTTATCTCTTAAAAGTAATTCAATAACTTCCGCTACACGCAACAATCAGTTCGAGTGCACCACGACTTACCAAACTAGTTGTTCCAAAAGTTTTTATGAATAGTATTTATTGAATTTTGAATTTTATATACTCTATATAATTTTAGAATCCATATTATGTGTTTCTTATACATAATATAAGAACACATTCATTTTTTTTAGATAAGAGATGTATTTTTAAAAAAATGTAATTTTACCGCCTTTTAATGCTGAACCTTTCTTAAAACCAATCTTTGATACTTTAATATATTAAATTTAACGATATTAAATTATTATTTAGAGGAGGGACATAAGAATTTAGTTTGGATAAATTTTTGGTACTTTTATGATAACTTTCATATGTTTATGAATAGTAAAAAATACTAAATTTTAATTGGAAATAACATTTCCCATTAAAACTGGACATTAACAAGTGTCAATATTTTGATAGTTATTATTTCTTAAAAACACGCTTTTTTATGAAAATGAGAATTAAATTTCAATTAATTTGTACAACTTCTGTGTATTAAATTTGAAAAAATGGATTCCATATTTTGAATTAGTAGGTCTAAATTTTGTAAATAGTTATCTTTTTTTGTACATTATGAATATTTACTTCTGTAAATATTTTATTTACCATTGTTAAAGGGTAAATCTGGTAAAAAGGTTAAACATATATTATTATAATAACTTTAAATTACCGTAACATGTGTCTTATTCATTTGGGATGATACAATTTCGACCATGGTCATACTTGGGTTGATTTTGGGATTCCATGGAGCCACTTGAGTGTGAAAATGAAACTTTATATTAATTAATTTAATGTAAAGAAACAAATAACCTAAACATATACATTTTAGTAAAACAATTTTTCCAATGGGTTATATAAGTTGCCTTTTCTACTATAAGTATAAATTTTAAAGATAAAAATATTTCCTACATCATGGTATTTTTTTATAATTGTTAGACATCAAATAAAAATATAATTTATGACAGAATAATGGTGCAATGTTTAACTCATTAATGAATGATTTTAAAAAATAAGATTATTAAAAAACAATGTCCAAAACCAAGACAATTATTAATGGGTAATTTTGTTTAGAAGAAGAGTCATATTATCTTTCTGTTTAATGAGTTTTGGATCTTTAGAAACCGAAAATAATTATATAATAAAATAATACTTTCAAACATTCCTAAAGAGCCCCACCTCCCCTTTATAAAAATCCTTCACCTCTAACCCATTTGAAACACCTCTCAAGCCCCTTGGCTCTTCCAACATCTTCCCAATTAGACTCCCTACATCCCGATCTTACTTATAGAAACCTTAAATTAGGTAGAAGGCACATCAAGGAATCCTTTTGGTTCAAACCAAAGGGAGTTACCCAATTTAAAGGTAACATCTCCTCTTAATCTCTTTTAATTTATTTTACTTCTCCAACCCCCCAAACTTCCTTTATTCCTTTATTAAAAAAACAAGTATACTTAACATACTAGGTAGTTATGATATTTATTTGAAATAATCTTATACAAACCTCCATCTAATGGGTATATAACCTAATGTTTCAGTGGATAGAGAATTAATGCCTCACGAAATGATGATAGTTCAATCTTCTACTACCACCTCTTATGGTGGCCATTATGATGGAACTGTAATTATATATCATGTTTATGATAAAAATTTTATCTATAAGATTCATTAATTCGCTTTTATATCATACCTTTAATCATTTCATGTTTTATATATATAGTATTTTCATTTGAGGTAGTGTAGACTACCGCCCCCTCAAAGTTATATAACTCATTCATACCATACCTGGAATGTAAAATGGATGGGGTTAATGAATCTAAAAAACATATATAAAATATTACATTATACTATAATAATTATATACCTCTGTTTCAACTGTTTTTCTATCATATTAAAATAAAAAAATTAAATGGAAGTAGCGTTCGTGCGTACATACAGATTACCGTCTCAATGAAAGTGATGAGATTCATTCCCCATCATAACCATTCAAGAATAATTTTCATTTAATTATTAAAAAAAAATTAAGATATTAATATCATTCTAGATATGAATCAAATACATCATATCCATAACAAAAATGGATTACGTAACAAAACATATAAAGGAAAAATGAATCAGTTAACACCTAAAACAATGAAACTACTAAAATATTATTAATAAATCAATTTTAGAAGATCATATATGATATCATATTTATGAATGTTGTTATTTTATAATTTAATATAAAATATTTAACTATTCTATGAGAGTTTAATGTACCCTCGACCACAGAAAATTACCAGGTAAGTGTTAAGTTCACAATCTCTTTAGTATCCGAGGTTGTTTTTACGTAAGTATCTATTGGGACCTCTTTATCATCCACATTATTGTTTCTTAAAAATGTATTTCAAAACATTTTTAATATTTACCAGACTATTGGTTAAATTCATTTATACCCTTTTTAGACTTTTTATAATTTTTTTTGAAAGGATTCATTCTATCATTTTCCTAACAAGGTACTTTATGACCTTTTCGACCAATTAAGGTCAGAATGTTTTTTAACTTATACTATGAGTGCATTTATTCTCCACCGTTATAACACCTTTGAAACTTCCCTTACAATCATATAAAAATATTTTGAAAATAAATGTTTTATTTTATAATTAATAGACTTTTAAATTATTTCAAAATAGAAATAGATATTTCTCTCAAATAGTTTGTATTTCATCTATGTCAACTTCCTTTAATTGATTTTATACTTTTTTGAAGTTGATTTATTATTATACAAATCATCTATATTGTATTGAATGTTTTGTGATTTTTTGACTATGGATGTGTTATTTTTATACCATTAATGGTTTATGGTTAATGTATTAACATTTTTTATGCTAGTTTTAAATTGGATGTTTATTTTATGTTTCAACATTTTTCATTTGAGGAATGCATTGGACATCGTAAGTGATTGGTGGAACCCACTATAGCTCCTCGATGAATCGGTTGGTCTCATTAGACAAAGTAGTGTCTTGGAACAAGGACATGACACAATATGTTTTGTAGTCTTGGCACGAGGTTTGGACTATGTGGTTATGATGTATGACATTATGCATTCTATTATTATGAAATTTGATATTGATATTACATGTGATTATTCGACTAGTAGAATATCCATGTGAAAAAGTAAATGGAATTAATTTATTAGCCTTTTACATATTATTCTAATGTTTGTTTTAAAAGTATTTTGTTTTAGTTTTATACATTGCCTAAAATTATTATTCTTATTTATAAAAGTTTCTGCTAAAATATTTACCCTTACTGAGCATCTGAGCTCACCCCTTTCTTTTGTTTTATTTCCCCAGGATTCAAATAAGTTTATTATGTTTGACATTCATGGTTAAGCTAAAGGGAATAATGGTTTTGTCAAAGGATTATTTATTTTGTTTTTTATGATTGAATGTGTAATGTGACATTCATGTATGTAATCTATTTTCCTAGACTGCTAAACTGATCAGTCCTTTGAGAATTGATTCCTTGTAATCATACCAATGTTTTAAAATAATGCATCGGCTTCGGGATTCTGGGTTAGGGGTGTTATAGTTGGATTCACAGGAAGTTTAGTAAAAACCTTGGAAACTAGATTTAGATAATCTATGATTATAGAATATAACCCTAAGATAGAATTTTAGGATTAATATAGAAGAAAAATCTATAATTTTGGTAATGTTGAGATTTTTTTTATTTTTCAAGCAATACATCCTTGTCTGGATATGAGTAGGTAGAGGCGGCTCAGGCATAGATGTACCTAAGAGTGAAAACTCCAAAAAGGCACTTCGGGCTTGACCTCGGGTATCCCGATACATGACAACGGGACTTGTGACACTCTGGGTTACGACACTCCTGGGGGATATGGTTTGAATAATTCATATTTTTATTAAAAACCATTATGAATGATTTATGAGTATATACTTCATCAAATAAAACAATTTTTTATGATTATTAATTCAATGCATAATCTTTTCAATTTACGTTAGGTTTTTTTCTAGATTATAATTATGCATTGGGTTTCATAAACAAACCTAGTGTATTCTCTTGTTTTGAAATGCCACCCAGTAGATGGAAGGAAAAATCCAGAAATATGCATGATCCAATGAGTAATAAGGATCATATCTTTCATGGTATTATACCAACATTTAAAAATGAAATAGTCTTACACATATTATCATCAAAATAAGAAATAGTATCATGTGTTTATAAAATATTTAAATAATTCTCTATGTCCTATTGCTTTGAAGGGATGCCCGAGAAGAAAATTATGGTAGAGAGAAGGATGGATAAAGGGAATAAGGGAAAGAATAATTTATTTATATGTGATAATTGTGGAAAGAATAACCTTGGTAAATACTTTAAGGTAATGGTAGATTGTTATTAGTGTGGAGATAAGGGAAAACATGTACGTGATTGGAAGGGTAAGAAAAAGGTTTCAAATGTTCAATGATTCATCTGAAAGGAGTTGGTACACTACACGAATCAATATACCAATCATCAGAGTATACCACAAATGATGTTGTTGGATATTAATAAAGTTATTATATTATCATAGATAATGTTTAATGACTAGTATACTTATGTTGGTATTAAATAATTTTGTCATTTGAGTGTTGTATCAACGATGTACTAGTTATAATGACTATGGAGTATAAAAGGATTGTACTCCGGTACTATTTAATTAAGGATTTGAGATTGTGTGGTACTAAGAAAAGTGACTCAATTGCAAGTTAAACTTTTTTGAAAATACATGGTTGAATGAAATATAAACTTTAATATGGTCCTAATATTGAGGTTTTGATTTTGGAATAAGATATGATTGATTTTGAAAACTAATATTAGATATTATTGACAACCATAGACCTAATTAGTGGTTTTTTATTCAATCATTGTTGGTGATTAAAACAATTATGGATTTAAGGAGTATATCCAATATTCTATGATTTACAGAAGAAATAAATAAGTACATACCAATTCAAATATGGTTTTCTGGCAATTCATATTATTACCAAATTTTAAGAGAATACACGATGAAGGTATTCACATGTATATTATGTGACCTTCCTTATAAATTTTGTACTGTGAGTTCAGACATAAGTATTTTGGATAAGTATAATAACTGGAATAGATTATGTTTGACATTGGATACTATTGTTAAGGTCAAATCTTTTCTCAATATTTTTTTGGGATTTTCCTAAATAGGACAACCCAAAGGTCGGGCGACAACTCATCGCATCTGGAAAGGCTGTGGGATTTGAACCTACAACCGAAGGGAGAAAAGTTACATCACCTACCACTATAATACATGATGTCCGAGTTTGTATAATGTATTTTTTTAAATAGTTTGAAAAATTAATTATAAATTAATTATTTTTATAACCCTATTCAATTAGGATATATAGAATTTTTTTTAATTCTGTTGTCTTTTGGAGTGAATGATGAGTATGTGGTAGGAATTAGTTGATGGATGTAACCCTACTTATCAAGTATATTTTTTCCCCTTATTCAATGAATAAATTAATTCTTAATCCTTTGGGAAGGGATCTTAAAAACCCAAAATGTGTTATCCTAATACCTTATGTTTTTTGAACCGATGATATTTTAAATCATTATAGAATGATGGATTTGAGGCCTTCAATTTTACAATTTTTTGTGATTGATGAACTTAATCACTACCTATAAATATATATATTTTTCTTCCAATTATTTGTCTCTAATTGCCACCAATTTTCACCGAATTGATATCATAATTTGGTGGTTAATTATTCATTTCTCTTTCTTTCTTATTAATACTAAATATCATTAACCCAATTTTTGATGTGGGTTTTCCACAAAGGTATTTTTCTATTTTGAACCTTTTATTTTGAATGAAAAATTTCAAATTTTGAGGAAGAAATTTATTGAATAATGGGAGAATTTAACACCCTAAGATTTCATAGTACGTTATATCTTCAAATTAATTCAATAACTTCCACTACATGCAACACCGAGTTCGAGTGCACCACGGATTACCAAACATGGCATTGAAAAAGTATTTATGAATATTATTAATAGAATATTGAATAATATAAACTATATATAATTTTATAATCCATATTATGTGTTTATTAGAAATAATATAAGAAACAATTTATTTTTTCAGATAAAAGAAGTATTTTGCATAAAATGCAATTTTACCACCTTTTAATGTAGAAATTTTTTTACAACTAATATTTGACACTTTTATATATTTAATTTAATAAAATTAAATTACTATTTATAAGTGGGGCATAACATTTTAGTTTGAATAAATTTATGGTATTTTTCTGATAACTTTCATATTTTGATTAATAGTGAAAAACACTACATTTTAAATGAAAACAACTTTTTTAATTGAAATAATTTATAGTGTAAAATTATAAATTTGAGTGGTTTTAAAGTATTATTATATTATATTTTTATCATTTAATATAATTTAGGTCAATGTATGTAATTTCATATTTAAACTGGACATAAAGAAGTGTCAATCTTTGGGTAGTTATTATTTCTTAAAAACACACTTTTTGTTTTGACAATGGAAATTAATTTTAAATTAATTTCTGCCAATTATTTGTCTTGAATTTGGAAAAATTGATTCCATATTTGGAATATGGGGATCCAAATTTTTTAAATTGGTATATTTTATTTTGAGACATTATGAATATTGATTTCAGTAAATATTTTATTTTCCATGGTTAAAGGATAAACTGGTAAATAAGGGTAAAAAAATATTATTATTATAATTTTAAATTACCCTAACATGTGTCTTATTTCTATTTGTGGATAAATTTCCGACCATGGTAATACTTGGGTCGATTTTGGGACCCCATGGAGTTACATGAGAGTGATAATGACACTTTATATAAATTAATTTAAAGTAAAGACAAAAATGACAAAAACATATAACTTTTAATAAAAAACATTTAGAAGGAGTTATAAAAGAAATAGATTTGACTATAAGTATAAATTTGAAATATAAAAATATTTCCAACATAATGATATTTTTTATATAATTTTTAGACATCATATAAATAAAAATATTTTTGACACAATAATGACGCAATGTTTACCTCATTAATGAATGATTTAAATAAATAAAACTATAAAAATTAAAACAATGTCCAAAACGTGTCCAGTTATTATTGGATAATATTATTTAGAACATTATTCTTATTATATTCTAATATAATGAGTTTTGGACCATTAGAAACCGAAAATAATTATATAATAAAATAATATTTTCAAACATTCATAATGAGCCCCTCCTCCCCCTTATAAAAAGACATCGCCTCTAACTCATTTATCACACCTATCAAGCCCCATGAATAGTCAATACTATACCCCATAAATCTACCTAAACACCTATATTCCTCCAAGAATCCTTACATTAGGCAGAAGACACTTTAATTTATCCTTTTGGTTCAAACCAAAGGGAGTTACCCGAGTTAAAGATATCATCTCCTCTTAAGTTATTTTGTTTTATGATACTTATCCAACCCCCTAAACATCTTGTATTCCATTATTTTATAACAACAATAGTGTACCCAATATAATAGGTTTCTTTCTGGGAAATGTATTTACTATATATAAATCCTCCATCTAATGAGTATAGAACATAATTTTTCTGTAGAAGGCAAACTATAGCTTCACGAAATGATAATTGTTCAATCTTCTACTACCGACTCTTATGGTGGACATTATGATGACATTATAATTTTATATGATATTTATGATATTTATTTTTTCTATTAGATTATATAATTCCCTTCTATATCATACATTTATTTTTTTCTTGTTGTATATATATGATAATTTCATTTGAGAAAGTGCTGACTTCTGCCCCCTCAAAGTGATTTGACTCATTCATACCATACATGGAACGTATAAAGGATGGTGTTAATGAACTTACATAACATATAGAAAATATAATATTATACTATAATAATAATATACCTATGTATCATTTTTTTCTTTCCTTTTAAAATAAAAAAAATTAAATGCAAGTAGAGTTCGTGCGTTCGTACGGATTACCGTCTCCATGAATGTGATGAGATTCATCCCCCATAATAACCATTCGAGAATAGTTTTAATACGATTATTAATAATTATGTTTAAGAACATAATCTAATTCTGGATATGAATCAAATACATCCTATCTATAATAAAAATGGATTACGTAACAAAACATATAAATGAAAAACGAATCAGTAAACACCCAAAATAATGATACTGCTAAAATATTATAAACAATGAAATATTAGAATATCATATATGATATCATATTTATGAATTTGGTTCTTGAATAATTTCATAAAAATTATTTAATTAATATAAAGGTGGTTAACATATCCTCGACCAACTAAAAGTACAAGGGAAGGGTTAATTTCACAATCTATTTATTATCTGAGGTTGTTTTTACGTAAGTATCTACTAGGACCTCTTTATCATCCACATCAGTGTTTTTTTAAAAATTAATTTAAAAACATTATTTACTAGTTACTAGACTTGGGTTAATGTCATTTTTACCCTTGTTTGACTTTTTTTAAAATTGTTTGAATGGAATCTTTATATTGTTTTCCAAATAATGTACTTTATGTCTTTTTCAAAAAATTAATATAAGAATGTTTTTTAACATATACGGTGGGTGAAGGGATTCTCCACCATTATAATAACTTTGAAGATTACCTTACATTATTATTTGAATATTTTCAAAATAAATGTTTCCTTTTATGATTACATGACTTTTAAATGATTTTAAAATAGAAATAGATATTTCCCTAAAATAGTTTTGATTTCATCTATGTCAACATCCTTTAATGGATTTTATACTTTTTTTAAGTTGATTTATTATGATAAAAATATTCCATATTTTATTGAAGTTTTTTTAATATGTTTGACTATGGATGTGTCATTTTTATACCATTAATGGTTTATGGTTAATGTGTTAACATTTCATATGCTAGTTTTAATATGAATGTTTATGTTATGTTTCAACGTTTTCAAATAAGGAATGCATTGGACTTAGTATGTGACAGGTGGAGCCTGCTATATCTTCATGATGCATCGGTAGGTATCATGAGACAAACTAGTGTCTTGGCACAAGGCCTTGAGAAAAACTTATTTTTAGTTTTATCACGAGGTCTTCACTATATGGTTATGATGTCAGGCTTTGTGCATTCCATGATTATGAAATTAGAAATTGATATTACATGGGTTTATTTGACTAGTAGAATATCCATGTAAATAAGTAAATGGAATTATTTGATTTATCATTGCTATATTATTTTGAAGATAATTTTTAAAAGGATTTTGTTTTATTTTTCTACATTTCCTTAAATGTTTAGGCTTATTTATGAAAGTTTCAGATAAATTATTTACCCTTTCTGAGCATCTGAGCTCACCCTATTCTTATATATTATTTTCCCAGGATTTTAAGAAGTTTATTATGTTTGATATGAAGGGTTAATCTGAAGGTAATAATGTAATTATCAAAGGATTATTTATATTTTATTTTATGTTTGAATTTGTAATGTAACATTCATGTATATAATCTATTTTACAATACTACTAAACTGATATATCCATTGAGACTTGATTCCATGTAATCATTCCAATGTAATAAAATAATGAAACATCTTCCGGATTTTGGGGTCGAGGCACTACAAAACTCTTCCAGATAGCCCTCCATCTCTAAGTATGAAATGCTACGCTCGTACGTCCCCAAGGTCTGCTGATGGAATGTATAAATATAATTTTTCCACAGGTCATCATCCTCATCCTGATAGGCCCTCCACTGATCATCCATGTTAGCCAGATAGGCCACAACTACTCGTACCACACGTAGGTGACATATGGGTTCCATATCTGAAAATGTAAACAAGGATTTCCTAAGCTCGGGTAGTATGAAATTACCTTTTAAGATTAATTTTAACATTTTATTTATGTTAAATTCCCAGAAATCTCAATTAACACCAGAACACAAGTGATTATGATGAATTTACCTTTCCAAGGGTCTCTACCCTATAATCAGTGTTGCCTCACATGGTGGTTCTGTAGGTCCAGAGTCTATGCATCGAATCACTAGGGCTAAAATACCATGTCCTAGCCGGTCTTCCATGTCCTATTTCACACAACAATATCCCATAACACTATTTCCCTAAAATCCCATCAAACCCTCACTATTCCTAACTCCGAACTCCATCATATCCCTCAACCATCAACCTCTGATACCATATTGTAATGACTAGACTTCTACATCCGAGGGAAGGGGAAATAATATGCCATGATCTTCCTTCTTCAAGATGAATGTGAGATAATGGCCCATGGGTCTCGCCTTAAATAGGCTTCAGAATGTCGACTAGAACCAAGGATATATAATTTCACAGAATATGGAAGGAAATACAATATTTTAATGAAAACATCATCGAGGGATAAGATGATTAAAATCCCAAACAATACATAACATTTATATAAAGAAAACCAAAATCCTACCCATCCATGATTTAAACGTAAAATAAGACAAAAGTACAACCAAAACACCAAAGCATGTAGAAAAAGATAGAGACTAAGCAGCAGAAAAACAACTATCCTAACTCTTGAGCTAGTAATGTCCCACATGTCCCTTAGAGTCCCCCTGGAAACCTATAAATAGTTTTTCAAATGTAGGGTGATTATAAATTCATACAATATAAGAAAACTAAAGCCACCCGTGAAAATGTGGGGGAACATACTAATTTCTTTTTGACTGAATAGAGGAACCACAAAGGACCTACCAAGGAGTAATAACTAGCCCAGCCTCACTAAGGAAAACTCACCAAATAACACATGTCATGTAAAGTAGTAGTATCAGAATAACTGCATTTGGGTACCCTGCACCAGTTTCCCAGTGGATAGCAGCTCATTCCAAAAGGATTTAGTCTTGAAACTACCACTCTTCCAAAATACAATCCCATTGCTACAACATACACGCACACACATGGGCTTCAAAAAACCCAAAACTCTCACCCATAGACACATGGTCCACAAACACACCACGCATCCCCCCCGTAGACACCTAGGACACAACAACCACACATCTCACCTAAAAACACATGTTCCTCATCTTGAAGACACATGGGAAACAAACCTGGCCAGCAAAAAACCATATTCCCTTAACCCACACCACAAGCTACACAAAATATCTTTGTCTATAGTAAACCTTAATCTCTTACATCCTACCTAGATACACTCAAGTGGTAAGAACTCTGAAGATGGTGCAAGTAAGAATGTACGTAACCAGCAACGCATTATCCCTCTGGGATGTTGGGAAAGACCCCCCCAATGAAATGGGAGGGTTCATCACATGGATCTCTACATGGGTGGGGTGCATATTGAAAATCATAAGTAACTACATGATATTACATATAGGTAAACAAACACTCAACCCAACATACGGGTTTCCAAACATGAAACCAGCCCACGCAATCCACCGTTGCTGCTACCACAATATGGAAAACCACACAAACAACCACAAACTGAGCATAAACCGAATCCATTTTTCATTTAAAAAATTACCATTTATTAATTAAGGAGTTAATATTAATTTATTCTCACACTACACAGGGAATCTACTAAAAAACATCTTCAATAGTTTTCATAATGATAAAGGCCACTAAACACTAACATAGTAAAAAGGGATGTTGGGACCAAGGTAAGGAAATCTATTTTAACAACCATTCATAAAAAAAATAGGTGGAATATCCAACTTTCATTCCCATTGCACACTCCCTTATTCTAAAACACTCTTTAACAACTACCACCATCATTCTTTAAAGTTATCCTATAAAAACATTCACTTTCAAAAAGAAACCAGCAACCCCACTTCACAACAACACACCTAATACACCTATAAACATAATGTAACAACACTACCAAAACATGTAGCCCTGATGCCCAAACACTGCCTAGAAGAAGTGGCACTACACAATAATTTTAATGACCAAAAAATGATCCAATGTTAGTATAGCTGCTTACATTTTTATCTACTCTATAATAAATCCATCACTCAACCCGATATTCCATCACACCTCAAGTACCACCCAATACACAAATACTACAACAAAACAACACCAAAGAGCATCCCTGCTGGACAAACATACCCTTTCGCATTCATTGGACCAACCAGTCTATCCACCCTAGTACCCACAAGCATGCCTCCAACAATATCCCCACACAACTCACATAAGGCCCAAACCCAATAAAACATATCACATATCCACACCATCTATCCAATAATATCTAGATTTATCCAACAAGTGTTCTTTAATTTCACATTATATAATAGGTATGATCATATAATATGTTTGCTTTTGGGGCATCCATTTGTTTAACCAAGTATTTGTGATTAATCAAATTTTATGTTACATCCATTTATCAAAGAATCACACAAAAATAGAACACCACAATTGCACAATCAAGGGACACTAATAACCATGATTTTCGAAGCCACACGGCCACAGTTGATCACATACTTAGAAAAGATAATAATTAAAACAAAAAAAACAACATCAGCATCTCCCCTGTCCTCCTATTTATTACTTCAAATTATCATTGTTAAAATGGGATTCTTATGTTCTCACAAATTGGAGTCATTATACAAACGAAAAAAGATGATCAATTTAAAAGAGAGGAAAAATAATCCCTACATGAAACAACAGGTGACTAAAACACCTCCTTATGTCAAGAAGAGGGGACTGTGTGAGCAGCATGAAACTCTAAGAAAACGGAGCAGGAATGGGCTCTAGCACAAGAGCATGACTCGTTTATAGAAGAAGGATATAGGCACACCAGGAAAAAATATAAGACAAGACTTCATCCTTTAGAAAAAAGATATATCCTATATCCACACAAGGACATAGTTCTAGAGGCCATTAATGAGGGATCATGGTCATGATCATGTGGTTTTCATATCTCAAATTCCCCTGAGCATTAATAAATTGATGATATAAAAAATATCAATTGAAACATACTTAAAAATCCCAAACAATTCTTTAAACTCGATTTACATCAAATAAAAGGTTTGAAGGGTGAAATTAGAAATAACTCAGGAAACTGGAAATTTGGAAAAGGGTGAGACACCGTTTGTTGTGACACCATTTCGGTGAGCCAACGTTTCAGTTCCACCATTTCGGTGCCACCATTTCGGTGTTCCACTATATCGGTGTGTCGCCATTTTTGGGTTCCACCTTTTTGGCATGCCACCAATTCGGTGTGCCACTATTACGGTGTCTCCATCTCACTGTACCAATGTTTTGTTGAAACCGTTTGGGGAAACTATATGTTTTCCTAAACTCCAAAAAAAACCACTGTAACCCCCAAGACACCACAAGCTCAATATTTTCATAATGTAATGACTGAGGGACATCCGGTTTATTATAATGATCATAAAATATCTCAAAAAATAACGTAGATGGTTTTAATAAAATATATCCCATGTAAATTAATGAAATCATATAATTTCATAGAAGTATATGAAAAAAACTTTTTAAAAGAACAAATGAATGATACCACCAAAGATGGGGAAATGTATATGATTGTTTATTATTTTGAGTTAATTAAGAAAAATAATAAATATGTTATAAAGAATAAATAGTTAAAAAAATTGTATTTGGTTAAATCCATTTTAAAATAAAATGGTATATGAAATGATTTCTTAAAATAGTTTCTATAAAACAATTTTTAACATTGACATAATGGAAAATGTAATGGACAAGTCCAAAAGTTTTCTAAAAATAATAAAAGAAAAAATATTTAAAAATAATTACATTTTGAAGGAAATAATAATTAAAATTTCATTGAAAATAAATAAGGATTATCTTCTATAAATTAGTAGAGGAAGATAAAACATATAAAATTGAAAAGGAAATATATATTTTATTATTTTCAAAATCATTGTGTTTTCAAAACACATATTGATAGAAGAGAGAATAATTCATTTTTATTAGGATATCATATGAAAAATAGGAATATAAAATATGTCATGATAAAATAATAAGGTTTTAGAAAACTTTCATTAAAAGTAAAAATTCACTATAAAACATTATAACTCAGATAATTGATATTTTTGTTTTTAATGGGTATAATACTCTATGAAGAATTAAACAGTTGAAGATGCATTTATATGGTTAAAATTAAAACAATTAGATAATACAATATATTTAAATAAAATCATATAATTTACTAAACTAATATGAAAAAATTCCAATAAAAATATCATAACTAAATGAAAAAAATGAGTCACCAAAAATCTATACTACTGGGTAAAACAATTGAATCAATAAAAACTTGAATGAGGGGACATGATTTTGATAATATATTCCATCGAAATAAAAAGTGTATTATAATATATATACATGTGTAGTTAGTAAACCTCAAAAATAAAACATGGTGCACTAAAAGTATTATATCTCAAATAATTACAATTCTGACCATGAATTCCATTAGGACTGTAGAAAAATTCTAATCAAAACCCATTGAAGAGTGGACCTATAATTGAAATTAAAATAACATTGTTATAATCAAATACGTGATATGACATCTAATTTTTCTATATAAACCAAATAAATTAAATTCAGATCATAATACAAAAAATCTCTCAAAAAAGATGAATTCGAGATAAAAACCCTTACATCATCCCAGATTTGTTATGAACTTTCAAAAAATTTCATGAAGAATTCAATTAATCTAATTGAATAAATCCTAAAAAAATAAATATTTTTTTTCTATTTTTATACCTCATTTATAATAATTATATATATATGAATATTAGTTACTTTTTACAAATTTTCAACATCGGGTGTAATTAATGTTTCCAATTTGAACAACTTTCATAATAATGATTTTGGTATAAATTATTTTTAAAAATTCCCAAATTTTTATATCATATAAGGAGTTATAATATATTTTTGATGATTTATAATGTTATAATTTCATTTCATTGATGTTCATCTTAGGATCTATGAATATTAAATCCTTAACGATCATGTTTTGGTGATTCTTAACAAACAATGTGTGTTTTATTAAAAATGAGTTAAATTATGATATAACCTTACCCGAAATAAGAAACAATAATCTATATATTTATAAAATATTATAGTTTTAATTATATTCTAATATTAATTCATTACATAGATTCATATTATGGTTTAGTTAGGTTGTTAAACAGACAAAAAACATAAACCGACCATGATTAATGTATGATTATGAGAGGTTCTGTTTTAAAATCATTATAAAAGAAGAATAATGGAATTATTTATTATTTATTAAGGTGATATATCATAATTTAAAATAATTATAAATATTATATAATATATATAAAATGATTAATTAGAAATAATATATTATTTTTCTCTTAGTTCAATTGTTTTTAACAATTGAATTAGTAATAATTGTTTGTTAATCAGATCATTAATCAGTTCTCCATTTTTTCATAATAAAATCTCTATTATATCATATAATTAATAATTATCTCTTAATCCCATTATAAAAAAAATAAATATATGGAAGTGATTAAAATATTAATAGAAATTAATTATTCCATTAAGGTGGTAGATCACTTGTACGCATGGATGATGATATTATTTTCGTAGAACATGAGGAATGATTAATACAGTTTATTTTTTTAGAATAATTAAAATGATATATATATATAACAATTTTTTATTAAATTTACCTTTTAGAACATAAATTTATGTTACTGGAGGAAAACAAACCACATCACGTCAAGCAGGTGGTAGTCTGCACAACACACAAATGTCAATTTTAATTTTCATAAAAGAAAAAGGAAATGGGTGGTTAATTCATGTACCATAAATATAATAAATAAAATTATAATAATGAAACATATTATATAATTATAATATTATGAAATTATTTTTTTGGAAGAATAAGTTCATATAAATAAATTGAAAATGAAATGATAGGATAGAAATTTATATCTAACATCTTGGATTAACGTCTATGAAAAGGGCATGAATACAATTAGGGAAGATCATTCGAGAAGCCTAGAACCACAATTTGGCTCACATGAGTGTGTAGGACAGTATTGGATCCATTTTATATATTAGTAATTGTGTTTTGGTGTGAGGGGAAGTGAGGATAGGATAACTCATTTCATATATAAAAATAGATTGGAGTTTTTTAAAATATCGAATAGTGTTCAATAATTGGAATCAAATTCAAGAAAAGTGGATCCAATATTTAAGTATAATTTTGTTTTCATGTGTTATGTTCCATACCGGCCAAATGAAAAATTACCAAACTTGTTTTAAACATGTTTTAGTTATTTTACTCATTAATTCTTCACTTTTACCATTTTTCATTTTACCATGGTAGCTGGACTTTACATCAAGTAACATAATAATTATACATAAAAATAAAGAGGTATTAATTATATAATATGGACCCAATTAGTATAAATTTTATGTTTATTTCATTTTATTTAATTTATTATACTAATAATATCAATTTTTCATAAAACAATTATAATGTTTATAAATTATTTTTTGGAAAATATTAGTTAGGTTATAAACAATAAAATATGTGTTTGTAAATTATAATAAAATTGAAAATAATATATTCATTTTTAAATTATAGATTCTGTGTTATGAAATTGTTTCATGAATATTCAATTCAAACCTATATAATAAAAATTCATTAACAATCATGTTATTTGTAAAAATTATTTTTTTTACTGAAAATAATTTTATTTGAAAAGTAAAAAATCATCTTAAAATTATACTATTAATAATATTGAAAATTTTAATTTAATTTTTTAAAATTTAATTTTTATAATATGATAAGAAAATATTTAATTAAGATCAAAAAACACAGTGTTAAACTACTCATATTAGAGAATAACTTTTTAAATTTCTTTCTAATCATTATTCAAATTTAATATAAACAAGTAATTAATTTATTGGTAATATATAATTCATATTATCGATACATTTTATTATTATATAATCATAATATTATTTGATTTTTGAAATATAGAACTAATTTAGAAAAATAAATTTATTAACATAAACTTCTTTTTAGTAATTGTTTAGCTATACGAATTGAATTTAATTCATTTTAAAAGGAGAAAATTAATTATTTAAATAAATATGTTTTTCAAATGATACTACTTTCATTATCACTAATTCAATGAAAGTTTTTTAGTTTTCAAAACATAATGAAGATATTATATCATTTGGTGTTGCATGTAGAGAAATATAGCAAACATTATGTCTTATTTAAATGTTTTGTGGACCAATATTAACGATGATCTGATTTTAAAACTTCAGTATTTAATTCCATAAGAACATTCATTCATCCATAAAAATAAAACACATAATGTAATGAAACAATGCACTCATGATGGTTTCCCCACCATAAATAGCAATAATCCTCCACTTATATTATTTATATTGTAAAATCCCTATAGTAAATTATTTACAAAATATTTAATTCACAATAATTAATGAGAGAACCAAATAATATTCCATTTCCTTTGTCTCTATATAAAAATATTCTAAAATCCTTCCAATAACCACTACTTTATAGCTTCCCTTATCATAATGTAGAAGTATTCCCACTCAATATATAATTTCGTAGAACATTCATAATTGGATATTACCACTTTTTGGATGAATATTATTTATATTATACAAACACACTCATGGGGACCATAATAATTTAGTTACATTGGAATCATGGTACACAATAATCTTAATTCCTGAATGATATTCAATATCCCTATTAATGATATTCCCCTTTATTAACACTACATAAAACCATTCTTCATAACCTATGTAATGAAAACATATGAAAAGTTGAGCTCATATTCATAGTATGATTAAATTAAGAAGATGTGTAAGCACAACAAGAAAAAAAAGAGTATGAGAATAGTGTATCATCCTGGACATGAATTCTGAAGAAAGGTGATCTGATCCCACTTCACCACATGGCCTCCAACCAATATCTCAAAATTCTAGAGGCTTCCGACTACCAGTTAGTGTCTAGTAGTGGTAGTGGGAAGACTATTCCACCAGTAATAGATTGTAGTACATTGATATTACAATATTAGATAAATAGAGGATGTAATACATCAGAAATAAAGATGATAAATCTACAAGACATGAATATTTAAATTATAATAGAAGTAATACCAAATTAATAAGATTATAATGCAAGTCATGCATCTAATAAAAAAAACCCAAAACTGGTATTTATAGAAGGTGAACAATACACATAAAAAAGTAAAAAAAGACCAATAAGTATCTTGCTAGCCTCACATTCTCATCATGTTCATATTCTCCCAACTCTTAAGTAGTAACCAAGAACCAGTAGTATGTAACTTTTTTCATCCATACATGCAATCAACAGTCTATTCGGGTATAATTAGAGACCTAGACATGGTGTGATATACAATCCTAGTAGAAAATCATCCAATGGTATAATTCCATCCAGTATGTAAATATAATACAATAAAAATTATCTAGAATTAATAGAATATGTAAAGGAAGTAGTAAATGTAAACAGCCTATAAAAGTGTGGGTTCCCATGGACACCCACCCACTTCTACTTGATTCAATCATAGTCAGTAAATCTCTAAATTAAAATTCATTAATGTCTCATTTTATAATCCAAATCCTTTCATTATGCTATATCATTTAATTACCATGTCTCAGAACCTATCCCATAGTCTAGCATCCCTCATAAGAATGTATAGTCAAGGATGTGAATCGATGCCATCTCGAAGGTATACGTCACTAAACCAATCCGAGATTTTGATTTACCTTTTTAGACACATCATATAGATCATTTAATTCATTAATAATTTATGTACCTCATCCCATCCTTAGAATTCATAATTTTGAATCTAGGTATCACTCCTAATGTAACATTATCCAAGAACTCTACAAGCCCATCCTTGGAATTCCTCATTGGAATAATGGTATCTCTCTAGCTGTGTTGTGAAAACGCTACTACTTAATTCATTCCCTAGAGAACCACTAAGGGAGTCCATGTAACACCCATGACATATAAGATCTTTTACACCCATGAGTATTTCATTGGAAATTTGTATATAGAGTCCAATATTCACTCATGAATGTAATAGTAATCCCCCATGAGTTCTCCCTTGGAAATCTATATAAGGAGTATACGTGTGACGTGAGCATAAGTAAGGTAGAATCCAAATGAGTTAGTATGTGGAATGTGTATATAAACTCCTCTGTCACCCATGGAATATAATTAATCAATCAATATCATGTAATAAAAATAAATTAATCATGTTAGGGTCATTATGAAGAACAATTATTTTAAAATATCACCATAGAAGGTTTCTCAAGGCATGACTAAGTATTTAAGCCCTGCCTTTAAATTACTAACATGGTTATTTCATAATATAATGGTATATCTGCTTAAAAAATCACTTACATGGACTATCTAAATGACATGATCATTCCATTCCCTTTTATTAATCTATTATATTTAAAATTCAGATTACAAATAAACTATGATTTAAATTCAACATTTATAATCCCTTTGAAGGTGGTAGTAGAAAACCTCAGACATAATTCATGTTCAAGAAACCCATGGTGGCCCAATTAATTAAGAAACAAACCCAAGGGGTAGTTCCACATCAAGGTTTATAATTATTAATAAATTAGAAATGGTCTAATTAATTAAATAAGTCTCACATATTTATTTAATTAAATGATTCAACTACATTTCAAGGGATTCTCCAATGATTTTGGGTAATTCAGAACAATGATATATATATATATATAAGAAAATTAAAGGAAAAAATGCTACAACCTAGAATAGTTTTATAGTGGATTGATCATCTGGTATCAACTAATGATTTGACTCAGATTTAGAGAAAATTGAGGAATGGATGAAGAACCTATTAATAGTGAATAATAGTTTTCACATTAATAGAATAGTTGATACCAAACCCAACAAATAATAAAACAAAAGGAATTGAGAACTTGGTAATATTAATCCAAAGAAACTAAAAGATCCTGATTTTGAGTCCAGATAGAGAAGCCCTATCAATTCCTAGTATAGTCCTTAATGGTGGAGCACTCAAGCCATGGATGTCCAATGTGACGAGAAGTGTTGAAATTAATGTATAAGTAGAATTAATTAAGAATAGTTTTGAAATTTTACCCAATTTAATTGGTCTCATGGTTTGGCTGAATGGTTTTCCAAAATTGTGAACCCATCGAGAACCATTTTCTATGGGAAAGAGATTTTTTGTATGGTTTCCTTACATAGTTTTCCTAAACATGTGGATATTTTTTCTTGACCACTTTGAAAAAACTGTATACATGTCTGCATGATCATGATCCTCAAATAACACAGTATAATAAACATTGTTTCATATAGAATCCAAATTCCTAGACTCAAATTGTTAGAAGTAACTATGTTGCTAGCCCTAAAACTTTTCTACTAACCATGATCGGTGATTTTTTTCATCCCATGCGCTGGGTTCCAGGAACCAAACAAGCCCTGAACACCCCATTTACCATGATAACCTCACAGGGAATTCTTATTAGTCCATATTTAGAGATTTGAACTTAAAATTAACAGAAATTAAATTATACATACTAGATTAAAGAAATGGGTTCTTATAATTTTTTCACTTTAATGAAATTTGTCCCCGAATTTCCCATATAGGGGTGGTCAAGCAAAAAATATGAAAAACTCATGCCACTATGCATGTTCATCATTGTCCCTCTAAGAGGTATAATCCTATGATTAGCTATGTTTCCATAGAACTTGTACTAATGGAATTGATCAGCCTTATATAACCTTCAGTCTATGATTCACAATATGTATAGGATTATCCTCAATGGAAGAATCTACCAATAAATCAACCTCATTGGGTAGGAAAACATGGGATGGGTATGAATGTTAATTTCCCAACTGAGATAAATGGAATATTTCGTTCATGTTCCAATACCTTTGAGGTAATTGCAATCGATTGGATACCGACCCGACTCCCTCCCAAATATCAAATGATATAATTTATCGTAGGAAGAAATACCATATCTCTTTATCCTCATGTGTCCTAGCCTCTGAGAGACATGTAAAAATACCGAAACCATGAACATGATCTATATAGGTCGTATTTGGTGATCAGTTTATGGTTTTTATCTAGACTACATAGTAGATATCCCCTCCAGAATCAACTAAACCTACACTATGGTATCCTGAACAAGATGAGCTACAATAATAACATACTCTCTTGCCTCTAACCTACTCTAGGGTGATCAGTACGAACTACCATAGAAATCATCATACATTACCATTTAAATGTCAACTTGAAATATTATTTTATAATAATTCATCTAGGGTTATTTTGTTCTCCCATGATCCACCAAAATCCAAGACACATTCTCACAACATGTCCTTTAGTACCAGTAAGATGCACTCTGATAGGACATCAGTCTGAGGTTGGTATGTTTTTCCCCGAACCACCTATGTACCCAGTGCCATATTCAAACATTTTTAGATCCATTAGGTTAACCAATAATTCCTATCTATAATGATAGAATGAAGCCCCTATGAATTCATATTATCTCATAAATATACAACCTCCCAAGCTAATTAACTAAAAATGTATCCTTGATCAGTAAGAAATGAGTGGCATTTATAATCATGTCAATAAAAAATGGGGTCATTACCTCAATGAAACCTAAATAAACTTGTAACAAATTCCATTATGTCGTCACTCAATAGCCTACTGATAGGTGGACTATCTCATGAAAAAACCACCTACAAATCTTCTCATACTCACCCACCGATATTGGAGATGTAAATCCTGATACATCTTTGTAATGTCTTGGTGCACAACCCAAGATGAATCATGAAATTATTTCACTATCTCCTGACACATGTTTGATAAAACCCTTACATGACCATGTACTCGAAGAATTTCACCCTCGCATATGATCTAACCTGAAGGACATCCCCACATAAAACAATATCTCTTAGGATTTGGCCCTTAGAATCTGATAAATGACTCATCCCCACTCTCTCCATAAGGGTATCAGTAAAATATAAGGATGATAGAAAATTTTATCCATGACTTTATTTCACCTCCTAGTGCATCTCAAAAAATAAATCTGTAACCTTTTATTAACTATTGGCCTATTTAACAACCTATATTTGAGTCCTCCTAATCAGTGATTCATCCACTACATTGACTTTACCATGTGTATAAGCAATATCAATGTCAAAATACTATAGGTAATAAACCCTAATTCACTACCTAATATTGATAAACCACTATGTAAATATTTACTTGAGGCTTTTGTGGTCCATTTCCACTACAAATCACACTCAGAGTAGGTAATATATCCAACAGCACAACACATGACCAACTGAAGCTAACATGAGTTCGGGGGTCGGGTAATTTCTCTCATTTGGCAAGAACTATAAAAACCCATATTCCACAACACTTTTTCTCTATATAAGGAACACACCTTCCTGATACCTGATGCATCATAGTAAATAGAGTAACTCTTGTTTGGTTATGAAAAAGTCAGTATTGGTGCAAAATTCGATCTCAATTTTAGTTCTTGATAGACTGAATCATAGTCACATGTCCATACAAGCCTCAGACCCTTATTATTCAAGAAATTATGTTACATTTACAGGCATGTTAAGTCCTTTATGATATACATGTAAAATCTATCTATTCATAATAAATATTATACCTCAAAAGTGTTCTTGGGTTTCTCCCATGAAACACAACCTGTATCCTGCTCTTGGTCAACTAATACACGTCTCAGAGATAATTTGATCTAGTATTTGAATCTGATCCATACATAAGTTTCACTTTTTGAGATTGTCTGAAAACATATGCTCTCTTAATATACTCAATATGATCTAAAGATGTTCGGCATGGTCATGTCGAGTGTTAGAAAACACCAAGATATCATCCATGAGTATCATGAAAAATGAATCCAAATAATTATGGAATACACTATTAATTAGTTACATGAAGACTACTGGAGCATTTTTTAGACTGGACAACATAAAAAAATTCATATAGATAATGCCTTCTAAAAAGGGTATGCTAGATGTGTCTTAATTTCTAAAATGCACCTGACAATAACCCAATCACAAATAAATATTTAGAAAACCCCAAGCTCCTCATAGACAATAATATAGATATTATATCTAGTTCTTAACTATAATATGCCTCAATTTATAGTTATCCACAAATATCCTATGTGTTCTATCTTCCTTTTTTGTAAATTAGGTCATTGACCCCATAGACAATTACTAGGTCGGATAATCCCCTTTATCATTAAATCCTCTAGTTTTCCATTGATATAATACATATTAGTTTTATCCATCCTATAAGTAATAATGGATACTAGTGCAGCTCCAGGAACTAGATTAATAGTTAAATCTACCCTCCCACTGAAGGTAATCCTGAAATGTCATGCCGGAAAACATTTCTATAATGATCAACCATCTTATGGAAATATTTTGTATTTGTTCCCTGATCATCCATATATTGAATATCAATCCTGACAGTCATCCCACACAAAAAAAATGATTATCCAGGTCTATCTCATCTCACATAGACATCCCATTCATCATTATGAATAAACTCACTACCCTATGCTGATGTGGAAGACGCTCTTCAATTATAGAAATCAAAGAAATCATGAAAGGTAACCAATAGTTCAATCCAAAGAATGTATTTAAAACCATTTATCTTGATGAAAAAGTGGCCCCATTTGAAGTGACACCTTTTAATATCAAGGGGAACTTCCTACATAGATTTACATCCTCTATAATAATCCCCAATGGAGTTTCAAGAATCATAGTTCCATCAAAACATTGAAGACTGATTCTAATAAATTCCACAACTAGTTTAGATATAAACATATTGGAAGGGCCTGTATTGATAGAGGTATGAGATCCATCTCCATAGGTCTTGGTTTAACTACATATATCTAGCCTGCTCTGTGGCCATGAGATACTGCATGGCTAGCCTGAGTAGATATGCTTTACTAACACTGAAATAATGACGTCTAACTACCATGTCCATGATCGTCGCCTCTTCCAAATTGGATGGCTATAATCCTGCTCCCTACACAATGAGATGTTTTTAACCCTTCTCTGGTATGTAGATTCAGTGCAGACCCATTCTCAATAGTTATCAGTGGAAAAGTTCTGAAAACTATTATAGAAGACCCATTTGTCCATATGATTGGAAGTCAACTAAGTCACTCATGTAGCTAGGAATCATATGTCCGAGTCTACTGCATTGGAGGGGTCTCACCTGAAATACTGATTATGTTTTCTAGATACAATTATCAGAGGGTGAAATCTCCAGATGCTGCTTCCTACTATTGTTTGATACAATACCAGATCTAATTGTCGAACTGCCCAAGATCACACCCCTAGCCTCTCTCAAGTTATAATCTATGATAAGATCCCAATTTTCTATTCCATAAATAGTAGTCAGCTGAAACGTATTGACCTGTGATTGGATTTCATACCTCATAAAATCCTTGATCGCCATTCTTTAGACATCTCATCATGCATCTGAATAGGTTTGATGAACTAGAGATTAGTAAAATGGGATGAATAATCATTAAATGATAAAATTCCCTTATCCATTTGCTTTAACTCTCTAGATCTTTTATCCCTAAAATATCAGAACTGAAGTAATCAAAGAAGGATATATTAAAATCACCTTAATCTATCTTTTGATGATGATCCATCAGATTAATAACATCCTACCATCCCTTGGAATAATCATGCAACAGATACTTAGATAGAATTACCCTCCTCTATGGATGAAACTTTGGATGATTTAAGTTAGATATCATGTCTTGAAGCCTGGAATCCATATAATTTTTCCCCTATCCCCTAAAAATGTGGGTTGTTACTATTGCTGGAACTCACATGTCAACTCTTCAATAGTCGGTGCAGGTTGTGGTCCACTATGAATGGTCTGATGGAATAAAATAAATCCTTCATGGTTTTGGGTCTCGTCACCAGTGTCTAATAAAACTACTATTTCAGTAGATTAAACACATGGAGGACCCACAGGTAGCCCAATTCCCTCTACATCCGGAGTGTGGTCATCCCCAACCTCAAGACGTATGTGTAAAGGCCATCATGGTGGCCTCTCTATTCAATCCCAAATAAAAGCATCAAATAAGAACATTATCAACATTTCATCTAAATGTGTGTAACATCCCCGACCCGAAAGACAATAAATTGGTGCTCGGAACCAGGTGGTTACATGACCTTAAGCACGCCTCCCCATACGCTAAAGGTTTTTGACTAGTATTGGGGGTCCAAAATGTCAATTGGGGAGACTATACCCCCTTCTTATCAGAGTAATCCACAAATGAAGATAAAAAATCGAGGAATAGTAACAAATAATACAAAATAATGCCTAAAAACTATTCCCCAAAATGGGGTCTAACAATGTCTAATAGTCACTATGCCATGTTGTGCTAATACTGAAAATGTGAACAAAACCCAAAATGAAGGCAATCTTCAAAATAACCAAAATGGCCTCAATGCCATGTTCAGGTCCTCATCCACATACACCCATGCATACCCAATTCTCTAGAAAGTGCATTTTCCCTATCCCTGACCTACAAACATGAAGTCTTCCCAGGTACCCAACAATGGCCCAAGCAGGGTGTGATTACAAGTCAGTAGGCCCCACCAATGGTGTCTACAAAATATTGGGTATAAATTATAGTGAATACAAGAGGGAAATGACTAATGAATGAATAGAAAAGATTAAGTTCCCTTAACAATTTTATGTCCATTACCAACAATTATTACAATTAATTATCTTACCATTTCATCCCATTTCTCATTACGTACCATTTCCAATACATTTATTATGGGTTCATCAAACACAACATGTTACACATGCTTAAAGTACAATATCACAAGCATGAGAAAAAACACATAGTTATCATATCTCACTCGGACTGAATTCCTCATGTCAACAATATCTCCACATCGAAGCCTCAGTCTGGGTGGATGCAACTATTAGGGGAATAGAACCTCAGTCCACTTCAGTAACCTGTGCATAAAGGGTGGAGTTTAGAGCCTCAGTCCAACTCTACCTATGGGTGTTGAACCTCAAGTCAATAACCCTACTCTACCAATCTATGGGCCCCTACTATATATATATATTTATATCCATCAACCATTCACACAACATCACAACCATTTCCCATGGAAAACCTAAATCATAACAACAAGATGAGAGTTAATAACATGCCTTGATGCATTAAAAAAATTACCACATTTCGCATCATTTAGCAATTTGGCCCAATTCCCTATTATTACCCCAATCTCACTAAGAATTCATTCATTGTGCCTATCTCATTGGGAATCATTCACTAGGACTAACTCGATAGGCTTAAGTAACATGATTATAATAAATTGCATTATGGTCTTTAATAATTTCCACATATTAACCCATTTATCCATTCATCATTCTCATGTGTCAACCCATTTACACATTCCAACACTATTCACAATTTATCTAGCACTACCTTGTTCAACACATATAAACCACTTCCATTCTAACCCAATAACCCTTAGGTTATTATTAAGTCTAGGTGCATTACTTATCCTTTACCAACACAATCAATCACATAAACATGTTTATGGAGGGCTCTACATAAATACACAACACACTCACTTGTTCTTTACAAATCCCTAGGTTGGAGGAAGTTTGAACACCCCATGGGTGGCCCTAGATTAGTCTCATAACCTTTGAGACATCCAATAGTGATCATGAGTGTTTCCATTTGCCTTGTTAATAACCATTCTACCTATACATTCTAGGGGTGACCAAAACATACCAAGAGACACCCAAGAACAAAACTGAAAATCCACAAATCCAAAAATAAACCATGGGATATAACATGTAGACCACCTAGCTTGATTCTGTGGATGAACACACTATTAATAGAGCCCTTAGATTCCCCTTAAATGAACCCTTGACACATAATTCTAGATCTCACCTAAAGAGTTGGTTTTTTGATCTTTGGAAAGAGAGGAGAAGAAGATACAAACCGTAAACTAAAAAGATAAGCAAGGATGTGATTAGCCTTACTCGGAGCTTCGATCTACAAACAACAACACCAAAAATGCCTTATAAATGAGGGAGACTAATCTCTTGGAGCTCTTGGGAGATTTGGTTCATTCCTACGGTGATGAGGGGTGAATGGGAAGGAAATCCCGAGTTGGGCATAAAAATCCGAGAGTTGAAAATTTTATATTTTTTAAAAGTTTCTGGGACACACGGTTTACCCGCATAGTTTGACAAAACATGTGAAAGACGTGTGCATTCCATTGCCCAAAATACAACCTCTAGCACAGTTCCCCTGCGTTGTCCGCATAGTTATCACTAACTATGCGCATACCTTGTAGTCTACCCAGACACCCCCCTTTTCTCATTTTTCCTGTCTCGAAACTTCATAACACCCCCAAGACATCACAAGGACTTGGGTAAGAACTTAATTAACCAAAATATAGGTATTAAACTGAAACATATATAGAACATACCTTATGGAGAAACCATAGATCTTACAAACTCTCCACCTTATAACAGCTCATCCCCAAGCTGAGCTCCCATGATTCATTACACTTCCAAGGAAACGAGATTGGTATACTGAGACATCATATCTGATTCCCTCTCCCATGTTTCTTCATGAACATTCCCATGCTTCCATTTTACTCACACTAATGTCTCAACCATTCCCTGCAAGAAATTATCACTATGATACACCACACAAACCAGATGCTCCTCAAAGGACGCATCATCCTCATCCTCAACATCCTCAACATCCACCACGTGAGTTGGGTCAGGGTGATACTGCTAAAGCTGCGACACATGAAACATCATGCATCCTTCTATACTGGTGTGTAAGATTCAATCGGTACTCCAACATCCTGATTCTCTCCAAAATTTTAAATGGACCCACATACTTGGGTGCCAACTTTCCCTTCTTCTGAATCTATTTGTGACCTAACCTTACCGACACCTAAAGGAACACACTATCACCCACCTCAAACCCAAGAGGTATACACCTATGATCAGAATAATAATTCTTCATAGAATGATATGTTTCCATCCATTTCTAAATCAACTAATCTTTCCCCAAAGTCTCCTTCAAGAGATTTAGTCCCAACATTTCAGATTCACCAGCCTCAAACCTACACATTAGAGATCTACATGGCTTCTCTTAGAGAACCTAAAACTGTGTCATCTGAAATGTATCTTCAAAACTATTTTTTTGGGAAAAATAAACAAGATACTGGTGCTTCTCCCAGGAACAACCAAAATCCAAGACACTACCCATCAACAAGTCTTCCAACACATGGATTGTACGCTTCGATAACCCATCTGTCTGTAGGTGGAAACCTGTACTCAAAAGCACCAATGTACAAAGTGACATATGCAACCCTTACCAGAAGAGTGATGTTAAATGCGATCATGATCTAAAATTACATTCCATGGTAAACCATGAAACTATACAATTTGACGAACATACAACCCTCCCAACTAGTCACATATTTAATTCTGTTGAATCTGTAAGAAATGATCCACTTTCGTTATCTGATCCAGAACTACCCAGATTGAATCATTCCGACAAGGTGTGATCGGATGGCCCACAACAAAACCAATTGTCACATCATCCCAATTCTATTCTGGAATGGGAAATGGATGTAAAACACCACATGGGTGATGATTCTTGGCCTTCACCTAATAACTGGTAAGGCACAAGGCCACAAATCCCACAACATCCTTTTTCATTTGTGGTCACCAAAACTGTCTATAGATATCATGATACATCATGGTCAAAAAATGGTTCACTACCCATTTTAATTCATAGAACTCCCACATTAACTCTTCTCGAATGTATAACAACACAACCACATGACCATGAAAACAAAGAACCACATCCATATCGATGACCCAATAAGAAGGTGGATCCCGACCTTTAATTCTATCCTTAATGGACAAACATTCATGATCATCGAGGTGAATTTCCATAACCCGACTAAAAGCATCGACTCAACCACCACAGATGTAAGAGTCGCCTGAGAATTTTCATCCCACACCTTCAGGTGCATCTCCGCAAACAAAGACATAACCTTCCAATTGGTCAGGGATTCCTAAACCACCTCGTTCTAATCCTTCCTTCTCAAATAATCAACAACATTTTTCCCTTTACCTATTTTATATACCATCCCAACATCAAAATACAAGATTTATTCAACCCTTATTATCTTCTGAAAATTCAAATCCCGCTGCAAAAAGATATACTTTAGACTCTTATGATTATTATACACTTTGAGTTGTTCCCCCAATAAGTAGTTCCACCAACACATTGAGGCATACACTACTGCAACCAAATCAAGATCTTGAGTGGGATAATTCCGCTCATCGGGTATCAATTGCCTCAACCCATAAGCAACAACCCACTCATCCTACATCCAAATAGCCCCAAGCCCAATACCAAACGCATCAAAAAATAAGAAATTATTCCTACCCAGCTCAGGTAAGATCCAGATTTGTGCGGTGGTCAATCTCTTTTTCAACTCTTGATGGGCATTCTCACAAGCCTCAAACCACTCAAACCAGATTCCCTTCTTGGTCAAGCCCGACAATGGTGCTTCCATGCGAGAGAAATCGTAGATGAACTTATGGAAATATTCAGCCAAACCCAGAAAAATCTGAACATCTAAAACACCATTGGGTTACTACAAAGACACAACAACATGCACTTTCTCTGTATTTACCGACAAAACTTCCTGAGAGATGTTCTGGCCCAAAAAATGAACTTCTATAATCTATTAAAGAATCATTGATAGGTTGGCATATAGCTGATGCCCTCTTAGTGTTCTCAGAATTATGTCCAAATGATTGGCATGGTCGTCATGAGTTTTTGAGAACACGAGGATGTTTTCAACAAAGAAAACCACAAACGGATACAGATAAGGATGAAATATTTAGTTCATCAAATTCATGAACACTGCTAAATGAATTGGTGAAGCTGAAAGGAAACACCAAAAACTCAAACAACCCATACTAACTCATGAAAGATATTAGAAATATGTCAGAAGGCCTCACCCTCAACTAGTGATAACTCGATCTCATATCAATATTAGAAAACATCAATGCTCCCATTAGTTGGTTAAAAATTTCATCAATTCTAGGATGAGGGTATTGATTTTTCCCCATCATCTTATTTAACTTCCAATAATTAACACACACCCTTAATGACATGTCAGCCTTATTTGGAAAATGCACAAGAAATCCATAAGGATACGTGATACGATGTATGAACCCATTACGCTCCAACTCCTCAAGATGAACCTTTAAATCCTGGTGTTCTGATGGTGCCATTTGTTATGGAGGAATATAAACTGGCTCCGATCATGGCTGAAAATCAATTGTGAACTCAAAACCCCTCCCCGGTGGAAACCCTGATAATGAAATATGAGACACATCCTGAAACTGGTCCACTACTGGAGAGAAGACATACTATTTCCCTGTTTCATCATCAAGCACAGGACACGCTACTTGAGCTGCGAGACTACCCAACTATTGTCAAAATGGTATTGCACGACCTGCTCAGACATCCCACTCCCTACAATGGACATAATCATTACCCTCAAGTGACCTAAACGATACCCTATGATGGTAACAATCTATGTGAACCCGATACAACACCAACCAGTCCATACCAAAGATCAGGTCAAATCCCAACATCTCAAGAATGAACAAGTCCCATAGGAAACGATACCCACCGACTTCCAGAGCACATCCCTTGCACTGCCTGATATCTTCATTTCACACCCCCAATAGAGTGTCAATTGACATAACCTCACACACACTCACCACAGGAAATCCTGACGCCACCACAAGGTGAGCATAAATAATGGAATGTGTATAGATAGTGTCAAAACACACTAGAAACTATAGAAGCTACAAGGATCTTACATCAAACAGTTGATGGACCTAACTCAACATCATTGGGTGCTGACTGAAATGCATGAAGGTGACCTACCCCTCTACCTTAGGCTCCCATCTGTGTGCCCTTCACTGCACTTCCCTACTGACATGGACAATCCTACCCCGAAGTTCCACACCCAGTACCCCTGCTAGTATGGCCCATGGAGCTCTAACTACCTGCCTGATAACGAGAAACTGATCCCTTGACTCTTCTGGGCATCTTCCGGTCACCAACATTCATTCTCACATGATGAGGGTTCCTGTAGAGCCTATGTATGTGCCCCAATCTTCTGCATGACTAGCACTCGACTGGAGTTCTAGGACACTATCCATGCATGTGCCCCGACCTACCACACTTATAGCAGAACACATGATCACCACCCGGGGAGACTGACCATATCTTCTGACCACCTTGTAGAATTCTGCCCTGTTAGAAACTTACAAAACGATTCTTACACCCATAGAAAGTTGTAACACTTTTCTTCCCAACTGGCACAATAATACCACTACCTGAAGCTCCCATCTGTTTCCCTTCTATAATCCATGCTTGATCCACTACCTCTATAAACATGATAAAGTGAAATATATTCACCTGAGACAGGATCTTTTGTCTCAACTCATCCAAGAAATACCTTGTAACTACTGCCTCATCCCCCACCAATGCTGGAATAAAGCATCATAGGTCACTGAAGTAGCCAACATAATCCATCAATAACAGTGATCACAGTGTCAGGATCATGAACTCTGCAGCCCACTCTTGCCTCAATTTCTCAGGGTAAAAATTCTTCAGAAACATTTCCTTTAATTCATGCCACATTATCCCCTCAACCTACTTAGTTGAAGACAGGATCTCCCACCAACACCTTTCCTGGACCTACTACATATAAGCTTCTAGCATGACATGCTTCCCACCAGGAGTCTCTAAATGATCAAGTATCTTATAGACATACTCTATCAAGAACTCTGTTTCCTCTAGACCACCCTCTTCAGTAATTGTTAGAGGGTGCTACAGCTAAAACTCTATGGACAACTCAAACATAGTCGGTGCTACCCGCCTTACGTCCCAATCAATCATCTGTGTAAAATGAGCCCTATTATCTTAGATCTTCTCTCGTCTGCTTTCCTCGATTTTCACAATCTCTTTCTTCTCTACTAGAAGAGGGTTATCAACAACATCCTCTTGTTTCCCCAATGGTTCACAACATCATGGGTTCATTTCTATACATTTATAAACATGAGTTTTAGAACACATACAATAAAACATCCACATCTTTTTAACAAGAATGATCTTCACTGTCCACAACAACCTGCAATACATGCACCATCCCAAAAAATCGTAACATTTTGATAACATCACCCCAAACATCCCAATCGCGGGCTATTGTCAGAAAGTGGTAAACAACCATACAAACCCACAAGGATCAAAAAAAATGTTAAAAAACACATATTCATTTCATTAAAATCCCTTAATTACACATATTTTATTAATAATCACTTATCATTCTTTTATCATTACCACTTTTCATTGTTTAATTTACATCCTTTTTTATTTTTAATTATAATGATGCAAGGTGGATTCTATCTTTCATTACTCATACACCCAACCTGTGTGTGCCTCCCATGATGCATGCAACCTATCTCTCTAGGTACATATAATGATGTAAGAATACACTACCTCATTCCATTGAGGCCACGAGCCAAATATCATAAAACCATCACATCACACAACATGTGCATCAACAAATGGTGAAATAACATCATATATAAAATTTCACAATCAAGAACAACAATTCCCCATATGGGTGAATTGGGGTCTCCCTCGTACATGGGTTAGCTACATCAAAGTATGATCTCATTACCAAGGCCTGACACATCATAACTCCCATATACACTTCCCAAATAAATTGATTCTAGAGAAGGAGAAGAAATATCTCTTTTGATACCACTTTGAAACATCCATGACCTAGAGGCCACTAAAACGGTTCTCCGAGATGGGTGGTTACATGACCTTAAGCATGAATCCTCTAATTCCAATGGTTACTAACTAGTAGAGGGGGTCCAAAAGGTCAATTAGAGAGTTTATACCCCCATTTACTAGAGTTAGCCACAACTGAACATAATCAAAATAGCGGAAGAAAAAACAATAATATAAAATCATGAATAAACAACCCTTCCCCAAAATAGGGTATAACCATGTCCAATAGGGAATATTCCTTTTCTATGCTATAAGTGAAAACATGAAAAAAAACAAAAATGATGATAAACTGAAAAGTCCCCAAAATGGTCTTGACAGCAAGTCTGGGTCCTCCTCCACGTACACCCATACCAACCCAACACCCTAGGAAGAGTCTTTTAGCTTTCCTTGAACTGTAAACATGAAGTCTTCTTATGTACCCAACAAAGTTTTGAGTAGGGTGTCAGTACAACTCAGTATGATACAACCAATGATGTCTACCAAATAACTATTATAAACAATTGTGCATGCAATAGGGAAATTAATAATAAATGACAATAAAGGATAAAGTTCCCTTAACCAGTTTAGGTTTGTTACCAACATTTATTATGATTCCTTATCTTACCATTTCATCACATTTCCCATTACATACCATTTTTTCAATTTATCATTGGATCATCAAACACAACAAGTTACATAGGCTTAATATACACAATCACATGAATGAGGAAAAAACACTGGTATCCTATCTCACTAGCACTATCATCCTCATGTCAATAATATCATCAACTCAAAGCCTCAGTCCAGGTGGATAAAAATATTAGGGGAAGAAATCCTCAGTCTTCTTCCCTAACCCAGGCATTTGTGGTGGAGTTTAGAGCCTTAGTCCAACTCGACCCTTGGGCATTGAACCTCATGTCAATACCCCAGTCTACAAAGCCATGTGCACATGATATATATATGTATATCCATCAACCATTAACACAACATAACAACCATTTCCCAAGGAAAAATAAATCATAACAATAAAAAGAGAGTTAAAATCATTCCTTAACCCATTAACACAATTACCATGTTTTACATCATTTAGAAAATTAGCCTAATTCCGTTTTGTTACACTTATCTCACTAAGAATTCATTCATTGATCCTATCTAACAAGAATTTTTTTATAATTCCACACTCACTAGGATTCATTACCAGGATCATAATTCATTCCATTATGGTCTTTAATCATTTCCACATATTAACCCATTTTTATATTCATCATTCTCATGTGTCAACCCATTTACACATTCCAACATTATTCACAATTCATCTAGCATAACCATTTTCAACCCCTATAAACCACTTCCATGCTAACCAAATATCCCATAGATTAGTATTTAGCCTAGGGGCATCACATAACATCTACCCTACATAATCAATCACATCAAAATGTTTATTAAGAACTCTACAAAATACACAACAATATCACTTGTTCTTCACAAATCCCTAGGTCTGGGGAAGTTGAAAAACCCAATGGGTGGGCTAAGATTAGTCTCATCGCCCTCAACGCATTCTATGGAGATTGTGAGTGTTTCTGTTTCCTTTATTACTAACCATTTTACCTAAACATTCTTGGGGTGAACAAAACATACCAAGTGACACATAATAACAAACCTGCACATCCACTAATCGAAAAATAAACCATAGGATATAACTTGTAGACCAACTACCTCGATTCCATGGGTGAATGAACTCTTAATCAATCCCTTAGATTGTGCTTCAACCAACCCTTGAATCATAAACCTATATATCACCCAAATAGTAGTGTTTTGGAGCATCATAAAGAGTGTTGAATTAGATAAAAACACTAATCTCAAAAGAGAAGCAACGATGGGATTAGCATTACCCAGAGCATTGATCCACAACCAATGACACCAAAAATTCCATAGAAAAGGGGGTGATTGTTATCTTAGAGAAAATAAGAGATTTGGTTCATTCATAGGGTTAATAGGGGTGAATGGGGAGGAAATCATAAGTTGAATATTAAAATCCTGGATTGGAAAAATTATAATTAATTTTTAATGTTTCTTGGCTGCATGGTTTACCAGCACGGTTTGACAAGCCGTGAGAAAACCATGAAAATTCCACTATCCAAAATACCACCTCCTGCATGATTTACCTAGGTTGTATGCACGGTTAGCACTAACCGTGCATAGACTGTGTAGCCTACCTAGAAAACCCCCTTTTTCTCCTGTTTTGTGTCCTGAACCCTCAGATCAACCCCGAGCCTCCCCAAGGACATGGGAAATAATTTAATTAACCAAAATAAAGGGCTTAAACTGAAACTTATGTTGAACATACCTTACGAAGAAATATAAGATCTTAAAAAGTGAGTATACTATAATTGGATATATATATATATATATATAATACATCCTATATATAGATCACACCCATCTTCCTCATTCATTATTCAAGTCTTGGAATTGTACATATCATATATAAGCAATAGATAGTACCTAATACCCAATACTATGGTCGATTTTGGGTCATGATTTCTATTATAAGTAATTCAGTTTTGGTTGCCTTTTTAGATCCATTCTCTATTTCATTTAATTCACATTTATGTCAAATTTCATTGAAAAAATAATGTTGAACCAAATGGATTACCAAATTTCTATCCATAAGGGCCTACACTGCACCTGAAAAGAAATTTGGATTACACCTAATACACAATATAAAACATTCCAAAATGTTTATTTGAATAACTGATATAACTATCGCAACACCAATCACAACATAATGCAACAAGTAATTTATCCTAAATGGAATTTCATATTGTATGACATATGATTCTTATAATGTTCCTAAAATTATGAATGATATGGAATATCCTCATATCATCAGGATTCAACAAGAATAAAACACACAAAAATATCAATAATAACATCATAGTTGAAATTCATCAACCAACAATGGAATCAAATCAACTGTAATAGTCAAAATCTAAAAATTGGAATTTTATTTGAGGAAATTTGGGTTTTTATTATACATGGGCTATCCATGCCTAGGAATATCAAACTTCAACATTTCAATTACATCATGTCTCTGTCTACTGTTGTTAAATAATAAATAAATCTAGAAAATCATCCTCTAAAACCCCTATTTAATGTCATATAAATAGATTCAACTAAAAGGTTCCCTAATCCTAATTTTCCACAAGGCCTCAAGCACGACTTCCCAAATTCTAGAGGCTTCTAACAAGAAGTGCGTGATTTGGTGTAGGATTGTTAGGACTATGTGCCCATTACTAGAGTGTTTCACAATAGAATTACAATATTATATAAATAAAAATATCAGTAAGTAAATCGAACAGATGATAAATGAATAAGGAATATAAAAATAATACTTGATGGAATTCCATATATAGATGATTATGATGAATGTCATTTGGCTAATAAAACTACAGAAATTTTTATACATGTAATATGGGCAGTAAATGTAACAAATGTTAAAAAATTCCAAAAAGTATCAATATATCATCATGAGATCATCTATATCAAGTTCTCCCCTTCTTCTAAGAATCATCAAGAACCTATTGTAGGGAACTTTCCCTTTTCCATAACTATAATAATAATGTATTTTTGGGTTTCATAATCCACCCAGATTGAGTGTGGGATATAATTCCAATAGGAAAACTCCAAATTTTCTTGTTCGATTCAGTCATTAAATACATAATAAATACTTTATGTAGGTTGTGATGTGATATTTTAAGTAAGTGATGTATGTAAACATTTTATAAAGGTAAGAGTTTTCATTGATACCCATCATCTACAACCTTCTTTGACCATATCTGGAAAATCTATAAATCCAAAGAAATACCTATCTCATTTTATAGTCATATAATTGCATTTGCCATATCATTTTATTATTATGTCTCAAAAACTTTGATGTAACCCAACATCCCCAATCAAAATATGCATTCATGGATGCCTAACCTGGCTATTTCTAAGGTGTAGGTAACAAAACGAATCCATGATTTTTTTTGGAATAGAATAATTTTTTATAAATATTTTTACTTATTGATTAATTAAGAACCTAATATAATCCATGGAAATCCTAATTTATAATCTTTGTATCACTCATGGTGTAACATGAACTAGGCACCCTACAAGCCCATCCTAGGCATTCCTCATTTGAATCCTGGTATCACTCTTGGTGTGGTGTAACAACACTTCCACTCTTGTATAGCCCTAGATGTACACTAATAGAGCCCATTAATCACCTATGGTGTATACTATAAACATCCCCTTGAGTCGTTCCTTGGAGATTTGTATATAGAGTATAAGTGTCACTCAAGAATATTACAGTATTCTCCTATGAGAAGGTCATTGGAAATCTATATAATGAGTGTATGTTTCAATCATACATAAGGATGGTGGAAGAAATATGAGTCCATATATTGAGTTTTTATATGAACACATGTGTTACCCAAGACATATAAGTTTTCAATCAATATCATTTACTTAATATCAATTAATCATGTCAAGTTCATTACCAATGTAAGAACACAGTTCTTCTTTGAGTTACAAATCTTGTGTTTTCTATAAATTCTCAGTTAAATGGCTTATATATGGCCTTTTGTGAATGCCTTTTGTGGTCATTAAGTTATATAGGGGTGTACAGGGCTATTCTAGAGCCTGGAGCCCGTGTTTTCGGTGAAAATAGGAGGACTCATTGTTAGTGAAAATAGTGCGGTTTGGGTCGCACGGTCGTCTGCCAACTCAAAATTGTTTGCAGACATTGACATTGGATTGAGCATGGCTACCACACAATTATGTAATACCATGCATGGTTAACAATGCTCTATTCCCAGACTTACAGGATACCATGCCCAGTTTCCTCATGGGTTGACAACCAGTGCGGGTAAACTACTCAACCCATTTTTTTGGGTAAAATGAGGATTCTTCCCCAAAATGTTTATGACATAAAAATACTATTTCCTTATCTAATTTCATAGTAGGGGAACCATGGGAGAGCTCCCTATTAAGCCTATTCTCCCTTTTCATATCCCTTTATCATTCATTCGTTGATTCGAACATGGTTTGTCTCCTTGGATTCAAAATGGTAATGCCTCAATTCCTTTTTAGTCTTTCTCGATTCTTATGGATATTGATTGAGCTATTTGGATTTAGGATCAAATTCTATAATATCTGAATATTTATATTTTATTCATATTTCTCCCAAAATATGGTGAATTAGAGCATGATACTGGATGAGCTATCTAGCATGAGACTATGGTAGGTGGTCTCATGCCTTTCTTTAATTGTCGAGTTGTTTATATATGTCGGAGTTCCATGCACCCATTTTAGGGTCTCTCCTTGAATTTCAATTAATCCTAATAGTTTCCTGTTGTTTTTTAAGTAATGGAATATGTGTTTGGATGCATTTATTACGGTGTATACCTTGATTAAGGACCACCCCATGGGTTAGTTCCCTTGGATGACCTTTTATAGACGTTTGAAATAGGATTCCTATAAGGCATGCCTTAGATTCCCTTTCAAGGGTTGTTAAAAATGTATTTTTATTAATGTAATTACCATGTTGTTAGATGCAATTTTATTTGGTTTAGGGTATGGTATGGTTCAATTTCCCAGTGACATGAGTAGGCCATTTATTTTTTATGCATGTTTGGATTGATTTTGTTAATCTATTGACCTTACCACATGATTTAAACAATGTTAAATCAATATAATTGTTTAATTTTCATGTGATTATTTTTATGAGATATTTTCCCATGTGAGTAAATGGAAGGCCTATCCTTATGAGGTTGGTCCTTCCCTGAGACACCCCTTGGTGGTGAGTTATATTAGATTCTTTTGGGTTTGACCTTAGCATTCCAAATGAAATGATTAAATGAATTGAATGAAGAATTGGTAAATATCCTTTTGTGGATCATGGATTCTGTTTCAAATTCCATTGATGGGATCATGTGACTATTTTACCTTGTTCATTGAGTGATCCATGGATTCAGTTTATAATTCCATCGATTGGATCAAAGGTTTAATTGTTATTACGTTGTGATTAAACCATGGAAATCATGGATGAGCTCATGGTGGATGTGGATAAATATTTGGTGAATCAATTATCCTTTTAGAATTTACATGGAATGGCACAATGAGAATTGACCATATTTCAGGAGTGATATTGGGGAATCCCAACAGGGACACCAAGGATAGGCTGAATTGACATGGATATACATCACACCTAGAGTTATAAAACGTTCCTAAGAGGTTTCTTGGGATAGGATTCTATGTTGTTGGTGGAAATTGGACATAGAGTAATTCTTGAATTACATCATAGGAATGTTATGCATGGGCTTAGGTTATAATTGAATTTTTTAATGAAATTATTTATGATGTCTTGCAAACAAAAGTAGAAGCCTGTATTTGGTCTTCACTTGTTCTTGATTAGACAACATTTTGAGGCATATGATATTCTTACTGTTATACAAGGGATGTCAGGTTTAGGATGGATCTCGAGACTTATGAATTAAATATAAATGATTTATCAAAGGGATAATGAGATGAAATGTAAATGGATATCTGTGCCTGTATGTTGTTTACATTTGAGTTCTACCTATCATTCTTCTATCATTATTACACACTTCCTATTATATATATTCACTGAATGACTGGCACAGACCATTGGTGGTTACCTACTGCGATTTATTCACACACCCTTTGTGAGTCCTGTTTTTTTCCAAAACAGATTATACGATTTCAGGTGTTGATAAGGGAAAGTGCCCTCTTATATATACATGATATTCTTCTTAGAAGTATGAGAGCACGAGACCAAGCTGAGGCTTGCGATGCTTCTTAGATTAATTTTAGTCTTTTATAATTTTTGTACTTTAATTCTATATGATTGAAGTGTAACCAATTTTGGCTATTTTATTGAACATGTAACATATAGCATCATATTTTTTATGATATGACATCCATGTTAATTATACTATCTGTATTCCACTATTCACATATGTTTTATGGTATTACTACTCCTGATATTGAATTTTTATTGTATTACTCTATGTTACAATCTACTAATGTGGTTAGAGTCTCCCCATTATCACACATAGGCCCTTGATAATAGTCGGCAACCTATGGTGTTTGGGGAGATGTGGTTGAGGCCATGTGGTTGACCGAACTCGGAGCACTATTGGGTGGAATCTTTGATCATGGTGTTACAGAGTGGTATCAAAGAACTCTTGTTGTTTTATTTACTATTTGGAGACAATAGATTGGGATTATAAGTAAATGAAATTAATTATTACGTTGTGCCAGGGAGTATCTACCACATAGGGAAAATCCAAATTACCTCGAATTTAATTGCATTTTAGGGATTTTCATCTATAATAATTGTTTCAATATCACTATTAGGTGGCACAGTTGTATGGAACTATTCATTTATGATATTATTGTGGGTTATATTGTGTTGAAACTCAATGATATTGGGGAATTCTATATCATGCATCATATAGATACTTTTTTGAAATCACTTTCCTTGCATTATTTCCATTCCATGGAACAGAATTAATAATTACATATTGTTATAGTAAATTGCATGATAGATATGCCTTTTATTGTGATAGGAATATAGGTAAACATTAGGGTATATATTCTATGGACTCCAAGCATTTGTACTTGAGGTGTATCGACCCTCTTTGATCGGAAATTGGTGGACAATGTTGCTGCATTAAATTTCAATGGGTTATGATGTGCTATACATGGATGCCATGATTTGATTCACGGGGAGTATGGGTCCCCATAGATCAGAATTTGGCATACCATTGGGTATAACCTTTTGAAAGGTAATTTGATAAAAATCATGTGAATATGGAAGAGTGTAAACCTGAAATGTCATTTGATAGAGACTTAGACTAGACCAGACCATAATAGAGATCTTTTGGTAGTATCTAGTTTGTTTGACACCTAGAACTCACACATGTGTTAGGAAGAGGGGTTAGTTCATAGAGGATGTTTTTGACCTGTCCATTTTTGTATCTATACTTTTGAGCTATGAATATTGGTGAAGATCTTGAAATGAGGCAATTTTTTGGAATTATTGATTCGTTCCATCACAACGACGTCAATATATATGCTTGGATGGTGGCAATGATCATACCCCATAGGTGGTAGGGCATGGGTTACCTTTGCATCCTTTATTCATTCCAGTTGCAGAACCGACTATTATACCAAGTGGAGGTTCTAAGGAAGAGTCTCATGAACAAATTAAAGGTTCATGAAAACCTTTTAGGTAGAACCATTTCCATCCACATCCATTGAAGAGCTGATGAGAGTGTTCCATCGGCATCCTCAACAAACATTTTCAAGGGATGGAAGACCACATGTTGTGGAGTCAGGGATAGAGTCCATGTTTTTTTATCATCGATCATTTAGAGATACCTCCTAAGAGGAGCGTAAATCCATCTACCTATATGTTATGTGATTCCCCTTGGAGGTGGTGGGATTTTATCACTCAGGAGTAGTTCCATCGGAATATGGCATGCAGATATTTTCAAACATTTTACAATGATTAAAACTATCTTCAGATGTTGAGGGCCAATAGTGGCCAAGATTTAATGCATATGGTGATGGTTTCTTCATCATATATGGACTATTCACCCTATTTTACTGAGATCCAATGTTTCACACCTATTTTGATCGTTGATGGTGTATCGAGAGGTAGTTTATTTGAGGATTCTCTTAAGTATGACATCTGAACGATGGAAAATATCTATAGATTGACTACTATATTTGATAGAGTGAATTTTGCGTTGATCACAAAGTGAAACCTGAGGGAATTTGGAGGTGAAATTCATGGAATTTGGGCCCCTTGATTTGGTTCTGTAATGATCTATTGTATGAAGCATCATCTGTAGATTCCTCATGATGTTGTTAGTAGTAAATATGTATCTTTATATAGTGATGTGAGGTGATACCAGTGTAGTAGGATAGCGAAAACAAGGCCATAGTTTCTGCTAGACCTAGTCGATTGTCAATCTTATGGATGGATATCCTTCTACAATGTTTTTGTGGGACATTTCCATCAATATCTAGTGAGAGAGCATTGAAACTAACTCCATGTTGAGGAGGGGTTCTGCAGCCTCCCACCATATAGAGAGCTGGGGTGAATCATGCAGTTCAAGACGTGGTGGTGGACATAGTTGTTGTAGCAAGACCCTAGGTTCATAATGACAATAGGGAGGATTTGTTCTGGTCATCAAAGCCATTTCACAGATCCATGGTACATGCAAGAATTATCTAGTGAAATAGAAATAGTAGTAGCAAGATCCTAGACCTTCTACTGTCATAGGTACTTTTCTAGTAGCCTCTATTTTAGTTATTTTAATTTTTGATAGAGGGGCTTCATATATTTTCATATATGTTCTATATATAGAGAGCCTTGGGCTCTGATTTTTTACTTATGATAGTGTGATGAGGCTAGAAACTCCATTAGGTATGAGAACTAAATGTGTGTGTCAGTATAGGGATCCCCCCTGAGAATTGTAAGTGTCACTTTTTATGGAATCTATAAGTTCTCATGATGATGGGATTTGATATCATTTTTTGGGATGTAATAGTTGATTACCTTTCGATAAATTGATTATTTCTATCACACATTGTTTGTTTGAAGTCACCATAAGGTGGTGAGTTTCTTCAGAAAGGAGAATGGGATTTCTAGGAGAGCGGATCTGGACCCGAGCATCCTGGGTTGGGTGGGAAGACATCCCTGATTATCAGTTTATAGCTGGATGACTAGGGAACATGTCGTATTTGTTTCCCTATAGTTTTTTTATCGTTTTGAGGATTTCTTCATAGATTACATTTCATATTTACGTCTAGTGAGAGAGGTATATTTACTTATCAATCTAGTGCCTCGATCTTCACCATTAACCATTATTTTTTACAGGATGGCTATGATGGAGTTGGAAGAGATCCAGAGGCATCTAGGGTAATTAGAGGTAATAGTTTTCATCCAACCCAGTACTCCTCTAGGAGGTTTACCAATCCCTTTTGCAAAAATTGCAGATGTCACCTTAAGGTTATACAGGGATTTCCAGAAATTGAACTAGTTGATGGTTTTGAACCCATATCATCTTCTATGCATTGATGATCTCTTTGATCATATCCAACGAGATCGGGTTTTTCTCAATGTTTGATTTGAGATCCAGTTATCATCAGGTGTGTGTTAGATCATTAGACATACCTCACACAACCATTTGGAGTATCTATGGTCTGTATGAATATTTGGTTATGTCATTTGGTTTCATGAACATGCCAGCAATCGTCATGGAACTGATTTATCAATTGTTCCATACTTATCATGACTCATTTTTGCTGGTTTTCATGGATGACATCATGATGTATTCTATAAATTGGCATGAACATGACAAACACCTTGGGACAGTTTTGAGTACACTGAAAGATCATCAGTTATTTGCTAATCTCACAATGTGATACTTTTTTATTGATCATATTCACATCTAGGGTCACATCATCTTAGAGAAAGGATTTTTAGTAGTCCTAGAGATGCTGAATGTAGTGGTTTCTTGAGATCAGCCCACAAAATTATATGAGGTGTGGAGTTTTCTAAGGATGGATGGTTATAAATGGTGTTTCATACATGAATTATCATGCCTAGTGTCACCATTTATAGGGTTGACTAAGAAGGTTGCAATGTATATTTGGAATTATTTCTAAAATATGACCTTTCAAGAGGGGATTGGGTGATTGATTTCATCACCAATACTTATTTTTCCGGATCCTAGAAGGAGTTACACTATGTACTACAACACATAAAGTATCGGTCTTGGAGTAGTTCATATGCAGTGGTGTGGGTCATTACATGTTGGTCTCAGAAATTTATTCCATAAGAAGGAATTACCTAATGCATGATCTCGAGTTGGCTATGGTTTTTCATGCATTATGTTGTTGGAGAAATTACTTATTGGGAAATCATTTTATGGTGTTTATGGACCACAAAATCATCATGTAACTATTTATAGAACTTGATATGAATTTGAGACCATGAAGATGACTGGATTACCTTAATCCCTTTAATCTTGATCTTTCTTACATTCCTGGTAAAGGAAATGCAATGGCCGACTCAATATGATGGAGGTCTTAGATACAGGCAGGGCAGCAGGCCAGTAGTAAGTGGAAGATTATGGAATTGTTCAATAAGATGCACATGGAGGTGAACAACAGTCATGGGAATACATTTATATCATCCTTAGTAGTTACCTCTACCCTGCTATATAGAGTGAGGCTGATGAAGCTATAGAATTTCGAAATCATAGTTCTACAAGAGAGTGTGGTATGTGAGGACCCTCATCCAAGATGGATCATAGGTGAAGATGATGTCATGTGATAACATGGTCATGTATTATTTCATTAGACATGTGAGTGGATTTCATGTTAGATATTCATGCATCTATATGGGAAGTGCATTTTCATGTCACCATGATGTATCACTATTTACATGATTAGTATTGGTTGTTGGGTATGAAAATAGATGTAGCTATATTTGTCATGAGATTTTCAACCTATCAGTAGGTGAATGAAGAATATGAGTGAAGAGATAGACTTTTACAGCAGCTACCCATTACTGAATAGAGATAAAATGATGTTGTGATGTATTTTGTTATGAGATTTACGAGGTTTCCTTGAAGTAATGATTCTATTTGGGTTTTTCTGGATAGGCTAACAAAGGTATGACATTTCATGCTGATCATGTAAATGTTCAGTGTTGATGTTCTTGGGAGGTTGTACATCTGTGAGATTGTAAAATTGAATGGGGCCCCACAATCTATTATCTAAGATAGGGACACCAAGTTTAATTCTTGTTTCTAGAATGGGTCTACATAGATGCTGGGAATACAAGCGATTCTGAGCACAACATACCATCACTAGGTAGATGTCCAGTCAGAGCGCACGACTCATGTTCTTGAGGACATGCTACGGGAATGCATCCCAGATTTTGGGGGTTCTTGGGAGAGAAATTTACCCTTAGTCGAGTTCTCCTACAATAATTGTTTCCATTATACTATTTAGATGGTTCTTTATGAGAACATATAAGGAAGTACATGGTGATCACCCCTATGTTGGGTAGACATTTAAGAGGCCGCTATGATTGGACCTCGTCTTGTCCAGGAGACTACAAAACATGTTCACTAGATACCAAAGTTGATGACTTCTACACAGTCTCGTAAAAAACTCATACGACAATCACCGAAGATGACCTATGATGTTCAAGCTTAGCGATCAGATATTCCTATGTGCTTCAACTTTTTTGGGACATAAGAGGATCACGAGATAGGGTAATATTTCATTAAGGTATTTTGGGTTGTTTGAGATTCTGGAGAGGGTTGTGCCTACTGTACATTGGTTTCAGTTACCTCATTAGTACCATTCTATTCATGATGTATTCTAATTTCTCCTGTGTGAAGTTACTATTTAGTCTCATTTCATTCTTTCCATCCTGATATTGTTATGTAATGTGTATATTCATCCTCTGAGGATCATCCTATACGAATTTTGGATCACAGAACGAAGGTTCTCTGTAGCCTTTCTATTACTTTATTGCTAGTGTTATGGAAACATGGTCGAGTACAGGATGAGATGTGGGAGAGGGAGGATGATGTATGATTGTAGTGGCATAGAATTTCTCATATATTTCATCACTATACTTGGAAGGGAAATTCAGGGATGAATTCATTTAAGGGGGGATGTTTTTAATAACCAAGTTCTTCTTTGAGGTGTAGATCTTGTGGTTTACATAATTTTGTATTTAAATTTATTATATATGGACTTTTATTAATTCCTTTTGGGGTCATGGAGGTTTATGGGTTGTCTATGTCTGGTCTTGAGTCTGGAACCTATGTTTTGGGTAAAAATAGGAGGCCACACATGAAGGGGAAACTGTGTCAGTTGGGTCACATGGTATTTTCGAAGCAAAGAAATTTTATGAGGCCTGAAAGTGTCTTTATCATGGTTACCACATGTATAGTGAAACCCTTATGGGGAAACTATCCTATATGCCAATACTTATAGGAAGTCTTGCACAATTACATCATGTTTCGACAAACCATACAGGTAAACCATGTGGACAATTTTATTGGGTAATATGACCATTTCCCCCCAAAAATTTTACAACATAAAAATACTATTTCCATATATTGTTCCATAGTAGGGGGATGTGGGAGAGCTCCCTCTTGAGAATATTTTCCCTTTTCAGATCCCTTCTTCTTTGGATCATAGATTCTAATGTGGTCTGTCGCCTTTGATCTGCAATGGTAATGATTCAATTCCTTTTTAGCCTTCCTCGATTCTTCTTGATATCAATTGTGTTATTTGGATTTAGGATCATATGACCTAATATATATTTCTTTGTCAATTCTTCATATTTATCACAATATAGGGTGAATCGTATGTTGATATTGGATGACCTATCTAGCACGAGCCTAAGGATGGTGGTCATATGCCTTCAATAAATTGTGGAGCTTCTTATATATGTCAGAGTGTCACACACCAATTTTTAAGGTGTCTTCATGAATTATAATTGAACCCTATTGTCTCATATTGTTTTTTATGTAATGGAATAGGTGTTTTGATGCATGTATTAGGTTTTATAGTTATATTAAGGGAAACATCATGGGGGAGTTACCTTATATGACATTTTATTTTCATTTGGCCTAGGATTCCAATGATGCAGGCCATTGATTTTTTTTCAAATATGGTAAGAAATGAATATATTTATTAATGGAATTTCTATATTGTTAGATTGAATTTTATTTGGTTTAGGAAATAAAATAGTGACTTACCCTATGACCCGAGTATGACATTTCTTGTTTAAGCGTGTTTGGATTTATTTTATTAATCTATTGACTTGAATATGTGAGTGAAACAATGTTTAATCCATATAATAGTTAAATTTTCAAGTTATTATTGTTATGAGAAATGAACCCATGGGAGAAAATTGAAGACCAAGCCTTATGAGGTTAGAGCAGCTTGAGACACCCCTTGGTAGTGAGTTATATTAGATACTTTGGTGTTTCAAATTACCATGAAAAATGAAATGATTAAATGAATTAAATAATGAACTTGTAAATATACTTGGGAGAATCATGTATTAAATATAGAATTCCATGGATGGTCCCATATAATAATTATACCATGTTCTATGAGTGAATCATGGATTCAGGACAGAATTCTATGGATGGGGTCAAAGGGTTAGTTATGATTATGTTGTGAGTGAACCATGGATGCCATGGATGGGATACTGGAGGTTGTTCATAAATGATGGGTGAATAATAGATTATTATATTATAGCTATGGATGGGATCAAGAGTCTTGGAACATATTTCATGAGTGATACATGAGGCTTCCATAAAGGACATCCAAGGATGAGTTTAATTGACATGGAATTATACAACACATAGAGTGATTCTAGTTACCTGAGTGGTTCTATGGGATGTGATTTTACAGTTTTGGTTGAAATTGAACCAAGATTTATACTTGAATTCCATATTAATATTGTGATGGATGGGCTGAGGTTATAAATGAATATTGAAATTCAATGAATTATGACTTTTCATACAAGCCAAATCAGAATATAGGATTCAGACTTCACAAGATCTTGACTATATAACCATATAAGTCATCTATTGTGCTTATAGTTATACAGGGGATGTTGGGATTATTATGGACCTCACGACTTACAAATTAAATATAATAAAATTTTTAAATGGATAATGATTTTTAAAATAAATGGAAATCAGTTCTTGTAGGATGTATACTTTTGAGTACTACAAAGCATACTAATTTCATTATTTCACAGATCTTGTTATATATATTCACCAGTAGATTGGCACAAACCTTGGGTGGTTGCCTACATGGATTTTGTCTCGCACTCTATTTTGGTCAGGTTTTGGGGCCAAATAGATTCTATGATTATAGCTGTTGATACGGTAAAGAGCCCACTTATAGGTACATGATATTATACTTAAGAGTAGGAGAGCATGGGACCAAGATGGGGATTAAGATGCTTCGGCATTTGTTTTTTATCTTTTGTACTTTTTGGTACTTGTATTGTATATGACTGCAATATATCCAATTTTGGATGTTTTCTAAAACATATAACATGTAGAATCATCTATTGTAAGAAATTACACCTCAGTTATTTATATTATCAATATTCCACTGTTTAGTTCTGTTGTATGGTATTGTTGCCTCCACTATTGATTTGTTATTGATTTGTATTTTGTTACGCCCAGCTAATGAGGGCATAGTATAACAACCCTGATTTTATTAGAAACATAAACATGATTTATTACATAAACTCTTCACATGATAAAACATGGAAGATCATGTGGTCTGGTTTCTATTGGGGATTAAGATCATTACATAACAAATTAAAACATTATATACAACATCTTTATTGAAAACATCCTTTACATGACCACTATATTCAATCGTACTTAGCATTGCTTAGGATAAACTGAGGACATGCATGAGAAAAGGGTGAGCTATATAGCCTAGTAAAGGAAAAAATGGAATAACATTAGGAATAAAATTCATGTTAGACAATAGGAATATCAATTTAGAACAATAAAAACATGAACATAGAGGATTGATAAATCATGATAATCATCACATGGAAATGTGGCAACAACACTTAACATGGAATTAGCCCAAGCTAAGGATCATTGCACATGGATCATGAGTAAACCCTCATTGGACATGAAGCCCATGTAAAACCTCATTGCACTTTAATTATCATGAGTCAACACCCATTTCAACTAATATATCATGATACTATACTTTACCTAATGCAATGGAGTGCAATTAGGGCGCACCCTTCGTAAACAGTTCATTTCATGCATATGTGTGCGACAAGATCATAGAAAATGAATTCCTAAAATAACATAATATATTCCACGATTAAGGAATTAAGAATTTATACATGAAACTATTATATCAATATGTAAATATGCATAATGGTGAATACCCTTGATTGAGAAATGGTCATGGTATTCCCTACACAATGACTTTGGCTCGGAAAAAACATGGTGCAATTTCAGTAGCATAACAGCGTGACATAAAAATTCATAAAAAATGGTTGATGAGGGAGAGAGTGGTGTCAAATAATATTTACATGACATTTACACTAAGGGGGTCATATAGATACATGTCCCAATAATTGTAATAGAATTTAAATTCATCATACAAATTAATTTCTTGAATGTAAATGATGAGAGAGAAATTCGTTTCGGAATTTTGACATAGTAATAGGTGTATATGGGAGGCTTATAAGGTGATAGAAAGTGGTATATCATCATTTAAACATAAAGAGTATAGTATGGGTGAGGTGAGAAATCATACCCCGACATTAATTATTGAAAATAAAAGGGAATAACAATTTTAAAAAACATGAATAGAAAGAGAATGGTTTGAATCCCTTACTTGGAAGTGTGATCCCAAAGGCTTGGGAGAGGCTTGAGAGAGGATTATTGGGATCTTGGGGAAACATGGGAGGATTATAGGGATATGAGGGTATGGTTTGGTCTAAATACAAAGGCATTTAGTGAAGATGATGTGGGAGCTTGGGTGGGGTTATATAGGAAAGAATAGGGAATTCTTTGTTATTTAGGTTTGGGACACCTCACAATAAACTAATCAAAACCACAAACCATCCCACAGTTTTTGCCCATGGTTTTTTTCCAAATGGGAGTGGAAAACAATATTTTGTAAGCCAATGTCCGAAATTATTAAAAAAAATAGGGTTGCTTATGTGGAGGTGAGTCACACTCTCAAGGAAAACAATTTTAAAAGACAAAATGTTTATTAGGTATTAAAGGGTCCACTAATGCATTGTAAATTAAATCAAACAAACCCAAAATCAAATTATTTTAATGGTACAACAGATATTTTCTGAACATAATGTTTATAGTATTTATTACATCACTATTTGGTCATTATGATGTCATAAAACCTATTATATATTAAAACAGTATTTAATTTTTTCCCAAAAATTTGACTATCTCAGAAATATATGAAAAATTAACCATTGGATAATTTAAACATCTTAATTCCAAAATTTATATTCATTTTCTCAAAATACTTTTATAAATATGTGAGTTTTTCTTTTAAAATAAAAAATGACATTTATCAAATATCATGGGTTTTGACAAAAGATGATTTAAAACCTTAATAAAAGTTACCATTGCATTCATAAAATTATATGATCATTTATATTTAATAAAAATTAATTTAATAGTAATACTAATATTTTATTAAAATAATATTTAATTAAAAAATCCATTAATTCTTCAAAATAGATTTCTTTGTTTAATATTAACTGAAAATACTATTTGATCTTTAAAAACAATTTACAAAGTAAGAATAGTAAAATGAATAATCATTATTTATAAAAAAATGTACATAGTTATAGTTTAAGGGTCTTGTTACATAACCCCTTATAACACCCACATAAGACCAAAGGGTAAGGTGTGCGATGGTGATGGCCTCTTGAGGTGGCTCAGATAACATCGCTCGGGTGGTAATATCTATTAACCTCCACTTCTCACATAGTCGGTTCCACTCAACATTAACGTGTTCAAGATCAGCTTAGTTTTGGTCAAGAGAGAAGCCCAACAACACCACCTCCTTTTGGAGCTCCGAAAAATGGGATTCATATGGGGAAATTCTACTGGATGAGATCATCACTTCCTTTGTCTGAGTAAATTGGATTTGTTAAAGTCCTATATTTATACAAATCATGTGATCACAGTTCTACATCTATATTTGCAATAGGCACAATTCATAATGGTATTTTAAAATCCATAAACATAAAACTAATGAAGTTCACATTTTTTATAACCATAATAATACATTTAATTAGATCAAGAATAATTTCCATTAATGAAAGTTTGGTTCGTTACAATCTTCCCCCTTAAATAATTTCCCCCTTGAAATTTCCTTTTCCCACACTAAAACAGAAGAAGGTTACTCTACTTCATCGCTTCCCCCGATTCCCACATATCTTCTTCAAAATTGTGTTTTTTATACCACACCATGACGAGGGGTATTTTCTTATTTCATATAACTTTTTCTCTATGATCTAATATCTTCACTAGTTTCTCCTCATAAGAAAGACCATCCTATAAAAGTAATACCACTAAAGAGAGTACATGTGAAGGTTCTAGTATGTACTTTCTTAAGAGGGATGTATGAAAGAATCATGTACATTTGAAATGGTAGGTGGAAGTGCAAGTCGATAGGCCACAACCCCAACACGATCCTGAATCTCGAAGTGGACGATGTACCTTGGACTTAAGTTCCCTTTCTTTACAAAATTCATGACCTTTTTCCATAGAGATATGTGCAGAAAAACCATGTCTCCAACTTTAAACTCAAGGTATCATCGACAGTTTTCTACATAACTCTTCTGTCGACATTGGGCTGCCTTGATATGCTACTTAATGGTTTTCACCTTCTCTACCATTTCTTCGACCACTACTAGTCCTAGAAACATTTTCTCACCGACATCATCCCAACATGCTGGTTTTCTGCACCTCTTCCCATATAGGGATTCATAAGGTTCCATCCAGATGCTTGAGTGGAAATTGTTATTGTTGGAGAATTCAACAAGAGAAAGATTTTGATCCCAACCTCCTTTAAATTCCATTGATCATGATATTAATATATCTTCCAATGTCTGAATAGTTCAATCAGATTGGCAATCAGTTTAAGGATGATAGGCCATACTAACATTCATTTTAGTATCCAAATAATCTTAAAGACTCTTCCAAAACATAGAGGTGAATCTTTGATCTCGATCAGATACAATATATAGTGGTACTCCATGCAACCTTTCCACATCCCTGATGTATATCTCTGCCAGTTGATCCAATGATAAAACCTTCAAAATTGCAATGAAGTGTGCAGACTTTGTAAGACGGTCCACAACAACCTTGGTTGCATTGTTTCCTTTGGATGTCTTCCGAAGTCCGGTGACAAAGTCCATGGTGATATTCTCCCATTTCCACACTGTTATGGGAAATGGTTGCATCATCCCCTTAGACTTATTCCTCAGTGCCTTCATAGGCTGACACACCAGGCACTATAATGTATAATCAACGATCTCCTTATTCATATTATCCCACCAATAATGCTCTAAGAGATCGTGATACATCTTTCTATTTCTGGGGTGAATAGAGAAATTTGGACTATGTGCATCATCCAAAGTTCTTTCATCAACTCTGAACTTGATGGAACACATAGTTTTTTCAAAAAATCTCACGATTCCTTATTCATAACATTAGACAGAGAGGATTTCCCTCTCTTGATAGCTTTCAGTTTCTTCTGAATTCCCACATAATCCTTTTGATCATCCATTACCTTTTCTAAAAGATATGGTTGATCAATCATTTAGGAAATAATTGATGATGTTCCCGTATTTATGATTCCCTTGTCCATATTTATCAAATCTAAGAATATTGGATCCTTATCAATTCTTATCAATGATAGAATCATTGTGTTCTTTCAACGTAGAGCATCCACCACCTTGTTCACTTTCCTAGGGTGGTAAAGTATTGATCAGTCATAGTCTTTGATCAGCTCAAACCATCTTCATTAGTGCATGTTCAACTCTTTCTTTCTAAATATATACATGAGGTTTTTGTTGTCCGTATATATTTCACACTTCTCCCCAAAGAGATAATGTGTCCAAATTTTAATAGCGAAGATCACCACAGCAAAATCCAGATCATGTACTGGATAATTCTGCTCATGAACATTGAATAGTCGTGAAACATAGAAAATACTTTTACATTTTGCATCAACACACAGCCCATACCCTTATTTGAATCATTAGTGAATAACACAAAATGTTCTCCACTTTTTGGGTAAAGTGAGCACGAGCGCAGTGATGAGCCTCCTTTTCAACTTCTTGAAGCCTTCTTCACAATCATCACTCCACGAAAACTTTACTCCCTTTCAAGTTATCTTGGTAAGAGGGTTGGACAATCAAGATAAATTTCTCACAAATAATCGATAATATAAATCTAACCCGAAGAAGATACAGATATCTGTTACCGATATTGGCCTCTTCCATCCTATAATTTCATCAGTTTTAGAGGGATCCAGAGATATCCCATTGCATGTGATGATATATCCCAAGAATGAGACCTCCTCCAACCAGAACCCACACTTTATGTACTTTTCATAGAGCTACTCCTTCTGCAAGGTCTTTTGTATAGTTCTTAGATTCTCCTTAAGATCCTCCTTGGTTTGGGAGTGTATCAGAATATCATCGATAAATACTACCACAAATTTGTCAAGGTAATCCCTCAAGACTTTATTCATCAAGTCCATGAATATTTATAGAGCATTAGTGAATCTGAAATGCATTACTATGAATACATAATTCCCATATCATTTACGAAATTCTTTCTTGGGGATATCTTTCTTCTTCACCCTTACTTGATAATATTCCGACCGCAAATCCACTATGGAGAAGTATTGGGCTCCACGCAGCTGATCAAACAAGTCATCAATTCATGGGAGAGGATACTTGTTCTTTATAGTGATTTTTAAGATCACAATTATCGAAGCAAAGGAGCATTGACCCATCCATCTTCTTGAAGAAGAGGACCGGTGCACCCCATGGTGAATCAATTGTGCGTATAATCCCGTTATCTAGATTCATTTGTAGTTCATTATTCAACTCCTCAATCTCTACAACAACCACACTATACAGAGTCTTTGGTATTGGAAACTCCCCAGGTATAAGGTCAATTTGGAATTAAACATCTCGTCTAGGAGGAAGACTAGGCAATTCATCAAGAAACACTTCAGTGAATTACCTCACAATAGGCATGTCTTCAAGGATTGTCGCTTCCTTGGACTCAATCATCAAATCCAGATATGAATGCTCATAGAGAATTAATTTCCATGCTTGAGATGATGGATCTAAAGAAAATTCATCTTCCTCCTTACACTTATACTAAATCGGGGGGTCGATTCTCCACATGGAGAGTGATTTCCATCTCCCATCAATTTATGTTGGCTATATATAAGGGAATCCAATCCATGGAAATAATTACATAAAATTCCACCAGAGGGTGTATGATGTTTATTGGTGGGAGATTCAATCCACCGATTATGATCGGGGATGACTTATATTCATGGGATGCAATTATTTCCCCATTTTCAGTACTCAACGACATCTTTACATCCATGATTTGTGGTGGTGTTGGGATTGTTCTACTAAACATTCTAGATATATTAGAATGCATAGAACCTAAATAAAAAATCATGTTCACTATTATTGAATAAATAACTATCATACTTGTTTCCAATTCAATGATGGGGTTCACTTAGGCAGTAGTGATGGAAAAAGATCTCCCTTGTTTCCTTGGAGGTTTTTGGTTGCATCTGAAAACCCCTGGATTGGGGAACTGATTTACAGGATGCCCTGGATCATTGTTGTTGTGGAAATGAACAACTCATTGAGGTTCAAACGAAGCGTTCCTCCCCTTGGTTGCATCTACCTGTTTCTCTTGTCGGCAGTTAGTAGCTAGGTTCCCTTCTCTTCCACACCTAAATCATTTACTCATCCCCTTCAAGAAATTTCTAGGGTGCTTCTTTCTGTGCCATTGGCTTGTGCGGTGCTGGATCATCTTATCACCATTGAATTTATTCATCGGACCACCAACATTGAATTCCACCTTACAATTCTTATCCACATAATACCCTTTAGATTTTACGGTCTCTATTTCGGCCTTGAGGTCACATCAGACAATTCCCTCATAGCTGTCAAAGTCACGAATCGCTAGCACTTTCTGTAGGCTAGGTTTCAGTCCACTATAAAAGCAGTCAACCTTGAATTCAGGGGTAATGACAAAGCTGAAGGTGTATCATGTAAGCCTTGTGAATTTTTCCTCGTATGCTCAAACAGATTTTTCATCCTTTTTCTTGAGGGAATGGAAGTCCGTTTCTATCTTAAGTCAGAGGGTGCGTGGAAAATATTTATCAAAAAACATCTTCTCGAAATCCTTCTAATCCAACACCTCGATCTCCTCCTCAGGCATGTTATTTTTGATCAATGTAAACCATTGATCTGATTCACCCTCCATATGATAAACAGTCAGAAGAACCTTCCCTTGTTCGAAACATTGAAGGATTGAAAAGATCCTTTCAATGGTGTTGATCCATTGTTTGGAAATTGAGGGATCAAATGATCCATTAAAAGTTGGAGGTCTTTGTCTCGTGAAGCTCTCGATAGCAACTTGAAATTTCCTATGGGGATGTGGTTGAACATTCCTCTTGAACTATGTTTCTATCCAATGCTAGAGTTAACTAAGAGTGTATCATGACTAATTTTTTGATTCATGCTCTCATTGGATTGGGCATCTCATTATAACAATCCTCGCATTGGTCTTTACATCGGTTGTTAGCCCGAGTCCTCCAATTACTGTCCATTGGCTAGAATAAAAATAAAGCTAGGGGTAACACATAAAGGGTAATCCAAAGACAAAAAATTGACTTATAAATATATTTTATTTCCTTAACTTACGAATCTACAGGCTTCAATCTATGTTAACCATGATCTAATTTCTAACATATATTGTTAGGGTAATTTTTTTCCTTTAATAATGGTTTATACTAAGCTTCTGAATTTACCAGTGCATATAACTGGGTGTTTCATAACCAAGAGTGCATCAATGCCAATTGTCATGCACCAGTTCCTGTTCAACACTAGCTTAAAGTGGTGTTTTTGGGTTTTACCCCTAGGATACATCTGTGATAGAGATTCCTCTACCTGATCCTATCCAGACATGGATGTATTTTATTAATAAACAACTTACTCAATACTCACTAATACATTTGGATGTTTTTATTATACTTATTATTGTCTCTAAGTCTTCACTAGGGTTTTCTAATCCTAATCCCAAAAATAACTGAACTAATCCTTTGATACCAACAATAACAACCCTACTATTATTACAAACATAAAAATTATTTGTTACATAAACTCTTCAATTGATACAACATGGAAGATCAATAGGTCTAGTGTCTTTGGTGATTAGGATAATTTCATAACAACTTAAAACATTAAATACATCATATTTATTGAATGATTCATTTACATGACCACTACATTCCCTCATACATAGCATTGCATGGGATAACCTGAGTACATGGATAAGAAAAGGTTGATCTATAATCACTACTAGAAAACAAGGCTATAGCCACAGACCTATAGACATGGTTTTATAAGTCCGTGGCTATAGCTTTGTTTATATTCACAATTCAGTTAAAATAGTGGCTAAATCATTGTTTATAGGCATGCTTAAAATATTAGTGTCTATGTTTTTTTTTGACCTTATATCGGGCTCTTCCTCCCCCGACCCATCGCGAACCACCTTTTACCCATGATCGCGGCCCTCTCTTCTTGGACTTCGTGGATTCTACTCTCAGCCATTGGGGTTTCTCCTCTTCACAAATTCTCCTCTCGGCGGTGACCTATCCTCTTAGCAGTGACCTCTCGGCAACGACCTCTCCTCTCGGCGGTGACCTCTCCTCTCAGCGGCGACCTCTCCTCGCGGCGGCGACCTTTCTTCCTCAATGGCCTTGGTGACCTCTCCTCTCCCCGATCCTCATCTCCTGAAAGTTCCCATACGACCTTCGCGATGCTACCCCATCCGAATCCCCCTCACGACGCTGCCCATCGCTACCACCGAATGAGGCCACCCGGTCTCCTTCTAGGTAACATATCACATCTTGTACCTCAAAGTTGATCACCCTTGGCCTTTATCTGAATTACATATACAAATTTCTCTCCATTGTAATTCTTCAAACTAGAAATTAATTCCAACAGACAAAGGATATTTTCATATCCCGTTGAAATTTCAAGAGGATCTATAGATATTTTGGTGGACTGGAAACCTCAATCTTAAACATGGATTACTCATAATTTCTAATTGGGACTCTAACTTCAATCCGCACACACAAAGGAATAAATTGGACAACATCTGGGTCAACCTACATGGTCTTAATTGGTTTTTTTGGAACCCAAAAATTCTGAATGATATTGTCTCCTCTTTAGGAACTCCCCTAAAAATTGATCATAGAACATTAAATGCCGACTTATGTCTCCTTTATAGAGTTATGGTGGGAATTAAACATGATTCAATGCTTCCCAACACAATTAATTTCAATTCAAATGACTACAAAACTGAAATTAGAATTGAATATGAGAGGAAAACTCTCTTTTGCAAACATTGTATGATCATTGGTCATACAATTTTCAACATTACAGTAATTTGAAAACAAGTAAAACAACCAGTTGAAAATGATTGGAAAGAAATTATGAGAAATAAAAAGGGTAAATCCCCTATGATAGATATACATGTACCCCTATCAAATAATTCTAAAACTTGGGTGAAATAGTCAAACAAAGTTACACACATAGGGGATAACTGAAATACTAATTGGGCTGATATGGATGAATAAGAAGAAAAATCCATTAAAGATAAAGGCCCATTAGAAGAAATTGAAATTTTTATGTTATACACTATTAGGATATCCAATAAGGACAAATCTATACTTTCTCAACCGAACAAATATTAGAATCTAACCAAAATTCGGAGCATAGACTAGGTAAAATCTTGAAGTGAAATGAATGAAATGCATTCCCTACAACCCCTCATCACTATGTGTGCACTAGATCATTTTTTGTTCAATCTATGGGTGATCACTCCTCATCTTTAAGTACTTGAAAAATAGAGGACCCTCCCTATTAAATGCCACTATTACATTATGGACAAAGATTCATACCAATAGTAAAACAAATGTACCAGATAATTTCTATAAAACTATATATTCAACTAGACATTCTATAGATTTTGGGAATCTATTTTCTATCCCAAAATCTGCTTAGGATATGACACATACTAGTAGTATGACTGCAAATGTTTCCATGGATTTGGAAACTGTTAAATCAATGAAGGTAAGTACACCCTCGGTATAGGTGACTAAAATGCAGGATCTTGTTGGATCCATTAAGAAGATTCCACCCATGGAAGAATCCGGGGTGGAGAAAAAATGGATCCAGTTACAACTTCTTCTTCTACTTTATACTCTTTTTATGGTTCACAACCTACTAATAGTGTTTATGTCATTAGTTCTATGATGCTTTTTAATTTGAATCCTACATACCAAACCATTAAAACTTCATTAACTCATGCTGTTATGAGATCTGTTAATCACTTATCTGTTATAAATTATAATAATACTACTCTTGGAATGAAGTTGGAAACCAAAAATTTAGAGAAGGATTTAGCTCCTTCTCCCCTTGCACACTCTAAATCTATTACCAGTTATGTAGAATCATGGAGTCAAATGAGTATTTTTAAGGTTGTTTCAACTGATACACATACCATGACTTCTAAAAGTATTAAAAATGATGTATAACATATCAAACCTACTTGAACATCACAGGTACATGACCCTAAACATATGTAGGCATGTAAAATTTCCTTTCCATTGAATCTATACCATCCAATAGATCTGGATACTGCCTAACAATTGATAGTGGATACTTCAATGTTTTCAGGTTCTCCTATTTCAACATTTATAATTAATGATGATTTCTCTATTAAATATGGAAACTGAAATTCTAATCATAATATCAATTATTTTCCGATCTGTTCTAAGAATTCTGTAGACTCACCTATTAATGATCCAATTAGGAAACCTACAAATAAGATTCTAGTGACATCTAGGAATGAACAAGAACAAGCCACTAAAAATAACTTAGAGGTTAGAAGTACTACAAGAAAAAAGGCTCTATAATAAATAAAAAAGGATGTTCTAACTCCAAATTCAGGTTTAAATGATGATCCCCTTTTGGAAATGTTAGGGTATCGCTAACTATGAAATGTTCATTATTTTAAAAAGAATGGTTAACAAACATCATCCTATTTTATTTTCCATTGATAAAACTAAATTGTTTTTCCTCTATATAATCACATTTATGCCAACATAATTATGTTTTTACTACTGAAATCAATAATAAAGTCAATTCTGATTCTTTATAGATATTTTCACACTCTTATGTACACAATGTTAGTGTTTTCAATATCTATGTACATATATTTACTTGAAACTTTAACATTTATGGAACACATACTTTCTGCTCCTTTGTCAATTCTAAAAATAGATACCAAGAAGGAACTATTTGGAATGATCTCTCATCCCTAGGCACTAACATAACAACCCCTTGTTTCTAATTGGAGACTTTAATTACGTTCTTAACTCAAGCGAGAAAATTGGACCTTCTCATGCTTCCATTTCAAAGAAATAATTTAAAGCCTGAATTGAAGACACTAATATCATTGAAATGAATCTCACCAGTGTAAAATACACTTGGTATAGAAGACATTACTACAAAGTGCTTGCCTCCAAATTGAATAGATACTTCATGAATGTCCCTGCTATAGATTAATGGGACACTATCTCCAGCACCACTATTCACAAGCTAAATTTGGATCATCATACCATCTGGTTCAATGTCTCATCTATTGTGATGAAACCTCAATTGCCTTTTATATTTATCAATGTGTGGTTCTATGATGATGATTTCACCCTTATCATCTTAAACTATTGGTCTTCAATGTCTCATAACAATGATTCTTTTGCTAGAAACCTCAAATTGAAACATCTCAAACAGACTCTAAAAACATGGTGCAACTCTAAAAGCAAAAAAGTTAACAATGACATCATGATTCTTGAGAATGTTCTCAATGATCTAAAAAAACACCAACTCTGACCTCATCACTGATCCGACTCAAGAACTAAACACTATAGTCAAACTAAACTCTTTGCTCACATTCAAAGAAAATATGACAGAAAAGGAATTTAAAATTAAATGGTTAACTGACGGTGACAGAAATACCAAATTCTATAATGCGCTTCAATGAACCAAGAAGGCTTGTAGGTCGTTAACCTTTTTAAAGGATAGGGACAACCTGCTTGACAATGAGGGGCAGGGGTGCAAGGGGAGGGGGGCTGTATTGGAGGGGGGTGAAGGGGTCTAGGGGAGCATTGTGCAGGGGGTAGGGAGGGGGGAAAGGGGTGTGTGGGTGCAGGGGTAGGGGGTTGTCCAAGGGGATCGGGGGGTTGTCTTAGAGGGAGGGGGTGTAAGGGGGGGTGTCCAAGAGGGAGGGGGTGGGGTGTCCAAGAGGGGGGTTCCCATCAGAGAATTCTATAAAAAACATAATAGGTCATTGTTCAATCATCTATGTTTTAATGTGGGTGTTGAAGGTACACCAAAATAATCTTATGTGGTCATAGAGAGGTGTGACTATTCATGATTTTTTATAATTTGAAACATTTATTAATTATATTAACCATAATATTTGTTATGATTTTTTTATTGAAATTAATATGTCTACTCTTGTAATTAATGAACACATGATATTGTTATCATTTCATTATTGTTATTTATGCATTCATGTAAAGCATCATTACAAATAGTATTGACAACGACATTGCAATGTTCCTTATAGTAGGGTTGGGTGGGGAGAATTTTATAAAAGGTGTGTAGTTCGACTATTTATCATTTATGAATTACTATTTATTGTAATTTTATCCATTTCAATCATTAAAATTGTAAAAATTCTTTTATATTCATTTAATGTTATATATTTTCCAATTCCATTTTAATTGATTTCATTTATGAAATATATAATTTTCAAGTTTAATTCTACAGTTTAGGTGATTCTTCTTAATCTTCCAACATCAATGGAATTGAAAACAGTGAAATTGCTATATCATCTTATTTTATAGATTAAAATTAACATTTATACTCTTTTAAATAATGATCACATGGTATAGTTATCATTTCATTAATGTGATTTATGCTTTCAGGACAAGCATCATTGGAAATAGAATTGACAATGCAATTGCAATGTGCCTTAAAAAATTGTTGGGCAGAAAGAATTGTATAAAAGGAATGTATTTCGACTATTTCACAATTATCAATTAGTATTTATTGTAACATTATGCATCACAATCATTAGAATTGTCAAAATTCTCTAGGATTCATTTACTCTATACATGGCTGTATTTTTTCCTCTTAAATTTTTGGTTTTATCGCTTCTCGATACAGGTCCTCAATTGGAATTTCCTATCTTCATTATTATTTTTCATAAATTTATTGGAATTTTACATGTAGATGAAGTTAATTGAAATTCCAATGAAGTTGAATTTGACCAAAGTTATATTTAGATTCTAAATTTTATGCTTTAAGTTTGATCAATTTTTATCACTATTTTTATTAGCATTGTTTTTCAATTGTGTTTTTTATGATTTTATCTTGTGGACCAGAAGAGTATAAATTATTAAAAATTTCATTGATTTAATGATTTCACTTTGATATTATATTGAATAAACACATCAACATGTGCCCATAAATCTGAAATATGTACCAATTTTCACTACATCTTCAGGTTAGGTCACTTATTTTATTTGTAAATTTATTACATTGGGTTCGAACTGTTATATTAATAAATTTCAAACAATATAAATCATGATAGTATATAAGAGTTCATTTTATGTCAGGAACATGAAGCAACTGACACCGAGCTATATTATACTATGTTCCAGAAAAAAACATAAATTATGGTTGCATGTTTGGGGGCTTCAACACCATATATGTGTACATAGATTAACTGTCCAGAACGTGTACATATTAATACATTTTTACAGATATTGTTGAATTTCGGTGTACATATATTGAACTTTATTCCAAAAATTTACAAAATATCTATGTACATATTAATATAGTAGGGATGTTGGAAATTAAATGCATCTATTTTTAGATGAGATATGGTTCCAAATTTCAGAACCAATATAATAATTCACTATCACTATGGTAGTAGTGTGGATGGACCTCTATTAGAAAGGCATCACTGTAGTTAGGGGTATCCCTCTATTTTATATTGTTTTCCTTCAAGAGGTGGGAGGTGGATTCATTTGAGTAGAAGATGCTGCAAGATTAAGAAGAGCTCTAGAGGGATAATGTTTCAATCCAATCCCACCACCAGAAATAGGTAGTATATTCTAAACTCATAGTGCCATTTTTTGTGGACCATATGATGATGCATACAAGGGATGGACATGATCAGGTACTGCTTGAGATAGTTTCAGGTATGATATGTGTATACTGTATATTCTCACATATACATATCAATATAGTTTTGACCCTACCTTTTCTTATTCTATATTTCAATTGGGACATAGAGGTAGCAGTGGATTCCCTAGCTTGTCTCCATGTAATAAAGAATCATATTGGGGGAGGCCATCTTCACACCTGCATTATCTTTTAGTGTGATTTTACTATAGGGAAATAGAGGTTCAATATGTGTTTAACCAGCAATAATGTGTTACTGCCTCTCTCAATGCAGTGATCTGGAAATTTTGAAGAATATTGTAGTTGCAACTACTCTTGTAGTCAAAGACATTGCCATTCAGTACATAGTTGATTCCTGTATAGCTATAATTATCCAAATCAAAATTTCCATCAAATTTCCTAGGAGTTGAGATAAATCAATTTCTAATTGGTGAATTTGCTAATTAGATTCCTTCTCACCAAATATTTAACACAGGTCTGCAGACACCCAATATGGAATAGATGCTATGATAACTATAGTGATGATGCAAAGATCATTAGTGACTAAGATTATAATAGGTTTACATAGAGACATTCCCTCTAATTACCCCATAAACTGCACTTATTTGGCTGGACTACATGCACATTGTGCACTAATTTTTTAAACAGGTTGTAACATTTGAACAAAATTTATTTGGTTGGTTTATTCTAAAAATTACTATATTGATCCTTAAATAATCATCTTTTACATATGTAAAAAAATAATTTGTAACTTCTTAACACTTTATTGTGGAATGTTGGAAAATATTTCTTGATTATTGAGTTATTCATGTTGGCCCATAGATACACTCTATAAAGGGAGTTTCAATGGAAAAACTTTGGAGGGGTATTCATTAAAAATATGAATAATGAATTTTGTATAAGTACAGTCCACTAAAAGGTATTAAAATTGGTTATTTATTTAATATACATCATAGTGTTGGGTTTCATGAACGGTTTTCTTAGAATTTTGGGATTCTAATTGTTTCATATAAGATAAATAAGGTCTTTTGATCATTTAAACCCCCTTAGCAGTATTAGACCTATGTTTTGTGCTTGGTTCACAAGATCATGTTCTAAAATGAAGAAATTGTGGGAATCGTTTATGATGTTGAAAATTAGAGCACCATGTTTTATAATAGATATGGGGTATATTGTTAAATATGACTAGAATATGCAGTAGTTGGTATTATGAAATTATAATTGGTGCTTAATGATTATTATATGGTCTAACCACATAACACATAAGATTAACATAATGTTAATGTCACACAAGTCATGTGCACTGAAGATAATTATACATAGTAACTTTTCATAAGCCGACATTTCAATCTCAACTTATACAGGTCCACACATAGATAATTATAGGTAGTGTCTAAAATAATTTGTAATGTTTTAACACTTTATTGAAATAGTTTGTACCACACATTTATGTTTTTAATATATTTAGTATAATCAATATTCATGCAGGGTTTTGATCCTACTTACAAGGTGACATGATGGATTAACACTCGATTTTGGAGAAATACAACATCATGGAAGACTGGAGAAAGGGTATATTTTCAACTAGTGAGTCATTTAATTTTTTTCAGTTAACAGTATCTTTTACTTTTATTAAATATGATATGTGCCCATGTATATATATATAAATGCATACACAGGTGAGTGGAGAATGGTATATGCATATAAGAATATGTGCAAGGATCCCCTTGCACATGCTCATGGCCATGCGGGTGTGTGCATAGTGGCTACATGTCCTTGCATGTGTGTAAAGGTGTGTATACCTAGTGGGGGAGAAGAAAATTTTAGTTAGAAATCTGCAAGATCCAAAGTGGATGGTTTGGTTCCACCTTGAGGTAGGATCCCTCTTTTAGCCTCTTTAATTAAAGAATGCTTTAAATTTAAATTAGGTTCTTTATTAATTATACTTAATTATATTTAATTGAATATAATGAATAAGTGTTATTTAATATAATTGTTTCATTTGATAAATAAAGTCATGTTTTTATAATAAAACCCCTCCAATGGAGGTGCGCTGTCTGCGAAAACTCACAGTGATAGTTATGTTGATCTAGTTTCTTAAATTATTTCATTTGATTTGTGCTAAATTATTTTTACTGTAAATGTTAAATATAATTAAATGAACTATTTGATAAAGAAATTCCATGATTTTTTAATAAAACCCCTCTAACGGAGGTGCGTTGTCTTCTAAACCAATGAGTAGTGATATTTATTTGTATCATGTTTAGATTTTGTTTGAGTCATTCATATTCCTCTTGTTGGTGTTTGTTTTGGGGATAGTTAGGTTTTTTTCATTGAATAATATAGATTGTCTTATCATACTCATTTAACTCAAATGACATTGTCTGAGTAGGCATATGCCTTGACCATGAAAGTTTATTTTTCTCACATTGAATATTATAAATAAAATTTCCATGTTAAGTAAAAGTGAATGAATTTGTAAATGGTTTGTGTAGGGTTTATGATTCTTTTTCATCGTTTTGTTGCCATTTAGATGTTGCATCATTGTGCTACTCTCTAAAACCTTCTCTGGAGATCCCTTGTTATAGCATATTAAATAGTTGATCTGTTCCAGCATCTGCCAGCAGGGCGACGGTCGGAATGTTTCCCTGCCTCCTCTCACTCACTTCGCTCCTGGCCTACAGATTCTACCACGTGGATGTCGCTGGACTGGGCCAACATGCCGCGGTCACGCCACTGTCACGATGTGGTCACGTCGTTGTCATGCCATGATTTGGCCCTAATCCAGGGTGACACCCCGCGGAGGTTCGTAGTGATAGTATTCCATGAGTCTTTTGATTAATGATGAGATTGACTAATCACAATTTGTACCGGCAGGGCGACGACTGGAATATCTCCATGCCTCCTCCCGCTCCCTTCAATCCTGGCTAGAAGATGCTGCCTACTAATGTCACTGGGTCGGGCCAACACTATGCGGTCACAACGCAGTCACATGGCGGTCACGTCGTGGTCACGCCACTGTCACACCCCTATCACGCCGCGGTCATTCCTTTGTCACACTGTGCTCACGCCATGGTCACATCGCGGTAACGCCATGATTTGGCCCTACTCCAGGACAACACACCACGGTGGTTTACAATGATAGTATTCCATGATTCTTGTGATTAATGTTGAGAATGACTAATCAAAATTTCTACCGGTGGGGCGATGGCCGGAATGTTTCCCCTACCTCCTCTCGCTCCCTTCGTTCCTGGTCGGATGATGCCGCCCCGCAGATGTCACCGGACCCGGCCAACACGCCGCGGTCACATCGCGGTCACGCCTCAATCACGCCGCGGTCATGCCACAGTCACGTCAGGGTCACTCAGTGATTTGGCCCTACTCCAGGAAGAAAACATGCGACAGTTCGCAGTGATAGTATTCCATGAGTCTTGTGATCAATGTTGAGACTGACTAATCAAAAATTTTGCTGGTGGGGCGATGTCCAGAATGTTTCCCCACCGCCTCCCGCTCCATTCAATCCTGGACAGATGATGCTGCCCCACGGATGTCACTGGACCAGGCCGACATGCCGCGGTCACGCCGCGGTAATGCCATCATTTGGCCATGCTACAGGATGACACCCTGTGATGGTTCACAGTGATAGTATTACATGGGCCTTGTGATCAATGTTGAGACTGAATAGTCACAATTTCTACCGGTGGGGCGATGGATAGAATTTTTTCCCGCCTCCTCCAACTCCCTTCGCTTCAGACTAGAGAAAGGGTATATTTTCAACCAGTGAGTCATTTAATTTTTTTCAGTTAATAGTATCTTTTACTTTTATTAAATATGATATGTGCCCATGTATATATATATATAAATGCATACACAGGTGAGTGGATAATGGTATATGCATATAAGAATATGTGCAAGGATCCCCTTGCACATGCTCATGGCCATGCGGGTGTGTGCGTAGTGGCTACATGTCCTTGCATGTGTGTGAAGGTGTGTATACCTAGTGGGGGAGAAGAAAATTTTAGTTAGAAATCTGCAAGATCCAAAGTGGATGGTTTGGTTCCACCTTGAGGTAGGATCCCTCTTTTAGCCTCTTTAATTAAAGAATGCTTTAAATTTAATTTAGGTTCGTTATTAATTATACTTAATTATATTGAATTGAATATCATGAATAAGTGTTATTTAATATAATTGTTTCATTTGATAAATAAAGTCATGTTTTTATAATAAAACCCCTCCAATGGAGGTGCGCTGTCTGCGAAAACTCACAGTGATAGTTATGTTGATCTAGTTTCTTAAATTATTGCATTTGATTTGTGCTAAATTATTTTTACTGTAAATGTTAAATATAATTAAATGAACTGTGTGATAAATAAATTCCATGATTTTTTAATAAAACCCCTCTAACGGAGGTGCGTTGTCTTCTAAACCAATGAGTAGTGATATTTATTAGTATCATGTTTAGATTTTGTTTGAGTCATTCATATTCCTCTTGTTGTTGTTTGTTTTGGGGATAGTTAGGTTTTTTTCATTGAATAATATAAATTGTCTATCATACTCATTTAACTCAAATGACATTGTCTGAGTAGGCATATGCCTTGACCATGACAGTTTATTTTTCTCACATTGAATATTATAAATAAAATTTCCATGTCAAGTAAAAGTGAATGAATTTGTAAATGGTTTGTGTAGGGTTTATGATTCTTTTCCGTCGTTTTGTTTCCATTTAGATGTTGCATCATTTTTCTACTCTCTAAAACATTCTCTGGAGATCCCTTGCTATAGCATATTAAATAGTTGATCTGTTCCAGTATCTGCCAGCAGGGCGACGGTCGGAATGTTTCCCTGCCTCCTCTCACTCACTTCGCTCCTGGCCTACAGATTCTACCACGTGGATGTCACTGGACTGGGCCAACATGTCGCGGTCACGCCACTGTCACGATGTGGTCACGTCGTTGTCACGCCATGATTTGGCCCTAATCCAGGGCGACACCCCGCGGAGGTTCATAGTGATAGTATTCCACGAGTCTTGTGATTAATGATGGGATTGACTAATCACAATTTGTACCGGCAGGGCGACGACCGGAATATCTCCATGCCTCCTCCCGCTCCCTTCAATCCTGGCTAGAAGATGCTGCCTACTAATGTCACTGGGTCGGGCCAACACTATGCGGTCACAACGCAGTCACATGGCGGTCACGCCGTGGTCACGCCACTGTCACACCCCTATCACGCCGCGGTCATTCCTTTGTCACACCGTGCTCACGCCATGGTCACGTCGCGGTAACGCCATGATTTGGCCCTACTCCAGGACAACACACCACGGTGGTTTACAGTGATAGTATTCCATGATTCTTGTGATTAATGTTGAGAATGACTAATCAAAATTTCTACCGGTGGGGCGATGGCCGGAATGTTTCCCCTACCTCCTCTCGCTCCCTTCATTCCTGGTCGGATGATTCCGCCCCGCAGATGTCACCGGACCCGGCCAAAACGCCGCGGTCACATCGCAGTCATGCCTCAATCACGCCGCGTTCATGCCACAGTCACGTCAGGGTCACTCAGTGATTTGGCCCTACTCCAGGAAGAAAACATGCGACAGTTCGCAGTGATAGTAGTCCATGAGTCTTGTGATCAATGTTGAGACTGACTAATCAAAAAATTTTCTGGTGGGGCGATGGCCGGAATGTTTCCCCACCGCCTCCTGCTCCATTCAATCCTAGACAGATGATGCTGCCCCACGGATGTCACTGGACCAGGCCGACATGTCGCGGTAATGCCACGGTCATGCCGCGGTAATGCCATCATTTGGCCCTGCTACAGGATGACACCCTGTGATGGTTCACAGTGATAGTATTACATGAGCCTTGTGATCAATGTTGAGACTGAATAATCACAATTTCTACCGGTGGGGCGATGGATAGAATTTTTTCCCGCCTCCTCCAACTCCCTTCGCTTCAGACTGGAGAAAGGGTATATTTTCAACCAGTGAGTCATTTAATTTTTTTTCAGTTAATAGTATCTTTTACTTTTATTAAATATGATATGTGCCCATGTATATATATATAAATGCATACACAGGTGAGTGGAGAATGGTATATGCATATAAGAATATGTGCAAGGATCCCCTTGCACATGCTCATGGCCATGCGGGTTTGTGCATAGTGGCTACATGTCCTTGCATGTGTGAGAAGGTGTGTATACCTAGTGGGGGAGAAGAAAATTTTAGTTAGAAATCTGCAAGATCCAAAGTGGATGGTTTGGTTCCACCTTGAGGTAGGATCCCTCTTTCAGCCTCTTTAATTAAAGAATGCTTTAAATTTAATTTAGGTTCTTTATTAATTATATTTAATTATATTGAATTGAATATAATGAATAAGTGTTATTTAATATAATTGTTTCATTTGATAAATAAAGTCATGTTTTTATAATAAAACCCCTCCAATGGAGGTGCGCTGTCTGCGAAAACTCACAGTGATAGTTATGTTGATCTAGTTTCTTAAATTATTGCATTTGATTTGTGCTAAATTATTTTTACTGTAAATGTTAAATATAATTAAATGAACTGTGTGATAAAGAAATTCCATGATTTTTTAATAAAACCCCTCTAACGGAGGTGCGTTGTCTTCTAAACCAATGAGTAGTGATATTTATTTGTATCATGTTTAGATTTTGTTTGAGTCATTCATATTCCTCTTGTTGGTGTTTGTTTTGGGGATAGTTAGGTTTTTTTCTTTGAATAATATAAATTGTCTTATCATACTCATTTAACTCAAATGAAATTGTCTGAGTAGGCATATTCCTTGACCATGACAGTTTATTTTTCTCACATTGAATATTATAAATAAAATTTCCATGTTAAGTAAAAGTGAATGAATTTGTAAATGGTTTGTGTAGGGTTTATGATTCTTTTCCGTCGTTTTGTTGCCATTTAGATGTTGCATCATTGTGCTACTCTCTAAAACCTTCTCTGGAGATCCCTTGTTATAGCATATTAAATAGTTGATCTGTTCCATCATCTGCCAGCAGGGCGACGGTCGGAATGTTTCCCTGCCTCCTCTCACTCACTACGCTCCTGGCCTACAGATTCTACCACGTGGATGTCGCTGGACTGGACCAACATGCCGCGGTCACGCCACTGTCACGCTGTGGTCACGTCGTTGTCACGCCCTGATTTGGCCCTAATCCAGGGCGACACCCCGCGGAGGTTCGTAGTGATAGTATTCCATGAGTCTTGTGATTAATGATGAGATTGACTAATCACAATTTGTACCGGCAGGGCGACGACCGGAATATCTCCATGCCTCCTCCCGCTCCCTTCAATCCTGGCTAGAAGATACTGCCTACTAATGTCACTGGGTCAGGCCAAAACTCTGCGGTCACAACGCAGTCACATGGCGGTCACGCCGTGGTCACGCCACTGTCACACCCCTATCACGCCGCGGTCATTCCTTTGTCACACCGTGCTCACGCCATGGTCACGTCGCGGTAACGCCATGATTTGGACCTACTCCAGGACAACACACCACGGTGGTTTACAGTGTTAGTATTCCATGATTCTTGTGATTAATGTTGAGAATGACTAATCAAAATTTCTACCGGTGGGGCGATGGCCGGAATGTTTCCCCTACCTCCTCTCGCTCCCTTCGTTCCTGGTCGGATGATGCCGCCCCGCAGATGTCACCGGACCCGGCCAACACGCCGCGGTCACATCGCGGTCACGCCTCAATCACGCCGCGGTCATGCCACAGTCACGTCAGGGTCACTCAGTGATTTGGCCCTACTCCAGGAAGAAAACATGCGACAGTTCGCAGTGATAGTATTCCATGAGTCTTGTGATCAATGTTGAGACTAACTAATCAAAAATTTTGCTGGTGGGGCGATGGCCGGAATGTTTCCCCACCGCCTCCCACTCCATTCAATCCTGGACAGATGATGTTGACCCACGGATGTCACTGGACCAGGCCGACATGCCGCGGTATTGTCGCGGTCACGCCGCGGTAATGCCATCATTTGGCCCTGCTACAGGATGACACCCTGTGATGGTTCACAGTGATAGTATTACATGAGCCTTGTGATCAATGTTGAGACTGAATAGTCACAATTTCTACCGATGGGGCGATGGATAGAATTTTTTCCCGCCTCCTCCAACTCCCTTCGCTTCAGGTCGGAAGATGCCGCCCAGTGGATGTTGCCAGACAGGGCCAACATGCCGCGGTCACGCCGCGGTCACTCCACTGTAATGCCGTGATTTGGCCCTGCTCCAGCCACATCCAGCCCACACCTACCCCCTTCCACCTTCATTTCAGCCTGCTGCCACCAGCCTTACAGACTACAACATCCCCCCTACCACCTTCGAAGTAGGCCGCACCATCCCCCAACACCTGCAACCAGCCCCCTTCCACCAGCATTCCAGCGCCCTTCCACATGCATTCGAGCCTGCACCAGCCCCTGGCCACCTTCAATCCATCCCGCACCAGCCACCACACCATCCACCACCCCCGGCCTCCTACAAAACACCCATGCCAGCCCTCTACCACCTGCAAAACAACCCCAACCACCAGTTACAGCCCTCACTAGCCCCCGACCTCCTACATCCCAGCCCGCACCACCTAAATCCCAGCCCACACCATTTCTAGACCATACCAGCCCCATTCCACCATCATTCAGTGTTAGAGAACCAAGCATTGTTAAACCTAAAAAAGAGAGGGAGTATCACTATTTTCTTGGAAACATCAAACAAAATTGGATGATGATCAGAGTGGAGATTGTTGAGGGTGGTTCAGAAGATGGTGTCTCTTTTATCTAAAGAAATACATTCGTAAAGGCTATATCCAATTTGGAGGCAACAACCATATTGTAAACCTTTTTATACCAAGTGTATTTGGAACCTGTAAGATTTATTTAAATAATGTTTCTGTCTTCAATAGAGGTTTTGAACTGTCTTGTGGAGATCATAGCATGTGATTGAACAATTTATTCACTAGAATTGGGTATAGAATTGAAGTCCCCAATTATAAATCATGGTGTTATAATATAGAAACCTAGATATGTAAGGTCATCCCACAGGGGCATCATATCTTGATATTTATGCTTGGAATAAACAAAAGATCAAAAAATAATAGTGCCATCAAAAAAATTCGCATACAAAGGATTGCTCCAATTTGTTATAAATGTTAACATTTTGTATAGAAGAGTGTCAAAAAATTCAGAGAGAATCAACATAAGAGGAATTTTTTTATGCTAGTAAATGATTAACCATGGTAACAAAAATGACGGTATCTAGAAGAAAAATTAACTTTTTTTCAGTGATAGAAAACAAAATGGGTTAGTGGGTGTTAACCATTCTCTTTAAAATAGTAATGGTGTCAGATATAGAAATACCCTGACAATAACAAAAAAGGATATTCATTTAAACCTAAATTCGGAGTAAGAACTCCATTTTTGATTCTCAAACCCTTGTGTCTCGAAGTTATTTTGACCTTTTTAGACTTTTTTCTGATCTTGGTCTTTTCCTGATTTATTTTAGAAGAAGTCGGGGAACTGTTTGAATTTCGTACCTTATTATTACCCTTGGAGGAATCAATGCAGGGGTTATTCACAAGTAAGTCTATAGAGTCCTTAATAATACATGTATCATGGTCAACATCTTGATGAGTAATCAGGTTATCAGATTGAGTAGAAATATTAATGTTATCTGAAGTCTGAGAAATACCAATAGTATGATTGACAAAAGGGGGAGGAGATGTACCTGAAATATATGTATCAAGGTTATCATGTGAAGTATCAGATGGGTTTTCTAGCTTTTTTCTAGAACCTGGGGGAATCTGTGGTGTGTCCACCAGGTTCGGTTTCTCTTGATAAGATGATAATATACACCTCTAATTCTTGACCAATTCAATAGGCAGATTTGGGTTGGAATCTTTCTAATCTTGAAAACCCGAGGCAACCAAATTTCGATTTGGGTAACTGTCCAGAGAAATCTTTAAACACCCAGAACTTTAGGTGCCCTGGCCATCTCCTTGGGAGATTCACTGTCCTAACCATGTGGGGGTTAAGGGGTATATTCATAGCTAAATTTTTTCTCCACATAAGTGCCAGTGCTCAAGTGTAAACCCCCAAGAGGGTTTCATTTGTTCTACTTAGAATCATTATTCAAAATCGGCGTGGTCTAGTCGTCTTTTCTGTCAAGTAGTGTGCCAACATCTTTTGATTCACAGCCCAAAGAAGAAGAAGGGTATAAAGATTGAAAATTTTCAATCTTCATACCATTAATAAGATCATTATAAATGTGATGTGCTTTATTACCTTTTGAGGGGTCCAAACGAGTATCCCCTCCAGCTAAAACTGCAAAGGTAGGGTTTTTCGTAATATACAGGTCTCTAGGAAGTGATGAGCCTGTATGATCACCTATATTCAAAGCCGATTTAATATCCTTATCCAGAACCAAAGGTGGGTTTGAGTGACCTTGCATGCTGGGTGAATTGGTAAACATGATCTAAGATATTAACATGTTCTATAAACTATAAAATCATTGAGTAATTCAGTCAGTTGAAGCGAGTTCCATGCCATGAAATTATTGAATTGAAATGTATACAACATCAAGATATTCAATGGGAAAATCATTGATAGAAACATCAATAGCATTATGTTCCAAAAGATAAAAAAATTTGTAAAAATCTTACAAAGAATGTATCTATGTCTCTAAGAATATTTTTTATCATTAGAAATTGATAGAAACACTATAATAGGAATTCATTGAAAAGATATTCTGATGATATAGATTACACACCCATAATCTATTCAATCGCAATAATCATATCTTTAACATTTAAAAAATGGAACATTGACTGATTCTATAATTAATCCTCAAAAATGGAAGTTCATTGGAAATCACATAAGAAAAATTAATATTACTAAATCTCCCAAATAAGTGATATGACCTAAATAAAAGTTTTTTGACTCAACAATATCCCTATTTTTGAAAATCAAAAAGAATGTATCATAAATTATGAGAATATATGATTAAAATGAATTTAAAACAATACAACCAATAATATAAAATAAATATTATATAAATATAAAATCCGAGAAACTAAAATATCTCCTCTAAAAAGTTTTATTGTTAAAAACACATCCCCTTAACAATAACACTCCTCTATTAACAAAAATAAAAACTATTGAAAAGAAAACATATCGACTATAGTTAAATTTCCCCACCTTTTCAGGTTAAAAAATAACAACAAAGAGAACTATCATATAAATAATAATAATAACAATATATTGAAGTTAAAGCAAGAAACATGATAAACATACATAAATATTTATGAATCTTATTCCATTTGAGATAAGCAATGAATAATAAAAAGTAAATTCTCTCATTGTAATTTTATATTTCAACATATGATATTATATTCTCCTCAGTATTGAAAAATAATAAGTAAAAGAAACATCTATTACCCTTTTGGGATTACAGAATAAATGATACTTATTGATATAATATAATAATATAAGAAATAATCCTACTTGAAGTTATCTTATGGTTCATGAAAATGATATACTTCTCATGAATATGGTTCAAGAAAATGTTTTAATGAATTTTTATCATCTTACTTATAATTGACTTGAAAACATTAAAACTTTTATTTAATAATAAGAAAAAAAATTATTCCTTATTGAGATGTTTTATTATAATAATGATCTAATTTTTTTAAAATCCAGAAATATTATGTAAGCGTGAGAATTCCTTAAAATGATTAAAATATAAATGTAAATTTTTAAAAGTTAATTCATAATTAAATTTAACTATCATGGTTATATTAAATTATACATTTTTATTGAATAAGTTCATATTACATCTGATACATTGTATTCAATTATCTTCTATAGAATATAAAGATCCATCATTAAATGTTTGCATTGTTATACATACTTAATTTACTCCCCCTTTCAAAATGTGTTTTTCAATTCTTGTGGATAGTAAAATAATAATTGAAACATATTATTACATTTCATTAATCATACCTAAAAACATATTTAATATAATCAAAAAATTTATAATTTCAAGATTTTGTAAAAATTTATAAAAACTATTGTTTTGTTTATATATATTATGGAATAATATCTAGTTTTTATTTTTGATCACTAAGGATGTAGTGTCTTGATCAATATGTTTAATTTTTAAATTATTTTTTGGGTTCATATACAATGAAATTGGACTTGTTTTACCAAAATTAATTAAATATTCTGTAAAATGAAATGTTAAGTTAGTAAGGGTGTTCTATATCTGAAAATATCGAGTGAAAAAACATCCATCATCCACCTATTCAACTTTAGTAATAGAAGGGGATAATAATTATTTGTTTTTAATAGACTATGAAGCTAAGTCATCACTAGTAAAATGAAATATTCAAAAAGAACTATTTTTATCCATTATACACCCACAGAGGTCTTCATGAAAAAAATTAAAGAAAAATTCGGTTTTTAGAGAAAGAAATATCCCATCTTCTGATGTTATATTATGCAAATTGATGATCAATTTATCTATTTCCATATTTGCATGGAATAAATAAGTTTGGTAGCTTCTCAAGGGTCTTATCCACTCATATCCCTATCAAGGAGACACAATATCTTCACTCAATCAAGGATGATCTTTCCTTCTGATGTTATTTGGAATACCATTTGATAAATCATACCAAAATGGTGACTTTTGTTTCAGATCTGGAATAGTTATTCCAGCTTACTTCCCTTCATTTTCTCTCCTCTTGAGAACTAGTTTCACCTTCAATTCCCTAAATTATGTGGCACACTAATAATACAAAAATAATAAATAATTAGGGATTAAATGGATGTACTTGATCATTAATGTGAGTTTTTGGGTTGAGAAAAAAATTTCAACCATTTTGCCCTTTCCAATTTAGCTCCAAGTCTTGATGGACTTTTCATGCACGATCTTCTGGATTTTGAAGCAGCCTTGGGAAACATGGATTTCTTTCTTCCCTCCTCGTGTGATATTTTCTTTTCAACATGATGATAGCGCACGAGCTACTCCAGGATCTGTGCAAGGGATGTGTGTGTGGGAGGGGGGCTACTGTCCAGCAGGGGGGGTTGTCCTGGGGGTCCAGCCGGGGGGGCTTCTCTCTAGGAGGGGCTGCTATCTAGTGGGTCCAGTAGGGGGGTGGGGGGGCTACTCTCCAGGGGGGTCCTACGTGGGCGAAGGGGTGTGGAAGGGGGGTGCAAGGGGGTGTGTGCAAGGGGTGCAATGGATGTGGGGGGGGGGGGAGGGTGGAGACTATCCAGGGGGTCTAGTAGGGGGTTATACAATATTCTTGTTTATTGAGTTATATTCTTAGTGAATATTCTATGATGTTTTGTTTTACCATAATTTTCGGGGATGAGCACTACTATGTTATTCCTTGTGTTATAGGTACTTTTGAGCTGGTTCTAGACTTCATTGATAGTTTGTCTTCTATGGAGACTCATGTAAGTGTAGTTATGTGTTTTTTTGAAAACGGTGGGACAAAGCCCTTATATTGAAAATGAAAAAAGTCTAGAAACAAGGAGCTGCATAAGAAAGTTCACATGAGTCATTAAAGGACTCATAAAGAGGTTCTATGTTTCATCCTAATTTTGTCTATAATCTTGCACTCTGCATCCCGTAAAGCACCCCAATCCACTCCTCTACCTCATCCACGCCCTCACCCCCTAGTGTGCAGAGCTTAAAATTTTTTCCCTGTTGAAGAAGACATTCAATGTTCGAGTCGTCTGAGTTAGAAGCTTCAATTTATGACTCATCTTTTGAAGTTGACCAGTCCGATATTCCATGCCTACATCCACGACATCGAGCATGCCTTCCCTTTTTCCAATTTGCCTATTTCCAGAATACTTCTTGATAAATATCGTCTGTAATTGAAAGTTGTTTCCCTTTTGCATTATCCTATTCTATTACCTGTTGTGAGTGACACAAGAAGGTTCTGTCCACTTTGACCACCTTGTGAGGTTCAATGACTCATTCTTCAACTGCGGTACTTGAATTATTAAAAATGATACCACCAAGGGGGTTAGAGGGTGTCAACTACATATCATTGCTCTTGTCCGAATCAGTCTTCATTAAAAGCTGCAAAACAGGGGGACAGTCCTGTGTCTCATTGCTCATAAGAGCATTTTGGGGATTGCATGACAAAGTAGAGTTGTCCAGTAAGTGAGAATCAGCTATGGAGTTGTCTCCTCAGATAGTCTTGGCCTCAACCTTTAAAACAGAATCAGAACCAATCTAAATTCCATGTTTCAAAGTATGAGAAAAGTCCTGCTTTGTGGCAGGAGAATCAGAAGTGGAATGCTCATCCTTGCTAACAACAGAAAAGGTAGGTTTAGAATCTTTTTTGACAACAGAAGAGGATGAGACTTTCGAAAAGCATCTCAAGGAACCTTCTTTAATACCATAGGATTTCCCCAGGGAATATCCTACCATTTTTGGACCCATCTTTTGTGCTTTGTTATCCTATTATGACAAGACCATAGCAGTTTTCCCTTGTTCAACAATATCATCCCATTAATTATCCGGGGGGTGTCCAGGGTATATCCGGGGGGTGTCTAGGGTCTGGGGTTGTGTTCTAGGTCTATCTATGGGGTCTCCAGGGTCGTTTCGGGGGGTGTTCAGGGTCTGTCTCGAGGGGGGGGGGGGGGTCCAGGATCTGTCTGGGGGGGATCCAGGGTCTGTCTAGGAGGGGGGCTTTGCAGGGGGCTGTCCAGGGGGGGTTTATGTTCGGTGGGGGTGTCCAGTGTCTAAAAGGGAGGGGTCTGCAGGGGGGTGGGATATTGCAGGGGGGTGTATAGGGGGTGGGGGGTAATATTTTTATAGTTTTTTAGACCCTATAGCCATGGTTTTGAACCATGGATATGGGTCTATTCAGACGGTTTCTAACCATGGCTATAGGTATAATTCCATGGTTTCTAACTGTGGCTATAGGTCTAATGCCATGGTTTCTAACTGTGGAAATAAATTATGTACCTCCTCTTTTATAGCCACATTTCAAAACTGTGGCTATAGAGATATTACCGTGGTTTGAACCGTGGATGTATACCTAGAGCCACAGTTGGAGGACCTATAGCCAGGGTTTTAAACCGTGGCTATAGCCCGAATTTCCAGTAGTGAAAGCCCAATAAGAGAATAAACATGGAATAAAATGAGGAATACAATTCGTGTTATACAATAGGTATATCAATGGATAACAAGAGAAAAATGAACATAAATTCATCATAATTCATGATAATCATAACATTTATATGTAGCAACAACACTTAACATGGAATTATCATAAGCCAAGGCTCATTGCACAAGGAGCATGAGTAAAACCTCATTGCACATGAATAATGAGTAAAAACTATTTTCACTTAAATTAGAGTGATTTAACACCCATTTCATATGACATTTCATGATACTAAACTTTAACCAATGCATTGGAGTGATATTAGGGTTCACCCTTCGTAAACATTTCATTTCATGCATAAGTGTGCTAGATGATCAAAGAACATGCATTCATAAAACAACATAATTTATTCCATGAATAAGGAATATGGAATTAATACATGAAACTATTATATTAATATGTAAATATGTATAAAGTTGAATACCCTTGATAGAGAAATGAGAATGATATTCACTACACAATGACTTTGGCTCGAAAAACACGGGGTGCAATTTCAGTAGCATAACAACGTGACATAAGAATTCATAAAATAATGGTTGATGAGAAAGAAAGTGGTGTCACATAATATTTACATGAAATTGAAAATAAGGTGGTCATATAGATACATTTCCAAAAATTTGTAATGGAATTTATATTCACAGTAAAATAGAATTTCTTGAATGTAAATCAAGAGATAGAAATTCATTTCAGAATTTCAGCATTGTAACATGTGTACAATGGAGGAATTTAATGAGAGATAAAGGGGTATATCGTCATTGAAACATAAATAGGGAAGTATGGGTGAGGATATAAATCATACCCCAACATTTATAATTGTAAATAAAAGGGCATAACAATATTAAGAAACTTGAATAAAAAGAAAATGGTATGAATCCCTTACTTGGAAGTGTGACCCCAATGGCTTGGGAGAGGCTTGTGAGAGGATTCTTGGGATATTGGGGAACCTTGGGATAATTCTAGAGAGAGGAGTTCAGGGTTTGGTCAAACTCCAAAGGATTTTAGTGAAGAGGAAGTGGGAGCTTGGGTGGGTTTATATTGAAAAGTAGAGGGAATTCTTTATTATTTAGGTTTGGGACACCTCACATTAAACTAAAAAAAACCACAAACCAGACCATAGTTTTTGACAATGGTGTTTTTCCAAAGTGAAGTGGAAAACTATATTTTATAATGCAAATGGAATAACTTCTTAAAATAATTGGTTTAATTATTTGCAGGTGAGTCACACTCTCAAGGAAAACATTCTAAAAAGACAAAATGTATTATGAGCCTTAAAGGGTCCACTAAATCTTTGTAAAATAAATCAAACAGACCCCAAATCACATTATGTTAATGGTAACACATATATTGGAAGAACATAAGGTTTATAGTATTTTATTACATCACTATTGGGTCATTATGATGTCATAAAACACATTATATATTTAAACAATATTTAATTTTTACCCAACAATTCGACAGTCTCAGAAAATTATGAAAAATTCCCTATTGGATAATTTTGACATCATGATTCCAAAAATAATATTCATTTTATAAAAATAATTTTTAAAATATTTGAATTTTTACTTTTAAAATAAATATCCTCATTTATCAAAAATTCAAGGCCTTTCAAAAAACTAATTTCAAACCTTAATAAAAATTACAATTGCATTCATAAAATTATATGATCATTTATATGTAATAAAAAGTAATTTAATAATAATAATAATAATTTATTAAAACATTATTTAATTTAAAAATCCCATAATTCATCAAAATAGATTTCTCAGTTTACTATTATCTAAAAATACTATTTGTTCTTTAAAAACTATTTACAAAGTAAAAATAATAAAATTAATGCACATTATTTATACAAAAATAATGTACATAGTCATAGTGTTAGGGTCTTATTACATAACCCCTTATAAAACCTGCAAAACCCCGAATGGTAAGGTCTATGATGGTGATAGACTCTTAGGGTGGCTCGGATAACATCGCTCGGGTGGTAATCTCTCTTAACTTCCACTTCTACCATAGTTGGTTCTGCTCAAGCCTAACGTGTTCTAGCTCAGCTTGGGATTGGTCCAGAGTGAAGCCCAATGATAACACCTCCTTTCTGAGAACCAAAAAATAAGCTTATTACGGGGAAATTCTATGGGATAAGGCCATCCTTTCCATTTTCTGAGTAAATTGGATTTGTTAAACCCCTATATTTATACAAATCATGTGATCACTGTTCAGTGGCTATATTTGCAACGACCACAATTCATAGCTGTATTTTAAAATCCAAGAACAAAAAACCAATGAATTTAACTTTATATATAACCATAATGATACATTTAATTAGATCAAGAGCAATTTCCATTATGAAATTTTGGGTCGTCACACATAGTCTCCCCACTATCACAGCATGGACCTCATTGCTAGTCAGCAACCTCTGGTGTATGGGGAGATGTTCTTGAGGCCATGTGGCCAACCAGGCAAGGAGCGCTGTTGGGTGGAATCTAGTTTCAAGACCTTTCATCACAGAACATTTCTATTAAAATATCACTTTAGATGGTTGCTAATGGCATGGACAAACATTAAAGGATTTCTATTAAATTACCCACCTCGTCATTTCTTAATATATAAGCAACTAAATATTAATCATGAAATTATATGGAATATTTCTATGACATGTTAATGCCATTCTCATCCTTTAATCATTTAAATTTAAAATTCTTAAAAAACATAATTTATTATTTCAATTAAACAATTAAAATTTCTATGAAAGGGATAATAGATCACCTCAAAGGTAATTCAAGTTCAATCCACCCATGGTTTCCCAATTAAATAAGAACCCACCAAAGCGGTGGTTCCAGGTAATTTTTCATAGACATTAAAAAATTATCAAAGCCCTTATTAAATACATAGGACTCTTCTATTCATTTAATTAATGGATTCAAATACATTTAAGGGAGTTTCATTAATAATGGGGAGTGAAACACACTTAACTATCTATATAAACACTTTGATGTTGATGTGAAAAAATTAAACCACCTGTTGTTGGTGCGTATTAGATAACCCATCCAGTATCAGCTCCTGATTTCCCTCCGAAAGGGGAAAACATAAAGAATGGATAAATAACCTATTAATTGGGTATATTATCTTACATGTAAATAGTCAATCTGATAGAAAACCAAATTATTAATGGGAAAAAATTAATTGAGAACATGCGAATGTGGATTCTATGAGACTACCATCTCATGATTCAATGTATAGATAGAGAAGACATATCAATTCTTAATATAGTCATCAAATGGGGATATCTCAAGCTATGGATGTCAAACAAGAGAATAAGTGATGAATATTAGGTATGATATATAATTGATATGGTTAATTTCATAAATTAACCAAATTAATGTGGTCACAGAGTTTGGCTATACAGTTGGCCAAACCATGAAAAAACTATGTGGCTATTGCAATAGGAAAGGGGAAGTTCATTCGATTTCCTCTCCTAGTTTAACTAACCATGATTAAATCTTATCTCAGGCACTATTAAAAAATCATAGACACGTATACATGATGATGTGCCTAAAATTACACAGTTTAAAAAATGGTGTGGCATATACTTTCTCACTTTATAGCCTGACATGTTTAAAATTATCAATAAATACTTCCCCGTATAGTTTTTACTAACTGTGTGATAAACATTTTTCAACCTAAAAGACTTGTTCTAAAATCTAAACCATACCTATACACCCCACTACCCAGAGAAATGAAAATTTAATTCTCCTTAATCAATTTTTTAGATATTTAAAATTAAAAATGGAAGAAATTAAATTCTCCATTACTAATAAGAGAACCCTGTTATTATAAATTTGAGAATAACATTTGAAGACCATACCCTGTATATCAAAGATCAAAATTATGAGTCATGGAAAAAATATTGGTACATCATTGGACTTGAATCAAAAGATATTCAACAATCAGGATTCTTGATATAATAACATCTACATAAGATATAGTATTGTGACATCCACTTATATATGGGAAATCATTTCCTTAGTACTCAAGGATCAATTCCCAAATATTTAAGGGAACTATATGGGTGGATACACCTCAATATCAAGACACAAAACCATCCCTAGTGGCATCAATTTCAAAATAGTAGAATGGTTTCACTCCCCTAAATAGTATTTTATTCAAGTTTCACTTCCAAGACCTTGATTGTAGGAAAAGACACTTAATGAACCGAGTTTATACCCAATTCTAGTTATGTCTGTCTCATGAGATATAAATACTTACCCAATGCATTTTAGGGAGATATAGGTCCCAGCTATATTTGGGTATAGCATAACCACCATAATTGTTTTATAAAATATCCATCTTTCTATAATGAAAATTATATGTATGTGCACCAGAAGATATGAAAACCTTCATTTTATCATAACCCATGAAAATGAAAGTGTTTTATAAACATTTCATCATATACTATCCTATATAATATTAGTAGGCTTCAAAATAATTTCACCATTTCATCATATAAAGACAAATGAGTAATGTGGTTTTTATATTTGTTCTATCTGTTACTGCTTTTGGTTGAGAAATTAGATTAATAAATGTGTTCTCAACATAAACAAAAACCATTAATAGAAATAATAAGAATGTTATGTTTGGTACATAACATTAGTAAATCATAAATTATATCAAAGGATATCATCCATGATGGAGATGTATTTTAAAAGATCAAAAGGAATATTTCTAAATGGAAATAAGTTTTATTTTAAAATAAATTTTTAAAAATTAAAATATTTTTTAGATCCTTTTATTTTACAATAATAGTGAAAACATGTAAATGACGGTTTAAAGAAATCATTTATGAGGAAAATATCCTTTCCTCTTTGAAAGAAATTTTAAGGACTAATAAATTTTTAAAATATTTTTATTTTAAAAATAACCATGAAAAACTATGAAGAAATATTCAAATCGTTGATTGGTCATGATTATGGAAATTTTTGTTCATTTCATACATGTTAAAATGAAAATTCTATTCACATTTTCAATAAAATTCAAATAGGAAATGTTTGGAAAATGAAATGAATATTACTTTTAAAAAATCAGTAAAAATTAAAACATGGATAAAAGGGTAATTTAAAATAAAAATATAATAATTTCTCTTCTTTGAAAACATTTTCAGAAAATATGGTTTTAGAAAAACATATTTTCTTGACCAAAGAGAGAAATTTGGTCACGGTTTCTTAAAAACATAGTTTAAATTATTTTTAGAACCAATGAGTTAAAAATTATCATATTACATGAAAATATCATGAATAATTAGAGGAGAATAAAATTAATGAGTTTCTTGAGAGATATATAACAATATTTTGTCATCAAAATCATAATTATAAACAATCCTGATAAATAATGAGATTCTAACATAAAATCAATACCACTATGGTAACATTGTATCATAAAACCCAAAAAGGAGTTACATAAAATGAGAATTAAAACACCCTGAGGATAAATAAATTCATGATAATACATTTTAATACGGCTCTACATATAACTCATGAATGAATATATGTGCATACCATAACACACATCTCAATATAGGGAAAATAAGAAAACATCCCTTATGGATTTGGTATGTTTCAAAATGTAAATCCAATAAATTAGTGATAATTAAATGAATATTTAAATACAAATAATTATAAATGTAATAATTATAATATAAGTTTTGTGTTACAATTTACACCACATAAATGAAATAAGTGTTGAATATGGTTTGGCTCTCCTAGAAAATAAAATTGAGACGGATATACCTTACTATAATCTTTAATTTATATCGTACATGATTAAACTTATTGTGTAATAACTAATTTTTTTTATTAATATAATAAACAAAACACATTAAAATATATCTTATAATATATATTTTTTGGATATTTTATTACCAATTGATTAACAATTAAATATTAAAGTTATATTTCATGTAATAAGTGAGTTGTTTTTCATACATGTTTTATATTGTGATATTTTTTGTACTCTTTATTTTGTCATGGTTTATAAATTTATATAATATTTAACATGATATAAATAGCACATATATTAATTATATATGTATTTAGTGTATTCCATTATATTTAGAGATTGAGAATTAAATGCACTAATCCGAGAGATGGTATATTGTGCGTATTCATAAACATTATATCTATTTATTTATCGAATTTATTGATATAGAATTAAATGATATATATTATCATCATAGATTATTTTTATATCATATATAGAATATTGTTTATTAAAACTATCTTTAATACATTCCATTTATGGCATGAATGAATCACATCTCTTCATGAGGTGATAATATTCCATACACATCATAGATGATACCATATTCCTAAAAAGGAATTATATGAAGTTATGTATGCTACAATAATTCATTAATCACAATAAAATTATAGATATCATATATAAAAAATAAATTCACCATTATGACAATCATTAGGTTGTGGTAATGGTAAAAAGAATGACCTCTATTCACGAGGTGAAAATCCCCCATATACGCGAATGATGCATTATTAACCCATTAGATAGAATTAGAGATGGTTTTAGGTCATGAAATTATAAGAATAACATATAAATATATTAAATATACTTCTGTTAGTCCATCATCTTAGTAGAATAATTATTTAATAATGTGTGGGATGAAATAAAACAAAAACACTCATTGATGAACATTACATATTCTTTAGATATCCTCCTTATTTTGGTACCAAAAGACATAATTTGTGGGGTTTATGTAAAAAATAATGATAATCGGATAAGATTTGGGAATTTGGGATGTTATTGGTTTTCTTATTAACTAATCCAAAAGGTTTTTATGTGTTAATAGCATAGTAGAGGGGGTGATTTATATATGTTGGGGACACAACACAATAGTTATTTTTGAAAAGAATTGAGTGCTCTAACATTTTGAATATTTCACGAGTGATAAGGATGGGCCATTATAGAACCTTATAATAATTATGGGAAATATACTTCATTAAAATAATTTTTATAAAAGTGTATACATAATATTTTCCATAATATTTTTATTTAGACCCTCAGTAATCCCATTATTAATATTACCTTGGTAATTATTTATTAATGCATCCATTATTTATTTTTTATCAAAAATTCATTTGAACATATTAGATAATATAAATTATTTTTATTCTAAATATAGAGTCAAAATTTCAAAATTAAAATCACTTAATTGGAATATTTAATTTTAAAAATAATCTCATAGACGTGATGTGAATGTGTGGTTTTATTGTGAAAATGTTTCAAAGTTTACATAGTTTTTATATGTCAATTAAATATGAAATTGAACAAAATGAGATAAATTTAATTAATGGATGTATAAATGAGCTAATTTTACATTAAAAAAAATTTAAGATATAATATATCATTAAAAAATAATTAAATGAATGGTAAATTTTTAAATAAAATTTAGTGTGTTTTACTATTCATAAAAAATGAAACATTTAAAAAAATCCCAAAAATCCACAATATTCAATAAAAAATTAAGGTTTTAAAAATTAATTATATTCATTCAAATAAAATTTCTAAAATAGGTAAAAATTAATTTTAAAATAACTACACCCAAAAAGACAAAACCTTTTTTAGAAAATACCGTTTTAATCGTAAAATTTGATTTATTCAAATCTATATTCTAGAAAACACGTAAGATGATTGTAAAAAATATAATATAATATATAATATATAAATCTCATTTAAATAATTATCAATGTGATATTGTATTTGAATCCCATTTATGTGGATAGAATAGGTTTTTTAGAAAATGATTTCCATTATATTCAAAAAGTTTATATTTTCATTTCAAAGAAATTAGATTCAAAATAATTAATTATATATTCATGTAAAATCACATATTTTCATAATTTAGTTATTAATATTCGTACTCTCCATTCCAATGGATATGTGTTAACAATAATATAATAATATTTTAATTGTATTTCCCTTTTCATTTAAACTCAGTATTGTTTGTATTGAAAGGTAAAATCAGTCTTAATAAAAACATAACACAAACATAGTGTTTCATGTAGTTGAATATAAACCACAATTTACTTGTAAAAACCCAAAATAAATAATTCATGTAAAAAAATATTTATAAAATGTAAAATTTATTTTAAAAAATAATAATTTCACCCAATATTATCATGTTACATTCTACCCCCCCCCCCACCAATGAATTTATTCCTCAAAATTCATCTCATTCACCAAAGGATTAACATTTTGAAAATTCCTTCATAGAATCCCACATTGTACAAATTAATGATATAAGTCCCCATTAAAAGGGAAATTTTGTAACAAAATGGTATCATAATGTTACCCATAATTAGGTTTCTATATAATAGATAATAGGTAGGATGTGAAGATTTATACATGGAAGAAAATCATAAATAATTATAGAGTGTGATAATGATCAATGATAATAACAAATTGGGTGATCTAAAAAAGGATTGTAATGATAAGACCATAAAAATAAAGAGTCATGAAAAAGGTTATTGATATTATCATGAATGGCTATAAATGGACATAAATTTATTTCATGATACTTTTTTTAATTTTGAAAAACATTCCTCAGAAGATAAACTTACTTTATGTCATTAAATTTCATAAGAACAATATCTCTATTTCGTTTTTTCCTTGATAAATTTCCACTACATCTCATTCACCATGAAAAGTGAATTTTTTATACCTGAGAACTAAGTGATCAAAATATAAATATATATAATGATAAGTTATTACATCTATATTCAATTATCATCACACAATAAATTGTTATAAAAGTTATCCAAAATGAATAAATCGTCCTATTATGAAATAATACATTAATATCTAAAACCTACGTCAATGTTAAATGTAAAACATTAAAATAATGGTTAACCTTATGACCCATCCAAATAATTGGAACCAAAATTTTTAGAAACAAGGTCACTAAATTACCAAAATGAACTCCAAATTAATCCACTAAAATCATTAAATAGTTATTAATTATTCCATAAAAAGATATGAATACATTAAAAATGAATTTACATTAAATAGGAATAACCATAGTACCATAATGATAACATTAATGATTCCCCATTATCTGAATAAAACCACATATTAATGGATATATTCAACAGATCAAATAATATTGGGAAGTCCATCAATGATAACACAAACCAATTTTTAAAAAATCCTTTATGAGTTCTGATGTCATTATTACTTTCCAATTTACGTTATACATATCAATAATTTCTTTCTCCAAAAAAAAACATCATTTTATCATCATCGTGAATATATTAATGGTAACATTTCCATAATAAAAATGGATTCTTTCCATTGAATCACTCTTCCATTCCATTTGTGTCATTCAACATATTCTTTCAAATATCTGAAAATATTATACTAAAAATACTTATATATTTCATGATGCACATAACCTAATTTACGAAATACAATAAATAAATACTTATGTCACCCAATATAATTCTAAAACCATTTAATATAATTAGTCATCTCATTACTTAATACCTATTTCTATCCATATGTCATTATTAATCACATAATCATCAAAAATAAAACCATTACACATAAAACATTGATGATTTTCATCATGAGATTTCTACATAAGACATCAATTTTCATAATGACCATACGTTCCACATTTTAAGAATTCAATAGTTGATGATATCATAAGGAGACTGTTATTCTCATCCATTGGGTTAAATAAAATTTTATTTTACATATTATAGTTACATTCTTTGTGTGCTTATTTTCAATATTAGAATAATCATCCAGTTCCTTAATAATTCTTCTTGGGTGCTTCATCCAACATTATTAACACACATAAAAAAGAATCATTTATTAAGAATTTACAAAGATAATATTGGTTTTAAAATGGATTCAATGTGAATTTAGTATTACTATATTATGAATAATCCAATTAGGTTCCTTAGAATTAATTTTATGTTTAATGTTTATAAAAAATATTTATATATATATAAATAATTTCTTTGAGATATTATATTCATTGAATTTATTATTTTTAATTTAGATTATTTTCTGAAACTTATGAAAATTGAATATTGTAAAATAGATTCCATATTTGGAATAAGGAGGTCCATATTTCGTAAAACATTCCCTTTTATCTTTCATCATTAAAAATAGTGATCATATTACATTTTTAATACAATGATAATGTAAAAATGGGTTAGATTTTTATAAAACTAATGTGACAAGGCTACAAATTCATTCCAAAACATTCCTTTATATCATTATGTGTTTCTATTTCTTCCATAATAATTAAAAACAAAAGCATATGACCTTTTTTTGAAATTTAAAATTTATTTGTATCTCTATAATATTTAAGTTAAAGATAACGTAAAAAATGTCATATTAATTGCTTTAATCTCTAATATGATTTTTGATCGGATAAAAAATATTTAGTTTTTTTTTAATTTTAATAACTAATTTTTTTTATTAGGTAAATTAATTTTTAATATTTACTGTTAAATATTTATACCTTCAGTACCTTTGAAATTCTAACACAACTCTTATAAAATAAATAAAAAAATATAGTTAATGATATTAAAATTTCTAAATGTAATGTTGTTTAGATGAGTTAATGTTTACCAAAAAATGATTATAATTAAAAAAATATTATAGATTTTTAATGGTTTGAATCTTATTTACATCAGTTTCATGTTTTTTTCAATGTCAAATTATGTGATTAGTTTTAAAAATTACATTAACAGTATATTATTAAATTTAAAAAATGATCACATTTTGTTTTATGAATAAAAGTAAGGTGAGAAATGATCTAAAACATCATTGGTTGAATATTTATGAGCCAATTTTCAAATTATAAGTAAAATTATATCCCTTTTTGAATGAAAAATTCATTATTATGATTTAGGATAAAATTTGTTAACTAAAGAGTTAAAACAAAATAAAGGGTCCCAAATGATATATAAATTTTTTAAAAATTAATTGGTTGATTAAATGGTGATCATATATTACTTATATTAAAACTAATATCATTTTGGAATCATTTTACATGAGTCAAAAACATATTATATTATATTATAATATATATTTTCTAAAATGGAATTATTGAACTATTATAATAAATAATATTATATTAAATGATTTGAAATTCCAAATAATCAAGAAATTTAGTAAAGTGAATAATGTGGTCAAAATAATAAACTTATTTCCTTTTATGGTTCACTTTCCTTTTTATATTATATTTTTATAACTTTTAAGTTCAAAAAACCTAGAAATTATGATAATTGACAAAAGGGTCTACGAGGAATTAAAAGTAAAATATAAAGATGAAAACATCACAAAAACCTATTATATATTTATTTTATGGGATATTGTAGAATATGTTTCATCTTATAATATTATTAAATATGTTTCAGTGAAAAGTTTTATGAAAAGTAATTTATATTATTTTAATATTTTATGTAATTCCATGAGTTCCCATCTCTTCACTTATAAAAGGGAAAAAGAGCAACATCATTACTCAATATTTTTTATTCCTATATATTATAATATACAATTAATAATATCATACTAGGTTATGTGATAAAATCATATAGCTTTTATGAATTAGTTATGTAATTATTTCAAGAATTAAACATCCATCCAAAAGTGGGTTCTGAATGAAGAGTTATAAATCGTAACCAAGACATTTCAGTTTCAATTTGTTATTATAACTTCTAAAAATACGTGGTACCAATTATAAAATTATTATTTCAGTGTATTTAATATGTTAAATTATTATTATAATTTTGAAATAACTGTTAACCACTTTTTTCATCCTATAGAAAGTGAATATATCAGTTGTTCATACGTATGGCTTACAGTCTCCATGAAGTTATGTAATTCATTTTTCATCACCAATTTATATGGATTTATATAATGTTTGGTTTAGTGTTTAAATATGATATATATTATATAATTATTCTTTTTATGACTATAATATCATATCAACCATCTTAAATTCTGATCTATTGGAAAATGATAACGTGACTCAAGTGTATGTGTAGACTACCACCTCTATGGAGCGATGTTATTGGTTCTTCATTTTTTTCATGGATTTTGATAAGGATAGATTTAAAAAATATAATTTATATAATTTATATATTAATTATTATATAATTTTGATTTTTTTCATTTATTTTCTTACATTCCATCTATCCAAATGAGAAAACATCGTTACTATATATGTTCGACGTATCATCTCTACAAATATTTTAATTAACTTATCTCTCTATATTTTATGTATCAATGTAAATAATGATTATATATTACATTTATTTAATGACTAAAAATCAGTATATGAACCTACAACTATCAATGTTCATGTATTTAGACCGCCGAATCGAAACATAGATGATAAATAAAGTAGTTATCCCCCTGGAATAATTTTTTTTAAAACAAACTATTAATAAATAGGAAATAAGATGTTATTCGTAAATAAAATATCATATTATATATATAGTATTATGGTTCTATAATAAATTAATAATAAATAATAATTTATTATTCAATTCCATCAAATTTGTAAGGAGAAATATATGACATGAGTTAAGGGATTTATGCTTCATTCCTTTACAAATCAGGACTCTCGATACTAGAATTTATTTAAAGGAAATTATAAGATACTTATCTAATAAATCCTATATCATTTAAATCATGTGGTAATTAATTTACCTTTTTATTAATAGTGAAACAATCCTATCTTTTTAACATAAAATTATCTGGAAGATGTTTTTGATAAAAATATACATTATTCCCACTTTAGTCGGGAATCATTTTTTATGATGATCGTGATTTCAATAAAATGTTTTCAAGAATGTTTTTCTATTATCCTTTGAATTTTTATAGTAATTTTTAAAAAAATTTGATATTTTTAAAAAATATCCTTCCGATTAATATCCATTTAAATGTTTAAACATGGATATATATACTTTATACAAAATATGTTAAAGGAATAAATTTTTCAACATGTGTGGAATGAAAAGAATTTTACACCATCATTTCCACACAAGAATTTGTTATCTAATTTTAAATTTTCCATGTTTATTTAAAATGAATATTATTTCCATATGTTTTTGAAATATGTTGACTTTAAAGAGGTGGTTTCAATTGGAAAAGGTTATTTAACTATTGAAATGATCCAAGTGAACTTTTAAAGGAATATTTTACGATACCAAAATCATTTTATGTTTCATATGATTCACTATGGATATGATTCTACCATACTGTAACACCCCAAGATTTCATAGTGTGTTATTTCTTCAAAATAATTCAATAACTTGCACTACACGCAACACTGAGTTCAATCGCACCATGACTTACCAAACAAGCCGTTCAAAAAAGGTTATGAATAGTATTAACTAAATTTTAAACTTTATATAATCCTTATAATTTTAGAATCCATATTATGAGTTTCTTAGACATAATGTAATAACAAATTCATCTTCAGTATTGTAGTTTTACCAACTTTTAATAGTGAACCCTTTTTAAATAAAATATTTTAAACTTTTTGACTAAATGGGGACATCAAAAAATTTAAAATAAAACATCCCAAGCTTCCACGGTACGCTTTCCTTTGAATAAAATAGTAGCGTGTGTTGTACGCAACTTCGAGTTTTAACACACACCACAACCGATCAAACTAGCCATTATGAATAGTAATACTTAATTTTTTTGAAATTATATATATTTTATATTTCAAAATGGACTTCATTTTTGGATTCAGAATATCAAATTTAGCCTAAGGTGAAATTTTGGTACTTTTCGGATAACTTTCATATTTTGATGAATAGAAAAAATTACTAAATTTTAATTAAAAACAACTTTTTTAATCAAAATAATTAATAGTGATAAATTATGAATTTGAGTGGTTTTAAAGTATATTTAAAATATATTTTTACCATTTAATATAATTTTGGTCATTGGACATAATTTTACAATTAAACCGAACATAAACAAGTGTCAATCTTTTGATAGTTATTATCTCTTAAAAACACGTTTTTTGTTTTGACAGTGGGAATTAATTTTAAATTAATTTCTGCCACTTCTGTGTTTTGAATTTAGAAAAATGGATTCCATATTTGGAATCAGGATGTTCAAATTGTGTAAATAGGTAACTTTTATTTTTAGACATTTTGAATAATTACTGCGGTAAATATTTTATTTACCATGGTTAAGGGTAAATCCGGTAAATAAGGGTTAAAAAATAATATTATAATAATACTAAATTACCCTAAAACGTGTCTTAACCCTATTGGTTGATACATGGTCGACCATGGGCATCTTTGGGTCAATTTTGGGACCCCATTGATCCACTTGTAAGTGATAATGACACTTTATTTTAATTAAGTTAAAATGAATACAAAAATCGCATAAGCTTACATCTTTTAAAAGATCAATTTTTACATAGGCGTATACATGTTGGATTTTCGATTATAAATATTCATTAGAAAGCTAAAAAGATTTCCTACATAATGATATTTTATTTATAATTTTTAGACATCAAATAATTTAAATTATTAATGACACAATAATGATGCAATGTTTACCTCATTAATAAATCATTTAAATAAATAAGATTATAATGATTAACATATTATCTAAAACCTGTCCAATTCTTATTGGTTGATGTTATTTAGAATATGAGTCATCGTATCTTCGATTTCAATGATTTTTGGACCATTATAAACCGAATATAATTATATTATAAAGTAATACTTTCACTCTTTCCTAAAGAGCCCCTCCTCTCCCTTATAAAAGGAGACCACTTATACTCATTCCTCACACCTCTCAAGCCACTTGGCTCGTCCAAACTCTGCCCAACTAAGCTCCCCACATCCCTCTCCTCCTCCTTGAAGCTTCCCCTTAGGCAGAAAGCATTTCAATAAGTCCTTTGGTTCCAACCAAAGTGAGTTACCTAAATTAAAGGTAACATTTTCTCTTAAATTATTTTCAATTATTTTGCTTCTCCAACCCCCAAACTCTTTTTATTTCCTTTCTTTTGTAACAACACCAGTATCCACAATATACTAGGATGTTTTTATAATAAGGATTCAAACTACACATTCACACAAATCCATCTAATGGATGATGAACATAATGTTTCTGTGGATGGAAAACTAACGCCTCATGAAACGATGATTGTTCAAATACATCTTACCGCCTCTCATGGTGGACATTAGGATGGCACTGTAATTAAATATGATATTAATGATATATATTTTATATATAAGCTTCTGTAATTCCATTTTATTTCATACAATTATTCGTTTCATGTTGTATATACATACGATAATTTCATTTGAGGAAGTGCGGACTACCGCCCCCTGAAAATGATATGACTCGTTCATACCACACATGGAACGTATAAAGGATGGTGTTAATGAACTTAAGTAACATATATAAAATATTATATTTTACTGAAATAGTAATATACCTATGTATCATTTGTATTCGATTCTTTTAAAATAAAAATTAAATGGAAGTAGTATTCGTGCGTACGTACAGACTACCGTCTCCACGAACGCGATGAGATTCATTCTCCATCGTATCCATTCAAGTATAATTATCATTTGATGATTTAAAAATGATGTTTAAGGACTTGATACCATTCTGGATATTAATAATATACATCCCATTAATAACGAATATGGCTCACATAACAATGAATGTAAAGTAAAATGAACCCGTTAACACCTGAAATGATGATAATTCTAAGATATTATTAACAAATCAATGTTAAAAGATCATATATGATATCATATTAAAGTAACTGATTCTTGTATTATTCAATAACAATTATTTCACCATTATACAGGAGGTAAACCTACCATCGACCAAGGAAAAAGTACAAAGTAAGGGATTCTCTTATCTCACTTTCAATTCCGTGAGATATCCATTGTTCGCTACTAAATTATTGAAAGTGGTGTATTGTGTACTTCCATTTGATATATATTATCATGATTCAATTTATATTCATGTTATTCTGTAAATCATTTGGTGGTTATTAACTTTTGGCCATGCGACTCAGTTGATTAACGTGGTAAGGGATTCTCTTATCTCACTTTCAATTCCGTGAGATTTCCATTATTCGCTACTAAATTATTGAAAGTGGTGTATTGTGTACTTACATTTGATATATATTATCATGATTCACTTTATATTCATGTTATTCTGTAAATCATTTGGTGGTTATTAACTTTTGGCCATGCGACTCAGTTGATTAACGTGGTAAGGGGTTTCTTGTCTCACTTTTAATTCCGTGAGAATTCCATTGATCACCACTTAATTATTGCATGTGGTGTATGTGTACTACCCATGATTGTATTCATTGTGTAATATACTTTATTTTATGGGTATTTACATCATCATGGTATGATCTTTCTTTCATGGGTGTTTGTTTCTTAAGTTACCTAATCAATAAGGGAATTTGAGATTTCAATTTCCACTCATTTGGCTTTACGCATATTTCATTGATTATATTACCCCAAGATTATGTGTGGAATCAATATTCATTTGATTATGTCATAATTTCCACTCCCCTTCATGTGGATATACTTTTGATACACATAATCACTCCATTGAAAATTCTCAAGTCATTGATATGAATTTGATAAGAGTAATTTTAACTCTTTCACCATTTGTTGAGTTAAACATCCAATTCGTTGGTGTTGTTTTTACAGGAATATGTGTGAATATACTTTGATTGTTTTACACTGAATATCCAATCATATTTAGTGTATTTATATTTTTCACACATAATTATGTTGTTGATTTATCCTTAACCTAAGGATATGGCCTTTATGAGAGATTTCATCTCAACTTACATTCCATTGAGACTTCTTTGTTGATATACACCAAATCACTTTTATGTGGTGTATATAATGTACTTTGACATAGTATATCATGAATTCCCTTTATTCTCATGATATTACAAAGTTTTGATTACCTCAATTATTTTCATTCAAGCGTCTCTCTTTTGGTTAGAATCTCTAACTAAAATACCATTTTTAAATGTTTTAAAGACTTATTCATCTAAATCTTTCTCATTAATTTCCATGTTTTAAAAATGGTTTTAAGGATTTATTTATATGGACATTAAAGTTTAGAAATTAAAAAACCTTTTAAAAGGTTTCAAAGTGGTATGGGACACATTGATTCAAAAATCTATTTTTAAATGGCTTCTTGACAAATAGTGTGACTTTTAAATGTTTTCAAGAAAAGGGGGATATTTCTCTCAAATAGTTTTGATGATTATTTTCATCTATGTCAACATCCTTCATTATTCATGATTGAGGTTAATGTGATACAATACAATCTTCCATATTGTATCAAATGAGTTATATTTGACTGTGGATGTTCTATTTTTATACCATTCATGGTTTGTGGTTAAAGTATTGACATTTCGTATGCTAGTTTTAATACGAATGTTTATTTTATGCTTAAACCTATTCATATGAGGAATGCATTGGACTTAATAAGTGACGGGTGGAGCCTGCTATAGCTCCTCGATGCATCGGTAGGTCTCATGAGACAAACTAGTGTCTTGGCACAAGGCCTTGACAAAATCTTATTTGTAGTCTTGGCACGAGGCCTTGACTATGTGGTTATGATAGTTTGGCATTATGCATTCCAACATTATGAAAGTGGTTATTGATTTTTGCATGTGATTATTCGATTAGTAGAATATCCATGTGAATAATTAAATGGAATTATTTCATTTTACTTTTTCCATACTATGTTGAAGTTCAAGTTTAAAAGGCTTTTGTTTTAGTAATGCATTGCCTTAAATGTTTATTCTTATTTATGAAAGTTTCCGCTATATTGTTATCCTTACTGGGAATTTGAGCTCACCCCTTTTCTATGTTTTATTTTTCCCAGGATGTGAAGAAGTAAGTTATGAATGACCTGCAGGGATTTTATGAGGGGTTAATAGTGTGGATTGTGGAAACATTATGTTGTTGTATTAGTTTTTCATTTTATGATGTAATGTAAAACTTATGAATATAGCTAGTGTTTCCAAGGCTACTAAACCAATCGGTCTTTCGAGATTTGATCTTTCTTGTGATCATGCCAATGTTATGTAATAATGCACCGACTCTGGGTAAATGGGGTCGGGGCGTTACACATACCATCTTTATAAAACCTCTTTATGGTTTACAATTATGATGATCAGATGTTTAGAAGGCCATTATTATTTTCCATGGGTTAATTTATGATGAGATATTAAATGTTTTCCAGATCTTATGGTGGACATGTGAATGTATTATGAGTATCTTATAGGTAGGTATATTTCAACCATCTAATGAATTATGTAATGGTGGATAACTCATGAGATTAATATGATTTCCGTGAACCATATTTCTTGTTCAGAATTTTACACATATACATTGTTTTAATGTTTATAAAATAATACTTTTTTTTGGTTGTTATGTGCTTAAGATTATTAATTTACCTAGATATCATGTCCATAATATTTAATGTTGACATAGTTTCTTGTATATATTCTTATGTCACTAGTGGAAAATGAGGCTATAACAACATACCTATACCAATTATTTCCGAACAAATGGAGTATATCCTTCTAAACCAGAGGTTCTTAATGGCCAATGGTATATGGTAATATTATAAAGGCCAAACCAAATGTTTTATAAAACCATTGGTATATCCCAGGAATATACTAATGGTTATACATAACAGTTGGTATTAGGTTCACAGTTTAATGGTATACAATGTTTTTAATATTCAATGGTATATATTCCATTAATTTTTTTTGATAAATCTATTATACTAATGTTCCCCCAAATTCCATCGTGGGGATCACCACCACATATTCAAAATTTACCCAAATTGTTTCCTAACCGTAGTTCCATATTAATTTCTAGGCATGTACATATATCTTTCCCAGTTGTGGTTATGGATCCTCAGTTTCTCTATTCATTTGTTTGTTCTTTAACATCAAATCGATTAGTTCCAAATGGGTCATATATTTTTCCATTAATCACATTCCTTTTACATATATATATTTAAAACATACTTGTAATATTTAGTTTCCTTCCCCATATATAGCAATCTATCTTTCCATAATGATTTCATTCATTTCTTATTGAATAAAAATTGATAAGTTCCAAATACTTTATTTCGTCTATCATCATTCATTTTATCTTAATTTCTTGTTTTGAAATAATATAAAATATATTTTTTGTTTATATTCTAGATTAATAGAATGAAGGTTAGTTTTAATTATATTATTATTTAATTTCATAACAAATAAAATTGTGTATGATGTATTTTATAAATTTTAGTGAGTTTAACCTTCTATATAAATCTAATATGAACCTATTATTTTTGTGATATATATATATGAAGTATCTCTATAATTATCTATTTCAATACTTTCTATGTCTTTTGAAAATATTAATGGTTTGTAAAATCAATAGTACTATTTTTTTATTTAAAAAATTGAAATTATTCATTGTATGTATCAATAAATACCATACACCCAACAATATCATAAATTTTGAATAACATGTATTTTCTTCTTTGTGAAAAAAATTCATTCGATTGGATCACCTATAAAATATGGAAGATTCACATAAAACTCTATAAAGATCAAATAATTATGATATTCTTATTTATATTTGATCAAATTCCTTTAAATGTGGTTTCATCATCACTCTTCATCATGTATTTTACATGAAATGTATAAATGGGTCTCTTATAAAAGCCTCCCATGAATCCTTGATGGATGGTTACATAGAATCACTATTATTAAATTAAACTAAATATATTAAGATAAGTAAAAAAAATTACAAAATAAAATATCAAAATCATATTACATAATAATGTATATACATATCAAGCAATCAACTTGCTTTAGAAAATGTTCAGTTATCCTATGAAAAAAACTTTTAACAAGAAAAAAGTTTCAAGTACCCTAGTTCAAATGCACCCACCTTAGAAATATTTTATTAATTTTAATCGTGATGTTATATCATCATTCACTTGATTATAATTTTATATCATACACTTATTATTAAAAATTTCATAGTGCTTCCCATACATTTCACCACACAAATATTTAATTTATTTTATCCAACATTTTATACCCTTTATCTATTTTATCACCTCTATCTCACTTTCACTTATAATCACAAACACGTAATAAATGAATTGAATATTGATAAAAATTAAATTATAAACACTATTTTGTGTAGTATTATTTTTTATTATTAATCATTGATATATTAAAATATATTATCATGATTTAATATTTATAGTATTTTGTAATATATGTAGTGTTTTATTTTTATTTATATTTTTTTATCATATAGGCTATTGTGCGAGTTATAGTTTAATATAAATTGAATACTTTATATTTCATTAACTATTTTTTTAATTTCAATATTTTTTCATGGATTTTATGAAATGAAATAAAACAGTTTTTTTAAATGAAATGATTATAGATGTATGAAACTGATCGTATCTCATGTAATTTTCAAAAAAAAAAATTGGAGAGTTTACAATTTTTCATTTTAAAAAACTTATGATAGAGTTTTTATAAAATTTCCATGTTATAATTATATAGGATGACCTTGGTTAAGTCAAGATTATTTTATATACCATATATTTTTTAAAAAAAACTTATATGTTTGGTATCACAATGGTGAGAAAATTAAATCTCAAAATATTCATGATCCAAAAGGGAGGACTAGATTGTAAAATTAGTTTGATGATGTATTTTTATTAATTTATTTTTATGATAGAATAGAATTCCAAACTAACAAGACATATATATGATAACACCTGATGTATGTAATTAAGATGATGATGTGGAAAATGTGAGGAAATTGAATGATTCTTCCACAAATCTTGTATATTGGAAATGTGATAAATTGAAGAATCTAGAATTTTTAATTCTACAATTTCATGGGAAAACCATGTATGGGATTTCTAAAACATAAATTGATTATATTCTTACCTTTTTGAAGGAAATAATTCTCAATGATTTAGATATTACCTTAAAACATTATTTGGAATGGATGTTAGTTGAAAAATGTTGATTTTATAAAAACAAAATTCATGAAATCCAAAAAATATTGTAGCTTACACTAGAGTAAACTACTGGTTGAAATGATTTTATAAAATGCGGAACATCCTAATAGAGTCAATGTGATAAGGAAAATCTAGACCATATTCCATAGAATTTAATGTTATAATCTCAATTAATTCCTATTGTATAGAATATTCTCTCGTCTGTTGAAATATTAAAAAATATGTGATTTCATGATACCAAGAGAATGAAAAATATTTATTAGTTTTTTAATCCTGAGGATGGATTTTCATGGCGGATATTTTATTTTTAATATCCTTATTTATCAATGATATTCATAATGTGTGTTTGGTTCTATAATTTAGTAGTTTTAATCCATTTGGAAGGATTTTTACTTCACACAAAACATAGAAGGTCTTTGTACACATTTATAACATTCTTTAATGGATGTGTCTGAAAAAAAATTCCTTATCAAAGAGTATACTCATATCTAGAACATATTATCCTTGAAATGATATAGATGTATACAATAAATCAGTAATAAAAATTCAAAGCTTCTTTAGAATGATGGTGTTCTCACAAACAATGCATTTTTGAAAAAAACTATTTCAAACGTTTTCTCTGCTAATGTGGATGAAAAATTATTTACATGCACATAAAATGATGAATAGATGGAGCATGATTGGAAACTATCCCATACTATGTTTGGAATAATACGTGATAAAAAATACTTAAATATCACTGTAGTTTAAGATTTATGGTACATCGATGATTCATTGAAATGGATCGTCTATATAGGAATAATCATAGATGGTTTGACAAAACCATGGTGGATGAATATCCTCTTCATGGTTTATATTAAACTGATGTGATTAATGAATTTCAAGATATTAGTTTTCCATTTGGTAATGGTAATATTAAATCTAGAAAGATGGAAAAATTTTATACTAAAACTAATAATAAATGGTTGAATAAAATTATCTTCTTTAATTTGCATCATTTTCAACTTATTTGTTACGTTATTATAAAAATTTATTCAAAATGATAAAATATTTTCTAAATATTTGTTTCAATATTTCTAAATTTCAATTGAAACACAAAAGATGATTTATACTCTCTTCATGTCATGGGGGAATGAGGTATAAGACCAAAATTTCCACTTGTGTGTAATTCTGAAAATAAAAATATTTTTTAGTTAGCATCATATGTTTTGAAACCTAAAAAACATATAATTTCATAAATAATGAGATAATATTAATGTTACAAATGGATATTTAAGAAACTTATCAAAAATAATTCAAAAGAAGAAATCTGAATTTGAAATCATTGAAGACACATGATTATCACAAACATCTGTATGATTTTATTCTATGAGAAATATATCATCTACTATCCAATAATATAAAGATGAAAATTATTCAGTTGGGCCATTTTTATAGAGATCTCAATGATGAGATGTTTTCCATGTATTTCATGTAAAATATGATGGTAGAGAAACCATTAATTTTCTATGAGGGGCATAAAATATTCCCTCTATCATTATTCACATTCTTGTTTCATATAATCATCTACCATTAAATAAAAATATTTCTTAGAGTACTTATTTCAAATCCTTGGATGCATCCAACTGAAATAAATATGTACCCATTGCTGTCTTATGCTTAGAATAGTAATCATCCTGATGGTTCAATCGTGAATGTTTACATGGCTCAAGAATGTATTGATTTTCTTTTAATGTATTTTTTTGATGTATCTATGAGATGGAACATAATAATGAGAAATTCTGAAAATTTTTGTGATTAAATTCATCCAATTTTTCCATCACTTCCCAAAATATAGGGAATTACCATGTCGTATAAATTGACCACATTGACTCTACATCATCCAATATTGTTTAATTATGATCTATTCAATGAAAATATGAATTCTATCTATTGTACATGTATATATAATTTCATATCATGTAATTGTTTGAATATATTAAAAGATTTATATTTTTTCAGTGGGGATACAAAACAAATGGTAAACAAAAATCATAATTCATTATATTTGAGAAGGAGATAGATATTTTATAGAAATGAGTTTTCTATTTGGTTGAAATTGAATGTTGAAGTATTTCTATAATAAATTAATATAATTAATATTTAGTTACTTTTATATTCATTTATATTTTAGGTATTGAATTTTCCTATAGACATTGACTCTATGGAAATTAGATCATTATTGTTTAGTATTATATATGGTGTTTATGAATTAAAGTAAATTATGATCAATGGGTAAAAAGTTATAAACACTAAATGAGTAATGAACAAGAGAACACACCCTGATGGTGCTATCGTAATTTCTGCAATAGAATATAATTCTAGATCATCATATATTAGACCTCAATTTGAAAAAAAAAATTATTATGGAGTCATTAAGAAAATACTAATATCAGGTTATTAATCTCACAGTCGTGTCACTATGATGAACTAAATGTGGTTTGATTCGATGTCGATGAATGAAAAAGTTATTTATTTTAATGGATTTGGAGTTATTAACATGAATCAAAGTCTAGATACTGATGGTCCATATATATTGGGATCAATGAATAAACAATTTTCTTATGAGAGATATATTTTACAACCAGAATTTGGATTCATTATTGAAGTACTGACAATAGAGGATACCCTTTTCAATGAATTGGAGTAAAAATGTGAAATAAATATCTTATTAACTATTTCAGTTTGTTAGTTCCAAAGCATCATGTATAATAAATATCAAAAAGGAATTTGGATTAGAAATTCCATGATATAATGCTTAAGGAATATCCTTCAATGTTTCATTCAACACTAAAACTTTTATACCATTCCTTCCCAATCTATAATGATGGAACTCTATGAAAATAAAACTTATGTATGATTTATTTTCAAGAGATGGGAATATAGTATTACTACATCAGTATTATTTTAATTTATATTTATATTTACTCAATTAAAATATATTTTTGTTTCAAAATTTATTGACATTTTTAATATATAAATATTATATTTAATATTTTATTTTGTTTAATTAAATTAAATTCATTTTTTAATTATTAAAATAATTGAAATTGGGGTTTTTTTATTTATGTATCATGATGGTAACCTTATATGAATTATCCAATAAAATTGGATTTTAACCATTGATTTATTTTTCACTCACTTTCATTACATTTTCAAATTCCTCATTTTAAAGAGTTGGTATGTTTTTTTGCAACATTGGAAAATAATAAACCAAACATATTATACAAGTTCTATCTTTATAAAACCATATTTAACCTGTCCTAAAATGATTTAATGTGATATAAATCAACTTAAACCAAACTAAATTATAAAAAAACAGAAAATGAACTAGGTGAAACTAACATGATCAATGCATACATAAACCTAACCAACATAAGCTAATAAAAAACCAAAACTATGCGAAAAAATAGTAGAAATAATAACCGAATAAAAAATAAGTATACCAAACCAAAACCAACCCAAATCCACCTAGTATAATATTCCTCACCTTAAAAAATGACTTTACTCAATCTAACCATCTTTGAACTAAAATAGAAAATAAATCGATCATGTTTTATCAAAAACTGATCTATATTTAACCACAATTCATTTAATGGAACCTATCATTGGTTAAAAACAAACCAAAAAATAAAACATAACTAAACTATATTGAAATGACTTAACATTAATTAAACTAAATCAAACCAAATTTACATGTATCAAATCAATCATACCTAATATAAAATGAAATGATCCCATGTTATAATAACAATTTTCAAATCTAACCAACCAACTTAATATTTAATTAATGTTAGTTAAACATTATATAACATATTGAACTCTAAATTGAAACTTAAATGAATAAAAATAAAAGTATCCTATTAAACCGAAAATAAAATATTTCAATAATCATTTAACTGAGATTTTTATTAAATATATAAAGACATGAAAAAAATATATTTAAAATATTTAAAAAAATAATCCAAAAAAATAATCAGAAGATATAATATTATAATTTTAAAAGGATACAACCTCATAAAATTATTAAAAAATGACAGGTTTACTAAATCAATCACAAAGATAGAACTAATGATACCAGAAGAATGAATATTTTGATTGAGATTGTGAACAATTCCTTAATTTAATGTTATGGGAGAAAGAGGGAGAGTGTGAGACTTTATGTTTGTAAAAAATAATCTGAAAAATAAAAATAATGAGTTAATTTAGAAATTCAATGATAAAAAGTACAAAATCTGAACAAGTTGTTCAACCCCAATAAGAAATCACATCATGTAAAATGCCTTTTACATGTCATCATGATGCATGATAATTTAATGAATTCATTATATATCATTAACTATATGTAACCATACAAACAAAACTATTGAAACAAAAAATTATAACACATCAATATGATTTAGTGTTATTAATTCTACATTTGAAACCATTATCCCCATTGAACACTATTCCATAAATTTACTCCATTAAATCACATTGAATGATTATTAAATACTAGATAATAAAATTTTTACTGCATAAATTCTATTAAATAAAAAATTATAAAACATTTCATCTAACTTATGGTATTTATTAAATCAAAAAAGTTCTTTTATTCAATAGAATAATTAATTCCCTAAAACATTTTTTTCAAAACATAACATAATTTCACATATGTTATAATTATTAATCAATAAAAATTGAAGATAGAAATTAGCTATTGTAATTACTACCTAATTTCATATCAATCAATCAAAAGACAACTAAATTCAATTACAGGATTAATCAAAACACATAAGAGTAGTGAGTTATAAGGTCCACAAATATTTGATCCACTTACCCAATGATATGATTCCATTCATCAAATGAATTATAATCCTAATTACCACTATAGTTACCAAATATAAAGAATCCACCAAAAAATAAATAAAAAACGATAAATAAAACAATAAAGATACTAAACCACTTTTTTATTTTTCAGAATCCATAAAGAAAAAAAATACACACATCATTTTTACATAACAAAAAAATTGTTAAACATCTTAGAACATAAAATTTTAATTTTAAATACTCTCATGCTATCTAAACATTAACATTCTATAACTATGTAAATAATAAATCAAATTTATTCATGTATCATTGAATGAAAAAAAATATTTATTATACTCTTTCATCAATATACATTAATTGAAAATTTAACTTTTTTTCCCAATTATAACCACTTACAAATTAAGATTCATAAACATAGAAAAAAATAAACAGTAACAAATTTATCATACATTAACCTTTCGAATTTACCATATTATACATGTATTTAATCATGTTTTGTTTTTTCAATAAATACCTTAAATTTCTATTATTCTATAATTATATTTCCCATGTATTCATGGAAATAATATATATAATATGAATCCTTAAATTACACATTAATTTAATTCATCATATATATATATAATCGTATTAAAAAAATTCCCATTTTATTACATATAATTTATTTTGTTAACCAGCTCATATCATAGTAATATAATGGAATTAATCAAAATAGAAAATTATATTTTGTGATTGAGTTGTCGATTTTATTTTAGTTATAATGATCATTATTAATAACATATTCTAAATTTTTTTCTACATTTCAATTTTATGATAGTGGGAGGCCTTGAATATTGAACGATGTGTGTATAAATAAATTTTTTCATCTTGATCAGAATGAGTAATGATGGAATCTCTAAAAAAACATAGTAAAATATTTTCAATTTTACATTGTTGATTAAAAACATCAATATATTTTTTTTAACTAATTAGTCTATTTTTATTTGTCATAGTGTTATTTGTAAGTCCTTAATGAATAGGAAGCTGAAATATTTGGTTCAAATAATCATTTACATTAGGTTATTGGAGACGGCCACCATGGATGATTATGTTATCAACTATGGAAGACTATTATCCTGAATAAATATTGGTCAACATTAGGTTTCAGTTTTGGTAGAATTGATTTTGGAATATCTAAATAATGAGAAAAACAGGCTATGGTTGAGGTTGATTTAGCCAAAAATTGGTCATAAAGAAGTGTTAATGCAATAAAATGTCAATTTTATAATTTTGTTAAATTTATGGTAGTTGTACCTCTATCACTTCCACCTGATACCTATGCGGTTACTGATGTAACTCCATAGATGATGCATAACTGATATAGTTCATCATGAGGTGGTCCTAGTATTCTTCAGGATGATGACATACCTAGTGATTGGGACATTGAGGATGACAACAAGGATGATGGAGAGGATGATGGAGTGGATAATGATAAGTATGATAGTGATGATAATAATGGTGTTGGAGATGAGGGAGAGATTGATCAATTAAATTTTGAAAAAATATTATGATATATTAATATCGATGATTACTTGTGAATGAATATATGTGATTTTTAATTTTTTTTATCACATATTTAACTATTTAATTAGTTTATTGTGTTATGTATTTTTTAAGTTGGTTAAAGATGTTTGGTTAAACTTTTTGTATGTAATTGACCACGGAGGGTTTTGTTGTTATTTTTGCTGGCTATGTGGGCATGGATGGGGTTCTTTATTGTGTGGTATTATGGGAGATCAATACCAACTATTTAATTCTTAGGAATAGATATATACTAAAAGTTTCAAACTATTGAGGTACATATATACCAAAGGTGTTATTAGAACCATTGGTAACCATTAATTCCATTAGGTATATGCCAAGAGTTAACTTAATACCATTGGTATATGCCTATAAAAATAACTAGTTATACAACAGTTTGGAGAAGAATATTTATAGGATATATCAATGGTTCTTCACATGATTCCAATAGTTTTTAACCAATGGTATATCCAATGATTCAATTTGTGTGTGGGGGTCTAATTTTATATTCTTAACATTATTAGTGAGACTATCTCTTTTTTAAAATTTTCAAAATATTATAATCTTGTGGGTTTTCGCATTCTTATGTCCATTTCATGAACAAATGGACCATGAAAAATTATTAATTATTCCATATTCTTTTAAATATTTTCTTATGTTGATATTCTGTTTTCCCCCATGACTCAAGCATAAAGTCTATAAAAAATTTGGTATGAACATTATAATCTATGATCATGATCTCATACACATATTATTATCTTATGCTATTGTATTATTAATTATTAACATCTTACTCATTTACCCTCAAAAATATTTTTAGATCACCCATTTTTTTGTTTCATTTCCCTAGGTTATGAAAAAGGTTTTATATGGGATATGTTAAGAAGAGTACAATGTGAGAAGAAAAATTTGAGGGATGATGAAAAATAACCCTATGTATGATGCTTATGTATCTAGTATCCATAGACAATAAACCTTTATATTTCTATAATGGATCACAATGTTATGTCTTTAAAAATATTTTAAAAAAAGTAATATTTATTTACAATTTTTTTGGGTGACCTTAGTTTGTGTTGAAGTTCAATTTGAATGAATTTTATTTTTTGTCAGTAATATTGGCTAACACAATTTTAAGAAAATATCAATATGTGATATGATATGTGGATAATATTGTAGTATTATGAGGTGAACATACTCAACATAATAATGATGATTGATTTTCTATTCTTAATTACAAATACTCATGTAAATTAGGACACGTTGTTCACACAATTTAGAAGTTGTGGTATAAATATTTCCCTAAAAAAAGTTGGTAATTTCACTGTGATGATTGAGTTTCTTGGTGGTGATTATTATTGATTTGAAATAATCATTTTCTCTATATCCAGTTTTTTGAGATTTATATTAAAAAATTTCTAACCACACTTAGAAACAAAAGGGGTATTACGACCATTACTTATGTGGTTAGTCAACCCATAGCCATCCATCATTGTGACAATGGGTGTGAGTATCAAAACCAACAAAGGAACATGAATGCACAATGGTACAAACATGGGGGTGGAAGAGTGGTGGATATTCAGTCAAAAATCTATCATAGATAATGACCTGATTGGACACCATACTTTCTATGATTGTTAAAAAGCATGTTATTTTATTATTAAGTGGAACACATACAAATAGATTTCTGATTTGGAATCTATTATAAGATATCACTGTCCATCCATCCTAACAAGTTTTGGATAGAACATTAGTCAAACAATGGGATTTATCTATGATGGATGATCACTATAGTGAGTTGTCTTATACCTAGGGATCATCCTAGAAGAATCTGTATGATAGAAACTCATGCCACATTATCCAAATTATTCATCCATGAATGTGAGAAGTACTATATAGTTATAGATATTTAGATATTATCCAATAAACATGGGCATTCATTTCTTTCTTTAAAATAAGTTTAAACCAATAAGATAGAGTACTAAAAAATATGTCTTTTCAATGACTTTGTTTTATGATGTTATAAATAATTATTTGGATAGTTTCATGAATTTTTGTGGAGGAGTTATGTTATTTGGATTTCTTATAAATAGAATGACTTTATAATATGGTGTGTATGACATGAATGTATATTTGGGAGAGGTTTTTTAGAGGGAAAAAATAAGAAATATACCTAAATTACTTTGTACACATGATAAGGTTCCATTTCATTATGTTGTGTGTTATCCTTCATGTTCACTTGATGAAATATTGAATTCATGATCTAATGGTTCAGTAAAATGACCCCATTGTACTAATTGAAACAAATTGTGGTTCCGAATAATTTTGAGATATGTTATTTTATTGAAGATATGAAATATATTACCAGAATCCATAATGAAATATAATTTAGGGTTTAAAGAATAATTTAGTTACATGAATGAGATGCTATTCCTATTTATGTTTGAGTAAAATAGTATACATACTTGAGTTTTACAATGGATGAAACAATGAAGGTATTGAGAAGTGTGTTTTGCAAATATGAACTAAGAAACACTATTGATATCCTTTAAATGAATTTAGAAAATTGAATTAAAAAGGTAGTGACACTATGTGTAACAGTGAAGGAGTAATTGAGGTACATGAAAATATAAAAACAATATGCATGATAATATATATATAATAATATATGAAGAAAGTGGTAATGTATGAATGTTGGATAAATTCCCATGTAATATACATTTTAGTTATAGTGTACAATTTTTTTGGGAATAAACTATAATTTATTCTATAAGGAGATCATATTTTATTTAACATTATACTGAGATTACATAAGATCATATAAATATCACCGAACTGTCAGTGATGTTGGAATTTTAACAACAAAATGAAGAACAACCTGAGTAGTGCTCTGCTGAGGTACTTGATTATAATATGCCATCAAATATTGATTTAAAAAGACCAATATAAATGAATTAGTACATCAATTGTAAATTATCAAGTTTGATATGGAAATCTCATAGAGGAGTAATATCAAAAAGGGTTGTCTATAATTAATTAAGACATAAGAAGAAGAAGGTTGTAGTTGGAGGGAGGGGGTCTAAACCGTTGCTTGAAGATTGATATTGGGGGGTCCAACAAATCACTGGTGTAGAAGGTAATATCATGGGATCTAACCAATTATTGGTGTTTTATTGGATTTGGGTGCTATGAAAATATTTTAATTAGGGTCCTTACTTGTGACTATTGTGATAACCTCTGTTATAGTTGAGAATATCTATTGGTGGGAGGGAAAGATGACTAACATTGAAAAGAGTATGTATCTATACCAAACCTTCTAAATCCATTTGTGTTATTATTTCAATATTATGATTTCTTATAGGGTGAGGGTGAGAATTAAATATAATGGATCAAGACAATAATCAATCACAGGGGTTGAACAAAAATCCACTAAATTGGTACAAATTATGTACCACTAATTCATCCCCATGCCCCTCTTAGTGGTACCATCCATTTACTAGGGTCCTTCAATTGGTATTAGAGGAAGGTCCACTATGAAGAACCAAAAATTTAATAAGAAATAGAGAATTTGAATTCAGTGAACTACCTTGTAAATCCATGTTTTGATGGAATGAACTATAATAACTATATTAATATGATTCTTCCTTACATTGTTTCTCATGTAATGGGTATAAGATATGTAGCAACATTGTGTTTCCCACCTATCATAACAAACAGACATGAACACCCTATTAAACAGGTACCTGACCTGATAATCCACATATAGGAAGTGAGTTCTTTATCCCCATAGGCTAGCGACTAACACCCAAGAATCAAACATCAAACATAAAGATTTATTTTTTCCAACCAGAAGAGAGGACAAGTAATATATATATATATATATATATATATAATAGAGATAACATGAAATTTAAATATATTCCATAAATAAATAAAAATAAAAGAAACCAAAAAATCATGATTAGAAATAATCTCAAAGTACAATTCCAACCATAAATGTGTACTAAAATATGAAAACCCACTAATCCATGTGATTTTTTGGGTAAACACCCACCACCTCACCGCTACCTACCCATACCAATGGATAGAAAACCATACTGCGACTCTAATGTACCTTGCCATTCCCTACATCGAAATACATAACCATATATACACAGATATAAATAGGTATGAAGGATGTAATATAACAATATTAGTAGGGTCTCACACAGGTGTTCCATATCATGACAATGAACAATAATCCATAATTTTCCAAAATAAGTAGAAAAATTCATGATAATAATTTAATATTTTTCTTATATTGAAAGCATGGAAAAAATAGTTTAATTCCCTATTTTTCAAAATTTCAAAACATAGAAAGAAAATATGTTTCAAATTATTTCATATGAAAATATATTTAAAGATATATGATGTTAAAAAACATGTATCACATATCATATAAATATCCATGGAAGTATAAAAAACAGTAGTTACTAAAAGTTGCCCAAATTGGCTAAGAAGAATATGTGATATCATTCGAATGATCACATTGGGTCAGGATAACTATGAAACTAGTAGCTAACAAAGAAAATCATGTATTTATCAAGCCAACATACATATAAATTGATTCAAGAATGTAGAGTAACACCCTATAAAGTTAACCCCAACATGTCTAAGATGTCCCAAGAAAAATAGGCTATGGCACCCGAGATAAGCCCCATGAGAAAATACCCTGATAGTGGATGAGACCTAAAACGTTATAATCTACATGTGTACCCATGTCTTCTCATGTTATATATTTTCCAATAAAATTAATCAATATATTTAAGAATTTAATTCTTGGAAAAAACATTAACAATCCATTTCACAGTTCTTAGAAAATCATTTTACTTTTACCAAAACGAGGGGAAACCATATTTTATAAAAACCTATTTACTCACAAACAATTCCAATAAATAAATTAATTCCATTTTATTACATAATATAATTAATAAAAAACAAGTTAAATGTATTTAAAAAATATGGTCTATATATTGAACCACCTAACTTAAAATATGGAGTTTGACATACCTATAAAGGACCCACAAACAAGAGTGAAAAAATTACAATAGGGGTCCTAGACCAAATCTAAACATCTTTAAATTTACACAATTTATCAAAAGGGTTCTTATAGGAGGTGAAAAAACAAATACCTCCTGAAATCACACCTAAATAACCATAAACAAGAATGGAAACATCCCAAAAAACAAGATCACAACACATATCTGAAATAAAAAAAGAATAAATATCATCATGGGAAAATGAATATGATAAACCAATATAACAGTACACCCTCAATAAAACAAATGAAGAAGAAGAAACAATCACAAAGAGAGAGAGATATGAAAACCAACCAAACATTGATAAACCACTGAATGAATATATCCATATTGAATACAGCCTCTATAAATCACTGGAAAATCCTTCTAGGTAGAGATCCAAAGGATCTTCGGATGAATGAAATAAAAATAATCCAATTCAGTGCCCACAAACTCCTCAGTGAAACATTTAAATGATTTATAATCCCATTAAATTTTATATTATACTTAGGACTAATATACATTGAAAACACCATCTCCTTTTTAATAAAAATCATGTTTTATTGGTGCATGATGTGTAATTTGTACATGTTTTTTAATCACTCATTTTACGCATCAGGTTCATGGTATCTTCCCTGAATAACCTACACATTGTGTAATACTAGTACATGGGGTGTATTTCACCTTTAAACTATGAAGAATATAGATTCTTATGTGAAAACCCATAACCAACTCATGAATTCTCCAAACTCGAGGAGAATATTGAAAGTCCATTACAGATTTATACTTATATTCATTTAATTAAAACAATCATCCATCTACAAACATTAAATCATTTTCTGCAAAAACTTCAATTTATCATCAAGAGTCTGAAGAAGAACCTAATTTAAGAATAAAACAACCAAAATAGAATGGAATTACCTAAAATGGACTAATGTGATATAACAAACTCTACACCATAAATTTTGTATCCCTAGAAAGTCATGTGGAATAATGAAATCTTGTAAAGATGTGAGACCATGACTCCATCATTCGTGAGTCATGCTCCTAACTCTCTGGAAAATCTGGTCAATGTATCCATAACAAATTGACCATCAGAATCAACATCCCACAGAAGACGTTAATTTGTGAGTCAGTGATCTCAACTATATTCTCAACAAGGGAGTCATTTGGTTCTAACATTATCTCATCCAAACATAGAATACAAGAGGTACCAAAATGATATTTCATAGGATGTTATATGTAGAAGACATCATGAATTACTATCAATTGAACTGGGAATTCCAATCAATAGGTGACCTGAACAATACAATTAGTGACCACAAATGGACCCACATATCATAGAGCCAAATCTCCCTATTCCCCAAGATGAATGTGTCCCAATAGAGGAGAAAAATTCAATAAAATTGGGTTACCTAAGTAAAAATCCAAAGGATGATGTTTTTTACCTACATGAGATTTATGGAAACTATATGTTGTAACCAGATGTTGACATATATCCAAAACTCTTGCAGGAAACTGCTAAACGGAGCATTGTCCCAAAAATGAAGCATCACCTATACCATCCCAACAAAGAGGCGATATGTATGGGTGGCCATTCAATGCATCAAATATATCCATTTTGATCAACTACTGATAACTGTTATTATATGAAAGCATGACTAGTCCTAGATTACTTTCCCAAGATCTTCCAAAATTCAGGACACATACACTCTGTGACTTCAAATGGACCCACATATCATGCGGTCAAAGCTAAAGAGTGCCATAAGCCACAAAAAAATCATATTGTATGAACAGACGCCAAACAATCACATGAATCATAAAAAAGAAATATCCATTAATGGTATTAGTTAAGATCAAAACATTAGCTGATTTGAGAATTTTTTTCCACTCATTCTGATAAGGATGAAATTTTGTTTCCCATGGAAGATTAACCCTTTCCTAGTAAGAGTTTTCAAAGGTAAAACCTACATCGATAAATCCTTTCCCAACATGCATTAGTTAAAAAATAAGGCATATGAAGCTCAAAATTTCAAAGAAGTTTCTTTTTTAGTCATATAAAAAGATTACCATTACGTTTTCTAGGTCAACTGATAATCCATAATCATAAATCAGGCCTCCTATAAATTTATATTCTTGAATATAGATGTCAGATTTCAATATATTTCCATATAAATGGTGACTCTGTTAGATTTACAAAACCAAAAACAGATGTTTCTCCTACTCACACTCTGATCTTGAATAATAAAAATTATCATCAATGAACAGTACCAAAAACAGTTTGAGACACTTACGGAATATCTAATTCATCACATCCATAAAATATTCGGGAGCAGTAGTCTGGATGAAGTGAATTACAATATATTCATAATTTCCATACCTTCTCCTAAAATATATAATTTGTATATCACACTCTCGAACAATGTTATGATGACTACCTAATATAAGTTCAATCATCGTAGTCATATTTCACAAATTTAATTGATCAAAAAATAATTCACATAAGGAAAATGAGAGATGTTATTAACTTTTATGTGGTTTAACTTCTGATAGTGTATTTATAATCGGATTAAACCATCTACCTTCATGGAAAAGTGATATGGTTTTTCAAAAGGATAAAAACTGTGGAAAAACCATTCTCCACTATTTCATCCAACAGAATCTTAAACTCTTTCAGCTTTATTGGTGTCATATGATATGAAGGTATTAATATCAATTTTTTACCTAGGAATATTTTTGTTGTAAAATATCCCTACCTCTCATAATCTAACCCATAAATCATATTGGAAGATATCAAAAAAAACATGAATAATTCATGGAAGATCAATAATCATTGAAACATCATTGGGATCAACTTGAACAGTAGATAACAAACATGTAAGATCTAAGTGGGAAGGAACAACATGGAAATTCCTCATTTACCACACACATTAAAAAACCCATCATCACCCATAATATGAAAAAAAAAGAGAAAACACAAAGAAAAAAATCAGCCTTCACATTGTGATAATCAAGAAAATTTATCCCGATGATGATGTTGAACAAATCTCAATCAAGAACAAGAAAATCAAAAACTAGATCTGTATTATCTATCGATAACCTATAAGAAGGAAATCGAAACCACTATTCTTTCCTCTACCCAAGATGTGTTTTATAAAATTTATGAGTTTAGTTGGATGGCTAAGCATACCAAAAAATGACTAGACAAAAATGATTGGAAAGCACCAATATCAAATAAACGAATCACTACTGAGGATGTAGTAAAGATGGTACATATCACTTTTGTTGGACTTGAATCTACCTCAACTAAAAACACATATAATATATAAAGGGGATTCAATCACGAGTACTATCTATTGATCCTTGTAGTCTTTGAAGTATCATACTGCACCACAATATCCTTTATAGTCGAAAATCCCTAATCATATTTAAAAGTAGAATTATCCTAAAAGAATTATGTAGATGACCATAAAAACCACAACGGTTACACAACTTTTTATGATGAGGGTAAGAACATAATTTTTGTCTAACCTTTCCACATTGATAGAATTTAGAGGCACACCACACGATCCAACCACGAGGTGATGAAGAGGCCATGATCTATGAATGACCAGAACTACTCTTTTTATTATCCTACTACATTAATTTTTTCGCTTGCGTGGTATTGAATCTTCCACTGGGTTGATGAAAAGGGAATAACTATCTAATTGCCTTCCATATTTATTTCTTCCATAATCTCCCAATCCAATTTCTATGAATTGTTTTAAAGATTCAGTATAAATACATAGGATCTAATATTTGGTTGAAAAACTTTTATGTACTTCTATGCTTTCTACTGGTCATTCTTTACAACCCATGGTGAAAAATGATCAATCTCAACAAAGTGATTTGTGTACATTGACACAGAATAAAATATCTTATGAAAAAGAGAGTAACACCATAGTTTTATCTATAAGTAATGACTTGTGAAATAACATCTACATGAATAGAGAGTTGAAACCCTTCTAGAATAAAACCATGTGCCTATCCACATGTTCCATGGAATCCCACCAACATTTTCTAGGACCATCATGTCAGAAAACTATAAAATTCAATAGATATTCTCATTTGCTTCCAAAAAATAAATGATTTGATCAATATTTTAAAGTTAGTCCTCTACCTCATGAATTTCAATCATACATTTAAAGGGTAGTTTTTTCTTCTGAAATAACTATTTTGATCAATCTCTGTCCCATAGAACACTTGGTAGAACCTCAACAACTCTATTCTAAGCTTATGGCACTTTTCAATCAACAACATGAACTAATTACGCTATTACCTTGGTGAAATGACTATACATTATACTATTCCATTAAGGAGCATCCACATCACCCTATTGAGGACATCAGAAAAAATGTGTCGAATGTATATTAATTCACACCAAAATAGGATGAAAAATCATAAAATAGAATAATCTCAGTTTCAACTAGAAAATGCGTAAGGAAAAAATGAATATTGAACCAAAGGAGAAAAAATAGGATTCACACGTCCAAAAATCACATGGTAACTTAAGTCTTATCAATGAAGGTGTTGGCAAGGAACACCTTACAATATTCCTATTATGTCTCAAAATTAATATATACAGTCTTCCAATCATACAAAGATAATGAAAAAACCATTTACCAAGATAGATGTAATACAATTTTGTAATGAAGATACCAGAATACTGTCTAAAACTAGTTCCCTTATCGATATGCCACATACTTGAAGGGTATACATGATCACCATAGGTGGGTGACTAGGACCCCGACATCAATAAAAAAAGGGAACACTTTTAGCCAACTTGATTTCTAGAAAAGAGCCATATATATAATTGATTGAAACAATAGAAGATTAATATATTCCATAACTAAAACCCAGTAGTAGAAAGAAAAAAAATGAAAGAGTAAAAAATATTTTCCAAGAACAATTCCAAATATAAAGGATTAATAATATAAGAAAACCAACTTCTCCATGTGATAGTATAGGAAGAATCCCACCATCTGATAACCAGCAACTCATCCCAACTGATAGAAAACCATTCCACCTCAATGTGGAACCATGAATTTAACAAGATCAAAAGACATAATATGGTATACGAATTTCCAAAGTGGTCTATAGTGTGTCTTCTAATAGGATTTTTAGGGTCCCACCCATGTGTTTCATATCAATATGATTTCTTATCATTAATTAAGAAAACCTGACTACAATTTACCATTTTCTAAAACATAAACTGAATAGGAAAAAGATTTTAATTTCCAATTTTCTAGATTCCAAAATAAGTCTGGTAAAGTATTTTCAAATAATATCACATTGAGATATCTCAGTAGATATATCATGTCAAATAAAGTATGCATCACATATCATAGAAAAATCCATGATAGTACAACAAAATAGTACAAAAAAGAAGTAGAATAAATCAATGAAAAAGCACATGTAATATCATGCCAATGATCACAATTGTTAAGGATAGATAGGACACTCATAGATAACTTATAAAATAATGTATGCATTAAGACACTATACAAATGATTGAAGTATATAGGGAAGAGGAACATCCAAGAATCTGAACACCCAATAGTTATGACGAGTTCCAAGAACAATAGGGATATAGAGAAGAGATAATCCCCACGATCAAATCCACAAACTATAGATGAGAATTATTACTATACTACCCCCCATATGTACTCAAAGAATCCCATGCACTCTATTTTCCAAAAAAATTCACCATCCCATTTAATCATTTCATGCTTTTAAAAACATTTCCTAGTGATATGAAAAACCTTTTCCATTTACAATAACTGAGGGAATCCCATAATTTTTAAAACCCCATTTAGAAACATATTTCCAATCAACCATATAATGTTATTTCATTAAATAAAGAAATTTATCATAAAAAATATCCATGGGTAGAGGAGGAACCACATACCTCCCAACATGGAATCACACATTCCTACAATGAATCCACTAACAAGAGGAACAAAAAAAATGAAAATAGAGTCCCATTAATAAATATAAAAAACATAGAATTGATCCAATTTATAAAAAAGGGTTTTTGGAGAATAGGAAAAAACTCATACCTCGATAACTCATAACTTCCATGACCCAACTAACATGGGAAATGGCCCTCAGAACAAGACCACACCGAAATTCTAGATGGAAACAATAAGAAACATCACCACGATTCAACAGATTTGATGAAATAAAATAGGAACACCTCCATGATCAATGAAGTGTAGAATATGAATGGATCACTCAGCAACATAAATAGTAATAAATAACTAAATGATTCAATCCATATCAAATTGAGACTCCAAAAATTAGTGGAGAATTATTCTAGGTTGAGAGCCAAAGGGTAAGTGGAGGAACGAAATAAATATTATCCAATGATACAATATTGAAGGACTATCCATGAAATTTACAAGGCATGTAATCCCTTTATACATCATATAATCCCTAGGACTCAGATATTCAAAAAACCCATCTCATTTTTAATAAAAATTGATATGTTATTTTTACATGGTTTTTAATCTATAAAAAAAATGTACACACTTCACACTTTGAATTGGGCTCACTATATCATCCTTGTTGATATTACACATTTTTTACTCACATTATACATCATGTATTTCTCCTGAATACTATGAAAACTATAGGTTATTTCATGTAAACCCAAAAACAACTAGGCATTTTTTAAGATCGTGATGAATCTCTCAAATCAATTACACATTTCTATTTGGATTACATTAATTAAAATAAATATCCTTATCATATAGATAATTTATTTTCCTCTACCAATTTTCTCTATCCTTGGGAGTCCTAAGACTCAACCAATTAAGTATGAAAACATGAAAAGATTAGGAAATAAACCAAATGTTGGTAATGGCATGTTACACATGTGGATGTGGATGTTTTTATAAATCAAGGTTACATAGGAAATCAAGATGTTGATTGAAAGTATAAGAAATAATTCTTGATGGCCTTATCAGAAATGATATATAGTATAGTGATGTGTCTCTAAACTATAGAGCGTATCTGTGATAAATTAAAATCCATCTATAACAGAATTATTATATAAAAATAATCCATGTTGAAAATCTATATAATAATTTATAAACATATAAAAATTTTATATGATGAAGCTATTGATATTTTCAATATAAGAGGTCAAGAGATTGTTACAAATATCATATGTTTTCGTGAGACGCTGGATGATTATAACATCTTGAATAAGCTAATTAGAAATTTCCCAAATATATTTGTCTAAAAGGCTTTTTCACGAGAAGAATGACTATATATATCATTGGATGAACTTCCTATTAATATCATGACAAATTAAATTGAAAAAATTCCCAATAGTCTAATAGAATTAAAAAGTTGATTTGGAATTTTAATCCATAATTAAAGGTAAAACTAGAATTAAAGAAGAATCAAAATAAATTGATACCCAGAATGAGGATGTTGAATGGTACATTAATCATATGATGGCCATATATAGAATAATTTTTAGAAGTTTAATATTGAATTGAAATGAGAAAATTGAAAATAAATGTTAAAATTTCAACAATGGTGTCCATTTTTCAGATAATATTCAAAAGAATAAGACAAATAATGGATACTCAGATAAAGATGAGAAGTTTTCTTGGACAAATAAGCTAAAAACACAAGAATATGTATACTTAAAAGTATAAAAATATGATGATCAGTTAAATGGATGATTTTTCATCATCTTTTAGTGAGATGGAAGATGTGATAGGTTCTAAGAATCATACTCGTTTTTTAAGAAACAAAAAGAAATCTTGAGTCCTATTGTAAGGTGATTATTGTGATAAGATAAGTGAATTATACAATATGGTAAAAAAATTGAAGTTATTATTTTGGAATATGTGAAACTCAATAAGGAAACAAAAAAGGTGCTGTAAGATTTTGAATATATCTTCTTTGATAATAAATAATTTATCTTGAAATGGGATATTCATCATAATAAAATAAAATAAAATAATATGAAGATATTTTATCTATAAATAAATATTAAAAATATTGGAATGAAAGATCATGTAAAGGAATAATGAACACTAATTCATGAAGTTAAAAAAATACAATTGAAATTATCCTAATTTGAAATGTTGAGGAATGATCATGAATAATCACTTCTAAATAAAGAGGATAAATTATCTGAGAAACAATATATGTCCCTCAAAACTAATTGTCATTTTTAGAATATGAATTATTTATTCACCAAAGATGATAGAATTAAGTGTGAATCATTTAAGGATACTGATAACAATTGTCCACAGAGAATTTTGATCATATAAAAATTAATCTCTATGTACACTTTTTATTTTTAATAGTTCAGGTTTGAAATAGAATACTGGGTCCAACTTGAAAAAAATAAATAATTATAAAATATATTCCTCATAGAAGTGTGGACTAATTCTACCGGAAGGTTTAATACTATGTATACACATCTATAATAATTGAAAATGAAACAACTAAATTCTTTATAGAATAATATATTTAGTCTGGAAGATCATGTTATAAAGCCTACTGCTGGTGTGGTGGAGTTTTTGGACTCGAAGCATATACATAATGGTATAATATTTCATCAATATAAAAGAGACATGAATCCTGGGGGAAATAGATAATAGTTGAGATCATATTATTAGGAAGATATTTCGTGAAGATGACAACATATAAACTATAAATAAAAAAATATGAATTCTTGAATGATGTTTGTGAATGTTGTGGTCTTGAAGGTCAAGAAGTTGAAAATTGTAGAGTTAGTTTACTAAGATATATTTATCATAGTGTAAATGATATTAAATGTCAATAATTGAATAATGCACCAATCAGTAATTAATTGTGTGAGAAGCTCAACCAAATAGATTAGTTCAAGATTTGTTTCCATAAAAAAGGAAAAAAAGTGATGATAGTTGAATAATTTTTGATTGATGAGACTTCATTTATAAATGATGACATAAAAATTATGAATTCTGAAATGTGTGAACCAATTGGGAATAGAATGAAACATTTTTAGATAATCCAAAAACCCTTTTAATGAAGGTGAACCCTTCATAAACTATACACACAAAGAAGAAAGAAAAGTCAATAATGTTTGAAAACTCTCATCATGAGTGATATTTTTGATATATAAATCGGTCATTCCTTATTCCATTATATATATATATATATATATATATATTATTTTTTCATAATATAGTAGTAATTGATGGATATGGTCTTATATATGGAGGGGAAGTATAGTTTATTTTATGTTGTTCAATATTAAAAGTTTTATGAAAATGATGATCACAATAAAATTCATAATCAGGATATTTATTTAAAACAAATTATCTATATAAATTTTTATATTCAGAAAAAAAGTGTACTTATATTTTAATACAAATAAATTGTTTTTATTTTTAAAATGAGAAGTTGGTAGGATATATATTGGAAATCATGAGTAGATATCCATTGAAGTTTAGTTGATGAAAAGATTTTGAGAATGATTTCATGTAAGTTCTATCTTGAGTGTGAATGGACTTTATAGCATATTTTATTTCTCATGGACATTGATTTTACAATAAATTTTTATTTTCCAATATAAATTAGGTAAAAGATATTACATAATGGTTGTGAGGTTTTGAACCCACAGGTACTATCTTGGAAGTTGTGTAGCCTACTGACTATAACCTAGTAAATGGATTCTTGAAATCAATCTCATGGGTTTGGTTATTTTAGGGATACATATTTTTAGTTTAATATATGAGAAATATAGGGAATGTGGTTAATTTCACCTATTAGGAAAATTGTATTCATAGATATATCTGGGGAAATTCATATGGATTATGATGTGAAGAAGTATGAACGTATCCAATTTTTTTTTATCAAACCAATTTGATCAACCCAATATGGAAAGTCTACTTTGGTCTTGAGGTGGTAAAAAACCATGTAAAATTAGGCTTGGAATCATAAGAATAATTTTTTATAGGATAATAGGCCTAGTATGCTGATATATAAATCACTAAGGTCCATTTTAATGAAATTCCCTATATCAGGGTTGTGCAACAAAAAATTATTAAAAAATAGTCTCAGCGTAATTAATAGTAACATGGCTACCCATGTTTTTATATAAATATTTATTAAGATTTAAAGAAACCCTACACTAAACCCCTATCCCTAAAGAATTTTGTTTTCATGATAATAATGATAATAGATAGAATATCAATTGAAAATATGTTTTTCATAATAATTAAACAATTCATACATGAGAAATATATAATTAAGTCAACATAAAACCAATAAAATAAATACATAAATAAAGGGAAAAAAATGAAACACATCAATTGGTGTGAAAAATATGGAAATGGAATTGAATGACTTTCATTAATAAATGATAAATCCACAATCCTTGAACAATATATAGAATCAAAGGAATAAAAAATCAATAAATGAAATAAATTAGCCGGAAAAGTGCGTAGATGATAGAATAGTGTGAAATAAATAAAGATTAGCCTCATTTTATCTACTGATTGGAACTAAATATTTACATACCAATGCCAATCACAACATGTAAAGGTTTAACATTGAGGATTCCATTAAATAATTTCCTCTTTGAGACAACTATTTTGTGTAATAAATATTATATTGTATACTCAGACACACAAAAATATCTGAAAATATTGTATCTTTATGGATTTCAAAGTTTTAATCACCGGTATGTTATGAATTTAAAATCATTCACATCATGTAAATCATAAACAACATGTATTTAAATGTATTTGGATTATTTATGGTTTGTATTGGTTTAATGGGTTTCCCTTTGGCTTGTAGGGGTCCCTTTCCCAAGGAATTCATGTTGTGAACTTATTTCACAATGTGTAATGTTTGAATTTTTGGAATTTACTATATCTCTTGTTTTGAAAATTGAGTTCCTATTTCCTTATAAATCTAAAAAACTATTGCATTATCAAATTAGTCATGAATATAACTTAATTAATTGTATCCTATATATATATAGCCTATTATATTAACCTATTCTTGATAAAAAATCCGTCAAGAAAAAATCATCTTGATAAGGATTCCATAGGAATGAATTTTCAAATAGGAAACTTGCGTTGCGAAAATGAATATAAAACTAAGTTTTATAGGATAAATCACATCCTTTGTTATCAATGCTATAGAGAAAATAAGTTATTCCTCTTAGTTTACTATTTATAAAGATTCTTTGTTCCTATAATTATAATTTCTATATTATTACAAAGAATTTATAACCATATTTTAATTTACATCACCATGAATTCTCACTCATCACTAAAGGTAAAATGAAACTAATGTTATGATCCTTCTCTGAATACATATTCCAAACCATTGGCATTCATTGGTTCTAGAATCTCCACTATATAATAAAAAACACAAAATTAATCATAAGGGATTGAACCAAACAGTTCAAATGACTCTACAACTAAGGGTAAGTGGGTGGATTATAAAAATAAAACAAAAAAATGAGGGTAAACTGTGAAGTATAATATATGGTCATAATGATTATTAAAATGAAAAATATCCTATATAGTGTGGAATCCACACACATTAAAAATATCGGGGAATGTCCATAGATATGTAATAAAAGTGAAATGAAAGTATAATTTTTATTATTTTTCTATTTTTTTAAAAACCATTTCTAGGAAAAATCTCTTATCCGTCACCTACACAAATATGATCCATAATAAGACTGTTTTTTTGGAAATACTGATTTTGACATTCCAAATAAACTACCTGATTAAAATTCAGTTTCAATCAGATAATCCTAATTTGTATGTTAGAATAACTATGGACGACTTCACATGTATAATGTGAAAAAGTCACTAAACATCTCATTAGTAGAAACAATCACACATCCATTATTAATGAACTTATATCTCAAAATTATTTTTTTAAAAATCATGAAATTATATTAACCATATGGTAAGAGGGTATAAAATGGGATTGTAACACAACTCATTCTTGTAATGGTCATTCATGGATTTGATGGGCTTAAGGATGATAAATGTATAGGTGGATTTCAGAAAAAATAGATAAAAAAATATTTCCTCAATCATATTAACAATTTTTTAATTTAAAAAAAGCCTTGATAACATTCCATTGTAATTTATTACATGATTACATTCACCAAGTATATATTAAGAAATATTATTAAAAAATAAAATGAAAATGTTTCTCTGGAAACCTCTTTGAAATGGGAATACAACACTGGTGTCATCACTCAAGGTATTATATCCTGTAATAAGTCGATTAATGAATTTGATAGAATTTAGAAGTAGAGTAAAATTAATAAAATAATCAATACTATAAAAATTATAAGGAATACTAAAAATGGATTTTAACATTTCCATCCAAACACTTCCATTTATATAAATGTGTTAAATGATATCCCATGTTAATGAAATATTTTAATAAAAAATGTTTCTTAAAACAATGAAAAGAAGAAATAATCCACATGTAAACAAAATAAATATCAAGAATTTCACCCCCATCCATAATATAAAAAAAAATATCTAAACTATTTTGGAATGTGATATGGGGGAGAAAGAAATAATGGCATTGTATGAATGTATATGGTAATTAGGAATTTAAGTTAGGGAATATGATGATTCATATAATGAAAGATATGTTTTGGAGAAATGTTCTACGTATAAAAGGATCAATTGCCTTCCTGTAAAAATAGAAATAATGAAATATTCCAACACAAGATTATCAATCAGAACACATTATATGATGAAACACAATACAGTAAGATAGTAAGTGACCAATTTAGTTAGAAATGAATATAAATACCCAACAAAGTTAGAGAAGTATAATATTATGGAGCAATAAAGGTTATATAAAAATTAAATTACACAAAATAAAAAATCCTAATGACACAAAAAAACAAAAATATGGGTTTCATTCCATAATGTTATTACAAGACATCGTCGGCTAAGAAGATGGAAAATGATCAATAATAGGGTTCATCAACTCATTTTTCCTCTACCTCTTATAAGAATATTTATTTATATCCTTGATTTCATAGTGGAACATGGTTGGTTTTACCACCACAAGAATGTTTTGATTGAAGACCTCATATGGTAGGTGTAGAATATGTATATGCAATGGAGGGGACTCCTATATAGTATATAGATAAATATATTTAAGTGAACCCTATAATTAATCCACTCAAGGAAATACCTCATTTTGGAGGACATATTTTAGACTAATGGAATCATTAAAAACCATGTATGATGTAGTATATCAAAAACTATCATAATCACTGGAAAAGTATGATTGAGAATATGCAAGGTATATAGTCAGAAGTAAGATCCTATCCATTTGTGATAAAATATTATACAACTATGAATATTAACTAATGAAAATAAAAGAATATTCACAAAACAATGTAATATGTGGGATGGGGACATGGGAAGAATATCAACCATCCATTATAGACTCACCACAAGAAGCATCAGATGTCCTATCCAAATCATTTCATTCGTGGATCCATACCACCATGCCAATATAATTTATGGAGGTGTAGGTAGGTGGATCAACTAACATATAAGGTACCATGGTGATAAAATATTAATTTGTTTTAATTGGAATAGGGGAGGTGATAATCAACACTATGGTTGGTTTTCTGGAAGCTGGATCAATAAATGGAAGCTCATATGAAGAAGGCTAGGTGGGGCAGTTGCCCAGCTGACCCTGCTTCATAAAAAATCATGTTGGGAAGAAATTTCTGCAAGATCTAGAGGATGTTTGAAATGTATTGAGTATGGATATAGAATGGTATGAGCTAGGTCTGCGATAGAAGGTGGTGGTTGGGTAGATTTAGTGGATGGTGGTGGGGGTAGGTGTGGAAAACTATGATGGTTTTCTATAAATTTTTCTTTAATGAATGAAACATCATCTCTAGTCCTATATAATACATTTGAAAATAGAATATATGTATTATATAAATGGTAGAATAGGTGAGTAATGGGAAGGGGTGGTGCGGTGGTGGGTGGTGAAGTGGTGGAGGAAGTAGGGGCTAAGGTTGGAGGTTCATGTGCCTCATTTGAGGGAGGAGGTGGGGCTGGAGTATGATGAGTAGTTGAATCATTAGTGTCCTCCACATACATAGATTACTATGTATATGGACTATATATTATGAATAATACCCATATTTTACTACAATACGAGATCACTGAACTCTATATTCCCTAGGGATGTCACTGGATGTGTGGTATCAATCAATCTGATATGATGTGCACCATGTGTGGTGATAATTCCCCCATAAAGTTAAAATAATACCTACATGACTAATCCTGATAATAGGGTATTAAATGGTGATCAATTTTAATGGAAGGTATTCCAATGGAAGTGTCTAGAATTATAACCTCTATCTAGATGATGCACCTGGGAGCATCTCCTTGGAAATCCAAGAATGGGGCACATACTGATGTATGATCTATAAGAAAAAAACAGGAATCTATGTTATTTTCATCATATGTGGATCATAAATGTTCTCAGGTTCATGGGATATCAATTCCCAAATACATTCCATGTCATTATTTCTCAGGTCTAGTTATAAGAATGGAAATACTAGAGAAGAATCAATGATTAATTAATATATGTCATTTCTAACCTCAAACTCATGAAATATTATCTCCGATGAAAGACTTCCCAGTATGAATGTAATGAACATGAAGGCCACCACAATAGTGGATATAAAATCATTGAAGTTCTCTCATTATGTCTCTTTACATTCCACTGAGATTTTGTACATGTTCATGCTTCCAATGAGGTCTAGGACATCGCCATGCGTGATTACCATATGAAGAAAAGCCATTCTTAGATTATTGTTTGTCTACATTGTCCTATCCTAAAGATATAACAATTGATCCCTACACTTATTTGTATAGATTTTTAGGTAGGGTTATATGTGAAGTCATGGGGAAGTTCACTTTGAAAGGATGGATGAAGACTTAATATTGACAGAGATAGTGTGAGTAGAAATTATTGGAAGAGATTATAAAGGGGAAGGATCTATTGGTTTTGGGGGAGGATCTAATCCTGACATTTCTCTAGAGGAGGGTCATCACACTGGTATTCAAATTTTGAGGATGACACACTGAGGGTATTTTTTCTGTCCCTGAATTCATTTTTAATGAGAAGACATGTAATGAATGGGAATGGGTTGGGGATCAACTAGTTAGATAAATCTAAGAGTTGATGGGGGTAGGAAAGGCAAGTGATTTCTTGGGTGAGGTAGGTAGGCCGACTAGCATAGGTAAGTGGATAAAATTAGGATATAAGATTATCTCATGACTAGTAAACTTAGAGCTCATGAAGTATTCCTGAGGATTCCATGTTGTGTATTTCTTTCAGGATGTCTAAAAAAGAAATTTAACTTCTATGACCCTGAAAATTTCACCTCGGGTAATCTTTACATGACATGAATTATGATATTTTTGAATACATTTTCCAAGAACCTCTAACATTTTTAGACCATTTCCGATCAATTATTATCATTAGAGAATATATTCTATTCTTTTTAACATATAATGGCTTTCCTCCCATTCAGATCATCATTTTACATTGAGATCTAGACAAAGACATTGAATCAATTTGAATGAATGAACATACCCCTTTTGAAAGGGTACATCATGAATTTTTAGTCAATGACCATTAACCTTATAGGGTGGTCCTTCACATATTCCGTTTCCAATCATCTAATAAGGTAAAACATAAAAAACAACTCTAGGACTCGACAAGAATGATTTTTTCATTCTATAGAATATCTTATGATGGGAATTATACATTAGAACCCTCTACCATGGTGTGAAAACATATTGTGAAATGCATTGGTCCTTGCATATCTTCATTTTTTATTTAAAAATTTCGGATTTTTTGTAATATTATATTATAATGTATTCCATATCAACCATTTATTAATCATTTCAAAATGATTTTTTGCATCAATGTATATATTGTTTTATTTCCAAATAAGAGAGATTCTCTAATTCCATTAGTAAGTGATAGGTCTTCTGATAAACAATCTAGGATAGAGTAGTCAGATGGGTGTTTTATGTGCTTCATGATATGCCAAAAGTGAATCATCCAATTTGAGACACCAATCACTCCAACCTATAGTCAATGCATTTTTTGGAATTTTTTTAATATCTAGATGGGCTAATTATACTTCCTCACTAGTATGCGAGTAGTAAGGGGTTTCAGTTTTGTAAATAATTATGTATATATCAAGTATTCCACTAATGAAAATAATTTTAAGGAGAATTATCCAATCACTAATGAGTAACTATGGCAATAAAAATGGGAAAAACCTATTTCCCCTATAAAATTTAAGACCATTTTGGTTGTTTAATGGGATGTGGCTTCATATTCTACCCACATCCAAACATACTCCATAGTGACCTAGATGTAATACATTCTTAATGAATTTGGAAATATTCCCTTGAAATCAATTCCCCATACATCAATCATTATGATTTCAAGGATTGGTTTCTAAGGATTTTTTTTATTTTTTTAAGGTTTATGTATGGTGGCATCGATCATAGCTCTATACAGAGTTCCTCACATCTTGATTGTGTGTAGGATAGAATGGTCCATGATATAGGATCTTAGACATGGTGTTTGCAGACCCATGAAGTCATATAGATATAGACACATGAAACATTTAATGCATTCTTTGAATTCCAACCCCATGGATGAAAACTCACATCAATAGATTAGATATGGTCTTAAATATAAAATCGCATACCAATAATAGTGTTCAGAATAAACCAAGAAAATATTCTTCTATTTGATAGGAAAAGTGTGCATATAGATATCCTGCAAAATGATAGTTCAAATTATTATAAAGGATAGTCTGTGATTTCTTATTTTTATTGAATACTTATTCATCTTGAAAATCGTCCTCAGTACTCATATTTTCATCATCTACAAAACTAGGAAATGGATTTCTAGATAATTTTTCAACGCTGAAATTTTCAACACCCTTTGCATCTTTTATGACATTGTACAGTTCTTCTGATGATAGGATCCATTGTATTAGGTATTATTTGAAATCCTTTTTTCTAAAAATGTATTTCAATGATATGTGATCTGTATATCCCCACCACATTATAAATCACTATGTATGATAAAAAAAATTCAAAAGTAAAGACCACACCAATTATTTCCATTTATATGGTAATATAATTAACACAAACATAATTTAGGATATTGATGGAATAATAGAAGTGGCCAAACATGATTCCAACCAATTTTCTTAAAATTGAAACCATGGATAAATTACTTGCATCACACATCTATTTAATGTACTTTTCCTAATCAAGTTAATATATGAAATGTGGGGGTACCATCTATTACATGGATTGTATAGTTCCTTTTAACACTATTCAATGAAATCTAATGGGGTGTCCATATAAAATACATTTTTTAGTGGGAGGGGTATTCTTATAAAATCTTAGAATATATGAATATAAAATCTTACAGGGCCCAAAATAATCCTTATACCCTACACTATAATGGGTTCAAGTTAATCTTCAATTACCTTGATGTTTATAGGATCCACATCCATTAAATCATTTAATATATTATGTCTTAGTAATATTCTTCCCGATAAGATAAAATGACATTCATCCTAGTTTCAAATTTGGAAATTCTCTTCACATCGTTGTATAACTGACTCCTAATTTCATTGGAAGACTTTGTAAGACCATCAATATATAGATAAATAAACCATAGAAATAACTAAAAACACATATTATATATAATGTAAAATTTGTGTCACACACCTTGGAAATGTCACAAGATCAATTAGAATTTCAAATTAAATTATTTCATAGGATATGGTTCTGAAATGATATATGAAGTTGGATTTTGATAAATTTGATGGATCAAATTCAATTTGATTGTATTTGATATATTCATTTAAAGCACAATATAATTCATATCTATCTATCCCCTAGATAATTTTATCCATTAATGGGAGTGGAAAATTTTCCTTTTGTGTCCCAATGTGGAGATTTATATTTTAAATAGATACTCTTAATCTATTAATGGTTTGAGTTAAGAATAAATATTCTTCATTATTTTTAATAATAATCATGACACATTTATTTAAGATGACTTGAAGTAGAATCATCCATTCATTGTCAAAGATATAAACCACTATAAAAATATTCTTAAGATTCATAAGATGCTTCCTGAATAATTATTTTTTCATTAGAGTGATTTCACTTTGGGTTTGATATTTTGAATTAATATTGTCTTCTCCCAAAATTCATTGTGTGAAATTCATAGGGAAGATCCAAAAGATATCAGCCACATCCCTTTAAAATGAGTGTTTATGCATTTTTAGTACATCAATTAATTATTCCACTTGAAATTTATTCAAATTTAAATTTACAATAACAAGCAGTTTTACTATATTTTTGATGAATGAGTAATAATTGTTGTTGGAAGGGACATCAATTCAAACGTTAGTGGTATGATGACTGGGGTATGAATGGTAGAATGGGTTCCATTGTTAAAGGATCACTTCAATTTACATCCCTAAAATTACTTCACTCATATTGATTAGGATATAGGGTCACTCTATTTCCATTAATTTTCATATAATTATTTTCCTTATCAGTCAGAAAGAAGGATTGAAAATCAAATGAATCGCCACCTCATTAGTAGTCTTTCACTAAGTTGGATACTACTTTTTTCATTACTGATAGTGAAAATTATCCTTCCATTGATCACATAAATTAATTCAAGTATATTTTTGAAAAATATTCTTCCTAGAACGATAGAAATATCACCATATTCCTCTATATTTAAAATAGTGAAAATAGAAATAATAATTAATATATATACCTTGAGTAAACTTTTATAGAGATGTATTTGATGGAACATGTATGATCAATCATCTTGGTGAAGTAAAATACATATTATTTTCAAATATACTGTCCATTAATTTCAAAATACACTTATTAGGATGATATTGATACTTTAACTATGGCCACACAAACATTTTATGAATTCATAGGTTTCAATAGTTCAGGTAATTGAGAAGCATCGAGGGTTTCTAGTATTTGGTAGGTGCATCTACTGATTGATTTAAAATTATTCCTCATTCAATGAGATAACTCATATTCTTGTCAAATTTATTTTAATAGAGAGAAACTATATTAAACATTTATCATAATGTAGGATCAAAACAATTCCCTCTATAAAGGGTATATTGATGTATAACTACTTAAATATCTCTAAAAACATTTTTTATTTATGATCAATCATTCCTGGTCCCATTATTTCTACAAATGTATGAGCGGGTTTTTATTGTGTAGGTTCCACGTAAAAATCTCCAATTTTAGCCAACTCATGTATATGGTATCTTTCAGGTGGTTCTAATTCTAGATTTTAGTCTTGACCAAGATTTTGTGTGATATCATAATTATTTTTATAGTGGATTGTGGAATGTATTTCATTTTAATATATATTTGTTTCATCTCCTATGAATGGTTATGTAAAAATAATAGTTTCTCCATCCTTATGGACAATATTGATAGCCTTATATATTATATGACTTTTAATCCCCGATAGTTATTGGATAATTGTTCTGATAGAGTCTTATAGAATTTTACAAATTGGTACTGATGAATATTGAATGTATCCCTCTACTTCTATATATTAGTTTTTTGGGTATCAATCCTCTTAGTCAACTTATGAAAAAATAAGGTGTGAATGTTCCAATTATTTTATTTTTGAAGTTGGTATTGTTGTGGATACTTTGGTGGAGCATTATGAAACTATTGTTGGGGTGGAAACCATGAGGATCTATAGGGAAATAGTTTTTGAGTAAATATTTATTGATGTAAAGGAGATGGATTCTATAGTGGGTATCGTGGTGGTCTATAATTCATTAGTGGTTCTTGACCATTCCTCAATTGATAGTAACTTTGAATGGGTTCTTGTAGATATTATTCCATTCTACGATGATAAAAAAGCATCTTGTATTTTTTGAGTTGCTTAAATTGTTAGTTATATGAATTGTATTTTATATAATTAAAATCATGTTTTTTGGGATCCCCCACTCTTGATCTATAGTCCTGGTATGGGTGCAGGCCTCCCTGCATTTCAATGTATAGAATTTCCATAACAGTGCAAGGAAGTATAAGTGGGTAAGAAGGACTATGATTTCTTTTGAGCTTCTATGTATGGGATATAGCAGGGGTTCAAGGTGGGAATTTATCTTCCGGATATTTAATTCATCATCCAGGGGTCCTCAGTCTCTCTAAAAAATACAGAAAATTGGGTTAATTTCATCTAAAAGTAATTTTTTTTTGAATTCTTGTGTGTTTATCATGAGTTTCCCATTAGAGGCAACATCCACTATAATATGTGTAACTGATTGGATTCATTTTTGTAATGTTTGAGTTGTTTTCTTTGAATCATATCTATGATGTGTTAATTTTTAGGATAACACTTTTACATGATCCCAGGCATCAAAACTAATTATCCATCCTCCTAGTAAATGTTTTAGATCACGTTTTCGAGCATACATGTTTTTATTGGTGGGAAATATTTATCCAAAATATCGTTGGATATATTTTTCCAATGTGATTTGAAACCAAGATCATATATTTTCATCCAATACATGAATGTTGTTGCACATAGTGAAATGGAAATAAATGAGTATGATAGTATCATATGTACCGCATTCACTTCATAAGGTGTCAAACAATTAGTTGAAAAATGAAATATGCTCATATTGATCTTCGATCATTTGTACATAGAAATTTACCTAATTCTGGATCATGGGAATGTGTCCATGTTTAATGTTAATGGAATATTCCTTGATAGTAGGACAAAATATTTTTGGGTAATCATTACTAATATAGGTTAATCTCTAGTCCATGATGCTACACTCCTATTGAAATGGTCACATTATGTACTTCTCTATTGGAAAATATTGATCATTTAGATGGTTAGGTGGCTTAAGGTTATGATGTTCATCAAAGATGGATTTTATATGTAAAAAATGTCTATTCTAATATTAGTGTCAAAATTAAGTAATTCTTGAGCATCAAGGATCCTAGAACGACCAATAGACCCTGGGATATGTACTAGATGAATGTAAAAGATTTTGGGGCTACTGTATGTGTGAAAATTTTAAAAATAAAGGAGATAGAGAAAAGAATGTTTCAGGTAATACAAAGAATGCATTGACATTCATTATGCGTACGGAATAAACATTCCATCAAAATGGTGTTAAACTTTGACTAGCCACCTCAACATTGTTGATTCCACAGGGTAGTTAAACATGTTAGAAATTTTAATTTTCCAAAATTACATTCTCTATGAAGATGTATCATAGTGGTAGGATGGGGTAAAACCCATAGGGACCAAATAGAAAATATATTAACAATATGATTGGAACATGGTATATCGAATCTTCATGTTACTCTAATGGGTATCATTTTCTTTTTCATATGTAGTTTTTTTTACTTCATGAAAAAGAGGTAGAACATGGTAATATTTAGGGATTAGGAAAGTGGTATTACTAGATATTTATTTTGTTAGTCATATGGATAAGGAAGTAAAGTAGTTGATATATCACTACTTTTTATTTGTCAAACAAATTTGATCTACCCATGTTTGTTACAAATATTTGATCAATATGTAGTAAAAAACCTTTGTGAAAAAAGTCTCTCGATCAAAGAAAAAATGTGTCATAGGATATTGGTCCTATCCTACTAAACTAAAAATACGATAGGGTCCTTCTATTACAATTATTCTGATTAGGATTGTTCAAAAAATTATTTTGAATAATTCTCAACATAATTATTATCCAAAAGGATACCCATGTTTTGATTTAGTGATTCATTAAGTTTAAAAAACCCCTACCCTCGACCACTAACCCGAGTAGATTAGTGGTGCATGAAAAAAATGATATTTGATACAAAGGAAACTTGAAACATGACATTACTAAAAATTAGAAAATTCATACTAGAGAAATACATGACTAAATAAATTTAAAATACATAAAATAAATATATTAATAAAGGAACAACAATGGAAACACAATAATTGGGGTTGAAATATCTAATTGTAATTGAATATAATTCAAAAAAAATCAAAATTCAAAATCCATGGAGCGATGTGAAACAAAAAAGAAATAAAAAGAAATAAAATGAATCAAAGTAATGTCCTCTTGGAATGTGTGGAGAAGAGGGAAGAGTTTAAAAGAAATAATGAGTGGCCCCTTCTATTTTTCATCAGGAACTGAATATTTATTGTCCCATAAGACTGATTATTTGTAAAGGTTCAACACCATCAAATAAAAGTAATGATTTCTACTTCATGACCTTCATGATGTGTACTATAATTCACACTATGTACAAAGATCAATAAAAATTCACATAAAATATGTTTCTCCCTTGATTTCATATAGAGAACCATATTTGACATACATATACATTACATTACTTTTGCAGAATACTTAATACATTACAAAAACAGATGCCCAAAGACCGTATTAGTTTAGTGTCTTTGGAAACTCGGAACATAATCTTATAATCGTGGTGAAAGATCTTCAACATATCCCACAAAGATCTTCCCCTTTGTTTTTCTTACCTGAAACCTTTATTTATATCCTGGGAAGAAAACATAAAAAGGATGATCTCAAATGCTCAGTAAGGGTGAACATGAAGAACTTAAAAACAATCCATCAACATTTGAACGTAAAAACATGAATATTAAACATAAAAATATTAAGAAATGAAATAAATCTTGGTAGTAAATATGTCATAGATCATAATGGAACATTAATCATGATAAAATAAAACATGTAATTGTGGTAAACCATTAACCCCATGATATTATTTCCATAGTATCCAAGGCAATTCTGCCAAGACCATCATAGTGGACAAAGTCCTTTACTGAATCACGTTCACTCCTCGTTCCAGTCCTGTATCACTGAACCGGATTAACTATCCATTCTATCCATGTCTATATCCTGAGATATAAATATTTTCCCAATGCATTCGATGGAGATATAGGTCCCACCCATCTCAAAATGAAATCATTCTTTTGTGTGCCAAAAAATAAACATACATCATTTATAATAACCCAACAAAGAAAATGGGTTTCATAAACATCATCCCATCATAACCTAATCCATATAAATGAAATGGATATAATTTCATGATAAGAAAAATAAATCCATGTAAATAATAGAGACATTATAATTAAAACATAAACATACTAAAAAATTTCATATTAGATGGAAAATAGTTCTGATAAATCACTTAAAATGAATTCTTAAGGAAAATATCCTTTCTTCTTAAAAAACATTTTTCCTTTCTCAATATGTCATACATTTTTAAACAAAAAGAATTTAATTTAAAATAAACTTGAAAACTTGTAAATTATGCTTCATGGAAATAATTTTCTATGAAATCATAAAAATCCTTTCTTGTCTTATATGTTAAAAAAACATTCTCCTCGTACTATTAACAGAAAATTCAAAAAGTATCTTATATGGTAACCAAAGGAAATATTCCGTCCATACAATTTTGTAAAAAGTCAAAAAAGGGTAAAAATGTATTTAAACATACATGGAAGAATGGTAAAAATTTTATGAAAATATTTTTAGAAAACATGGACATGGATGAGAAAAATAACAACAGTAAATACTTACGTATAAGCAATCTCGAATTAAAATGAGATTTGCAAATTTATCCCTTACCTTAGGTATAATTTCTTCTATATGTGTCTGAAAATATTGTATAGTGGGTTTAAACATATTATTATCTTGTAACATAACCATAATAATATTTATGATATCATATATGATTCACTTATGAATTTATATTACCCGTTCTTTTGTAAATTCCATGTTAAAACAGCTTTTTGGGTAAAATCGTTTCATTTATCGTACGTGTTTCGACTTTTTGTTATAGATATTATTACTTATATCCTGATTTACATAATTCCAGAATCTAAAACATGATATATATATATATATATAATATTCTTCATATAAATATATATGATAGATTGATAAATGGAAGGAAATACATCGTTCATAGAGACGGTAGGCCGTACGTACGCATTAGCACTGTTTTCACTACCATATTGATTTGATGGGAATTAAGTAAATGAAACATATATGTACATAAATATAGTATCATTATTATGTAATATCTTTCATGATTACTTATTATATATACTTTATATTCATCACTACTACAACTTGGCCTTTTATCAAGGCTAAAAACCAACATTAACAGCACTAGGAAAGCACTGTTAATGCCATCATAGATAAAGGGATTTCCCTTTATCAGCACTCCGAAAAGCACTGATAAAGTCCACCTTTATCCATGCTAAAAAATCTCTGATAATAGGGGTCCTTTATCAGTGATTTTTTAGCCCTGATAAAGGGGGACATTATCAGCGCTATTTTGAGCGTTGTAATGGGGCCCTTTATCAGCTCTCTTTTAGCGATGTTAAAGGAATCCTTTATCAGCACTCCAAAAAGTGCTGATAAATGCACCTGCCCCTGCACCTTCACAACCATAACCTGAACATCCATCACCTGCACACCTACACTCCTTGACAAAATATCACTTGCACATGAACCAAGAACCGAAGGATGGCACAACATACACAATATTTTGACAAACAATGCTATATAAATTTACTTAACATCATGAATACAAATAAACACACTACTATATACATTTCAAACAATGTTTTACATGGTTAAAATTAAAATTATCCAACCCCAGTAATAAACATTAATTTTTCATCCTTTGATATCTGTGATCCCCTCTAAAAAATTTTCGACCACAGTATTTGTTGCTGAACAAAGCATCTGAACTCAAGGAAAAAAATTACACTATATAAGAAAGAAAATATTATGTTCGTAATATAATAATTAAATACATTAAAAAATTAATATGAAAGAATACATTAATATGGAAATGTGAAACTAAAAAATGGAAATGATAAGGTCAAATGTTTTCATTCTGATAACAATGAAAGGGAATAATGTAAAATCAATAATCTTTTGTATGATTTATCTCATTTAATAAGTACAGAATCTTTATCTAATGAAAAGCATTACCGGTCACAACTTATATCAGATTAAGGTACGGTTGATTTGTAAACATAAAAAATGACTCATGGATCGTTGTCCTAATGTATCAAAACAATCAGAACGTGTTTTCTCGGTTTACCGTATGTCACTTATGTTGTTTTCTAAAGTTAATGTAAATTTGAAACTTATATCAGACACTTTTAGCCATACCGGTCACACCATGAATTGGATTGAGGTGTGGTTGATTCATATACTTCACAAATGACTCATGGATCATTGTCCTAATGTATCCAATCATTCCAAATGCCTTTTCTCAGTTTTTCGTATGTCACTTGTGTTGTTTTCTAAAGTTAATGTCAATTTGAAACTAATACCAGACACTTTTAGCCATACCGGTCACACCGTTCATCGGATAGAGGTGTAGTTAATTTTTACACGTCATAAATGACTCATGGATCATTTTCATAATGTTTCAAAACAATTTGAATGTTTTTTCTTAGTTTTCCGTATTTCACTTGTTTTGTTTTCTAAATTTAATGTCAATTTGAAACTTATATCATACACTTTTAGCCATACAGTTCACACCATCCAACGGATTTAGGTGTGGTTGATTTGTACAAGTCGAAAATGAATCATGGATCATTTAATTAAATGTATCAAAACAAACCGAATGCGTTTTCTTGGTTTTCTGTATGCCAATTGTGTTGTTTTTAAGTTAATGTCAATTTGAAACTGATATCAGACACTTTTAGACATACCGGTCACACCGTGTGTCATATTGAGGTTCGGTAGATTCATACATGTCACAAATGACTCTTGGATCGTTTTCCTAAAGTATCAAAACAATATGAACGCATTTTCTCAGTTTTTTGTATGTCACTTGTGTTGTTTTCTAAAGTTAATGTCAATTTGAAAATGATATCAGACACTTTTAGCTATAACGGTTACACCCTGTGTCAGATTGAGGTTTAGTTGATTCGTACACATCACAAATGACTCATGGATAGTTGTACTAAAGTATCAAAATAATCCAAACATGTTTGCTCCATTTTCTGTATGCCACATGTGTTGTTTTCTATAGTTAATGTCAATTTGAAACTGATATCAGACACTTTTTTCCATACCGTTCACACTATGCATCAGATTCAGTTACGGTTGATTCGTACACATCACAAATGACTCATTGATCATTTTCAAAAAAGTATCAAATCAATCCGAACATGTTTTCTTGGTTTTCTGTATGTCACACGGCTTGTTTTCAAAAGTTAATGTCAATTTGAAACTGATGTTAGACAATTTGAGTCATACCGGTCACACCGTGCATTGGATTGAGTTGCGGTTGATTCTTACATGTCACAAATGACTTGTGTATCTTTTTTCTAAAGTATCAAAACAATCCGAGTGCGTTTTCTTAGTTTTTCATATGTCACTTGTGTTGTTTTCTAAAGTTAATGTCAATTTGAAACCGATATCAGATAATTTTATCCATACCTGTCACACCATCTGTCGTATTGAGGTGTGGTTGATTCTTACATGTCACAAATGACTCATGGATCATTTTCCAAAAGTATCAAAACAATCCATGATTTGTGAGAGTGTTGGGTTTGGTTTGAGATTTTTATAGCCTAGTTAGGTTTTCTAAGTCTATTTAGTAGGTATTAGAGTCTTAGGCCTAAATAAGATAGATAATATAGTTTTATATCTCACATATTATGGATAAAACCCTATTAATGATATTTAAGAGTCATGGTGTGTGTGATGAGTAGGATATTCCATATAGGAATTAGTGAAGTGTGACATAGAGGATTTCCTCCCTATAATTGGATTAAGAGATCTCCAAGGGGAGATATGATATGGTACATAAGTAAGGGTCATGGTAATAGTTTGGATGACATAGTATAGGGTATCCAAGGATCTTAGTGTGAGTTTCTTCGGATGGTAATTATTTAGATTTAATGATTTTTAATGTGGGAATTAAAAGATGATATAGACTAGACTATCAAGGCCTAGATTAAGTATATCATGTGGGTTGTGACATTACAATGTAGAGATGAGTGTGTGTTGGTATCAATCAGTAGATATGGGTTAGGTTTGTATAACCCATTATATTCCCTTATAGGTGTAATTAGAATGTTGATAGGTTGGGAATAATTTTCATGTATAACCAAGATGGTTTTAAGGAGATTATTATTCAAGGCTAAATGGATGGTGAATTTTATCATTTATGGTCAGACCGACTAAGTGATGGGGACTTCATATGAATTTCTCCTAGTTCATGTATGATCATCCATGGGGCCCACCTAGTGATGATGTGGTTTAGCTAGTATGAGAGGTTGGTTATCTAGATACCCTCCTTAGATTACTAGTAATATGTTTTGTGGCATGAGACAAGATGGATGGCCTTTATTTAAGTGATAAGGTGTTGGTAGGACCCTACTTTGAGTGAGAAGGAATTGGTCAAAGGAGATTGGTGTGTAACATCCATGGGATCCACCTATTGATAGTTAATTTTGACATCTGATAGAGGTTGGATATTTTTATTATCTCCTTAGATCATTTTTTTATGATAATATGGTGTGAGATATAGAAATTCGGATCACTTAGTATTGGTTTGGAGTAGTTTTTTGAGAGGTTGTGTATAGAGATTCTCTCCTCAAATTGTTTTTATGTGATGTGATGGTGAGACCCACCGTAAGTGAGAGGGAGAAGCTACTATGTTGGGGAATTGTAGTATATGGGAATCACACCCAATGTGAGAGGTTGGAGGAACTTTTATGTTATAAGAAATGATGTGATATTAAAATTGGTATATGACCCAACCTAGAGAGATTGGGTAGTGGGCGAGAATTGGTAGTAACCCTTTTAAGGTTCGTTTTTTTCGAACCCAAGGATAATATTTTACAATATAGTGTAAAATATAGATCATACTAAAAATATGTCTCATCCCGTTAGCATGCCTCACCTGATGAAATGAATTCACCAACATGGACAGTTCAAACCCTACCTTGGCTAACTATGGGGTAGTATCAAAAATCAGAAAAAGATCCAAACTAAGGGCCACTATACATAGTGAAATCCTAATCTAGTGTAACAACCTTTCACAAAAAAAAACTCTCTCTATTCAGGTTTCTATCACAAGTCTATAGTGGGGAGAGCTAATCAAGATCAAGAAACTAACCATCCACATATACATGTGTCACACGCACAATCATCACACACATGAATCACACCAAATCATAATTAACCTCAAAATTGACAAAAAATGAAGACATAATTAATTCATGAAAATTCAATTTTACTCACCTCAGAGAGGAGGACCTGGGGGGGGTGGAAGAGGAGGCGTCGACAATGGAGGCAGCGGAAGCATTGGGGGCAGCGGAGGAAACAGAGGAAGAAAAGGTAGCAGAGGCAATGGAGTAGGCGGAGGAGGAGGAGAAGGAGGAGGAAGAGGAGGAGGCAAAGTTGGTGGAGGAGGAGGAGGAGGCTGCGGTGGCAGAGGAGGCGCGATAGAGGATGAGGAGGACGAGGAGCCATGGAAAGAGGAGGAGGAGAAGAAGTAGGCGCCGAATGAGGAGAATGAGGTGATGGCCGCGGTAGAGGAGGAGGAGGAGGCAACGACAGAGAGGAGGCAGCAGTGGAGGCGCATGGTAGGGCTTCCATGAGATCTTAATAGGGTGCGGGGAGGAGGAAGAGAAGTAGACGTCGGAGTTGGACAATGAGGTGGCGGCCGTGATAGAGGAGGAGGAGAAGGAGGTAGTGGTGGAGAGCAGGCAGTGGCGGAGGCGCTCGGTAGGGCTTTCGCGAGAGCTTGGCAGGGTGCAGGGAGGAGGAGAAGGACCTGGTGGCATTTATAAATCCCGCGGGGGCCTTTATCAACGCAAGTAAAAAGCGCTTATAAAGGGGGTCTTTATCACCTCTAAAATGAAAACTGCAGATGAAGACCCCCTTTATCAGTGCTTTTTTAGCACTGATAAAGGTAGGACTTTAGCAGCGCTTTTGTAGTGCTGATAAAGGGCGTCTTCATCAGCGATATTCATTTTAGAGCTGATCATGACCCACTTTATCAGCACTTTTGTAGCACTGATAAATCCATACTTTATCAGATCAACTAAAAGCACTGATAAATGAATTAATGTAATAAATTTTTTATTATTATATATTTATTTAAAATGATATTTATGATAAATATAAATATATTAATAATTATAACTCTAAATAAATATATCTTTATTTATACTTATAAAATTATAATAAATATATTTATTATATTTATAATCATATAAATATATAAAATAATTATATTAATTATATATATTTATAAGATTATAAATATACTAATTATATATAGTTAATTATAATTGTAATTACAAATGTATTTGAATGGTATATTTATATATATATTATTTAAAATATAAAAAAATATGTATTTATTTTCTAAATATAATGTAATTTTGATTATAAGTGTACATTTTTTAGAATTTATATATTATATGGGTAACATAATGAATTATAAATCAATAAAAAATCAACGTGATACGTACTTATAATCTATAAATGAATATTATTCATGCACATATATGATCACATAACATATATTCATGATATATTCATTGACCCCAATTCATTGGAACACACACATATATTCAATAATTTTAATTATACATATATATTAAAAATTATTATATATTTATAAATAAAATCAATACTTTAAATATAATGAAATATAATAAATATATATATTAAATATACTGAATTAATAAATCTAATAAATATAATGAATTAAAGGGTACATTTATCAGCGCTAAGAAAAGCGCTGATAAAGTCCTACCCCTTTATCATTTCTTTTCCATTTGTGCTGATAAAGGCAGGTGCCTTCCTTTCCCAGTTTTGGGGTAGTGCATACTTGAATGGTTAGTAATGGAAAATGAATCTCATCGCGTTCGTGGAGACGGTAGTCCGTATGTAATCACGAGCGACAATATCATTCATTTAATATTAAAATCATATATAATTGGATGTTATATCATATATACAGAATCAAAAAAATGATATATTTATTTTTTATATCATTTATACTCATTATTATACCCATCCAACTGATGAAATGTTTGAATAACAAACTAGACCACGACGTGGAGATGATAAGCCGTACGTACGCACGTGTGGTGACTTCATCATTCATAGGATTGATAAAAAACTAATATGGTTGTACCATTTTTATAATAACATCACAATATATAGAAGATAAGGGAGTTATTATTTTAGAATGGAAACAACAAAGGAGGAAGTGGAAGAAGAAAGGAACTAGAAATAGGTGGTGAGATATTTACCTCTTCCTCTGGTTCTTCCTTTTGATTTGATCAAAAGGGCTCCTTAGGTGGGCTTTCTGACTAAAGGAAGGAATATAGAATGAAGGGAGGATAGTTGAAATGGTAGTTGGGAAGGTTTTGGCCATTCTAAATGGCATTGGAGGTGTTAATTAGAGAGAAGGGGAGTGACCTTTTGTAACGACCCGAAATTTTTAAATAAATTTTGTTTCCTAATTTTATGTGTTATTTTTATACTCAACAAAAATGTTTTATTTGATAAACATGATTATAATTAAAATGAGATCAGTGGGTTTTGACTATTATATAACCATCGGTCAACATGACCGCTATGAACAAAATGTTTTGATTATTGTCTCTAAATATAAGTAATCTTGGTTAATTATTATAGAAAGAAGATTTGATGGCCTCACCTAGTAGTCTTGGACCGATCGAAGCCCATCTAACAGATCTTGGGAAGGAGGTAGCACCACTGGGCTTTGCTCTGGATCAAATCCAAGCCGAACTTCATCATGTGAAGCTGGAACGAAATCGCCTTCGTGAGAAGTTCAAACTGATAGAAATTACTACTCGGGCAATGTTGACTGAGCCGCCCCAAGCTTCTATCACCCTAGCACACCTTACTCTTAGGTCCTATGCTGGTATTATAAGGGGTTATGTAACGAGACCGTAACTACCTTGTGTAATCCTTGTTTTAAATAAAAATTGGGATTTCTTCTTATGATGAAGTTTATGAATTTTGAAATGACCGGATAAATATAGTATGCATATTTTTGATGAATTTTAGAAAAAGGATATTTTAAATATGTTTATGTAAAGCCTAAATAATTAAAAATGTGTAATGATTTTCAAAAAATGGTCTTCTGCAATTATGTTCAGTACTAAATTTAGAGTCTAATAAGATCAACTTGATTTTTGATGAATAGTAAATTATGAATAGTGATTTTATGATTAGGATTAGTAATATGACCAAATGGATTAGTAATCTCACTTAAATAAAGTTTTAAAATAATCTAGGCACCTTGATTAAGTAATGTGATTCAATAAAATAGTTTAATAACGGTTTCATTAATTATTATTCAAGTATTAGTTTTTTTGGGTGAATAGTGTTTTTTAATTAAAAATTTAATTAAAAATAATTAGAAAAATATTTTTATAAAAATGAATTTATTTTTGAACTCAGAGCATCGATATTATGTTATGGTAATTTTTGGGGTTTTTTCTGAAAAAAATGAATTTTCGATGAATAGTGTTTTTATTTAAAAATTAAATTAAAAATATTTTGAAAATTATTTTTATAAAATGGATTTCATTTTTGAAATCAGAGCATTGATATTTGGTTAATGTGAAATTTTGGGATTTTTCTGAGAAAGTTGAATTTTCAGTGAATAGTAAAAATACAGTTTTAGGGTTTCGGTATGTTTAATGACATCATAACGGTGTCATGATGATGTCATGAGATCTTTTGAGGGTTGGCCGGCCAAGGGTGATGAATTATTGTTTTGGGGGCCCCATGTGGCCTAACTCCATGATAAATGACAAGGGAGAGCACATGGGTTTGAGAAAAGCACATGTGAGGTGTCCCTTGGCCATTAATGCCTTGTCCCCTCACTTTCCCTATAAATACCAAGCCCTCCTCTCATCCATTCGACTCCCCACTCATTCCCAACGAATTTCTGGTCTCATTACCTCCCAAGGAGTCCTCCCAAGGTGCCCCCAAGCCCTCAAGGTCCCAACCTTTGAGGTTTAAGAGTTACATTTTAAGGTAAGGGATCCGACCTCTCTCTTTCTTTTCAAGTAATCTCTTTTATGTAATTTCTTTTATACTCCATGTTCTTATGTTGGAGGATGTTATTTTATATTCATCCTACTGCCTATTTCATGTTCATATTATGAGAGACCCCCCTTGCTCTCATCAATTCGTTTTAAGAATGTTTAAGTGGCGCCGTTAGGCTGCCGAATTTTTAAGGGATTCTTTCACCTTCCTCGTTTTCAAGTTCTATTTTCATTCAAGTCTTTCATGTTCCTTTTTATTATGTTGGGGTATGATCTCTAAATTTATCATACTGGACTCTTATGTTCATATGATGAGAGACCCCATTTTATCGCTTCAATTCAGTATTTTGAAGTTTTAAGTGGCGCCGTTAGGCTGCTGAATTTTTAAGTGGTTCTTCACCCTTCTCGTTTTGAAGTTCTACTTTCATGTCAATTATTTCAAGTTCCTTTTTGTTATATTGGGGTATGATCTCTATATTTATCATACTGGACTCTTATGTTAATATGATGAGAGACCCCATTTTATCGCTTCAATTCAGTATTTTGAAGTTTTAAGTGGCGCCGTTAGGCTGCTGAATTTTTAAGTGGTTCTTCACCCTTCTCGTTTTGAAGTTCTACTTTCATGTCAATTATTTCAAGTTCCTTTTTGTTATATTGGGGTATGATCTCTATATCTATCATACTGGACTCTTATGTTCATATGATGAGAGACCCCATTTGATCGCTTCAATTCAGTATTTTGAAGTTTTAAGTGGCGTCGTTAGGCTGGTGAATTTTTAAGTGGTTCTTCACCCTTCTCGTTTTGAAGTTCTACTTTCATGTCAATTATTTCAAGTTCCTTTTTGTTATATTGGGGTATGATCTCTATATCTATCATACTGGACTCTTATTTTCATATGATGAGAGACCCCATTTGATCGCTTCAATTCAGTATTTTGAAGTTTTAAGTGGCGCCGTTAGGCTGCCGAATTTTTAAGTGGTTCTTCACCCTTCTCGTTTTGAAGTTCTACTTTCATGTCAATTCTTTCAAGTTCCTTTTTGTTATGTTGGGGAATTATCTATATATCCATCATACTGATCTCTTATTATCATATGATGAGGGACCCTATTTGATCTTGTCAAATCATTTTCTTTTGAAGTTAAGTGACGCCGTAAGGCTGCCAAATTTTCATAAGAGAAATCTAAACTTTTTTTTTCTTCCATGTTTTTCATTTCAAATGGTATGTCCCAAAATTTCATTACCATGTCCATATGTACTTATTATTCCTTCACCCTACTGTTTTATGGATCATTTATGAGTGGGTGACCCATGTCCCCTCTCATTTCAATGTTTTCTAAAACCCCGAAACTTAGCCATTATGCTGCAGAATTTTTCCCCTCAAAATGCCTCTCTCTTTTCTCAAAAATTATTTTATGTTATAAAGTGAATACTCAAAGCTCTTATTTATACAAGGGTATTCACATATATATCAAAATGTTCCATTTTAAATTCTGGTATTTACATACATGAGACCCGCTTTCCCTTTCCGTGGGTTTAAAGTGACGTAAAGATCATGTCTTTAAAGCAGTTTTTAAAACGTTATGATTATGAAATGAAACCCATTTATTTCATGCTATGTGGGTTATTTATGAAATGTTTGATGATGATATATGTGGCTCACATGATAATAAAGGCAAATTTAAGGGTGCGCCCGGATAGCGCTCCAATGCATTGGGTAATGATGTAACCACTAGAGATTACAATTTTCACGATACCTTGGTGAATAACCTTGGTAATTTTAAAATGACACCTTGGGGATGGACCTTGGTGATATGTTCATGATTGTCTATGTTAAATGATGTAGCCACATCTTCAAGTTATGAAAAAGTTTTATTTTTATTATGATATGCCTCATGATTTCATTTTCATGCATTAAAGTTCTTTTCATGACTTTATTGATGTATCTCTAGTTCATATGTAAAATGTTTCACTTGTTTCCCTTGCTGGGCCTTCTGCTCACCCTTCCTTTTGATGTATGTCCCCAGGTTATGAGATGAAGTAATGAGCATTGGGTGAACATGAGGAGAAGCCTTTCAAGTGTTTAAGAAGAATGTTTTTTTTTTGTTTCATGTTTTATGTTCCTTGTTTCCAAGACACTAAACCTTAAAGATCCTCAGTTCTGTGTAATGGAATGAAAAGTTATGTTATAAAAAGACGGGATGCTAGAGTTGGTATCAAAGGATGGTTTAGTTATTTGTGGAAATTAGGATATGAAAACTCTAGGAGGAACCCTATAGAAAAGTTTAATATAGGAAATCTTCCTGGTATTTTGGTGAGTATTGAGTAAGGGGTTGCCAAGAAAATACATCCCTGTCTGGATACAAGCAGGTAGAGGTGGCTCTGGCACAGATGTACATAGGGGTAAAACCCGAAAACACCGCTTTGAGCTAGACTCGAACGGGAACTGGTACACGACAACGGGCCTTTCTGCACTCTTGGTTACGGCACTCCCGGGGGATATGCTTTGGTAAATTCATAAGCTTGGTATGAACCATTGTTAAAGGAACAAAGATAAAATAAAATAAAGGTTCACATAAGAATATATGATCATTCATAACCTAGATGGGAACCTAGGAGATCACAAGTTAGGGTATACCTTTCATATACAAGTTATCCTTATATGCTTTCAGTTCCTTTTCATGATTATTAGCTAAGTACTTAAGCCCCTAATTATGCTTTCTCTTCTTAGTTAATGGTGGGAAATGGAAGAACATGTTCCGACAACCAATGTGATAGGAAATGCAACGATTTTCGTATTAATATGACAGGGATGATTAGGGGATTAAAATATGATTATTATTTTGGAAGACGTTCATTATTTTGGGAACCATATTTGATCGAGGTAAATAGATTGCTACGGTATTTTCATTGAGGAGTAAGGTTGACTTATATTTTGAAGAATCGATGAATTTAAGGTGAACTTATAGTAATTTAGGTTACTTATGGGAATGACTAACCTATCTTGGGTAAAATATGTTTAGGTTAGCTACTTTTTTATAAGATGTTAGGAGTGGTTGACGTTGTCTGGAGATGAACAATGAAGTTATTTTGGAAGACTATGTTATCAAATCCTTATTGTATTTGGGTTTCAATCTTAGTTTGGTTTGTTTTGAGGAATTTTAAGGACCGTTATTTATGGAATGGTCTATGATGAACTTTGGGTAGTACCATGGAACTTTGATGATTTAAAAGTAGTTTCCATTCTTATGGGATTCTTTCTTTTTGAAGAGTTGTTTTACCTTAACCTTTCTGTTTTTGGGATAATGTTTAAAGATAGAAGAAATAGATAGTTAATCTTTTGTAGATTATGTGATTCTATAGAAGATGATTCTTGTGCTTTTATGAGACCAAGTGTTTTTGAATTCCCATCATTTGGAGAAAAGATTAGTGTTGGTAGGGACTTGTTAAAGGATGAGACTCTACTTGAAGGTAGGTATATTTTCTTATGTTTTTGTTTTATGTAGTAAATGAAATCCTCAAAATTATGAAAAGAAACGTAAAACAAAAATGTTGTTGGTTTACGTTTCCTACTAGGTAATCAAAGACCGTTTACACACATCATAAGTTTGGGATTTTCTCATGGTTAACTTTCTCCTAATCATGTTCTCTATCACTCTCCCTCAGAACTTGACCCTTTGTTTTTTCCTCCATGTCCATGTTTTCCTACATGGAACCCTAGTGTGGGTTAACTCGGGTGACCATTGTACTTCCCTTTCTTTATTTTAAATTAATAGTTTTACTGACTCCTTTTACGATGTGGGACTTTCAATGAAATTTCAAAACCGAATTTTAAAATTGCGAGGACGCAATTTCTTAAGGGGGGAAGATTGTAACGACCCGAAATTTTTAAATAAATTTTGTTTCCTAATTTTATGTGTTATTTTTATACTCAACAAAAATGTTTTATTTGATAAACATGATTATAATTAAAATGAGATCAGTGGGTTTTGACTATTATATAACCATCGGTCAACATGACCGCTATGAACAAAATGTTTTGATTATTGTCTCTAAATATAAGTAATCTTGGTTAATTATTATAGAAAGAAGATTCGATGGCCTCACCTAGTAGTCTTGGACCGATCGAAGCCCATCTAACAGATATTGGGAAGGAGGTAGCACCACTAGGCTTTGCTCTGGATCAAATCCAAGCCGAACTTCATCATGTGAAGCTGGAACGAAATCGCCTTCGTGAGAAGTTCAAACTGATAGAAATTACTACTCGGGCAATGTTGACTGAGCCGCCCCAAGCTTCTATCACCCTAGCACACCTTACTCTTAGGTCCTATGCTGGTATTATAAGGGGTTATGTAACGAGACCGTAACTACCTTGTGTAATCCTTGTTTTAAATAAAAATTGGGATTTCTTCTTATGATGAAGTTTATGAATTTTGAAATGACCGGATAAATATAGTATGCATATTTTTGATGAATTTTAGAAAAAGGATATTTTAAATATGTTTATGTAAAGCCTAAATAATTAAAAATGTGTAATGATTTTCAAAAAATGGTCTTCTGCAATTATGTTCAGTACTAAATTTAGAGTCTAATAAGATCAACTTGATTTTTGATGAATAGTAAATTATGAATAGTGATTTTATGATTAGGATTAGTAATATGACCAAATGGATTAGTAATCTCACTTAAATAAAGTTTTAAAATAATCTAGGCACCTTGATTAAGTAATGTGATTCAATAAAATAGTTAAATAACGGTTTCATTAATTATTATTCAAGTATTAGTTTTTTCGAGTGAATAGTGTTTTTTAATTAAAAATTTAATTAAAAATAATTAGAAAAATATTTTTATAAAAATGACTTTATTTTTGAACTCAGAGCATCGATATTATGTTATGGTAATTTTTGGGGTTTTTTCTGAAAAAAATGAATTTTCGATGAATAGTGTTTTTATTTAAAAATTAAATTAAAAATATTTAGAAAATTATTTTTATAAAATGGATTTCATTTTTGAAATCAGAGCATTGATATTTGGTTAATGTGAAATTTTGGGATTTTTCTGAGAAAGTTGAATTTTCAGTGAATAGTAAAAATACAGTTTTAGGGTTTCGGTATGTTTAATGACATCATAACGGTGTCATGATGATGTCATGAGATCTTTTGAGGGTTGGCCGGACAAGGGTGATGAATTATTGTTTTGGGGGCCCCATGTGGCCTAACTCCATGATAAATGACAAGGGAGAGCACATGGGTTTGAGAAAAGCACATGTGAGGTGTCCCTTGGCCATTAATGCCTTGTCCCCTCACTTTCCCTATAAATACCAAGCCCTCCTCTCATCCATTCGACTCCCCACTCATTCCCAACGAATTTCTGGTCTCATTACCTCCCAAGGAGTCCTCCCAAGGGGCCCCAAGCCCTCAAGGTCCCAACCTTTGAGGTTTAAGAGTTACATTTTAAGGTAAGGGATCTGACCTCTCTCTTTCTTTTCAAGTAATCTCTTTTATGTCATTTCTTTTATACTCCATGTTCTTATGTTGGAGGATGTTATTTTATATTCATCCTACTGCCTATTTCATGTTCATATTATGAGAGACCCCCCTTGCTCTCATCAATTTGTTTTAAGAATGTTTAAGTGGCGCCGTTAGGCTGCCGAATTTTTAAGGGATTCTTTCACCTTCCTCGTTTTCAAGTTCTATTTTCATTCAAGTCTTTCATGTTCCTTTTTATTATGTTGGGGTATGATCTCTAAATTTATCATACTGGACTCTTATGTTCATATGATGAGAGACCCCATTTTATCGCTTCAATTCAGTATTTTGAAGTTTTAAGTGGCGCCGTTAGGCTGCTGAATTTTTAAGTGGTTCTTCACCCTTCTCGTTTTGAAGTTCTACTTTCATGTCAATTATTTCAAGTTCCTTTTTGTTATATTGGGGTATGATCTCTATATTTATCATACTGGACTCTTATGTTCATATGATGAGAGACCCCATTTTATCGCTTGAATTCAGTATTTTGAAGTTTTAAGTGGCGCCGTTAGGCTGCTGAATTTTTAAGTGGTTCTTCACCCTTCTCGTTTTGAAGTTCTACTTTCATGTCAATTATTTCAAGTTCCTTTTTGTTATATTGGGGTATGATCTCTATATCTATCATACTGGACTCTTATGTTCATATGATGAGAGACCCCATTTGATCGCTTCAATTCAGTATTTTGAAGTTTTAAGTGGCGCCGTTAGGCTGCTGAATTTTTAAGTGGTTCTTCACCCTTCTCGTTTTGAAGTTCTACTTTCATGTCAATTATTTCAAGTTCCTTTTTGTTATATTGGGGTATGATCTCTATATCTATCATACTGGACTCTTATTTTCATATGATGAGAGACCCCATTTGATCGCTTCAATTCAGTATTTTGAAGTTTTAAGTGGCGCCGTTAGGCTGCCGAATTTTTAAGTGGTTCTTCACCCTTCTCGTTTTGAAGTTCTACTTTCATGTCAATTCTTTCAAGTTCCTTTTTGTTATGTTGGGGAATTATCTATATATCCATCATACTGATCTCTTATTATCATATGATGAGGGACCCTATTTGATCTTGTCAAATCATTTTCTTTTGAAGTTAAGTGACGCCGTAAGGCTGCCAAATTTTCATAAGAGAAATCTAAACTTTTTTTTTCTTCCATGTTTTTCATTTCAAATGGTATGTCCCAAAATTTCATTACCATGTCCATATGTACTTCTTATTCCTTCACCCTACTGTTTTATGGATCATTTATGAGTGGGTGACCCATGTCCCCTCTCATTTCAATGTTTTCTAAAACCCCGAAACTTAGCCGTTATGCTGCAGAATTTTTCCCCTCAAAATGCCTCTCTCTTTTCTCAAAAATTATTTTATGTTATAAAGTGAATACTCAAAGCTCTTATTTATACAAGGGTATTCACATATATATCAAAATGTTCCATTTTAAATTCTGGGATTTACATACATGAGACCCGCTTTCCCTTTCCGTGGGTTTAAAGTGACGTAAAGATCATGTCTTTAAAGCAGTTTTTAAAACGTTATGATTATGAAATGAAACCCATTTATTTCATCCTATGTGGGTTATTTATGAAATGTTTGATGATGATATATGTGGCTCACATGATAATAAAGGCAAATTTAAGGGTGCGCCCTGATAGCGCTCCAATGCATTGGGTAATGATGTAACCACTAGAGATTACAATTTTCACGATACCTTGGTGAATAACCTTGGTAATTTTAAAATGACACCTTGGGGATGGACCTTGGTGATATGTTCATGATTGTCTATGTTAAATGATGTAGCCACATCTTCAAGTTATGAAAAAGTTTTATTTTTATTATGATATGCCTCATGATTTCATTTTCATGCATTAAAGTTCTTTTCATGACTTTATTGATGTATCTCAAGTTCATATGTAAAATGTTTCACTTGTTTCCCTTGCTGGGCCTTCTGCTCACCCTTCCTTTTGATGTATGTCCCCAGGTTATGAGATGAAGTAATGAGCATAGGGTGAACATGAGGAGAAGCCTTTCAAGTGTTTAAGAAGAATGTTTTTTTTGTTTCATGTTTTATGTTCCTTGTTTCCAAGACACTAAACCTTAAAGATCCTCAGTTCTGTGTAATGGAATGAAAAGTTATGTTATAAAAAGACGGGATGCTAGACCTTTTATAAGAGGGGTGAGGGGCACCTTAAGAAAAACTTAAAATATTATATTATAATGAAGTAATATTCTATTTATAATGGCTCAAAATTTATTTATTTCGAAGATAAAGTGGGTATGGGACGGACTACTCTCAAAAAATAGTTTTTATACAGGTTTGGGTGACTATTTTAACCTTATCGTTTATATTAAATCTTAGTTGAGTAGTTTGACATTTACCATGTCTCGTTGTATTTTTATATTATGTGGTTAATAAACATACTATATACATCCAAGAAAACCTCAAGTGGTTAATTAATGAAACACCTATCATTATATAAGCCTATTGGAAGAACCTTTGATTTTTATTAATATAATATCAATTAAGGATTTAATATGTGTTCAAAAAACCTCTTTTATGTCAATTTTGAAAGTATTTGGTATTTTGTTTTTTCTAAATTTGTAACAGAATTATTACTTCAAACAAAATTCATCAAACCAACCCAAATATGATATATTTACCTATAAAATTATTTTAATTCATAAAAATTCTCAAATTACATTTATTTGGGTATTTATAATATCAATTCTGTTAATATTTCATTAATAAGGTTATTACTTCATCACCATTGTGTCATAAATAAATGAAACTATTTGATGTATAAAAAATATAAATAAAATACCATTACATACTAAATTTATTTATCGTTATAATGAATATTTATAGTTGATTTTTTCTTATTTATAACTCTATATTAAAAATGTTTTAGTTATTAAAGTTTGATTTTAACTATTATAACTCTTCTTTAAATAAAATAAAAATAAATGTTCTAATCTAATCCAAGTGGACCTAAAGGTTAATATTTTACTCCTAAGGTTATTTTTGGTCGAATTAAACTTATCTAATAGAATTTTGACATGTTTTAGGGTAACAATAATATCATTTTTAACCTTAATACCCTACTTACTTTTAACCGTGTTAAATAAAAGTTAAAAGTTAATATTCAAAAAAAATTATTTTCCTCTCATTGAACCACATTTTACTTACTGATATCAATTTCGACTCTCGAATTTTTGAAATTAAACTCACAGAATAGTAAAATTATGTTTTTTTTTAATTTGAAAATGCTCCTAGAAGGTGGGTAAAAGATGGTAAAAAGTTCAATAAAATTATTATATATCTAAAATTATTATAAAATGACTCCAATGAATTACATTGAACATATATAGGTATTATGTATCTATTTTGACATAAAATAAATTTAAATAGAAGAAATGATTTTTTAACTAAAAAGTCGGTTTTAACCAATAACTCAGTGTTTTCACTATTCATCAAAAATTGAAAGTTTTCAGAAAAATACCAAATATTCACTCTAGGATAGTTTTGATATTCCGAATCCAAAAATAATGTTTATTTTGAATGATAGAATTTTTAAAATTTTAAAAAGTGTGTATTTCTATTCATAACGGCTAGTTTATATAATATTTTAATAACATATCGTTGTTTAGAGAAACTCGGTATTGCGTACAACTCAAGCTATCGAATAAGGTTTATCTTGCGTGTAACGCAAGCCAAGAATAGTGTTGCATATACTACAAGCTAATAAAGTGTTGCGTATAGCACAAGATAATCTTGGTGTAGCGTACAACACAAGATATCAAAGAAATTAAAAATAATATTTCTCATAAAATATCGGGGTGTTACATTTAATGACTTGAAACTTCAATGGGTTAAAAATTTAGAGTCATTAACATCATTAATTTAAATGGACTTTTATTATTCATGGATTATACCAAATTCCTTTTCTGTAATTCATTTTTTATGGGTCTTGTTCTGGAGGAATTCATATCATGAACTTGCTTCATGATATTTAGTGTTTGAATTTTCTAAATTTACAACATCTACTCTTCTAAGAGTTGAGAAACTATTTTCCCCAAAAACCAACCAAAACTCAATGAATAATAAAATAAATAATGAATTTATCCTAAATAAATGTATCCAACATATATATATATATATATCTTATGGGGGATTCATCTATCTGGTTCCCCAAGCCAATTCCCCACATTACCTCATCTGCGCCTCCACGTACGCCATAGGATTCTGAACAGTAGCACAGTTCTAGAGTTGTGTGATGGGAGACTATACTCTCTAATCAGAGTGATGTAATAGAGGAATATAATACCAAACAAATATAATGTAAAATTAATGACAATAATAATATCATACAATATGTTCCAACAATAAACCCATGTAAAACATGATAACACAATGAAATGAACACTCTACTTGTAAAAATGTCATACGAATAAAATCTCATTTCCAATACTGTAAAAAGATTAGAAAAACTATCATGATTCCATACCTGATCTCGACATCCCATGATCCAACCCATCTTACTATGCCTAAACCAACCACAAGGTCCCTATCCTAATATTATACCTAAAAACGAGTGGCATTTACTTGGGTACCCAAGTGTCATGGAGACTCGAGTATGGTTTTAGTAAAACTCATTAGGCCATCACCAATGGTGAATAAATAATGTACTATTATAATAATAAAAATTCATGAAGGGGTATATTGATCAATAAACAAATATTATCTATGTTTCGTTTCATTATAAACCAAAATTTAAATTTACCATGATTATTCTTAGTTTCTAGTGATTCCGAAACCCATTAAACCTATCTCATCCTCTACCAATTTTTTGAACCATATATCACAGCGATAACATGTTATAAATGAGAAGAAATAGTACATATATCCAATTAGTATTAATAAATTAATGTCCAACTACCCCAAACATTTATTTTAGGTGGAAATGTTCGGAAACAAGTAGCATAAGTCTATGTTATGACCAAGATTTGGAACAAAATGTTTGACATTACCAATCCATTTTTTCAGACACCATGTCCATAATCACAAACAATAATATGGAAATCCATGTCCATACCCTTGAATTCCGGAGAATTATATATTTCCTCTGAAATCAATAGTGCACTGAGGTTCTTGGACCCTCAACCTGGCCCATATAAATCCAGGTAGTTGAGCATATGTCCAACATCACACAAACACATTAGTGGTTTATCAACAATAATCCTATAACCTATCCCATTTATGGTGTAATTCCATGTCCGACATTAAAAATCATTACATTATCATCCAATTATCAGTTAATCATACCATTATTTACCCAAATCCCAAAGGACCTTTTTAACTAGACACAACACAATAATTCCAAAACACATTATCAAAATTCAATAATAAAACAATTTCATCCTTCATTAATATAAAAAATTCATTACATGTTTTTCAAAACCACTTGGAACTAAAACAATCGTCCTTCATTAATTTCATTAAACCCCACATAAAATATTTTGAGAGGCTTTATAAAAAACATTCTCTTCCATTAAACATTTCATAAAATCCCTTTTTACAAGTGTATTTCACTTTATACATCAAAACAAGGCCAATGGCCATCCATTACATTCAATTATTTTAAAATATGACACCTCGTAATTCCCACAAGGGGGTAATAATAGTCATTTTTATGTCATCATTTGATATAAAATAAGAGCCCCATTGACAAATAGAGTTTAGGTAGAAAAGTCATTTTAAAAAAATTTCCACTTTCAAAAGATTTTTCACCCTTCATTGAAAACCATAACATGATCAAAATATAATTTACATAACATAATGAATTTCAAAATAATCCTAATAATTACAAAAATATGGAATATGAAACATTTCAATCATCTCGTTAATAATTACCACATACCAAATAGATTTTCAACGCATTTACTTTCATAAATTATCCATCTCATCATTAAAAAATTCATTAAAACATTTTCAAGGGATTTTCATACCCCATGGGAAGACTTAAATCCAATATCAAATCATCAATGGAACCAACTGTGTCCATGACGGTTATCATAACTAAAATTCTTGCCAAAAATACTTTCATTTTCCACAACATGGTAGTAAACTGGAAAATATATGTTTATATTTGACTATAAAGACATTGAGGTAAATCATATAAACTTCCTACCACATGCTCATAAACATCCGCTCAATCAAAAATATCCCTTGATTTAAACTAAAATTCACTCAAACAACATGGTATAGAATACCCTATAAATAGAGTTCATAATATTGGGAAAAGGGGGAAATCACAAAATGCTTATTAGATAATAGTAATGTAAAAGGCGTTATAGACATTCTATAAGCTTCAATTTACACTAAATGACCCTCAAAATTCCTATGAATCGGTCGATAAAAGTATATGGAGGGGGACGAATCCCTTGGTTTATACCATATTCTACTTGGGTCTATTGGGGAAGAAAATCAAGGAAGAAACCTTAAATACTAAGTGTGTAAAACATGAATTTTCCCTATCTTAGTGTGGCACACGGTTTGGACACATGAATTAAAAACCCAAGCCCCAATAATGTGGTTCTCTCTATCCCAGAGGAAATCAAGTTGAATTATTTTGAGGAAGAACCCATACAGTTAGAAAAACAAAGTTGTTTTTGTGATCTCACCTCTTTCCATATGGGATACCACAAAATCCATAGGAGGAAAATCGATGGTTTAAAAAAATATGTGGAAGCCATGCACCCACCTCAATCCATGGGGAAACTATGTCATGGTTTCCTATAGCCACCAACATATTTTTGTCAAACCATGCTGCAAATGTTACTGTACTGTGAATTCCCCCATTCCCCATTCCCCATTTTTCCATGTATTGAACCTCAAATACCCCATTAAATATTTTCTAAATATCTGAATACATTCCACTACTCCTCATCCTTGGTGTTTCACAATAATTTTCAATGAAAAATGACATTGTCAAACACAATGACCCTACAACCTCCCTACCATATAATAGCTCATCCTCGAGCAGCACTTCCAATCCTTACTAAACCCCAAGGATATTTTGTTGGTCTATTGGGCCTCCATATCTACACCATCTACCGAGTTTTCCTTCCAAACATGACCATGCCCCCACAACACTTGGGTCAAAGTCATGGTAACACACCATAAACCCTTTAACTAAGATTGAAATCAAAAGTTGGTTGCTCCTAAAAGGATGCATAAACCACATTCTCATCACTACGAACATCAACCACATCTAGCATGTCACAAATCCCTTTAAATTCCACTGAATCAATGGTATAATAAAAAAAATATAACTAGTCTATTAGGGATCATCCAATCAAAAAAACAAGCTTCCATTTTCCATCAACAAACTCAAATATCCCATCATAGATACTAGGAACCAGCCCTATTTGTAATCCCACTGAACCTAATTCGATTTACTATGCCTCAGACTAAAGATTAAATATCATTTTTAATTTCACACATCATTTTTTTCATGAATTTTTAATCCATATCAATCCATAACTGGAGGCCCAATGTCCTAATCCAATATTTGAACATATAAAACACAACCAAAGGAAAACCTTCATCTCAATTAGTTAACCTTTCAAAACTAAGTTCAATTCCATTGTTAAAACCAAAACAAAGAGATAGAGTGTAACTATTCCCAACCATTATAAATCACAAGTCACCTCATCATATGACCACCCACTTTCAATGGTGCTCCCCACCATAAGATATAGCTCATAACCACTATCATCTTGTGGGTTGAAACTTCTAAATTGGAATGGAAAACTAGAATATATTATTCAATATTCGGATTTTACCAAATGCATTTAACCACTGAACAACCAAAAACCCCATGAGAACATCAACCATCATCAACATCCATCCTTACCACCCAAACCATAAATAATGGACATACATTTTCCATTCATACATGAACTGAGGACAAAATAGATCTTTCTGGAAGGAAAATTCTATTTACACATTAAATAAGGAATTTAAGAACATTAACTTGATGTGGCTTCCAACTCACATAATCTATTCAGTTTAGCCATCCAGGACGATCCATCCCCACCTAACTCTTTCAAAAAAATTCCCAACTACCACAATTGTCACATCCCTATATTACTTATCCTGGATACATTAATACTTACATATATTCCACGATCATACACGAATTCCTAATGAAGTTGATACATGAATCTCAGTGTGATTCTCACACCAAATATCTATATCAAATAAACCATTTTGATTCCTTAATTCACCTTTAAGCATCTCTGACATAGGAAAATAATATTACTAGTAGAACCACCACGATTTCAAAGTCAAATCCTCACTTGATCCACAACAAAATTCAATTACCTAATTGTAATAACTATTTAACTCAATATCAAACATAAATGGTTCCCATATGAAACCTTAGTGCCACATGGACCAATCATAGTCCACTCCACACATATAAAATTCTACAATAATAAAGGCCATTCCCCCACTACTAACATGTCGCTCCCAAACGTATAAGTGTGGTTGTCGAGACATTCATCATGAACTCCAATCCTCCATATACAAAATATGTATATAGATTTACCATTTATCATCACATTGAATATTTCAAAAAACCTTGTCCAGGCACCCAAATAAGTCTTCCCTTCAAAAAAACTTATATACTACCAAAATGATTCAATTTCTTCTCTTGGAATGAAATAAAGGTGTGACCATTCAATTTCACTGAACTCGATACAACCTACCATGTGTTGATTACACCACTGAATCATCCACCAAGTAATCACATTCCATTGAACCCACAACACTTGTATATCCTCCCTCTAGTTCACCAACAATTTCCTAAAATAGTTGAATTTACCACTTATCCTATATGAATAATCATGCACGATGCATCACATATTGTGTGCCACTAGTAAATAACCACAACATCAAGCTACACCTTACACACCCAAATGAACTAGGTACCCGGAAGACCCCTCTCATGAGCCACAATTTCTGAAAACATTACACCAAATCTCTTAACTAGAGTGTTATAAAACAGAATCTATTGTCTATCACTTTAAGTCATACAGATCTTAGGTCAAAAAAATAGATTATCATTGCAAAAATCCCTACCTATGTTCTTAAAAACACTTTTTCTAACACAACAAGAGACCATTTAATAATGTTCCAACATCCATAGCTATAATATCAAGATTAATGACACCAGAAATATAGGAAATCATTTTAGGTTCCCACATTCAACCCACATGATTATAATCCAATATGGTTACAACATTCTCGTTACCCGACAACATCTCAAAACCTCATGATCACAAACATACCAAGGGTAAAATAATAATATCCCACAAAACATAACACTTAAAACCATCAAGGCCTCATATCCTTTGACTATGGGTTGCAAAACTAGGGCACTCTCAAGTCCAAACCACCCATAAAGTGGTCTATAAAAAATGTTCCAAGCATACTCATTTACAAAATCTCAAGGTTTCGTTGTTTCCCATTATATTTTTTAAAAAAATCCATCATAATACCAAAGTATTTACATATAACAAAACATATTAATTAACCCATATTTAAAATTTATTACCCTTACTAAATATCACTATTTATAAAAATTGGTTAAATATCCTATCATTAACATGTCAATCACAGGAAACATACAGGTGACCTATAAATTCTATTGACCTAACATGATACATGAACACACACACACATTATTTTTTAATTATTATAAAAGAGATAAAACCTCATAAATCAATAAAATCTGATCTTCACCACTGTAGGATGAAATATCAATCAATAGTAAAATAAAAATAAAAAGAAAAGAAATTCTCACCACTGGAGACATGGGATTTCCACCCATATGTGGGGCTGGAATCACAAAAAAGATCTTATTACCAAGCCCCAACGTGATTCTAGCCTCCAATCTACCATTACCAAAAAAGTAAAACAAACATTAATTCCACATTGTATCATCCCATCCTGGAGCCACTAATATGGTACCCTGATCCGGTTATCCAAATTACCTTATACATGACTCACGATAAGCTGATGGTTGTAAATGAGTAGCATGGGTATATAAAGGTTTTATAGGGATATTTTAATAACTTATCAACGTGATACAAAAAATGGATTCATGAAATCATGTCTAAATCCATCAAACAATCTTTAGACAAAGAATGTCATTTGAGGCATATATCATAGAGTCTACATGTAAGAAATGACGAGAATCAGTCTTATTATCCAACTAGGATTATGAACATCATTTCCAACCATCCCAGCCATTTATTATATGGTTCATAAGATGTAAAACAATGAGATGAACACCATGTATCTAATTAGGATTTGAAACACCATGTATAACCATTAAAACCATTGATGTGGAACTCTGTGTACTTCATACAAAATTATCAGGTGGAAGACCATGTCTATATGTTATTCCTTGAAAATAAAAAATAATAACAACGTATTCGATAGCTTGTAGGACATGCATCACCAAGCACGTAAGATAGTATAATATCCCAAGAATATTCTATTTATTTACTGTTTTAAATAAATTAAATACATAATATGTCATGTAATGAATGAGAAACAATGTTAGATAACATTTTACACATGATAGACCTTCCTAGATAGCTTGTGTTATATGCAAGAGTGACCATCCTCGATATCTTGTGTTACATGGAACACTAAGTTTCACCAAAAAATAATGTATAATGAAAATGTTATTATTTAATATAATTTTATATAAACTAACCATTAAATTTGTAGCTATGAGTAGTTATAAATATCTTATAAAAACTATGTTCAATACAAATGAATTAATTGGTTACAAATGAAAAAGAAATGAATATGAGATGAAATTGAATATTTAGTTATTATTTTAATAGAAAACAATGTTTATGCTCAAAAATTTGTTTTATGTAAATAGATTAAATTTATTAAAATTAGTGATTATTATTAATTTAATATATATTATATATTAAATCCATTTTTTTAATTAATCTATTAGGTTTGATACACACAAGATATGAACGAAATATATTTTACAAATAAAAACATATATTTTTATAAAAGAAATTTTTCCCCCATTTAATGGAGAAGACACATTAAATGTTACTATTGAAAATATTATTGATTTAATATATCCAAATAAACGTCATATTTTAAATATAAACATAAAAATAAAGTTGGGGTGAATTTTTGATATTTTTATGAAATATTTCTTTTTTAATAAATTTTTAAAAATACTAAATTTTAGTTCAAAATGGATTTTTGATCAAATTTATATAAAATGTTGTATTTTATTTTTAATTGGATTTAAATATTAAAGAATAATATATTGATAAATTAATTCAATTTTTGTCATTGGACTCAATTTCAGTTTGTACTTGATTATAAAAACATAGAAAACATTCAGGAATTTTTTTATTAAAAACCTGTATTTTCCTCTATCCTACTGGATCTAATTTAATCAAATTTATGAAAAATCATTGATTTTAATTTGGAATAATGGATTACATATTATTAAGAATAAAAAATATAATTTATATAAAAATGAAATATTTTTATTTGACCAAAAATATTAGGGAAATTGATTAAAATTTAATCAAATTATTAAGGAAAACAAAATCATAATAAAGGACAAAAAAATTAATTTAAGAGCCGAAATGATCTAGAAACTTTTACAAAAAAATATAGAATTCCATAATTAGTCCATTAGCCTTAAATTCATGGGTTATTTATATTTTGGTGTGTATTTTGTTAGGTATGGACATGTGTACATCTAACTTGTTTCCAAACATTCCAAGTGAGTCATTTTACTTTCCTATAAAAGGCCATCATATCTCCTCATTCCTCATGCAACATAAAAAAATTTTATGTTCAGAAAATATCATCCAAAATATATTACCAAAACACCTTCAATCTAGCTTGATTCCTCCCTTTTTTCTGAAATCATTATAAGGAATCTATTTGTTAAAAACGGAAAGTAGTTTCACGATTAAGTGGTAACATCTTCAATCATGATTTTTTATTTTATTTCCATTAAAAAAAATCTTATATCTACTATTATAATATTGTATTGAAAAAATGTTATACTCAATATAAATGGATATTTTTAGGAAATGGTTTTACTAAAACTTATAGACACCTACATATAATCTGTAACAAACAAACTGTTTTTGTATATGATGAACTATTGCCTCACGAAATGATGAATGTTCATTTTTCCCTTACCACCACTCATGGTAGAAATTATGATGTACAACCAGTTTATATATGATATTTATGATATTTATTATACCTTTATAATTATTTAATCACTTTTTAACACATAACTTTAATACATTCCATTATTTGTTAATACGATAACATCATTTGAGGAAGTGTGGACTATTACCTTGTCAAAGCGATGTGATTCATTCACCGAATACATGGAATGTATAAATTATGGTTTAATTTAAAAATATGTGGCATGAAAACCCTCTTTATGATATTCATTACATAATTATATTTCCATATATATATATATATATATATATTCCATTATTACTCTATCACACACTTGAAATGTGATAATGTTATTTGTTGATGTGTGGACTACCACTTCCTCGAAATGATGTGATTCCATTTTCTTCCCAAAAATTATATATATAAATATATATTATTAAATAATATATTATTTATGATATAAGTTTCATTCTGGAAAGATAATATGTTACTTACCTTTTTTTCATAACTATCATTGAAAAATTAGAATGTTGTGCATGCGTGTGTACGACCTACCGTCTCCATGATTATAATATTGAATCACTTTTCAAAAAAATATTTACTGATTAATTTTAAATATAAAATTAATGTATAAATATGTTAATTATGTCATTATTATAATTCTTAAACTTTTATTTAATGAACCCCAAGTACAAACATTACCTACTAAAGTTGTTTTTGACACATAAACTAAATTTGGTCAATATACCCAATGTAAACATAGTTGGTCAAGTAGTTGAATCCAATATACTTAAAAGTGAAAGAAAATTAATGATAAACTGGAAAAATGTTATCAATAATGATTAAAATTATCAAAATTTTGTCATACAGGAAGTGTAAGGACTTTCACCTGAATGGAAATGCATGGTAAGGGATCTTTATCTCAGTTTATATCCAATTGAGACTTAATTGTGGTCATGGACATGAGTTTTTTATATGCTATATATACTTATTTTTACTTTTTATATCATTAATCTCTTTATTCTCATGATATTATATGTTTTTTAATATTATTCATGCATGAGGCTTATGATTTAGAATGTTTAAAACTGTTATATGCCTTTTTTGAATTTATAATGATTAGTTTAATCCATAAGATCATTAGAGATCATTCAATGGTACTTACATTCAAGGAAGTTATATAATAATTATTCCATAAATCCTTTAATTGTATCTCTTATTGTTATTCTTTAGCATTTCCATGTTTAAGTACCATTTTTTCACTCTATGGTTCTGAAAGTTTAATAGAAAATGTTTTCTATAAAACCCGACTTCTCTTCACTCTTTAGTTGGAGAACCGGTTTTCTTCTAAATACATTATTTTATTTAAATGGTCCAAAATAAGGTTTATAAAATTATTTGGTAATGTTATTTTTACACTTTCTTTCTTTTACCGATGTTTTCAAAGGAATTTTATGGTCACTTTCTGAATAGGTCATTTTTATAACCATTTTAGCAATAAAAGGAATGTTCTTTTTGCCTCAAATGACTTGTAAAAATTTACTACAATCAATTATTTGAAGATTAATTTTCCTGTTTAAAAGGTTATTTTAATGAAAATATTTTCCAATGTGATTTATCAATGAAAATGATTTTCAAAAGGATTTTAAAAATATAGTAATATTTTCCTTAAGAATGAGTTTTAAAAGGTCATTTTATAGTTTTTATATTCATTAAGGATGGAAAAAACTTACTTATACACTACATGGGGTATTTTGTATTGATATCATCCTATTTCATCCTCTAGATGGATTTGAATTTATTTGGACAAGGATAGTATTCCAATTCACTTCCATGATTGATTTACTAATGTCCATAAAATATTTATTCTTCTATGACCATTGAATATGGAATTTACCCTAAAATAGATATTTCATTTATCATGGATATTACTTTTTCATAGACCATATATGTCATTAAATGCATAATATAATTTTTTTGGATTTTCATATTAGGGGAAATATTGTTAAATATATATTCTTTTTTTCTATACAGATATTTGGTAAAACATAATGTTTATTAATTAAATCTATTACTCGATATTAACAGTTCTTTGGACATATAGTGACGGTTGGATCATGGACACTATATAACTCCTATATGCATTGTTAGGTTCTCATGCGACAAATATGTTTCCAAAATCAAACATGTTTCTATCTAATGTTTTAAATCAGTTGAATCACAGATCTTCCTAGAATATTTATTCATATTCATATGACATAACATCTAATAATTAATAATATCCTTCATTTTGATTCATTATTATTCATCCATGTGATTTTAAATTGGCATATATATAGATACATTTAATTTTTAGTTCATTAGATGGAATGTGTTTCAGTTTCATATAATTCCATATTTATTTTTTGTTACCTAGTTATTTGAATGGAATGTGTCCCCAATTATTACATTTCCTTTTTTTATACACTTCCTTCTCAGTTTTTTTATTACATGTTATGTGTGTTATGTTATTTAACATTCCATAATTTTTACTCACATTTATTCTTCATTTCTTATATTAAATATTTCCCTTACTTTGAATTTGGTATCACCCATATTATGATTCTATTCCCATGAATCCAAGAAGCATACTATGAAGAATACGCAATGATTTTCTAGATGTATTAGAGTTATCCTGAATGTTATATTATATTAAAAATCAAAAAATTATGTTTTAATTAGTGTTTTAATAAGTAGCAGAAGATTTGTTTATGTATCTTTTTTACCAAGACGACTAAAATCTTCAGTTCTTCAAGATTTAATACCTTGTAATCATTCCAATTAAATTGATACCACACACTGGCTCTTGCCTATCTATGGTCTGATTGCTATAGTTAGTTGTAGATAATATTTAGTACAAACTTTGGTAACTATATTTAGGAAAACATAGGTTAGAGAACATAACCCTAAGGTAGAATTTGAGGTTATATATAGAATAAAACCACATAATTTTGGTAAAGTATAAATTACGTGGGTCTTCCTATAAATACATCCATTTCTAGATACTACATGTGGATGTGGTTCTGGCATAGATATACCAGGATTAAAAACTCTGACTAGGTGTTTTGGGCCTGACTATGGAAAAATTGGTAAAACAAATGGGCTTTACTGTGCACCTTGTTTGATACTCATGGGGTATATTCTTTAGATAATCCAAATTTTCTTTGAAAACCATTATAATGAATATGAATGGAGGTGTAATTATTTAGAAATGCTAGAGATTACATTATGGGTAATCCTTATACTAAATAATGATATATGTGAAAATAAATGGAGGAAATATTTATATATTTAGGTTGTATTGAAGACCATATTTAAAAGGATATTTAGTGATTAAACATATTTCAAGGATGTCTATAATACTTATCTTGTAAATTATATTAATTTGGTTTTATAAAAGTACAACTTGTCAGTTAGGTGACAACCCATAAAATACAACAAGGATATGGGTCTTGAACACAAGATCGAATGACAGTAAAGGATTCAAGACAACCACTAACCTACATGATTTCTTTTTAATTTTTCATTGCTTTTAGTTATACATTTTGATGAATAAATGTTAATGATGAACTAGTAGTATAACTTTTTAGAATTAAAGATTTATCTATTAACCAAATTTTATTTGGAAGATATATAAAGGAAAATAGTAAGACATTTCACTATTTTTATTGGCCTTAAGATCATTTAAATTATATTTTAGTAATTTATGAATAAAAAATTTAATTGTCAATTAATGTTTGTTAATAAATTAATGAATTATAATTTGATCAAAGCACAACCAAATGTTAAGATATTCATATGAAATTGAAGCCTATAATTTAATGCATTTTCCTTATTTTCATAGTTAGTGAAGGAATTACACAACATTATGAAAATGAAATAGAAATAAAATTTCATCATAATACCGTAATTTCTGTTAATCCGGCGGACTTCTAAATCATCATTGATTTATGGAGTTCAGGCCCTCACCTTTCTTTTGATCATTAACTAGTTATTTATTGATGAAATCAATCACTACCGATAAATATTTAAACATTTACCATAAGTTTGTATTTGTACATTCCATTGATGTTGTCTTACATAGAGACAAAGTATCTTGGTATCCCATGTGACCTTTTTTACTTTCCATTCTATATTTTATAGAGGATGACTTGTGAACCCTTCTCATGATGTGGTATTTCAAACATAGTAAGTATCATGAAATCTATCAACCTGATCAAGTTTAAATTTTGAACACACAATTTAAATAAGCTGGGGAGAATGTGGCTCCCCAAGAATAAAAGGTAAAAAACCTGTTATTAGATAAAAGACCTGACATGCATCACCATACACATAAATGAATATAATATCATGAGAATATACAATATATTTTGTATTTTAAAAAAAATAAATACGTCATATAGATAATAATGAATTCATCATTGATCTATATTGTGTTTCATGCAGGAGATACCTTCCCCAATAACTAATGTTACACACAATAGTGACCTTCCTTGATTGCTTGAGTTACTTGCAAGATGATTTTTCACAAAATAATAATGCATTATTAAAATATTATTATTTAATTTAACATGATACAAACTAGTCATTAAATTTGTATTTATGAATAATAATAACTAAATTTGAAAAATTATGATTTATTAAAATATTTATTGAATTAATTGGTTACAAATTAATTAGAAATGAAAATAATAAGCAATAGAATATAATGTGAATATTGTTATCCAAAACATTTTTTATGCCAACTATTTTTTTATGTTAAAATGTTAAATTAATTAAATTTAGTGAGTGATATTAATGAATTATATATATATTATTCAATAAAATATTTTTTTATATTAATCCATTTGGTTTGACATGCGTATGTTAAGAACAAACTATATTTTGCACATAAAACCCTATTTTTTTATAAAATTAATTTTACCACCTTTTATTGGAGAACGCATTTTAAATTTGAATTTTGAAACATTTATTAATAACATATGTAAAAATAATCTTCATATTTAAATTAGTGCAATTACAATTATTTTAGGTTCAATTTTTATTTTTTTCTGAAATATTTTATTATTTAATATTATTTAAAAATACTAAATTTGAGATCAAAACTTTTTTTCATTTAATTTATCTAAAATGATAAATTATAGTTTCAATTGGATTAAAATTAAAATTAAATATTTATTTTTTCAATTAATTCTATTTATGACATTGTAATCGATTTCTCTATGAAATTTGTTGTAAATACATAATAAACATTTAGACGTTTTTTTAATTAAAAACATGCATTGTTGTCCCACCTATGGGATTAAATTTAAATAAATTTATAGCACATATATTATTTTAATTTTTAAAAATGAATTTCATAATTTGAATAAGAATATATTTCTAATATCTAATAAGTCCAAATTTATGTTGTCCAAAAAGGCTAGTCAAAGTGATTAAAATTAATTACAATTAGTAGGGGAAAACCAACCCTAATAAAAGACTATACTTTTAAATTAGGGTCCCAAATTCCATATAATGTTGTAAAAAACCCATTTTATTTCCATTAATTGGACATTAAACTTCCTTTATTCTGTTTTGTTAATTTCATATGACTTTTTTTAGGGAATAACATTTTACAATCTACCTTTTTTCAAAAAAAATCAAGTCTTTTTCCTTCCCTATAGAAGTCTACTACCCTCCCCATTCCACACACCCTTCAAACGACATAGGAAATTCCCTGATCTACCAAGAATTATTACCCAAATTCATCCTATTGAACTTGAATCCCCCCTTTTTTGAATAATTCATTACTTGAAGCCTTTTGGTGCAAACCAAATGAGGTTACCCGATTACGTTGTAACATCTTCTCTCATGATATTTAATTTTATTTGCATTATAAAACCTCTAAAATTTTATTATTATAATATTTTATCGAAAAAATTATAATCAATACACTATAATATTTTTATTATAAGGGGATTATCGAAACCTACACACACCTCCATATAATGGGTAATGAACATATTGTTTCTTTGTATGGTGAACTACTGCCTCCCAAAAATTAGATTGTTCATTCTTCCATTACCACCTATCATGGTGCCTGTTGTGATGGAAACACTATTTATATGTGATATATATGATATTTATTGTTCCTTTAAACTTTTATAATCCATTAATAACACATAACAATTATATTCACCTTATTTTGTTAATATGATAATATCATTTGATGAAGTGAGCATTACCGCCCACTCAAAGTGATGTGATTCATTCACACAATAAATGGAACACATAAATTATGGTTTCAGTTAAAAATATGGGATATAATAAAAACATATATTATAATAATTAAAAAATATCCTTTATATATATATCATTTTCCTTATTACCCTTTCACACACTGAAATAGTGAAAACATTTTTCGTGGACGTGTGGACTACCGCCTCCTCGACGTGATGTGAATACTTTTTCATCAGAAGAATTATATATATATGTATAAATTATTAGCTAATATTTTATTTATGATAAAATTACCATTATACAAAGATATGGTGTTTTGTAACTTCTTTACACAACGATCGTTAAAAAATGAAAATGTAACTCATGTGTGCATACGACCTACCATCTCCATGAACCTAATGTTGATTCATTTTTTACAACTATATTTAATGATTGATTTTAAAATTATAATTAATGTATAAATATAATCGTTATTTCATTATTATTATGTAAATTTTATTTAATGAACCCATTGACCATTGTCGACATACCAATGTCATTTTTGACAAATAATCTAAATTTGGTAAAAACTGCCAACATAAACATGATTGTTTAAGTAGTTTTATATAATATAGTAAAAATTAAATGAAAATTAATAATAAACATGAAAAACATTATCATAAAATTAGATAATTAATGTAAGTTTATCATACATGATGCCAAAGGGTGTTCACTAGAAATGAACCATAAGGTAATGAATTTTTATCTCAATTTGCATTCCATTGAGATATAATTGTTGTTTTGAAACTATTTTATTTTATATTCTATCTATACTTCTTATGAATTTTTATACCATGAATCAATTTATTCTCATTATATTATAATTTTTGTTTAATAATATTTCATCATGAGACTTACGATTTAATATGTTTCAATGTGGAATGAGACAATTTGGAATTTTTAATGATTATTTTCCTCTATTATAACATTTGTGACCATTTAATGGAATTTACATTTGTGTAAAATATATTACCATTGTTCAATAAAACCTTTTATTTTACCTTATCATATTATTCCTGACCATTTTCCCACACATTGGCATATAATTTTATTTATAAAATATATTTTCGAAAAATAAGACTTTACTTAAATATTTAGTTGGAGAACATATTTTCTTCTAAAAAACCTTATTTTATTAAATTTCTTTACAAAATAATGTTTTTAATATGATTTGGTAATGATATTTTTATCTTTTTTTCCTTTTATTATATTTTAAATAGAATCTTCTTATCTCTTTCTAAAAAATCATATTTCTAACCTTTTACCATACAAAAGGAATGTTTTTTTTGTCATACGTCTTGTATGGATTTACCAACATCATTTCATTGATTCTTAATTTTTATATGTAATGGGTTTCTTTTTAAAGAAAATATTTTCAAATGAATTTTTAATATAAATGTTTTTCCAAAAGTTTTTTCATAATAAAGGATATTTTCATCAAGATTTTTTAAAAGATATTTTTATAGTATTTTTATTCATCATTGAAAAAAACCAAATTTTTTACACAAATTTGGATATGTTGTATTAATAATATCCTATTTCTTCCTTTGGATGGTTTTTGATTTATTTGGGCAAGGATAGTTTTCGTATTCCATTCCTCGATTCATTGATTAGTCTTATTTAAATACTAAATATCATATGATCATTGAACATTTAATTTACCAAAAATATAGATTTTATTTATCGAGGATATTAATAATTCCTAAACTGTATAACTATTTTCATATAATGTATTCTTTGACAGTATTTTCTTATTTGGTTAAATATTGATAAATCTATATTTTTATTCAATATGGATATTTGGTAAGGCATATTGTTTTTTAATTAAATCAATTAAGCGATTTGAATAATGATTTAGACATTCAATGGTGGGTGGATACTAGAAATTATAAAGAACCATGATTCATCGATAGGTTATAATGAGACAAATAATAAGGGAAAATTAAATGGGTTTCTATCCATAGTCATAAACTGTATAGCAGATGGTTCTTGACAGTATATATCCCCAAGTTCATAAGACATGACATCCAATAATTTATCATTACCCTCATTTTAATTAATTATTATTCTTCCATGAGATTTTGTTTTCAACATATCAATGGATACATATCATATTCACTTATTTAGAAGTCATGTGTTTTAGTTTCTTACCTTTTCAAATTTAATTTCCCATGTATAGTAATTTGAATGGAATGCGCTTACAATTATTACCTTTCTATAATGTTTATGCACTTCTTTCTCAATTTTTTGATTACATGGTATGTGTGTTCAGTTATATACAATGCCATAAATATTACTCTCATTGATTAATTATTACTTCCACTATATTTTTTCCTTTATGATCATTTATTCTTAACATTATTTTGTTTCATTTCATAGAAATCGAAGAAGCGTACTATGAATGATATTTTGATATTTACTAGATGTAATAGTATTAACCTAGAAGTTATTTATTTACAATGAATAAAAAAATTATGTTGTAATTTTTGTATTCATTTATAATACAAGGCTCATTTATATATATGGTTTACCAAGACACCTAAACTCTTCGGTCATTTGGGATTTGATTACTCTTATCCATGCCAATGTAATTGATACCAGACACTAGCTCCAGGATATCTTGGGTTAGTTTTCTACACCATACCTTTGAAGCCCAGAGGATCATGTATGTCCTTCAAAAAAATAGTACATTGGGGTTCCTGGAACATCAGTCTCCCCTGCCCAATTCAAGGGAGTGGAGCATCAATCCAACAACCCAGAATCATATAATAGTTAGTGGTTCCTTCATAATAAATCTAGAATGTATACCAAGGAAGAGGAATGTCATGAACAACATCCTAAACAATTAAATTATCAATAATTAATGTCATTTTCTGATCATATATCAAAATTTAATACCCTTATTCATTCATGATTTACCAATTTCCAAAAATTTATTTAAAATCAACTACATCTCAACATGTCCCAACCAATTTTCAGTATTCAAAATAAAACCATTTCATTAATAATTAATATAACACATATAATAAATGCTTTTCATCTAAATAATAGTCATTCATTCATTTCATAAATCCCCTCTTAAATCATTTGGGGGGGGGGCTGATCAAAACGACTCACATAATTAAATCATTTCAAATATAGCTTCACACCTGGGTACTTCTCCTTGTACAAAGAAACAATTCCATTTCCATCCATTACCTTCATTTTATTTGAAATAATATACAATTTCATTATAACAAGGGGTAAATCAAACCCATCGTTCAAATCATAATTTGAAATCTAATAATAAACCCATTTAAATATTAGTTTGAGATGGAAACCTCAATTTAATGCATTACCCAATTTAAAAAATCAATATATTTAAAACCATTAATGGATACATTTCCAAAGAACCACATCTAAACTATTTCAAAATCCTCTTCTGATTTTCAAAACTCAATAATAATGGAAATTTTACTTATCCCTTTAACATGGAAGATCTTAAAGATGTTATTTCAACCAACATACTTTTATAATTTCTATATTTATCATTAACCAATTCAGTTTCCTCATTTTAAAGGCTCTTCCATACCACATGGGTAGCCATGAATCTTTCCTAAAATAATTAATTGATCGAATGGAGTCTGTTAAGGGTTGTTCACCTCCACATCATTCCCAATTTAATAACTTCATTCACATCATGGTAAGAAATTGGAGCAACTCCATGCATATATAATCATAAATACTAAATGAAAATACTTATATACCTCATATCTATTGATCATGGACAACCAATCATCTAGACATGGACCATGATTCTAAATACAAATCTTAAAATACCGTAGGGAAAAACACCCCCGAAAAAAGGATTATAAGAATCATAAAAATAGGAATAACCACACAATGAATCTTCTAAATGAGAATAGTAAATAGAATTTAATACTTAATGAAAACATTTATTCTCATTAAACAATAATCAAAACACCTAATAAAAATGGATAAATTTCCATGGTAAGTGAGTAAAGAACCATTTCACACCATAGGATGTTATGGGTAGAATGTGGAATACATTGTAGTGGAGAACCCTTAAATAATAAGAGAGATAAATATGGGTTTTACCCATTTTAATTATTCCCATGTTTTTATGCATAGTTTTTCAAATTTTTCTCCAACCAAGAGATTCTAACTATCCAGGAGAAAACTATGTTTATCAGTTTGTGATAGGCACCCAAACAATTTAAAAATCCATGTCGTGTGCATTAACTTAACTCTATTTAAGGTGGATAAGGTGTACCATCTCCAAGAGTCATGAACATGGTGTGAAAAATCATTTATAATATGTTTCCCCTCCCATATCAAAATATAAATGAGCCCTAATTGTTTTCCAAATACACATAGTCGATTTATGTAAATTGAGTAGAAATCAAACCCCTATTCAAAAACACCATTTTCCCATTTTCATGTGTTCAGAACTCATAAGACAACCCAATAACCAATCATACTCCTAAGGAACATTCAATTAACCCTCATCAAATGGGCTTCCCCAAAATAATAAATACAAATGTACCCCATAAAATAAAAATATGTCATATCTCATAGGAAAATATATGAATTTCCATGATACTGAAGTGACATTACTCTTTTTTTCTAGAATGGGTTAGCCCATGTAAAATTATAGTTGATTAAAAAAAATATCATTTCTTTTTTTGGGTGCGGGATCATTTTTTGTGATGAAATAATACTGGAGAAGATTATGGTTGGCGTGATAATTTGAAATTATAAAATTTATTGATTAATAATATGTGAGAGAATGAAAGGTGGACATATTGATATATGATTATTTAGAAAAATAGAAAATGAGATATTCAAGTTCTCTATGAGTGAATTGATTTTTTCGTCAGAAACATTTTCTAACATGGTTATAAGGAGATTATAATATATGATGAGTTATGTGATTATATTTGGAGGATTGTTCTTTTAGAATACTCAACATATATATTAGAATTGATGATTTTTTTATTAATAAAAAATCCTTTCCTAAATGTTAAAACATTGTATACAACATTTTGATGAAGTAGTTGAATGGTTTCGATGAAAATAACTACTAATTAGATGAAGATGTTTATGTGACTTGGGGAGGGATTATTATGGCTTATAATTTTTCATTTTTTCTATCTCTAATTTATTATACTTTACATTAGAAAATTTCTAACCAAACTAGACAGCCAAAGTTGGACCATTTCCATTGCTTAGGTGGTTAGTCAACCACTAGCCATCTAGTATGGTGATAGAAGGTGTCAGTAGAACACTAATTGATGTTCATGGGATCGTTTTGGTGTCTAGTGTGGGTAGGAACAGTGGTGGTGTTTCCATTAAAGATCTATGTTAGTGTATGTTAGGAGCATCCCACATAGTCTAAACTAACTCTCAAAAGTAAGCATTATACTTATTTAGTGATACATAGATTAAATGATATTTTATACGGGGTGAGGAATAATGTATCACTCTTTTACCCTAAAAATATACAGATATAACATTAGCTGCCTAGTAGAATTTAGAATCACTATTTAATTATGCCATCATATTGTCTTCTACCTCAATCTCATCAGAGAATCTTACATTCACTGGAACTTCCATTCAAATCATTCTAATGATCCATCCCTTCATTTGAGTGGTATTTTAGTATTCTAGAGATTGTAATATGATGTAATCAACATGAATCATGATTTTAATGTTTAAATGATGTTCAATATAAGGAGATAATATATGAATAAAATATGAGTTCACATTGATGGAATTTTCCATATCCAGGAAGAATGATTTGTGGTATTTTGTTCAAGATGTGGTGGTGCATTTTAGTCTATGAGTTTTTTATAAATACCAAGAACATCTCATTTTTTGTGAAGAGTTGAAATACATATATGAGAGAGATTTTTGTGAAAGACAGAGTGAAATATATACCATAAATAACTGTGTATTCCTGAAAAGGTTTCATGTAACTATGTTGTGTATTGGATATCACGAAATAATAATGAATGATGGATTCTGTGGGATATTTTTTAAGTAAAATTCTCCAATTTTTATACTCTATTAAACATTTCATTCCATGTGATTATATGATTCGTGAAATTCTTGGGGATGTTTGATCTAATACTGAATATAGTAAAAAATGTATAAGGAATAATTAATGTTTGGGATGCCTTCATGTGTTTTTATTCATACTTATGTTTGAGTGAAATAGTATACAAACATGATTTTTAATGATGGAATAAAATAGTGAAGACATTGAGCAGTGGGTCACACAAATATTAAGTGATGATCTATTGGGATATGTTTTACACTTTTACAATATAGTGTATGAAAAATTTACTGTAAGTATTTTTATTTTGGAATAATTGGATGAGTTAAATGAATATATTTATATAAAATATATACATTATACAATATATTCATGAATAATGTGTCCCCAAATGATGGTTGGATAAATTCAAATGCTATATAAATTGAAATTATTTTGTCTAGTGTGTTTAGTGACCGATATGACAAGTATTTTAGAAAGAGATAGTATCCAATTAAATTGGGTACTCAGAATTTTTTATATCATTTTAATACCAATGAATAGTTAGTAAAGAAAGGAATTCAACATCCGAAGGAAGAACAATTGAAGTCGTGTTTCACATAATTCGCTAATGTGTTGATAAGTTGATTGAGAAAGGTGAGCATCTGTGAAGAGTTATATGAATTATATGTGAGAATATGTGATCTAGAAAGCATGCAAAGCAAGATAATCGAAAAATATTTGTCTTGTGGATTGAGCCATCAAATTCATAATTTTTTGGATGGGGTGTCTAACTAATTGTTGGAGGATTGGGATGGGGGGGGCCTTATAACGAACCATACATAACATACATGGTTATTAATTTAGAATTGAAGCATACTTATTACAACATATAACAAAACCATGAAATGACAATATAGGTATAGTGTCTTTAGAAAATAGGAAACATAAACCACTGGTTCATAGAGCATATACATTGTCTCTCGTTTAGTTCATCATATTTAGAGTCCCTTTTTGGCATATCCTACTTAATAACCTTCTTCCCGACCTAAGGAAAATAAAACATACAAACGGGTGAGCTCAAATGATCAGTAATGGTAAATAAAAGAAATATCAATCATATTATATTCATAAGAACATATCATTTTAAAAATCATAAACTGCAAAAGAGATCATAATATCATAACATGGGATAAATCATAGTAGTGAGAGGGAATCCCAATAATCATAAATTAAAACATGAAACTTTGTGGCATACACACATAATCATTGAAAATCATTTAATATTAGTCGAGGCTCTTTTCCAGGACCATCATAGTAGACAAAGTCCATTATTGAAACGAGTCCACTCCTCGTTCCAATCATGTATCACTGAACCAGATTAACTTGTCGTTCCATCCATGTCTATCTCATAATAAAATCATTCTTATGTGTGCCAAAAAATCATAAATCATAGCATAACCCATGTAATAAAAATGGGATTCTTAAACATCATGTCATCATAACATAATCCATATAAGATAAAAGGACATCATAAAATTAATTAAATCATAACAAAATCAAATAAATGTAAAAATAGGGATAGAAACATAACCCTAAATTATCTTAGATGGAAAATAATTTTGATAAAACACTTAAACTCCATTCTTGAGGAAAATATCCTCTCTACTTCAAAATCATTTTTCCTTTCTTAACATGTCATATAATTCTAAACTAAAAGAAGTTGATTAAAAATAAACTTGAAAAATTTTAAAGGAAGATTCATGGAAATAATGTTCTATGAAATCATAAAAATCCATTCATGACTTATAAGTTAAAAAAACATTCTTCTCGTACTTTGATCGGAAAAGTCAAAAAGTACCTCATACTAAAAATGACAAAAGATTCCTTTCATATCTTTTAATAAAAAATCACCAATGGGTAAAATTGGATTTTAACAATTTTAAGAGGATTGAAATAATATTACATATTGAGGAAACATGTATGTGGATGATAAATATTCCCCAGTAAATTCTGAAATATAAACAATCTCGGATAAAAATGAGATTTGCAAGATTTTCCATTACCCTAGGTCCGATTTTCTTCGTACATATCTGAACCTCCTGTATAATGATTTAAATAATTTCATTGAATTATTACAGAATCATATTAATTTTTATGATATCATATATGGTCATATTCTAATCTTGTTATTAGTAATATTTCATTGCTACTTGTTATTCGGATGTTCATTACTTTATGTTCTTATTCATGTTTTGTTGAATAAATTCTTATTCTTCTTTTTAGGTTATAGATACATCATTTCCATAATGGTATTAGAGAAATATATATCATATTTTTTCATTCAATTCATTTATATAATCATTATTCAATGAAGATCATGTAGAACGAGTCGCATCAAATCCTGGAGACGGTAGGCCGTACGTACGCACGAGCGATGATATCATTCCCATGATCGTGGTATTGCATTTAAGTGTATTTATACTATTTCAGAATCAATATCACTTTACAATAATCATATATAGTTATTCTTTAGACCATTATACCCATCCAAGTAAGGTGGTGGTGGAAAACAGATTACACCACGGCTTGGAGAGGGTATTCCGTACGTACGCATGCGCGGTGATTTCATTTTCCGTAGGATGGATAGAAGGTGAAATAGAGTTGTTTCATATTTATAATAACATATCAGTATATTAGTAATACTGATGTTATTACTTCATAATGAAACAACTAAAGAAGAGGAATTAGAAGAAGAAATAAATTTGAATGAATGGGTAACATATATTAACTCTTCTTCGACACGCCTCTTTGAAACCTCCTCTTAGGGCACTAAAAATGGTCTTTGAAAAAAGACAAGGACATATAGTATGTTTTTAGGGAAGTTTAGAAGGGAAATGGGATGGGTTTTTCTGAGATTGAAGGCTCAAAATGGTGTGATGAGGAGAGGGAGGAGGTGCCCTTTAATAAGGGAAGAGAGGGGCACCATAGGAAAAACATAAAATATTATTTTATAATAAAGTCCTATTTGGTTTATAATAGCTCCAAATTGATTTATTTCGAAGATAAAGTGGGGATGGGTCGAAATACTCTCAACCAATAGGTTTTAGATAATTTTATGTTACTATTTCAATCGGAGAAGAATTGTAAACTTTTGATGCGACTGTTGTGCATTAGGGGTTGTCACAGCTAACTCAATATCTAACTTCTAAGGTAATATGGAAATACCCTTAGAAAATTCTTTAGAAATAAAAGTGTGGGTGGATACAGAATAAAAAAAGTTCTACTTTATAATGGATGGTAAGTGTACCTTTCACCACTTCATTATCATACTCCACATCACTGATAGAAATTGCATGTAACTTTCATTTCTCTTTGGACTTAAGAGTTTTTTGACAACGATCATCATCAACAACACTTAAATTAGGGCATTGATTGGCATAATTCCCCATTTCATTGTACATGAAACATTGAAGTATAGGAGGTGAATTCTGTGTATTGCTTTCTTTGTTCGCTTCATTAGGCATCTTCTTCTAATTATTTAGACATTCAACTGCCCGGTGACCTTCTTTTCGACACTTCAAACATTTACTTGTCTCTTTAAGACAATTCCCCCAATGTTTCTTTCCACACATTGAGCATAAGGGAAAAATCATCTTCTCCTCAGTGTGGTCATTAGATTTCCCTTTGAATTCCATTTTAATCTTCTTATCAAACCCATATGACTTATGCATTACACCAATCTCCATCTCAACATTGAGAGCACATCGAACAATTTCTTCATATCTATTGAAGTCCCTTATGGATAATGCCCATCGAAGACTTGGTTTTAAGCCACTAAAGAATAGATTGATCTTACTCTCAGGTTGGATAATAATCCCAGAAGCATACCATGTAATCCTTGTAAAATTTTCTTTGTAGATACCAACAGATTTACCATCCTTTTGATTTAGTTCAAGAAACACCTTCTCCATCTTTTTTCGAAAAATATAAGGGAAGTACTTGTTGAAAAATAAGTTCTTGAACTCGTCCCATTCCATGGACTCAATTTTGTCTCTTTGCGTCATATTCTTGATAAGATTCCACCATTGATCATCTTAACCTTCCAAACTATATAATGCTAAGATGACTTTATCATGTTCAGAACATTGATGAACTGAAAATATCTTTTCAGTGGCATTGATCCATTGTTCTGCCACTAATGGTTTAGTAAACCCGCTGAATAAGGGTGGACGCTGCCTCATGAAGGATTCAACAGAATGTTGCTCCTTCCTTTGCTCGTTTGGAAGTCCTACATGATTCATATCTTGTGAAATTTGTGTGAGCATGGCTACAAGATTTTTCATTCTAGATCCCATAACATTTGGTTGCTCAGGGGGACAATCATTGCATTGCCCGTCACATTCATCATTAACACGGTTCCTTTGGGTTCTAGCCATTGACTAAAACCAAGAAGCATAGTGTGAGAAACACTAATCATAATAGGAAAACCACATAATCAAGAATAAAATTTAAAACTTTAGGTATTATCATAGGTTGTTCATGGCCATTTATAAAATAGTAATACTTTTTCCTATGCTTAGACATATCCTTAGGGTTCTTACTAAGGCTTTCACATCCTAGTTTCCAAAGGTTGACTATAACTTTCCTCTGATACAAAATATAACGACCCATGCTTTACATACATGGTTATTACTTCAGAATTGAATCATACTTATTACAACATATTACAAAATCACGAATGGACCATATAGGTATAGTGTCTTTAGAAACTGGGAAACATAAACAACTGGTTCATAAAGCATCTACATTGTCTCCCATCTATTTAATCATATTTAGAGTCCCTTTTTGGCATATCCTACTTAATACCCTTCTTCCTGACCTGGGGAAAAGAAAACATACAAAAGGGTGAGCTCAAATGCTCAGTAAGGGTAAACAAAAGAAATATCAGTCATATCATATTCATAAGAACATATCATTTTGAAAATCCTAACCTATAAAAGAGATCATAATATCATAACATGGGATAAATCATAGTAGTGAGATGTAATCCCAATAATCATAACATAAAACATGAAACTTTGTGGCATACACACATAATCCTAGAAAATCATTTCAAATTAGTCAAGGCTCTTTTCAAAGACCATCATATGGGAAAAAGTCCATTACTGAACCGAGTTCACTCCTCGTTCCAGTCCGGTATCACTGAACCGGATCAACTTGTCGTTCCATACATGTCTATCTCATGAGATATAAATATTTACCCAATATATTGGAGGGAGATATAGGTCCCACTCATCTCATTATGAAACCATTCTTATGTGTGCCAGAAAATCATAAATAATAGAATAACCCATGTAATAAAAATGGGATTCTTAAACATCATGCCATAATAACATAATCCATATAAGATAAAAGAACATCATAAAATTAATTTCATCATAACATAATCAAATCAAAGTAAAAATTGGGATAGAAATAAAGACCTATATTATATTAGATGGAAAATAAATTTGATAAAACACTTGAACTCCATTCTTGAGAAAAATATCCTTTCTACTTCGAAAACATTTTTCCTTTCTTAACATGTCATATAATTTTAAACTAAAAGAAGTTGATTAAAAATAAAAATGAAAAATTGTAAAGGATGCTTCATGGAAATAATGTTTTATGAAATCATAAAAATCAATTCATTCCATATAAGTTAAAAAACATTCTTCTCATACTTTGGCCAGAAAAGTCAAAAAGTACCTCATACTAAAAACGATAAAATATTCCTTTCCTATATTTTACTAAAAACTCACCAATGGGTAAAATTAGATTTATAAAATTTTAGGAGGTTATAAATAATATTACATGTTGAGGAAAAATGTAAGTGTATGATAAATATTCCCCAGTAAATTCTGAAATATAAACAATCTCGGATAAAAATGAGATTTTCATGATTTTCCCTTACCATAGGTCTGATTTTATTCGTACGTATCCGAACCTCTTGTATAATGATTTAAAAAAAGTCATTGACATAATACAGAATCATATTCATTGTTATGATATTATATATGGTCATATTCTAATCTTCTTATTAGTAATATTTCATTGCTACTTGTTATTCGGGTGTTCATTGCTTTAGGTTCTTATGCATGTTTTGTCGAATAAATTGTTATTATTCTTTTTAGGATATAGATACCCCATTTCCAGAATGGTATAAGTGTAATATATATCATATTTATTCATTCAATTCATTTATATAATCATTATTCAATGAACATCATATAGAATGAGTCACAACACATCGTGAAGACGGTAGGCCGTACGTACGCACAGGCGATGATATCATTCCCATGATCGTGGAATTGTATTGAAATGTATGTATACTATTTCAGAATCAATATAACTTTATAATAATCATATATAGTTATTATTTACACCATTATAACCATACATGTAAGGTGGTGGTGGAAAACAGATTACACCACGACGTGGAGACGGTATTCCGTACGTACGCACGCGTGGTGATTTCATTTTCCATAGGATGGATAAAAGGTGAAGTAGGGTTGTTTATATTTATAATAACATATCAGTAATTGAGTGACACAGATGTTATTACTTCATAATGAAACAACTAAATAAGGCTAAGTAGAAGAAGAAATAAATTTGAAAGAATCAGTAACAGATATTACCTCTTTTCAACACGCCTCTTTAAAAGCTCCTCTTAGGGCACTAAAATTGGTATTTAAAGAATAACAGGACCTATATTATGTTTATAGGGAGGTTGATAATGGAAATTGTTAGGGTTTGGTAGATCTTTAAGGCTCAAAATGATGTGAGGAGGAGAGGGATGATGTGCCCTTTTATAAGGGAGGAGAGGGGCACCTTAGAAAAAACCTAAAATATTATTTTATAATAAAGTCATATTCGGTTTATAATAACTCCAAATTGATTTATATCGAAGGTAAAGTGGGGATGGGTCGAAATACTCTCAACCAATAGGTTTTAGACATGTTTAGGGTACTATTTTAACTTTATCATTTATATTTAACTGTAAGATAAATATTTTAACTTTTACCGTGTCGTCTTGTTTTCTTACAAAATATGGTTAATAAACATACTATAATAAGACAAATGAACACAAAGTGGCTAATTATTAATATATATAACTTTATCTAAGTCATTTATCTTAACATTAGATTTTTAGTAATATAATAATAATTAATAATATAATATTTGTTTTCAAAAACTATTTTATGTCAATTTTAACACTATTCGGTTATTGATTTTTTGGGAAAATCATAACAGCATGATTAGTTCTAAAAAAGTTAATTATATCAATACTAACAAGTCATATTGACCTATAAAATTATTTTAATTCATAAAAAGTCTGAAATTTCATTTATTTGGGCATTTGTAATATCAATTATGTTTATATTTCATAAATAAGGTAATTACTACATCATCATTTTGTCATAAATAAATTAAATTATTTAATGTCTAAAAATTATAAATAAAATACCATTATGTATTAAATTTTTTTATATTTTTAATTTATATTTATATTTGAATTTATCTTATGTATAACCCTACATTAAAAATGTTTTTAGTTATTAAACAATGATTTTAACTGTTTTAACACTTCTTTAAATAAAATAATAATAAATGTCTTAATTTAATCCAAGTGGACCTAAAGGGGAATATGTTATTTAAAAGGTTGTTTTTGGTAGAATTGAACTTATCCAATAGAATTAGGACATGTTTTAGGATAATAATAATATCATTTTTACCCTTAATTACCCTATTTACTTTTAACCGTGGTAAATAAAAGTAAAAGGTTACTGTTCAACAAAAATTATTTTTATCTTATTGAACAACATTTTACTCCTTGATATTAACCATTTCTCTTGGATTTTTAAAATTCCACTCAAATAAGTGGTAAAATTACATTTTATGTACATTTGCAAATTCTCCTAGGAGGTGGGTAAAAGACAGTGAAAAGTTCAATAAAATTTTTATATATCAAAAATTTTTATAAAATGACTCCAATTAATTACATTGAAATTATATAATTATTATGTATCTATTTTGACCTAAAATAAATTTAAATAAAATAAATTATTATTTAAATAAAAATTTTGTTTTTAAATAGTAACCTAGTGTTTTCACTCTTCATCGAAAATTGAAAGTTTTCAGAAAAATACCAAAATTTCACCCTAGGATAATTTAAATATTCTGAATCCAAAAATGAAGTTCATTTTGAATGATGAAATTTATAAAATTTTAAAAAGTGGGTATTACTATTCATAATAGCTAGTTTATATAATATTTTAATAACATATCGTTGTTTAGTAAAACTCGATATTACATGCAACACACACTATCGAGGAAGGTTTCTCTTGCGTATAACGCAAGCCAAGATAGTGTTGTGTGTAATTTAATATTCCTTTGATGTTGCGTATAACATAAGACATAAAAATATATACTTCTCATAAACTATCAAGGTGTTACAGGTCTATCCAATCACTAGAGTAGAATGTATAGTTGGGGGAGTTTAAATCTATTTTGAAGGATTATTAGAACATGTTGGTCTAACCATAATGTAATTTGGGTGTCTAACTTGTTACAATAGAAATCAAAATTTGTGATAGTGGAGAATACATGTTAGGGGGTGAAACTAACATGGAAAAGAGTAGGTCATTATACCGAACATTGTAAATCCATTTGTTCCATTCATTAAATAATATTTTTTCTTGCATAGAGATTCTGGGGATTATATATTACTGATCAAGAATTTAATTAGTCATAGAGGTTGAATCAAAAGTGAATGAAACTTTAAAAATAGTGTACAACTCTTTCATCCAACTTGGTTGTATGTTACCAGTCCTTGGGTACATCGTGTATCAGAGTAGGGATTATTAAATAAATTCAGATTGGGATTATAGAAAATTTGTTAAATTAGTTGGTATAATAATAGGTATAAGATAAAATAATAATTGTTTTTTGAAATATAGAGATTATGTTTTAGGTTGGATTTCATCACTGTCTGGAAACTACATGTGGACATGTTTTCAGAAAAAACTCATCTATGGGTATTACTCTGTAAAATATTGGGATGAATTATATCTCAATCATCACTCAAGTTCATTATTAGTGTTTTCTTAATTGGAACATTTTATGATAGTGTTAAGGAATATTTTTGGGCTCGCTCAAAATGTTCTTAATTGTCATTATTAACAATTTGAATAGATGATTAATAAGTATGGACAAGGATAAATATATGCTCCATAGATTTGAAATAATATTTCATGACTTAGACAAACCAAAATGAGTTTTTCATTATTATATTGAATATTATTATGTATATTTTTACTCTCACTATGATTTTTAGTTTTAGTCAATAGATGGAACCTGATTGAATCATTTGAAAAAAATGAGATGTCCAAAAAATTACCATTATTATGAGAATCCAAATAGATTAATATTTGGGATAAAATATTTTTTGACTACTCTCAATCAAATATCTCATGATCTGAGCGGTAAAGCAGATCATTTATAACAACCAAATTCACTAATGAGTTTGAAATATGACCCTAAACATTTTATGAGAAAAAATACAACATATATATATGTTTTCTCTAATACACTAGTTTTTATGAAATAGATCATGGTAATGGAAATTATGTTTTCAATTCCTCAATGATTAGACCATGAGAATATTTTCTTGGTATTTTATTTCATAGAAGGAAAATCTCAACATTGGTGGAATCTCATCAAGAATATATGGAAAGATATAAAAATAAACTCAATGGAATTGGAGGAGTTTATGATAGTATTCATCAATACGTAATTTCCATGAACCATTCGAACTAAAATAGAGGGGGACATTATAGGGTTGAAAAAAAATGATTATAAAACCATAAGCAGCTATGAAACACATATCTAAAGATATAGGAAGTATGATTTTGGTTTTACCATGGAACTATAAATAAATATCTATGAAATATTTATTGGTTTGAAACAAAGCCATTAAAAGGAATTATCCATAATACATTTTTAAATAAATGATTATATCAGTAGATGTTCAGTCAAAGTGGAAATGGAAGCAAGAAAACATAATGATTTTGGTGTTATGAAAAGGAATATGGAGTTTCCTGAAAAATCGTGTGGTATGTAACTTGGTGAGAAGAAAATATTTCAACATAATACTTGTTAAATACTTGTGAATGAGAAGTCATATGAGTTAATAAATGGAGAAAGAATATTTTCAAGTGTTGGATGCCTGACCATTAAGAAAAATAATTTTGAGGTGATTTCTAGAGACAAATAAATTAAATGAATGGAGGGAGAACAAAAAATAAAACACCACTAACTCATAATATCTTTACAATAAATGAGTTTGAATATTATTCATATCAATTCACTAATCATGTCATGACCCTTCCCTCAGGGCCCATTCTGTGACTACCCCAAGCCCTCCTTCCATAGGCCCGAGGCTGCCAACTAGTACCGAAAGGCATATTACCAAAAAACTGGGAAGGCATTGACTTTATAACCTATAAAAAAACGCAAACAAGCACATAGAAAGATACAAACACCTGTAAACTATATAGTAAAAAAGTGTGTACAGTAAGAAAAAGGGACTAGAATACAAGATCAACTGGAAAGTACAAGAAAACTGAAAAGTACAAGTAAACTGAAACAGCTCCTGTGAACTCCCGCCAAGGACCCTACCTGAAGGGTAGGTATAGCTCTCAACCGGTCATCTCTATGGTACGCCTCTTCTAATGTCCCCCTTTCAACTACCTCCAGTCCTGGTAATCTTTTCCTCAGTCAGCATTGTCTGTAATCTACACCAAACACAACAAGTTTGTGGGTGTAGCCTGTGTAGGGGTGAGTATAACGATACTCGTTAGGGACCCCGAGACCCTCAAAGGTCTCACAAGACCCACAATAGATAAACAAAAAGAATGAAAACATATGAAAACCCTACTTAGGTACATGCCCATACATATACCTATGTTATCAAATATACCCATCTCATTCATGTTGAAACACAAGGCCCAAGTCTTATCCAAAGTAAAACTATTCCACGTAGGAAAGAATACCATGAAGGTAACACCAAAATGGTTAGTACCATGAAACTAACACTACATAGAAGAATAACACTAAGGTAAGTACCACAAAGGTACGCCACAAAGAAGAAAACCACAATGGTATCACCCTGATGGTAAGGACTCATCTCACACCAGGTATAACATAGGTACGGTAGTAAAGATGATTAGATGTAACTATTGAATCATCTTACTCTTTTAAGAGGAAGACCCATGTAGGATCGTAAATAATCAGACCTACATAGAATCCTTGTATATCTGACCCATTTATGATCCTAGAGTAGTCTCATGTAGATTCTTAGAGAGGATCCAAGTGAGACTCTCCAACATAGACCCATGTAAGATCCTAGAGCACAGACCCACATAGGATCTTTTTTTCATGTTGTAGTCACCTGAAGGGTTCTTGCACAATGCTCTCTTGATTTCAGGAGGGTCCGCTCCTCATTCCATAGGTTGATACTCCAACTTCCACAAATTACCATGAATAAGTATTCCAAATGACATCCATGTGATAGGAGTCTCAACGCAATAGACTGTGCGTCAATCAGACACTCGGTCTGTAAGTTATTGTCCTTTTAGTCCCAAGGGCCCGGTTGGATTCTTGTCCGATCCAACCCAGACATACCCCAAAATTATCCAAAACTCAAAATGGGTATATAAAAAGGACCATCTCGATCAAAGGTTTTCAGCAGCACAGACGGTTCGTCAAACAGACGCCCGTAGCTCAAGATATGGCCGAAAGAACGAAAAGGGTTGAAGTTGGTCCGGGTCAGGTCTATCCTGGTCAGCCCGACCTGGCCCGACCTAGGTCTGGCCCTGGTTTCGGCCCGGCCTGCAGTGTAGTGGCCTGCTGGGCTAGCGGCTGGTTATTCGGCTAGCCTCTTCCGCGCGGCGCGGATGTGCGTTGCGCCATCACCGATGGTCGGCAGCGAGTCGACCGCCCCTCCATAACTGTCGCGACATTCAGTCACAGACCCTGCATGATGGGCGGCAAGGATGTGCGCCGCCACCACCGTCATGTGGCCGGTCGTTCAATGGTTGTCGACCTCACTCTTCCGCTGCCCTTATCCAGTGTCGCGGTTGGGCCGCCACCATCTTTGCGGCCGACCGAAGTGTCGACCACCACTCTCGAGACCCACCAGTTCTGGTCACCAGCAGGGGTCTCTGGAGACGTTCCTTGGCTCACTGGGCACACCCCAATGGTCCATTATTTATTCCATAGACTTCATACCATGTCTTATGACGTTTCCATTTATATAAAACCACCACAATCCACAACGTTTGCGGAGAGGTCGGGCCACGTTCATTTGGACCGAACGCTCCGCGTTAGTATGGTAACAAGCTGCATATTTGTTCTTGATCGTGGAGAATGTCAAGAACGGGTAAGGGGTATACAATATAACCAACACTACTTTGTCTTTCATGTGAGGTGTTGAGTGAAAGAAGACGAAGTTGTTGAAGAACGTTGGTGTTCGTTGCTTCTGCAAGGCACTTCTGATATGGGCTCGGGGTCGGTTCCTCGTTCTTCGTTAGAGAAAGTTATTCATTGGAGAGAACGAGTTTCTCCAATGTTCTCCCCAAGCCTCTATTTTGCCAATGAATTCCTCAAGGAAATGAGGAGACAACAAATTAAAATAGTTTTATCCATTTAATTTACGTTGGCACAATTAAATGGTACAATTAATTTTATTTCATTGGTACAGTAAAATGGCATAATTAATTTTATTGCATTGAAACAATTAAATGGGTGGATTTAAAGTGACTTTCCAACATTAAAGAATGGTTCAGGTGGTCCCTAGCACTATAATTCAAAATGGAGGTTTTCTAGTTCGGGTGGCCCCCACACCAATAACTCAAAATGTGGGGTTTCAAAATAAAAATAAAATGTTAAATATTTTATTTTTTCTACATCCACGAAAAACTGAAAAACTATCTTCCATCCTCAACCTACTACAGTAGATGTGAAAGTCTCCATAAGAAAATATCGGTACTACGAGTTCAACAGTCCCCTCAGATTTCAACTGCGAGCAACAGTTCAAATGTTACAAAACCCTGCTTGCACGTTTACTAAACGTACCAAAAAAGATCATAAATTCATTCTAGGCACACTGGGCCTCGGAGTCACGTTCTGTCAATTTTCACAGACTCGTAAAATTCCCATATAATTAAAAAATATTACTTGGAATTTATGAGTCTTAACATTCTCCCCAACCTATGGCTTTGCATCCCCGAAAACCACATTACAAAAACTAGGAAACCAAGTGGGGTTACTGAACACAAATATGAGTCTCCTACTCCCTTGTGCCCTCATGGAGGTTCCCATGATCTCAATGTACATCCACTGAAGGTATTCACCACCCATGAAGGAGCCGCTTGGGTTGATCCTCAATCTCCACTAGAACCTCTGTAAACATCATCACATCATCAATTTATAACTCGTACCGGTCAATGATGTGTGAAGGGTCATGCACGTATCTCCACAAATGGGATATGTGGAAGACATTTTGCACCCAGTGCAGCTGAGGTGAAAGAGGTAAGCGATAAACCACTTCACCAACTCTTCTAAGGACCTAAAAGATCCGATGAACCTCGGAGATAACTTGCCGCCCTGGACAAATCTCTGTAAACCTCATCGAGGTGAGACCCGTAGAAAGACATGGTCACCATCCTCGAACTCCCGAGGTCTCCATATTCTGTCAGCATAAGACTTATGTCTGATTTGTGCTATCTTCATCTGCTCCTGGATGATCTTCACCTTCTCTGTGGTAGCTTGAACCATCCTTGATCCCATAACTGCTGACTCCCCTGGGTCAATCCAGCACAAGGTGAACTACAAGGGCGTTCATACAGATCCTCGAAAGGATCCATCCTAATGGTGGAGTGAAATAAGTTGTTGTATGAAAACTCCACCAAGGGAAAGTGATCCGCCGAGCTATGACTGAAGTCAATGAAGCAAGCACTCCGCATGTCCTTGAGGGTCTGAATGGTCTGCTCAGTCTGGACATCCGTCTAAGGATGGAAGGTGGTGCTCAAATGAAGTTGCATCCCGAAACCCACCTGTAACCCCTTCCATATTTGGGAAGTGAAATTTTCATCACTATTTAAGATAACCACTGAGGGTACTCCATGTATCCATGTAATCAATTGCACATATAGGCATACCAAAGTCTTTACTAAACCCTACTTTCCAATCGGTAGGAAGTGGGCTGACAGGGTGAGTCGGTCGACGATCAAACAAATAGAATCATGACGCTTGGATGAACATGGATGTCCTGTCACAAATTCCATGGACATCCCGTCCCACTTTCAATTAGGGACCACTAAAGGCTGAACTACGTCTGCTGGTACATGATGCTTTGCCTTCACTTGCTGAAATGTGAGGTATCGATAGACAAACTCTACTACTGGTTTCTTCATTCCCAGCCACCAGTGATGTCATCAACTATACTGGTACATCTTCGCCACTCCTGGATGTACTGCTAGAGGGGATGTGTGTAAATCCCTCTACACTTCCCCCTGAAATGACACTGGTACCATGGTACATCCTCTGAAAAGGATGACTTTCTCCCCGCCTTCAGAAAATCCATCAGGTGCCTGTCATGTGGATATCTGAGCACGTCGAGCCTCACAGTCAGTGTCCCCATTCTGCGCCTCCCTAAATCACTGAAGAAGTGGGGGTGTGACTATAAGAGACAAAATAAAATCTTCTCTATCACGTTCCACAAAGTATATCCGTAAAGCGGCTAGATGCTCTGTTGCCTTACCTAGTTGTTGTATAATAGATCTCCTTCTGAGTGAATCTGTTACAACGTTCCCCTTCCCATGAGTATAGACTATCTCGAAGTCATAGTCCTAGAGGAACTGAAGCCAACATCATTTTCTCAGGTTTAGGTCCTTTTGAGAAAGATATACCTGAGACACTTGTGATTAGAGTAGACTGTAAAATGTTCATCCATCAAGAAATGTCGCCAAAACATCAAGGAAAAGACCATCATTGATAACTCCATGTCATGGGTAGCGTATTGCTTCTCATATTATCTCATCAATAGATAACCATATGCGATAAATTATCATTCTTGCATTAGGAGACATCTGAGTTTGATCCCTGATGCATCACTATAGACTACGTACCCAACACCCTCCTCTGAAAGCCTCAAGATATGGGAACTAGTCAGTCTCTGCCTCAGGTCCTAAAAATTCCACCGGCATATCTCCGACCACACAAAGGGTTGTCCATTCATTGTCAACACTGGTAAAGGTGACACAAATCTAGAGAAATATGGCACAAACCTGTATTAGTATCTGACCAATCATAGAAAAAAATGTATCTCTGTTAAAATCATGGGTGGATCTCAGGCAAGTACCACCTCAATATTCACAGGATCCACTGCCACTCCTGCCTTTGAGATGACATGTACCAGAATGTGATCCTCTCAGATCTAGAACTGGCACTTTGAGAGCTTACTAAAATATAGTGCTCTCAGAGTGTGTCCAGAACTATCTGTAAATGATAAGCATGATACACCTTAATAGTCGAGTAGATCATAATGTCGTCGATGAAGACTACTAAAAAGAGATCAAGGTATGGATGGAAGATCCTATTCATGAGTCCCATGAACACTACTGGAGCGTTGTTCATGCCTAATGGCATAACCAAGAACTCGTAGTGGCCACACTAACATCTGATAGTCGTCTTCTACAAATCCTCATCTCTTACTCTTAGACGGTGATAGCCTGATCTGAGGTCTATCTTCGAGAACTAGCTTACTCCCTTCAACTGATCAAAGAGGACGACAATCCTCGTGAGTGGGTACATATTCTTCACAGTCACCTGGTTCAAGCACCGATGGACATCACAAAGTCTCACACTCCCATCCACCTTCTTGGCGAAAAAAATCCGGGCTGCCCAAGGAGAAACACTGGTCCAAATAAACCCCTTTCCATGAAAGTCCTCCAGTTGTACTTGTAGATCACGAAGCTCCGCGGGAGCCATCTGATACACTGGTGTAGATATCGGTGTTGTCCTAGGGTAAAATTCAATGTAAATGTTCACATCTCTACGATGAGGTAGACCCGAAACATCATCAGGGAAGACATCTGTGTACTGGTCCACCACTATAGGATAACTCAGACTCTCCACATCAACCGCTCCAAGGGTAAGCCTAGCCAACATATGAGTGATATGCTACACTCTCCTACAAGTAAGTCTATTTTGTGCTACAAAGGCTCCATTCTCACCAGTGAAGGTAAACCTAGTCCAATCAGTGCGGACACACCGCACTTTCCTCTTAATAAAGTATGTATGGGCATGGACTATAGATAACCATTCCATACCCAGGATGACATCGTAAGGCTTTGATTCCACTACTAAGAGATCCCTTCCATAGATCTCGCCTCCTAGAGTAAGCACACACTGCTAGAACTAGCGCGTAATCATTGAATATGCTCCAATAGGAGTCTCTAGTAGTAAGGATCGAACCAACGACTCCGTCTGAATCTCCGACTTCCAAATGAGGGTAGTTTCAATAAAAGTATAGTGACTAATACTTTTTTTACATTAATATTACATCATTTTAAATATAAACAACATAATATAATTACAAATAGAGGATCAAAAGGTTTAGTGTCTTGGGAAAACTAGGACCATACATAACAATTACAACATCAAGCATAAACATTTATTTAATTTCATCTTTTCTAGCTTCTTATTGGTGATGGTCCTCTCCTTATTACATGTATCCACCTCATGATATACATCAAAAGGGGTGAGCTATAAGCCCAATAGGAGGATATATACTAACTATATAGCATGGGGTGATCATAATAATAACATGGGAAAAATATCATGAACATGAGAGGAAGCATAAATATAAGACTTGAAATGTGGCAATGCATAAAAATGAATCATCATGTCTTAGTGGTTAACTACCACACATACTTGTGAACCAAGATAGAATCTTTTTCACACATCATTTCACATTTACTCATGATATTCATCACTTTACCCAATTCATTGGAGCGTTGTATAATTCCGGGTGCACCCGTCACTTTGAAACATTCATATTGTGCAATATAATTCCGGGCAGACCCATCACATCATAACATTATCATTATCATACTTTCCACATGGAACATACATCAAAAGTGAACATAACTAACCCATAGTAAATAATGGGTTTCACCTCATAAGAATACCTTCATAAGCATTGGTTTCCCAAAATAAAGAGGGAACACCATTCTTGATAAAAGAACCGGCAACCATGAATGAGAGGTAAAAGTTGAGTTCTTAAAAAAAGAGTTCTTTTAAAAAACATTTAGATTGAAATAAAATTCATTAGAAATAATGTATATCCCAGAAAAGGTAATATAATTATGATAAAATTATTCTTAAGAAGTTAACATACCAAATTTGAGTGAAAGAGGGAGAACCTGAAGAAACAAAATTGGGTTCATGATTTTTTCCTTACCTTGTATCTGAATGCTTCCTTATCATTAATGTCCTGTAAAATGACATTATATTAATTAATTAGAAATAAATAACCTTTTTTATATTAATATGGTTCATTATGGTTTCATTAATTGATTTTATGTGCCTTTGGATGAGTTATAGAGTTTAAAAATATTATTCGGGAATGTTTGTTTTTATGGTTCTCTAGAGTGGTTCACTTGTATTCTTAAATTGAAGTTCGGGTACAACATGGGTAAACATAAAGAAATAATATTACAAGTTATTAATTAATTTACAGATTTTAAAATGATTTTTTAATTAGATATATTATATTCAATGTGGATGAATCGTTATATAAAAATTAAATGATGATTGTTTGGGTTAATTTGGGCAGTTTTTGGATCACAATGAACTTGTTTTATTTTATCACTTAGAAATATGGACATAAGTTAGTTACAAAACATTAAATAGAATATAATACATATAAAAAATCATGTTTCAATAATAAAAATGGTTCCATGAACAGATATGAAGTTACAAATTGAAGAAGAAAGCATGTCATTCTTGAAGGTGATAAATTAACACCTCACGAACAAAGTTCTCTTTAATAAAATAAAAGGAAGATGGAAATGGGGTTGGATGATATAATATCCCATTAGAATCATAAAATTACAGTATATTTATAATAATGGAGATACAATACCATTTGGAAGAATATAGGTGGGGAGAGATCAAGAAATTAACATGAACTTGAAAGGAAATTAAAGGAGAAGAGGGAGAAAAATTACCTCTTAAATCCTCCTCTTGAGATCCTCCTTAACAAAGCTAGGATTGGTCTTTTGATGAGAATAGTAGCTCTTGAACGTGGTAGTGGGGATAGGGAATATTTTTGGGCAGTGTTTAGAGAAATCTTGGAGCATGAGATGTGTGAGGAAATGAGGGTGTCAAGGGTGTATTTTATAGTGGAGGGGAGAGGGGTTTCTTTAATATAAAATTCATTAGTTTATTATTTCTTGAAAAGACAAGGAATAGTGAGTATTCCATGACCAAGAATAGTAATTTTATCATGTGATCCCAAACCGAGTGGGCTAACATTAGTAGAAAAACTCACATGACTCTATAATTAACTAATTTAGCTTATTTTTGTAAATTACGGTATTTCACTATTCATAAAAAATTCAAGTATTTCAGAAGAATCCCAAAAATTTACCCCAACCATTTTTTGACATGTAGAATCAAAAAATGAATTAAATTTTTCAAAAATAATTTTCTAAATATTATTAATTTAATATATAACTAAAATCATAATTTACATTAAAAACAGTTTTTAAAAATTAAAACTGATTTTATTGTGCTTTCAAAAATTACGTAGGGTCTTATAAATTTATCCAAAAACAATAAGATATCTATTTTATAATTAATTAACACCATTTAAGAAAATAATTTTTCTTTTAAGTTAATTAATTAATTAAAATTAATTATTTATGACTTTGAAAATACCAAAACGTTTACTAAGGTCAAATTGTCATTTTCTAAGATTTCTAAATTTTATTTAATTATTCATGGTTAAGGTTACTCTTATGTTGGATGATTTACTATTCATAAGGGTCATATTACTATTCATAAGGGTGTGTTACTATTCATAAGGGTAGATTACTATTCAACAAAATTTTTTATTTGACTCCAAAAAACATCTTGAAAACAACCGTATATGTTGGATTTTCAAAATTCAAAACACAGATGTAAAAAAATTAGGTTTAAAGGTCCCTTAGCACTTAGTAGATCATTATGTTGTGTTCTAATGTGATTTTATGACATAATTAGATTAATGGAATCTCCATTGAAAAACTTTAGGTCCTTACATTCTTCCCCCCTTAATAAATTTCACCCCCAAAATTTCACTTTACAGAAATAGGTATCGGTGTTTCTCCTTCATTGCATCTTCTGGTTCCCAAGTTGCTTCCTCAAACTAATGGTTCCTCCACAAAACTTTGACATGATGGGTTGTCTTGTTGTCTAGAACCTTATCTCTCGGATCCTGAATCTTTACTGGATGCTCCTCGTAGGAGATATCATCTTCCAACTACACCACCTCTGAGTTTAGTAATGTGAGGGGTCTGGTATGTACTTCCTTAGTAGTGAAACATAAAGCACATCATGAACTTGAGCCATATTTGGTGAAAGTGAAAGAATATAGGCCACATCTCTTATGCACTCAAGGATCTCAAAGGGCCAATATACCTTGGGCTTAAATTCCCTTTCTTCATGAATCACATGACTCTCTTCAATGGATATATTCTAAAGAAGACTTTATCTTAAATGTCAAAATCCAAGTCCCTTCGAAGGTTTTTAGCATAGCTCTTTTTTCAAATTTGAGAAGCTTTTATGTGTTTCTGGATGACATAGACCTTCTCTTTAATCTCTTGAACATGATCGGCTCCATGTAGCTTTCTTTCTCCAACTTCATCCCAACAGGTTGGAGTTCTACATCGCTTTCCATACAGAGCATCATATGGACCCATCTGAATACTCGAGTGGAAGCTATTGTTGTATGAGAAATCAACCAATGGCAGATGCTGATCCCAATCACCTTTGAATTCAAGAGAGTAGGCTCTTAGCATATCTTCAAGCGTCTGAATTGTCCTTTCAGACTGGGCATCAGTTTGGGGGTGATAGGTCGTGCTGAAATTTAATTCAGTACTCAAAACTTTTTCAAGACTCATCAAGAATTTAGATGTGAAACTTGGATCACGGTCAGAGACAATCAAGAGTGGAACACTATTCAGTCTCACCACTTACATCATATATATCATTGCACGTTTTTCAAGTGAGAGATATTCATGAATAGCCATAAAATGGGAAGTATTGGTGAGTCGTTCAACCACAACCCATATGACATTATTTCCCTTTGACATCTTTGGGAGACCCGTGACAAAGTCCATAGTAACATTTTCCCATTTCCACATGGGTAAAGGTTGTGGCTGCATCATACCTTTGGACTTTTGTCACTCAACTTTAACTTGTTTTCATACTAAGAACCATGATATATATTCCGCAATCTCTTTGTTCATGTTATCCCACTAGATGTGTTCTCAGAGATCACATTACATCTTGGTACTCCCCAGATGGATAGAGAAAGTTCAGCTATGTGAATTGTTCAATAACTTATTCTTTATCCCGGGTGATGAAGGCACACAAGGACGCATTCTAAACTGAATCACACCATCATCGTCGATAAGTAACTCTTGCAGCTTCCCTTCCATTACTACAGTCACCCACTTTTGTATCTCCACATCATCCATTTGTGCTTCCTTAATCTTCGTCTTGGATGGATGGTTGCAAAATAATTTGGGCAAGGTAGGATTTATCCCCTGACCATATGATTTCCAAATCCACTCTTTGCATATCCAAGAATATTGGGTCTTTCTCAATCCACAACATAGATAAAGTAGAAGGTTATTTTCTTCCTAGAGCATCATCTACCATGTTCACCATTCCAAGATGATAGTGAATAGAGAAATCATAATCATTGATTAGCTCTAACCAAATCCTTTTGGTGCATTTTGAACTCCTTTTATTTTAATATATACTTTAGGCTCTTGTGGTCAGTTTATATGTCACACTTCTCACCATAAAGGTAGTGCCGCCAGATTTTCAATGAAAAAATTACAGCTTCCAGCTCTAGATCATGTGTTGGGTAGTTCTGATCATGGATCATCAACTGTCGTGAGGTGTAGGATATCACATTGTCATTTTTCATGAGTAAACAACCCAAGCCTTTCATTGAAGCATCACTGTATATCACAAAACTTTCTCCACTTTTCGGATGTGTAAATACATGTGCAGTGATCAGGCTTCTCTTTATCTCCTTGAAGCTTCCCTAAAATTCTTCTGTCCATACAAACTTTACTCCTTTCCTTGTTAACTTAGTTAGAGGGCATGACAATTGTGAGAAGTTTATCAAAAAACGTCTGTACTGCCCAGATAATCTATGAAAAATACTGATTTATGTGACACTAGAGGGCCTGGGCCATTACTCGATCACCTTGGTTTTTGAAGGATCCACAGAAATTCCCTCACTTATGATCACATGTCCCAAGAACGTGACTTGCTTCATCCAAAAGTCACACTTTCTGAACTTGGCATAAAACTTCTCCTTTCTTAATGTTTCCAACACAAGTCTTAGATGTTATTCATGTTCCTCCTTACTCTTGGAGTATACGAGAATATCATCGATAAACACTACCACAAATTTGTCGAGGTAATTTCTAAATACTCTATTCTCCAAATCCATGAATATTTCAGAAGATTAGTAAGGCCAAATGGAATCACCAAAAAATCATAGTGCCCATACCTTGTTCTACAGGCAGTCTTCTGAATATCATCCTTCTTCACCTTTACCTGATGATATCCAGAACAAAGATCAACCTTAGAGAAGTATAGATCACCTCTTAACTAATCAAACAAGTCATGAATCCTTGGGAGAGGATACTTTTTCTTTATAGTGATCTTGATGAGTTCCCGATAATCAATACACAACTGCATTGTTCCATCATTCTTCTTCACAAAGAGCACTGGTGAACCCCAAGGTGTTGCACTAGGGCGAATGAACCATTTTACTAGATGCTTCTTTAACTCCTCCAGTTTGATAGGATCCATCTTATAGGGACACTTCGACATAGGAGTAGCTCCAGGTATGAGTTCAATTGAGAACTCTACCTCACGATCAGGGGGAATTCTAGGTAACTCTTCAATATATACATCACTGTATTCCATCACGATGGGCATTTCTTCAAGGTTGGCACTTTCCTTCGACTCAACCATTTGGGAAAGGTATGCTTATTAATAGGTAATCAAAAACCACACCATTGAAGGATTTTTCAATGGAGATTCATGATCTTCCTTGAATTTGTAGAGGATCATGGGATGGTTTGGAATATGAAAAGATATTTCCTTTTCCTGACAGTTTATATGTGCTCTATATAACGAGAGCCAATCCATTCCCATTATAGCATAAAATTCAAACAAGGGAAGTGTTACGAGATTTTCCGAAAGAATATTCCCACATACACCAACATGAGAAGAGTCAGACACATGGGTTTCACAGATTGCACCACTTGGTGTTTTTACAGATATCTCTACTTCAAGGTTTTGGGGCTTCGATTCTATAGTTCTAGAAAACTTGCAAGATATAATGTAATGCGTAGAACCAGAATCATATAAGACTTTTTACATTATTGAGTGAATAGGAATTTTACCTTGTAAGACTTCATTATCATGATCCACCGCCGCAGTAGTGATGGAATCAGCCTTCCCTTGTTCCTTTGGCATTGTTGGATGTTGACGCTGATTACCCTCGAGAACTCGAGGTTTAGTGCACTGGTTTGCATAGTTCCCTAGATCCCTACAGTTGTAGCATTGAACCACGAGTGATTCTCTCCTTTCATCATCTACATTCTCCTTCCTTTCCGTGTCTTTTCGACACTCTTTAGAATGGTGTCCTTATTTCCCACACTTTAATTATTTCCCTGTCTCTTTTAGGCAGTTCACATGGTGAAACTTCCCACATTTTTGGCATGTGGGTCATTGATTTTTCTTCCCACCTTGGTCATTTGATCCACTAGCTCGAAACTCCATCTTTCTTTTCTTATCACCATAGTCATGGAACTATTCTCCAAACTCCATCTCCACTTTTAGAGCACACCGAACAACTTCTTCATAACTCCGAAAGTCTGAAATTGTAAGATCCTTTCAAAAGAGTGGTTTTAATCCACTAAAGAATCTATCAATTTTTCTATCATTGTTGATAAAAATCCCAAATCATACCTTTAAAGCCTTAAGAAATTAGCTTCCTAGGTTGTGACCAATTCTCCTTCTTTTTGCATCAGCTCTATGAATTCTCTCTCCATCTTCGTACGAAGAGTTAGTGGGAACTACTTATTAAGAAACATTATCTTAAAGTCTTCTCATTCCATCTATTAAATTTTCTCCCATGGCATGGTGTTCTTAATCAATGCCCACCATTGATCGGAATCTCCATATAGACGATAAATAGCTAGGGTCACCTTCTCCATCTCAGAATAGAGAAGAACAGAAAATATATTCTCCATGGAGTTTACCCACTATTCCGCAACTAGTGGATCGGAATATCCATTAAACGTCGGTGGTCATTGCTGTATAAAACATTCGATAGCTAGTTTCTCCCTGTTTGGTGAAGGAGGATGTTCCCCATTATTATGGTTATTGTTCATAAACTTTGATAATTGGGTAAGAATCACAATGAAGTTCTGAACTCCACCACCCAAATCATTTGGGATGTCGTTCGGGAAATCGTTACATTGGCACTCGCAGGAGTTATTGGCATGATTTCTCCTAGTTCCCACCATTTTCTAAAATAGAAATGATTAGAACAAAACATAAGTAAACAAGTCATGAATAACTTATTTATTTAAACAATTTATACCAAAAACTTAACCTATGGGATCACTATGTAAACATTCTTGTGTGCATATTTGTACTTAGTCTCATGCTATATGTATTCTCTAGGGTTCACTAATACTAATTCGCAAATTATCTAAACCTTTCCTCCGATACCAACTATAGACACCAAAAAAATTTTACATTACTATTACATAATTTTAAAGATAATCACCATAATAGAATTACTAATTGAGGATCCAAAGGTATAATGTCTTGGGAAAACTAGGAACATACATAACAATTACAACATCAAGCATAAACATTTATTTAATTTCTTCTTATCTAGCTTCTTATTGGAACTTTTCCTCTCCTTAGTACATGTAGCCACCTAAGGATATACATCAAAATGGGTGAACTAGAAGCCTAGTAAGAGGATAGATTAGAAAAATATATCATGGGGTGAGAATAATCATAACATGGTAAAATGATCATGAACATGAGAGGAATCATAAATATAAGACTTGAAATGTGAAAGTGCAAAAAAATGACATATCATGTCGTAGTGGTTAACTACCCCACATACTTGTGAACCAAACTGGCATCTTTTTAACACATCATTTAAAATTTACTCATGAGATTCATCAGATTACCCAATGCATTGGAGAGATATATAATTTTGGCCACACCCGTCACTTTGAAACATTCATATTGCGTAATATAATTCTGGGCGCACTCGTTACATCATAAAATTATCATTACCATGCTTTACACATGTAACATAAATCAAATGTGAACAAAACTAACCCATGGAAACGAATGGGTTTAACCTCATTATAATACATTCATAAGATTTGGGTTCCCAAAAGAAATATGGATCAACATTCTTGATACAAGAACCATCAACCATGAATGATAGGTAAAAGTTGAGTTCTTAAAAGAAGAGTTCTTTTGGAAAACATTTTTATTGACATAAAATTCCGTAGAAAACATGAATATCCCAGAAAATGTAATATAATGATGAAAAAATGATTCTCAAGCAGTGGCCATACAAAATTGGAGTGAAAGTGGGAGGACCCGATGAAAGAAAATTAGGTTCGAGATTTTTCCTTTACCTTTTATCTGAATGCTTCCTTCTCTTTAATGTCCTGTATAATGGAATTATATTCATTAATTGGAAATAAAAAACCTTTTTACATTAATATGGTTCATTATTGTTTCATTAAGTGATTTTATGTGCCTTTGGAGGAGTTATAGTGTTTAAAAACATTATTTGGGAATGATTGTTTTTATGGTTCCCTTGAGTGGTTCACTTGTATTCTTAAATTAATGTTCGGGTAGAACATGAGTAAACATATAGAACTAATATTACATGTTATTAATGACATTCCATATTTTAAAATAATCTTATAATGAGATATATTATATAAAATGTGGATGAATCATTAGATAAAAATTAAATGAAGATTGTTTGGGTTAATTTGGGCGATATTTGGATCACAATGAACTTGTTTTAATTTATCAATTAGCAATATATCCATAAGATAGTTCTAGAACATCAAATAGGAAATAATACATATAACATATTCTGGTTCAACCATAAAATTGGTTTCATGACCAGATCTGAATGTAGAAATTGAAGAAGAAAGCATGTTGTTATTCAAGGTGATTAATTAACACCTCACGAACAACGTTCTCTTTAATAAAATAAAAGGAAGTGGGAAAGGGGGGTGGATGATATAATATCCAATTATACTCATAAAATTAAATTATATTAATAATAATGGTGTTAAAATACCATTTGGATGAAGATAGGTGGGGAGAGATCAAGAAATGAACTTGAACATGAAAGTAAATTAAAGGAGAAGACATAGAGATATTACCCCTTAAATCCTCCTCTTGAGATCCTCCATAAGGAAGCTAGGCTTGGTATTTTGATGAGACCAGTAGCTCCTGAACGTGAGATAGGGGATATGGAGGATTTTTGGGCAGAGTTTAGTGAAATCTTGGAGAATTAGAGGTGTGAGGAAATGAGGGTGTGAAGGGTGGATTTTTATAGTGGATGGGAGAGGGGTTTCTTTAATATAAAATTCATTAGTTTATTATTTCTTCAAAAGACAAGGAATAGTGAGTATTACATGACCAATAATAGTAATTTTATCATGTTATCCCTAACCAAGTGGGCTTACATCAGCAGAACATCACACATGACTCTATAATTAGCTTATTTAGCTTATTTTTGTAAATTATGATAATTCACTATTCATCAAAAATTCAAGTATTTCAGAAAAATCCAACAAATTTACCCCAACCATTTTTTGATGTGTAGAATTCAAAAATGAAGCCCATTTTTCCAAAATAAGTTTCTAAATATTCTTAATTTAATATTTAATTAAAATCATATTTTACTTAAAAAACAGTTTTTAAAAATTAAAACTAATTTTATAATGCTTTCAAAAATTACGTAGGTTCTTATAAAATTTTCTAAAATCTATAAGACATTGATTATATAATTAATTAACACATTTTAAGAGAATAATGTTTCTTTTAAATTAATTAATTAATTAATATTAATTATTTATGACTTACAAAATACCAAAACCTTTACTAAGGTCAAATTGTAATTTTCTAAGATGTTTAAATTTTATTTAATTATTCATGGGTAAGGTTACTCTTATGTTGGATGATTTACTATTCATAATGGTAATATTACTATTCATAAGGGTATGTTAGTATTCATAAGGGTATATTACTATTCACCCAAAATTATTTTTGTTTTATTAGACTCCAAAAACATCTTGCACACAACCGTGTATGTCGGATTTTCAAAATTCAAAACACAGAAGTGAAAAACTTGTGTTTAAAGGTCACTTAGAACTTAGTAGTTCATTATGTTGTGTTTTCATGTGATTTAGTGACATAATTATAAGAAGGGAATTTCCATTGAAAGACTTTGGGTCGTTACAAAAAGAATGAATGGAACTTCTGTCTATAAGTACTACAACTAAGGTGCAGTAGACACAGATTGTACTTTGTATCATCTCTAGAGCACTGTGGTCGTAGGACTCAGCTGTCTGTATAAGATTGGTGGCGATGATTATCATCAGATCAGCTGGTGTCCCTACAAGTCAAGAAACTCTCACCATGGCCTCCAACCAATCCTTAGCCGCTTGTGGGTCTGTCTCACCCATGAACCTGGTTGGCCTCTGGCGTTGGAACTCGTGCAATGCGCTCAAGCAGCATGCTCCCTCCGCTTTTGGGGCTGGTGACATCGGTGGCCCAACGGGTAATGGTACCGTTGGTGCCTCTACTGGTGCCTCCATTGATAGTGGGCCCTGCACCGAGGCCTCATCGCTCAATGGGCTATCATCGCGTACTATACCCGGAACCCTAGCTGGCTGTCTCTGTAAAGGCATCCTGAAAAGAAAAAGGTGATCCATGGTCAATAAGTTATACTTGGTGAGCTGAGTCAAAAAGATCACAAAGAAAACATTTCAAAACACACATGCAATCAGTATTTTTTGCACTAAGTCAAAAATTAGAAGTTAATGTCTTGGTGTATGGATACGTCGGCCGCCGCACCAACACTGGATTCCCTAAACTGATAACCACACTCACTACACATTACACTATTTCCATTAAAATTATCAGAGTCCAATGTTCTATGGTAGAACTGACTCCTTTGAAACCAATTTGTCACTACCTGTCCCCTGGGGCCCGTGTCGTGACTACCCGAAGGTCGCCTTCCATAGTCCAGGGGAAGGCGACTAGAACCGAAAGGTGTATTCCCCAAAAACCTAGAAGGCATTGCCTTTATAACCTATAAAAACATGCAACCTAACACACAACAAGATATGAACACAAGTAAAATGTATAGTTAAAAGAGTGTGTACAGTAAGAAAAATGGGAAAGAATACAAGCCCAACAGGAAAGTACAAGAAAACTAAAATGTAGAAGTAAAATGAAATAACTCATGTGAACTCCCACCAAGGACACTACTTGTAGGGTGGTTATAGCTCTCGAACGGCCATCTCTGGGGTACGCCTCATCTAATGTTATCCTCTAAGCTACCTTCAGTCCTAGTACTCTTGTCCTCAGTCATCATTGTTCGTCATCTACACCAAACACAATAAGGTGCGGGCATAGCCCGTGTAGGGGTGTGTATAATGATACTCAGTAGGGACCTCGAGATCCTCGAAGGTCTCACAAAACCCCCAAAGGATAACCACAAACCAAGAAAACATCTGAAAACTCTACATAGGTATATGCACATACATATACCTAAGTTATCAAGTATGCCCATCTCATTCGGGTGGAAACACAAGGACCAACTCTTAGCCAAATTACAAATGTACCACATAGGAAAGAATACAATGAATGTAACTCCCCAAGTATAAGTACCACGAAGGTAACACTACACAGAAGAATACCACGAAGGAATCCCCATGAAGTTATATACCACAAAGGTACACCACAAAGAATAATACCAAAAAGGTATCACCATGAAGGTAATTACTCAGCTCACACCAGGGATAACATAGGTACAGTAGTCAACATGTTTAGATGTAACTACTAAAACATCTTACTATGTTAAGAGGAAAACCCACGTTGGATCCTAAATCATCAGAACCATGTAGGATAATAGTACAACAGACCCATGAAGTATCCTATAGTAGTATCATGTGGATTCCTAGAGTGGATCCAAGTGAGACTCTCAAGCATAGAACCACATAGGATCCCAAAGCAAAGACCCACATAAGATGATTTTCTCATGTTATAGCCAGTTACATGGTTCATGCACTATACATGATTGATTTAGAGAGGGTATTCTCCTCAATCCACATGTCTATACTCCAACTTCCATAATTTCCCATAAATATGTATCAAAAGGGACCACCACATGATAGGGGTCTCAACGCAATAGACAGTGCATCAATCAGACACTCGGTCTGTAAGTTATTGGATTTTCTCGAGGGACTGGTTGGATTTGTGTCTGATCCAAACTGGTCATACCCCATATTTATACAAAACTCATTTGGAATATAAAAAAGGACTGTATCTATCCAAGGTTTCTGGCGCCGAAGACGGTTCTTCAAATGGATGCTCGTAGCTCAAGATATGGCCAATAGAACGAAAACGGTCGAAGTTGGTCTGGGTCTGGTGCGTCCTGGTCAGACCGACCCAGCTCGCTGGGTCCAGATTGGGCCACAGGTGTGGCCCAGCCCATTGGTAGGCCCGTTGGGTGGCCTGTGCTGGGTGGCCCGTTGTGCGTCGGCCCAATGGGCTCGTGGCTGGCCGGTCGGCCAGCCTCCTCAACGCGGCGTGATTGTGTGTCGTGCCTTCACCTGTGGTCGTCAGCGAGCCGGCCACCCCTCCATCGCCGTCGTTACCTTGCGCCAAGGAACCTCCACACCGGACGGTGTGGACGCGTGCCGCCACCACCATCGTATCGTCGGGCGTGCACCTATCGCTGCCATCTTCGCAACCAGCCGGATTGTCGACCACTGCTCCTGAGCCCCACCGGTGCCGGTCCCTGGCACAAGTCGCCGACGTCGTTCCTCAAGTCACCGAGCGCGCCCCGGTGGCCCTTTCATCATTCCATAGACTTTCAAACTCGTCTTGGGAATTATCCATTGATTTAGAACCACTAAAATCCACAAAGGTTGCAGAGAGGTCAAGCCGGGTTCGTTTGCACTAAACCCACCGCATTAGAATGGTAACACATGACTTATTGGTTCTTGAATCATAAATAACATCAATAATGGGTAAGGGGTATTCAAAATAACAACTCCTACCTTGTAGTTCATTGGTGGTGTCTAGTGGAAGAAGCAGAAGCCATGGAATAATGTCAGCATTCGATGCTTCCGCAAGGAGTATCCGATCCGGGCTCAGAGTCAGTTCTTCATTCTTCATTGGAGCAAGTTCTTCATTTGAGAGAATGAGTTTCTCCAAGGTTCTCCCCAAGAGTCCCATTTGCCAATGATTTCTACAAGCAAATGAGGAGCCAAAAAATTCAAATAAGTTTATCAATTTAATTTACGTTGGCACAATTAAAGTTCACACAATTAAATGGCACAATTAATTGTATTCCATGGGCACAATTAAATGGCACAATTAATTGTATTGGGTTGACACCATTAAATGAGAGGATTCTAAAGGAAATCCCCCCATTAAATAGGGGTTCATGTGGTCCCCGCCACTATAATTAAAAATGGGGGTTTTCTAGTTCATGTGGTCCCCACCCCCATAACTCAAAAGGAGGGATTTCTAATGAATAATAAAATGTTAAATATTCTATTTTTTCTTATTCCATGAAAAACTGAAAAACTATCTCCAACCCTAGACCTATTGCGGTCATTCTGAAAGCCTTATTAAGAGAATATTGGCATTGAGAGTTCAAAGGTGCCCTCATATATCAATTATGAGCACTGTTTCAAAAGTAACAGAAACTCACTCTCACGTTTACTGAATGTACCTAAAAAAGTTAAAAACTTCATTCCAGGTACACCAGGCATCAGAATCACGTGCTGTCAATTTTCGCAGACTCATAAAATTCCCATATAATTAAAAAAATTACATGGAATATCCGAGTCTTTAAAAATCTAATTTATAATGAGTAAAATAATCCCTAAATACCTCAAATATTTTAGGGAAAATGATAAAAAAATTCAATTAGAATAAGGGAAGTATATCATGATGATTATTGAATACATATACTACACTCTAGAGTTGAGAATTCCATATTCAAGTATGTCTTAATAAACCCAAATGAAATAATACTATTTATCCTATAGTGAAATTATATGGTATTGTTTTCCTTGAATAGAATCATCTACAAAGATTCTATATTAATTTACTAAATAAGGAAACAACATATCATATTTAGAATGAAGATATGATTGTATATGAGTGAACGATGAACCAAAACATCCAATTGAATGGTTAATGGATAAGGTATTATCTTATTTAATGTTTTGGATGAATGCATGATTTTATTTTGAATTTATTTTTTGGAAACTATTAGTATATTTTATAGAATATATGTTCAAGGTATATACATATTTTATCAGATTTAATAACTAATTAAAATTATTTAAATATTTCTATTTTGATGATCATGGAAGGATAAGAGATCAAATAATTATAATATTTTTCATTCATTCTTCGTCAGCCATATTTTGGAAGTTTTTCAATGGTTAACTATTTAAGTAATAGGCTACGTACAACTTTGGGTGTTATTATTGGTGTTTTATAAATTAATTTCTTTTATTTATCTAATTGGAAAAGATAAGAAAGTGATATTGGTTTTGGTATATATTTTTAAGGTAATGGTATGACTTATGGATTGTATGGTACATTAAATGTTATTTATAGTTCAACAGATGTTAAATATTCATCTTGAACATTTATTTATTAGATTTAGTGATGGTATATAAGTGGAATTGGTCAAAGAAAAACCAAATGGTTGAATAATGATTATTGAATAGAAAAAAAAATGAAATTTTATTTTCATTATGTAGATAATCAAGAAATAAAAATATTCACTCAAATATAGGAAAATGATCATGAAAGAAAAACAGTATGTTATTATAATCATTTTTGATGAATCAATGAAATTTTTTAAAAAACATTGAATTATGTTTTTGAAAAATTAAATTAATCATGATCATTAAATTTGTTTGATCAATGTTCTATATCATTATCCAAGATTTTGTATAATTTTTTTTCCTCCAATCCCATATATTCATTTCCCACTAATGTTCCCCTATTTGAAAATGTAGTAATGAGTTATTCTGGATTTCGATTATATTTCCATTTCCAGCTATTCATGAAAAATATATGTTAACTAAGTTTTACTATATGTTTTTTTAATAAACTAATTTTGAAAATATGAAACCTTTTTTTTAATAATATTAATTTCAAATATTGTGGATAAAAATTATCAAAGTGTTGGGGGAGATTGTAACAACATAATATTTTAAAAGAAGATCATATTTAATATAGTATAAAACATGAAACTCGGAGAAAAAAAGAACCACATAAAATTATTTTGACTCTAAAAATGTATCTATTGAGTTGTATGGTGTGAATAGAAGTAACATAGTTACTAAATTTATAAAATTTTCATAATAAATAAAAATTAATTGCTAAATTCTTAGGAAATAATCACTCAATTGAAAAACAAAAAAATGATTTATCTGTTTTTGTTTGTGAAAAATATTTTTAATTTCTAGACCATTAAGTATTTTATTTGATAAAAAGAATATAATTTTATAAATCATAATATCAAAATTTACATAAGGTAGTTTTTTGGAATTTTTTTAAAACATTTATTTTCAAGCGAATGTTGTAAAGTACTAATATTTTTTAGAAATGTAATTTTGTTTCAGGAATGTAAAAATATATATTTGGTTATAAAATGGTTTATAAGTGGATTTTTGTGATAATTTATTAATATTAAAATTAATTTCATGGTAAGACATGTTATGGATGAATTTGGTATAAAAAAATTTATTTATATAAAAATATTTTTTTCAATAGTTCTGTTTTTCATTGCATCTTTTGTATTTATATTAAATTAATTTTCCTTAATATATAATTTGAAACGTCAAAAAGTATAGAAAATTTTAAATGCTGTGTTCAACATTTAGAAAAAAGATCTATACTATTTTTTTCATTGTGAATAGTAACCATAGTAATTTTTTTATGATGGTAAAGGTAAAATGGGTTAATTAGGGTTATATGTAATGTAATAGGTATTAAAATTCCTTGAACATGTTTCAATATATCACGGGTTGATTTTATATCATCTATAATTATCCAAAAAATTAAAATAAGGAATTTTTATTGAAATCTGACTATTATTTTGATGATTATAATATTTAATTAAAAGGTAAAGTAATAAATTCCACATTATGAATTTCTTAATGTATATTATTTTGTGACATACTTAAAAATATATTTTTTGTTATAAATATTTATTTCAAATATAAATGAATTTTATTATCATCGTAATTCAAATAAAATTTTTAGTGATTAAATAAATACTGTAAATATTTATGAAACACCGACATAGTTCTTGTTCAAGAAATAAAGAAATAATATAAATGATATTAAAAACATTAAAAATAATATTGGTTGGGAGTGATAAATTTTACCTGAAAGTATTAAGATAAATATATTATATAATATATTTTAATTATATATATTTTAATTCTATTATTGTCATGTTTTTTTAAAATAAAATTATGTGAATAGTTCATAAAATTATAGTAACAGTATATTATGTTAAATATTTACTATTAAATTATTTAATAATCAATGATTTATAGAAATTCAAAAAGTATTATAAGAAATAAAATAATGTTTCCTCACTTATCCATTTATGAAATTATTATATCATTCTAGGTAAAATTGTGAACCTTTAATGTTGAAAATGTCATTACCCTAGTTATGGTAGAAATTGGTTAACTAAGTGGTTAATCCTTATTATAATGTTTAATATGACATAAAATATTGTAAAATATTTATTAGATTATAATATTAATAACATATAATATATATTATATAACTAATATCATTTTAGATCCTTTTTTAGAGTTAGAAACATATTATATTATAACATTTCATTTATTTCAAAAAATGTCATTAATGATATTTTACTAGTTTTTCATTAAAATATATTAAAAACATATAAATACTAGATTTATCCAATTTATTTTGATATGGTTAATAATATTAACCATGGATGATTAGTGGATCACTTTCTGATTTATATATACTTTCTAGACCCCTAAATAGTAAAATTAATTGATATCAAAACAATTTTCAAAAGGATAAAAAAAATGTTAAAACTAAGAGATAAGGGTTAAATCATAACCAAAACATAATAAAATTTTATTATAATAGACATTTTATACTAATACTCTTATTGTATTATAATTATATCAATATGGATCTATTTTTAAATGAAAGTGATTATATATTAATTTAATATTTTATGTAATTCCAATGATGCCCATCCCTTAACATACAAAAGGGAATATCATAATCATTATTATCCATAATGTTTATGAATTATATCCCTTCAAATACAGAACCCTATAAAATTATATAATCCTCCATCACTTCATACCGCTTATATTATTTTTGAAAGTACATTCTTTCAAGGCCCAATTTGTAAGACGAAAATGGTTTCACAAAAACAAGGTATAACTCTTAACCAAATGTTTAAAATTATTTTTACCATATATAACTACAATAGATCTATCTTATATATCGTTAAATATTTAATTCATTATCTGACGTATAATTTTTTTAAATATGATGTAATAGCCAGTATAGAAAATATTTCTATCTGATAGAAAGTGAAAGCAATGCTTATGTGTTTTTATGGCTTATAATCTACAACTTCTGTTTTTAATTGCCAATTTACTGGGGAATAAATTATCATGGTTTTAATGTCTATATTGGAATTCATGATTTAATTATGCTCTTATTATTATTATACCATATGTATGATCATAGCTTCCCAACCATTGGAAATTTATTACATTTCATGTGTATATGTGTGGACAACCACCTCCATGAAGCGATGAGAATAATTTTTCATTATTTTTTACATGAATTGTTATAAGGATAAATTTAGTGATATATATGATATATATTATATAATAATGATTCTATAAATGGGATTTATTATTTACCTTTAATTTTTTCCATCCATCAAAATTTGAAAAAGGATTTCACGGGTATGTATGACCTACCGTATCCATGAATAGTGAGATTAATTTTAATATATGTTTTCTCTATGGAAGACTATATATAGTGAATATATATAATGTTTATTTAAAAATTAAAATTTTAGATATGATGGAACCGCGATCATAGTACATATACTGGGACATTTCAACTGAAACGAAGATTATAAAAGAAGGAGTTGTCACCAGGAATAATGATTTTAATAGGAAATTTTTAATTAACAGGTGATACTACAAGACATTCCCAATAATTGGTTACTATATTATAATGGGATAATAAGACCATTTTATATTGTTTTGTAAAATATTTCCATTTTATTATAATTTGATTTAATCACAGTCACCCCATCACTAACTATAGTTGGTGTGATCACATATGTGAGGTTTTGTAGTAGAAATGGACATGAAATAATTTATATTACTACCCTTTCATGTTTACAATCTTTTACAACTATTTAACTCTATATATTCACCTTTTTTAGTGGATATATATATATATATGGAAACCCACGGCGGTTTCCTACTATGTATTACTCACACACTTCTTGGGTGTCTTGATACCCATGTAATGTTTATAGTTTAAAATACATTTTTGTCAAGGATAACTATGGTTAAAAATGTGCTATGATTATTGATGGCTCCTAGGAGAAGGGAATGGACATGTCATGAGGATATTTTTTTGATATGTTGACTCTTTTTCTTACTATTGAGTATTTATATATACAATAAACACATGATGAATCGTTTTGTATGTGTACAAATATATAATATTAATTTTGATGATTTTATAATATCATATATTTATCATTCGTTTTTTGATTTTGTGTAGATTTGTGGTCTATTTTATTTATGGTTTTTTCATGTGAGTATTGATGATTATATTTCATACTTGATGATATTTCCATATATATACCAAAGTGGTTTTAGACTCCAAACATTATACATAGTCCCTTATCACTTCTTAGCATCCTTTGGAATATTGGGTCATATTCACGATGTTTGTGGAACATTATTTAATCATAGTGTTGGAGGACAATGTCAGTGACAAAACATGGTGTAATGATAAATTATTTTCATTTAATATTTTTATTTAGGATTCGATCAACAAAATAATGGAAGTGGTCCAAATAAGAGATGGAAATTATTGTTGGTTGTAGCTAACCCTCATATTAGGAATGTTCATATTACCATTTAATGAATTGTTATTATTTGATTATGATTTTATGTTTGGGTTATTTATTCCAAGGACGATTTCTATATTATTTATATTTGGTTTAATTTTCTATTATGGTGCAAAATATTGTGACTTCATGAATCTTTACTATTATGTAGGATCCATATTGTATAATTTTCTATTCCTTTGATCAGGAACCTTGATTATGGTAGGATGTTTTATTATTTAGTATGTTTCCAAAAACATTTATACAAATTAATATATAATTTTTTTTTAATGTTATACCTCACAAATCTATGAGTATTTTCTAATGTAATTCAATCAATGAAATGCTTCTTATCCAATTCTGACTCAACCCTAGAGAGAGTGTTTAATAATATGACCAAATAGATCCCTTGAGGTAATGTAAATACCCTTGTGTACAAGGTTGTCCATATAATATATATGGATTCATTGAATTTTATAAATTAACTAATCTTTTATATTTTTATAATTTATATATATTATTTGAGTGGTTCTTATGTTATTAAAGGGACATTCTATAATAAAGATGACCTGTTGAGATCTCAGTGGTGTGGATGATCATGGCCCACTAATTATTGATTCAAATAAACTAGTTTTTCAATTACCCCTTCTTGATCAAAACTATCAATTAGAGATTAATAATGTTATTCAATCTATGGAATATAACCCATTAATAGTTTATCCTTCCTTGTTTGAGCTGACATGATAGGTTTAGTAATATCTTCCACATCTATTTAATTGTGAGGATGGACCAGAAGTTTATTGAATTTGGATTGAGTTAATGAAGGATATATTTTATTATTTAGACACCTATAGAGAAGCTAGTGAATCATGAATTGAGAATTATTATAAGACTAGTAAGGAATATGTTGTATTTACTTTTACATATTAATCAACATATAAGGATATCCTAGGAGGTATTTCAAGGTCATTATTTTGGTAGTTTTATTCTTACGACACTTGGAGATGAATTATAATTGTAATTTATCCCCTTTAATCTAGGTATCATTTTAGTAATGTACTTCTCTACATGTTTTACATTTTCTATAAATTTTAATTCCATATTTTTGAGAGATTAAATGGTTAAGGTTCACAATATTGAGGATAGATAATGACATTTTATTTTTTTTATCAGTTTAAGATATTTTATATAAAATCCTTCCTATAGGCTTATAATAGGGAATTATTTCCAAGATATTCCAAGATGATGATATACATTATAGGATTTCTAGTTACTTACATAGGAATTAATGCATATCTTTTTGTTTATGGAAATAAAAATCAATGAATCTTATTAGAGTGGAGATAGATGGGGTAGTATGGGATAATGAGTAAGGTTCTCTATAACAAACTAAATTGTTACTTTCAATTATCATAACATTAATAAATATATAATCTCATCATAATTTTGTTCTTCGTAATATAAATTTGAAAGTGTAATTTTTAAATTTTTCACATTTAAATGTTATATTTCATTTCCCCTATAATGAAGAACTAGATATGATATGAGAATAATTTTAATCATATTTTATATATTATTTATAAAATTTTTATGATGATTCATATATAATATTTCACAATTTTGTGTTGGGGGATTATAATAAAATGAGACTTCACCTTATTAGTTTTACGCATGTTGATCTCCAACAAGTGAGTTCGTGAGAAAGACCAACTATTATGAATTATGAAAGTTTTACGTCATTTGAAATTATTATATGAGAAAATCTATATTGGTCCATAAATTTGTTATTATTATTAATGTGTTTCATGAATATTTTACATTTATTTATAGATGAAAATCATGATGACATCTGCTCGTAATGAGGTTGTGTATGTTGGGTGAGTCATAGGGGATAAGGAATTAATTCAATAATTGAATAAATACATTCTCCTATCCATATTAATGGTATAAGATATATCTAAACCATTGAATGAAATTGAACTACTTGATTAAATCTGTGGTGATGCCAGTTCATCAATGAGTTCATTTCAGAATATGAATGAAAGATAAATCCACAAAATATGTTGATTCCATATAAATGTATCCAGTATAATGACATATTAATAGAATATTGGATTATAATTTATAGTATAATTCATATGAATTTTTTCATCATTGGGAAGATAAGTAATTTCTCTATGGTTGATTTTATATGTACATCGATGATTATCAAGGACAATAGGCAATATCAATAAATGTGAGTAAGAAAGAGTCCTAGTGTTCCACACACTAAGTGTATCCAAAATCTCCCTAAATTATGTTGGGTTTGGGAAGAAGAAAAAATAAATTTATTTCCTTTTAGAGCAACAACCAATTATGATATGTTTATCATATAAATCAAATCATGAGATAACCATGTTTAGAATATTCAGCTTCAATTTTATATATGGTTTATTACCTATAACAATGAAAATAAATAAATATTTTTTCATTAATTTTTAAGAACATAGTTTTATATATAAAAAATATTGTGTTAAAATATTAAAAAAATAATTACTGAAATGTTTAGTGAATAAAATATTAATTTATTATCGAATAATATTAATTATTTGGATAAATACCAAATTTCAAAAGAATTGATAAATTAAAATGGAGGATTAATGGGTAGAGTAATTTACCAATTGGAAATTATAAATTTATTTTTTATATCATTTTATAATATATTTATTTATAAATATAATAAATGATATTTATATAAAATCATTTTGTAGGATATAATAATAAAATTGTTATTAATTTACATGGGGATTACATAGAATAAAAAATTTGATAAAGGCCTTTGTGAATATATTAATTATTTAATTATAATTATTACAACCATGAAATAAAATTTTATAGGAAGAGGCATGTTGTGCATAATGGAAACCTTTATAGAATTATCTCAATCCCTAGAGAGAAAATATTAATATTTTTAGAAGCTTTGATTATGTTTTCCTATTTTTCTGAAATGCCTATTTTATTGTGATGATTGATGGGTTGTTCGTAATGGAGATATTGTGAGTGATGTAATGTTTATAGAACTATCAAGATTTTTCAAATAGGAGTTTGGTGTGATAATTCTTTGAATAACCTCATGAGTTGGAAATTATATCGTTCACTGGTAGTCGAAAAGGATGATAGAATAACTGTATCATTGAAGTATCCTTTCATGGAATTTTGAACTTGAAGAAATCTATAAGGATTTTTGGATGATTTTTTATATGTTTCAAATTATGTAGTGTTTCTTTCAAGAATCATTGAGTTGATTTGGGGAATTTTTTAAAGTGATGTGTTGAATTTGAAAAAATGGAAAAGGACATTATGATATAGTTACCCTCATATGATGTGTTGAAACAACATATGAAACTTTATATATGAGTACCCATAGTATGAATTCAATCCTTGGAAAACAAATTTATCATACATACATATGATATTTTAGACTATTTATGGAATTTTGGGAAGTCAATAAGATAAGATATCTTATTGTTAAAATGCTTCAAACGCCCGATATGAAATATGGTTTATGTGAATATTTCATAAGATAATTATATTAAGTGGGCTGAATATGATGATTTATTGTGTAAAATTAAATGAACATGGAATTGATACTTTTTTGGAATATAATTAAATGAGATATTCAGACATGGATATTCAGATATATGGTTATTTGTATCTATCATTTAAAATATGATGAAAAATATGGATCCAACACCATGATCAAATACATGATATTGATTTAATCTTATATGAATATTGAAATAGACATGGGAGAAGCTAGTATGGATGAGATGAGGTTGATACATGATATCATACGGTGCCATGTCCTAAAATGTGGCCATAATGAAGAAGATTTCATCACTACAGAAAGAAGTGTTGTGTCAGAAGAAAAATGTTGAAATTGTTACAAAGAAAATATATTAAAAAATAGAAGGTTCATATTTCAAAAAATAAGAAGCCATTGAATTTTTAATTATTATAACAAGGGAGAAAGATTATTTTTTATTAAATTTCTGAATGTTTTAAATTATTCCTTGATTTTTAATTTATAATAATTTAATTATTTATTCATTTTCATCATGATTAAAGTATATTCTTATAATAATTTTGGAAATGATATTCAATAAATATTCATTGAATAAAAATAATGGGATATGTGATGAAAATGATGCTGATAATTCTAATTAGGTGAAACGATACCTAATTTTATTAAAGTAGAAGATGTTTTATTATCCTAATGATATTTATAATTGGGAAGATGAAGAAGATATACATAATTAGTGCTCATGTGGAGGAATATAAATTTATCAATAATATTTATTCATTAAGGTATTTTATTAATGTTGATGTCATATTAAATTTTTTTATTACAGTAGTTGTCTCACTTCAAGGAATTACCCTTCACAAAGTTTGATTTGATAATAAGAATTAAACTGTGTGAGCAGGATACCAACCTGGAGACATTAGGGATGTAATCATCTTCAATTATTTAGAATAATATAAAAAATATTTTTTCCACTTTTTTTCATTGGTGGGTGTCTTTAGAGAGTGTTATTGAAAAATAATTCTATTTTAAGTGTATTGAATATGGAATACACACCGATTCTACATAATATGTATCATCCTTTTTTAATCAATCAATAAGAATAATTCCACATGCTTACGCTTTTTTCACCCCAGTGATTGATAAGAATAAATATATTTTTATTAATATTAATGGTTTTACATCATTTAATGGTAAATTATACCACACTTGGAAAGGGATAATGGTACCTAACATTCATTATATAGGGAATGATTTGATTTATTTTGATCATTATAGAATCTCTTATCCAGATGAAAATTCACAATGTAATCTAGATGATATAAGAAAAAATTAAATTTATTTTAGACTAGGAATGATTTATTACAATCTCTATAAAACAGGTAACTAAAGAAATATCATGTGTAGTATAAATCATAATTCACAATGGTATAAAATTCATATAATATATGAAGGAATGAAAATATTGAAACAATTGAATTAGTAGATTAGTCAAATATAATTTCAAAAATTTTGAATGAATTTGTATGCAACATTTTTTGATTTTTTTAACAGGGAAAATCAGATTGCGACAATGGTTAGATGCTTTAGAGAATCTCTTGATGAATATATATTTGTATAATTTTTTTATGATAATATATCAAGATAGATTTTATGATATGAACAATACACATAATGATTGGGATCATGATTACATTACCATTTATAAAAATCTCAAAACCATTATTGATATTTAAATGAGAATTAGATATGATCTGAATAAAAATAAAACATTGTAAAGGGATATTTAATTTGACATCTTCAAGGGTGTGATGAAAAAAAATCATGACATCTCTAATGGAGATGATTATATAAAAGATTATGTAGAAACCCTTTAACTTATTTTAGTAATACTCACTAGATGTCTTAGAGGTTAATATAGAGGTAAAAGCCCCATTAAATTATTCAACTGAGAAATGTTTTCCATTTCTCCCCTAAAATTCCTACGAGATTTGGAAAAGAAAATGAATATGGAGAATATTCTAAAAACATTATCTCTAGAAATTGATCAATTATCAATGACAATGGAGAGAATATATTTTCAACTAACTCCTTAAAAAGGAAACTTTCATTTATTGAATAATATGTGTGTCATAGTAAATAAAGTGGTTATGTGTATGTTCCATGAGTTGAAACTCAAATGGTAATCCTATAAACAAAAAATAATATTCTAAACCATAGGTAGATGAATTACAACACAATAGTGAACATACATTTGAGGTAAAATAGATTATAAAAGAATATACCATCATAATGGGGATCGTGTTTTGATAAAAAGTAGTTGACATAATAAAGTAAGATAATACTAATCAGAAATAAGTGTCTATCAAATAATTTATACATCTTATAGTAAAAAAAATATTTTAAAATTAATAAGGTTGATGATTCTTGATTGTGAAAATGAGGAAAAAATAATTGAAGATAATAACTCCACAATTATACTAGGAGTTAATGAAATTGATATAATTGAGAGATGAATATTGAAACTATGAATAATAATGAAAAAATAAAACACTACAAGAATAAGTATTTTTAAGAAATAGTAAAATAAATTTATCAAGATATATAAAATAGTTATCCCATGCATGATTTAAGATATGAAAATCAAATGCTTATATAGGTTCTCATACAATATGGGATTACAACTACTTATTAAAATCATTATAGATTAAAATATAGAATTAATGAATATCCTTGAGGAAGACAGAAATATTCTTAAATATAGAATGAATAGACTTCAAAAAAAGGTCCCTCTAAAACATTAAATATTGATTGAATAACTCAAAAAAATGATACAATGAGATATAATCTTTCAAGTGAAGAGAATATCTCAAGAAAAAATTCAATCTAGCAACATAATGCTTTTTAAATAATATGATTTTAAGAATATTGTTTGTTTTATAGATTGTTTGACTATATGGATTGTAAATATTTGAAAAATATGTCTATTATTTGGATATGAAATGATCAAGAATCAAGTGGGATAATACAAGATCATATGAGACATAATCTAATAAAACAATAGTTTTAAATAAATTTTGAAGTGAGATTCAATGTTCAACACAATTAAGATATGGGTGTAATATCTGTTCAAGAAATAAATACATTAGAAGTGAATGTTTTTTTAATCACATCCCAATTGATTAGTCATTATAATTTATGAAATAAAAATAATAATAAAAACTAGGTAACATGAATTTTTTTTTTAAGTTTCATTTAGTTATTATAAATCCAAAAGGCATTTTATTATAGATAGTGGGTGACCTTCCCACATCAAATGTGATCTAAAAACATTAAAATGTAGAAAAATATAAACTATTTGAATGATATTTTGGTAACGGTAGATCATTAAACATCAAAGGTATTGGAGAAATAAATATTTGAAAATATGAAATCATTATGAATAATTGGTTATTTTTGGTTGGTCTAAAGAAAATCTTATTGACTGTATCAAAAATATGACATTTTAGAGATATGATTATCCATAAAATGTATAGATAAATATTAAAAATAATGAATGTCGGGGTTGAATTTATAACCTGATTGTGAAACCTATAATACTTGTTTCACAAAAGGATAGAAAAAATATTTTCAAATGAGAAAACATAGTGAAAATTTGTTATGGAACCAATGGTTTGGATCACCTTGAAAAAATTAATATGAAGATATATTTCTATAAAAACCATATAATAAATTTACCACTACTAAAAGAAGACATTGATACTTTTTTTAAACATAAAAAATATAATAAAATAGTGTATAAATATCTTAATGGAGTTTAAATGAAAATGGTAAATCCCCACAAACTAATTCGCATTGATGTTCTTACACCTCTATATAAGAATTTAGAAATAAAATATTTTTATTTTATTACATTAAAATTTTAATTCATAAGAAGATTATAATGATGTTTGATTCCCATAAATCAAGTCCCTAGAGAGATTGAATATATTAAAATAACATTTAGAAAATAAAACAATATTGTATAAATTGAAATTGATTTTTTGTAATTTAAATGAATATAATAAAATAGTTTGTTGAATTTGTTAACAAGATTGTAATATAAATTGAACCCAGTTCTCTATATAATCATTTAGAAAATAAAGTGGTAGAAAGGAAGAATATGTTCCTGCCTAACAAAGAAAGTAATGTGCTGGAAGAGAATGAAACCTCAAGATATTATTATCTTCAAGCCTAGAGAATCATAGTAATAATTCATAATAGTCGTTTTATAAGACAATACTATAACATTACGCCTTTTAATAATTTTTTTTAAGTTAATAAAAGTTTTAAACATTTTATGGTGCTCGAAATTCAATTTTTGATCATGATATTTTATAAAAGATACAAAATATTAGATGCTAAGGAAGGAGGAGGAATATTTATTCAATAAAAATATAATGTAGAATCATATAAATTTTATGATTATAAATATGAATTAGTAATTGATATGAATTATTTCTTCATCATTGGAAATAAAAAAGACATTAGATAGACAATCTTTATCTGTGATGAAGTTGATGTTGGGTATTTAGAACTTAATGATGAAAATATCAAAATTTTACAGACTCCAACTAAAGAATCAGATTCTACATTTTTAGGGTGTGAATACATAAATGAAAGACTAAGGATAAAATATCAATAAAAATAATACATTTTATTTTTGTTGAAATTATTGGGGATACAAGTAATTTTGTGAAAACAAGAATGAATATCAAGGAAATTGGAAATACAATCCATTTATCAAATCTTCAGCCTCAAAAATTTAAGGAATCCTTCGAATATAAATATTGGGTGTATTAAATGAATTGATAACTAGATCATATTTCAAAAACCAAAACTTTTTAACTTGTTCACATACCCATAAAAAATAATGTAATTGGATCCAAATCGGTCTTCAAAAACAATATTAAGGTTAATTTCGATGTGTAGTAGAAAATAATTATGATAGTATATAAATAATACATAAAAATTAAAAGGGTTTAGTTTTTTTTATACTTCTCTAATTCCAAAACATATTTCCATTAAAATATTTCTCCCCATAGTAGATTATATATTATTCATAATATTTTATATGGATGTTAAATAAGCGTCTTGAAATGGTGAACTAAGTGAGGATGAGTACATAGAACAACCTAAATCATTTATGATATATTCAGATAGATGAAAGATTTATATTTAAAATGAAACACTCTATGTTATGAAAATATCTCTAATAGATTGGTATTTTATGCATTATGAGTATCTAAAAATGATGATTTAGAAAGGGAAGGTGGAAAAGAATCTATATCTGAATAAGACTAACACCACATCACTATTTATGATTGGGTATGTTATTGATATAATAGTTTTCTATAATGACGAAATATATAGTATTAAATTATCATGGATCATGATAGAGAGGCTTGAAATATTATTTGTAGGATATATGATATTTTTCATTGGGAAAAATATTGTGAAAACAATAGTTTATATATTTATCTAAAAAGAAATAATTGAAAGAGATATATTGATGCTTTTTTATATATAGTAGTCTAGAAGAGTGTTCAAAACAATTTTGGAGAGAATGATTTTATGAAATGAAGATTATGATAAATCCATTAATGATAATGTACTCAAAATTATATTGGAAATATCTGGTATTTGATAGTTTTATAACTAAACATTATTATTAAATTCCCGCTTTATACCTGATGACAATAAAATCCAAATGAAACACATGTTATGGGAGAAAATATGATATTATGATAAATATAAAACATGCACAATACTGGGATAATATAAAATAAGATACGTGAGGCATAATAAAGTGGTTTTTCTAATGAAGACTAGGTAACAGAAGATAATGAGAGGAAAAAAATTCTGGCTGTGTAATTTACTTTAGGAAAATTTCATTTTCATTTAATTAATTATAGAAAATATAAGTGACACTAAGCTCTTATAAGGATAAATTTGTAGTGTAATCACAGGTAGCTACTAAGATGTATTGATGGAGAGAAAAATAGTAATTCTTTATATTTGATTAAACTTCTCATTTTGTTATAGGTTTGGATAATATGGGAGGTTATGAAAATATGTGTTTGAGAAACATATAAAAATATCTTTTGTAATGTAAATACCCAAACTTATAATTCCAAAATATTACATCATAATACAAGAATATTAATTTAATAACATAAAAATTCATTCAATAATTTCTAAGGACCCGTTTCATTCGAAACACGGAATCATGAGTAACATGTCCATAAGTAAGCTAGGTAATATCCTGTTATGTTCTTCATAATTATAACCCATCATATAAAAATTATATATAATATAAATCTTTTTATCGTGGGGAAATAAAACAAAATAACAGGTTATCATAGATGTTACGTATGGTCAAACAAGTGAGGTATCAATATAAGATGAGCATATGGGTATAATAACATGAGAATAACATATAAATACCATACCATTCATATCATATATCAAAAACATGAGTATTAGAGTAAATATTAGAAATTTATTTATCATGACTTAAAATAGAATAAAGGAATGCGAGCAATAAAATAATTAAATGTGCATAAGTCGTATATTTTTGAAATATACTTAATCATAAAAAATCATATTTCATGTATACCCAATATGAAATTTATTAAATTTAATAATTGTTCTAACCTTTTTTGTACGCACTTAGGGATTGAGATAACCTCCTTTTTACACTCTTTTGTTCCTTAAAAAACCTCCCATGTACCCTCATTTGATATTGGGATAACCTCTAGAGTATCATATCTCAAGATTGGGAAAAACTCTTTTGTACACTATGATCTCATATAAAATTAGTCTTTAACAAATGTATTTGAGAGATATTATTATTTGGACATATATATTCTACATAAAAGTAATTATTGGTTTTGTGTCATGTTTTCTAAAGATATAAATAGTGGGATGAAAATGCCTTAACTTAATTCTTGAATTCCTTCATACACATTTGATACTATTGTATAATAAATATTTATTTTATTAGAGATATATGATAGAACCATTAAATTATATATTATACCATATATGTTTTAATTATGATGTGTAACTACTTATTTATTAACAATTCATTGATAATATTAGGTTTCGGCTAATAACTGTTTTGTTTTTTTTTGTATAAGTTAGGATTTGCTATTTTCAATCATCATAAGTTGATCAAGGTTCCATAATCCTATGAATTTGAACCATTATAATAATATTGTATATATTCATTATATATTTATTTATAAAATTTCATAAAATTCATAAATAGGGAATGAAATCGATAGTTCATAGAGATGGTTGGTCGTACGTATAAATAACTAATATTTTGATTTAATCAACAGATTGATGGAGTGATAGAAAGATAAAATATTAAAATTTTAGAATAATTTTTCTTTTATTTATTTCACAAATTATTATTCAAACCTATCTTTATTATCTTCCTTGTAATGAGTTTGTAAAGAATGATCCCCATCACTTTGCGAGGTGTTAGTTTATCATACCCATGAACTACAACATCAAATTCTCCTGGAATTGAATTAAAAAAGAAATATTTGATATCATTATTCAAAAGTATAATAATATAATTATAATTATATATAAAAATAAATCTATCTTATATCTATCCATGAGAGGTGGTGATGAAAAAAATAACATCAGATTGTGAGGAATATTCCACATACCCATGTATGATGATTTATGAACCCATTTGATGGAATTTGGGAAGGTTTTATGTCATCACCGTAACAAAACAACATCAATGACTCCGAAATATACATCAATTATTATATAATAAAATTTTCAAAATAATTTATTGTGGTGGAGGTGGAAAGAAAATAAAACTCTAGGTTATGGTTGTTACTTCATCTTGATAGAAATTATTTGGGTTCAAACCGAAAGGATTATTGGGATGTATTTATGAAAAAAAAATTATTATAGGATGGGATGAATGAATTAATATTTTTTTGGCAATTTATTATCCAATCCCAATCGTTTTAGTATTTTGAAGTGGAAATTATAGTGGGATACCATTTATAAGTATGGTGAGTGGCGTAATTGGAATGTTTGAAAAAAATGTGTAACCCAATTTTTCATGTCGAAAAAGAATAAAAATGTACATGTATAGACACTACTATTAATTTTGTCTAAATATGAACATATAATTTTATTTGAACATGTTTGGGAAAATTTTAATGTCTTATCCTTTTACATTAACCCCCGATAAACCTATTTTACATTTACCAAACGGAATAATTATTAATTTCATTACGATTCATTATGGTAAGAAAATAATTTTACTAAATAAGATTAATATAAATTATAACTAATTAAACTAAGGAATCAATTATTCAAAATTATACTCCTAGAAGTGGAAGATTATAATTTAATATTAATCTCACAAATGCTTCACGAAAGTGAGTTTTCGATGATAAAATGTACAAAAGTTTAAATTGTTTTTATATAAGAATTCTATGTGAAATTGATTAAAATGACAAAAATTAAACTAGAAAATATATAATTTAACTAATTTTACATTAAAACCCTCCTTTACGTAATATTTTTTTTAAAATTCCTTAATGTAAATGCTTTTTTTTATTAAAAACCACTATTTTCACTGTTGATCAAAACAATTATCTTTACAGAAATTTATAAAACACAACTCAAATATAATTTTGACTTAGTGATTTAAAAATAATAATTTAATTTTTTCAAATAAATTTTCTAATGGTGTCAACAATTAATATTAAAAAAAGTTAAAAAAGTTGATAAAACTACTTTTTAAAAAATTATATGTTTTAGTGTCAAATTGGATTTTTTTCTCTCATTCCTATAAAACACATAAGATTAATGTAAAAATATTTATAGAATATATAACATATAAATTACATTAAAATTATTCACAGGAAATGATTTTTTTAATTTATTGAGATAAAAAAAATTGTGTGCATAAAAATAGATTTCTATAAAAATATTTCCATTATTTCTAATTTTTTGGTATTTTCATTTAAAATAATTTTAAAGTAAATATTTATTTTTATATATAGGTATTAAAAACACATATTTATAATTTACAAAATTGTATTCCCACCCACCATTCTAATTTTTAGAAGATAACTATCATATTAAATAATACTATTTAAATTATATGTCATATTAGGATTCAACTTGTTATTGCATGAATCATTGATAAATTTGATTGTTTTGTTTAAAGAAATATAATGTTTGTGATTCATGTAATAAAAAAATAAATGATTTTTTATTATAATGAAAAATATAAAAATTAATTTTTTTATGAACAAAAATTCACAAAATATCAGGGTTTTATATTATACCACCCAAAATGTTATTTTCTCCATTGAAATTCATCACCTTGGAACCTGTAATTGAGGAAAAATCATACTCATTACATCCTAATGTCTCCACATAACATTATTATTCTTGTGTTTTAGCCACTAAAATTTGACCATGTGAGTGGTATTATTTTCTAAAAAGTTATTTGTAGGATCCCGAATCCCCAACTGTTTTTCCTCAAAAGAATTAATTTTCTCTAGCAGTCGAACCCATGAGTTCAGTACTTGCGTAGGATAAGGTTTGTAAATATTTATGAGTGATCCATGTAACAAATCATGAAATTGATATTTGTTTAGTGTATTTGCGAAGATACAGGCTACCATACCAATATGATCAAGAATATCAAATTTACTGATATAATTAGGGATTTGATTCCCTTTCAGCCGAGGAAAATTTTCATCTTTTCATTAAGCTTTAGTAAATTCCTATGTAATATCTTACTCAAAGAAATAATGAATATTTTTTATGCCTGAATAAAAAATAGATCAAAAGATATATAACAAAATGAGATGCCATTCCATCTATCCATATTTATCATCAGAACAAATGGTTAGCAAATGTTATCCGATATGCACAAATCTTCATATAGTGATGAAATCCATTAATCAGTAAAACCTGAAAAAAAAAATTATGCCAAAAAACATTCCACAAATGGTTAATCTTAGGGCCCTTTAAAAAATCATAATTGATAAATGAGTTCACTAAATTTCCATAAATCAAAATAAGATTAATCCACTAAATATCTATATGTATCTATTAATCTTCACACAAAAAATATGTGAATGCTATGGTCATATATTCTCTAGAAGTATGATAATCATAAAAATTACAATTAAACCTCAATTAAAATATACTTTCTTCTGCATCCCTTAAATAAAGCCGAAAATTATTAAATACATTCCATAAATTTAGCTTTTCTATATAAATCATCTCTTTTTCGAAACAAAATAAAATTTTATTAGCATTATGAATATTTTATATGTTACCTTACGTTAGTCTTTTGTTTTTTATAAATTAACATTTCCATCAAAACAATTTTCTATGTCTTTAGTAAAATTTATCTTATTCATGAAAATAATTAAGGAAAAAAATATTATAGAAAAATAATTATATATTTCATGATTCATAAAACATAACTATTTAATTCTAATACACAAACACTTCAATCATTAAATTTAATTATTGAACCATTAATAATGCTTCATTATCTTATTCCATAATAAATATTTCCATTAATATCAAATATGAATCATGTCTTAACATTAATCTACCCCAATTTAGTGATTATTCTCATGTTTAAAATTACAAATATGTTTTGAATATGCCATACCATTCATATGTCATTTTTTTTCTCTTTTTCATCAGTATTATAACTATTACATGTACCACATTTACTATTTTCTTCGAGAGTTTTCACCATAGTTTTGTGTCAAAATTTGTGTTTTGACCTTCCCATTCATTTATTTTTTATTTGGAAATGAAAATTATTTCACCATTCTCATCATCACTACATGAGTTATTTTTCATTATAATCACATATTTTCTTCATCATATCCAAAAATGTTGTTTTCATCATTTTCATTGTAACGTCATGTATTGTTTTTCATCATAACATAATGTATTGTTTTTCATCATAACTACATGTATTATTTTTCATCGTAATCACATTTATTTTTTTTATAATAATCACATGTATTTTTTTCATCATAATCACATGTATTGTTTTTCATCGTAATTAGATGTATTATTTTTCATCGCATCCATATGTGTATTTTTCATCATAAACACCTGAAATTTATCATATTCATGTTATACATCATACTCATTTTTTGCATCATACCCATGTTATACATCATACTCATATTATGAATCGTACTCATGTTAGGCATCATACCCATGTTTTTTATTATACTCATGTAATTAATTGTACCCATTCCTTATTCTAATACGATAAAAAAATTCCACATTATCTTTTTATTCATCATTTATATATTCACCATACTTATTCTTCCATATTTCTACAACAATTATTTTATATCCAAAATAATGTCGTGGAGTTATTTATATTCTAATCCAAAGGATGTCGTCTACTCTGTTTTATTTTGATTTTTATTATTCTAGGTGTCCAAGTCCCTTCAAGTTTCTTAGAGAAATTTGACCACTGAAATAAAATATGACCATTGAACTGGAGACTTATAAATATGAGGTTATTTAAACCAAAGAGAAATATCCTTGGATGATTGAACATAGAAGACACATTATTGTGAATTTAGTTCTAGAGAAAGATAATGTATCCTCTCTCTTACATCATGTAAATATTCTTGAAGATACAAGATATGAATGGCTTGTTCCTAGTTCTTGTATTTCAAGAAGATCATTGTATTGATTTGTGTGTCCAATCAATGTAATAATGATCGAGGACTTTTGGGGATAGGATGATAGTGGTAGCGATCATTGTATCATGGAATTTCATGTATTTTAAAGACAGAGGTGTTGGTCACCTTCTTAATCAAGGGCTTCCTTAGATAGGAAGGTAGATGTGATGATCATTGTATCAAGGGCCTACCTGGGTGGGGTAAGACATGCCTATTATCCTAGGTGAAAGGATACCCTAATATTTTGGATAAAATAATTGTAATACATTTTAATTTTCAGGTACTATTTGAAATAGAAAGATTATACTTTTGTATACTATTTCTATTCATATTATTTTCTATTAACATTATATTTATTACAATACATTCATTCATGTGACATTTTATTAAAATATTATGCATGATTTATGGTAGAATCATTCACATTTTTTACAATGATCATTGTATTCAACCCAAATATAGTTGTTTCTAATAACATGTGTTATCATATTATATCCATCGGGTCCTAGACTAGTCCTATCATTTTTATTGTTTCATAAGAGGATTTTTGAATTGTATTAGTTTAGGATCTATTAAATTAAGTTTCTTATTAAGATTTTAAATATAAAACTTTTAAATGTACAATTCAACCCCCTGGTATTTTTCTATCTACTATATATAATGGTTTATACATCTATCCTAGAATTGGTTTCAAAGTGAGGTTTCCACTTGTTTTTTACTTCCATTATTTATTCCTATATCACGGTTCTATTAATTTTATAATCCCTTTGCTTATAATTAATTACTACAATAATGTGTAGAGTGGAAAAGTTTTTTAATAATATGGAAGGAATTAATATTGGATCAATTGATAATCTAAACCCAACTAGACCACCTATTTTTTATGGGGATGATTATAAGTACTGAATTGTTTGAATGAATACATTTTCTATTAATACTGGAGTAGATAATTTTGGGATGCTTAGTGGAGATTAAAAAATTACAGACAATGAATTTATATCTTTCACAACCAAGAGAAACAAAAACATCATCTAAATTACAAGGTACACAATATTTTGTTATTTTCTATGAACATGAATATATATTCTGAGATATCTTCATTTGAAGCAACCAACTGTATCTAGCAGAAACTATAAGTCACAGATTTTGGTAATTTTAATGTTATAGAAACAATAAGATCCATCCTATAAGATGAATATCAGGGTTTGATTCCCTATGGAGAACTGGTATGAATGATTCAATAATGATTTTTGAGAATCTGAAACAGTCTTCAATCTATGGTTGAAAATGGACTTGATGATTTGATACTTTTGGAAATGAATATTGATATAATGCCAAAATAGTGGGAATCTAAAAGGACAACAGTTTATGAAATAACAAAGTTACTAAAATCACTCTGGATGAATTATTTGGTACTCTTTTACAACAGGAGAAAATAATTAAAAGAGATGTAGATATTAATAAGAATAATAATCGTAATAGAATTGTAGCTTTTACTACTAAATCCATGAACAATAATCTATAAATTATAACAAGATATAATTCAAATAAAATCACTGTTATATTTGAATCTAGGGAATGTGATCATTCAGAGGAAGAACTATCCAATATTTCTTGAAGATTGAAAAATATTGTGGGAAAGCAATATTTTCAGTATATATATATGAAGAAATATAGAAATGACAATAAAGACTTAGAAGTAACATGTTATGAATGTAAAAGGGAAAGTCATATTAGACCAAATCATCCTGTTCTAAAAAAGGAAACAAAAAAACGATTAAAATTATGAAATAAACAAGAAATGTATTATAAGTCTAAAAATAAGAATGTAATGAAATAAAATGATACCTGGAGTGCCAATGGTGGTGACTCTTATAACGAATCTTCAAAATGAGAATCTTCTAGTCAAAATAATTTTTAGATTATATCTAGACTACCTATTGAAATCATTGTCTCATTGATAAGTTTCATAATTCAAGAATATATTACAAATTTATCATTAAATTCCAACTAACCCAATGAGAAATATTATTACTCTTCGGATTAAGAATATTCCTCATCAGAGTATAATTTACCTTCTTTTGAATATGTATCTAGATTTTCCAAAATACTTGAGAACGAAAATTTCAAACTTAATAAGAATCCTGATGAGGAATATTCTATAATATCTATCCTTACAAAAGAAGTATCATATCTTTCAAACGATATTGATAAGAAAACACTTAATTTTATGAAATATTTCAAAATAATTTATAGAAGTAAATTATGAGAAGGATAAACATTCTATGGATTTTTAAAAATTGGTTTTTGAGAAAAATATGATTGGAACAAATACCAATTCCAAAAAAATATTCTGAGGATGACAATTTAGTCATTAGACTAAAATATGAAATATTTTTTCTTAAATTTTTTTTATCAAAATTTACCATGGGTAAGGAAAACATAGACAAGACATATTCACAAATACATCCTCTAATAAATAATTCTAGAATAGGTTATTTTTTCTCAAAACCTGTTTTCATACATAACTATTATGTTCCTAAAAGTTCCATATTCTACACTAAGTGATAAAGTAGTGGACATTGGGAACTAAATTCTTACCTAAATAAAACACAATCATTAGGATTATATAGAACCCACTTTTCAAAAAAAAAGTGCATTTATAATGTTCTTTTATCTATCATTCCATGATCAAAACAATTTTGGGTGTTGAAAATGTAATTGTTTCATTTTAAGAAAACAAAATTTCTTCCAACAAAAAGAATTACCAGTACATGGATAGTGGATGGAAAAAAACTCATTGACTGTGGCATGAGTTTTTCCAAAAATCGAATACTATGTGATAAAAATTGTTCCATTTTTCTATGTAAAAATATTTCACATCATTCGGTTGAAAAATACATAGATATCAGGCAACACTTTCTTAGAGACCACGCACTAAAAAGTGACATTATTTTACAATTAATCGAAATGCAAGATCTACTTGCTGAAATTTTCATGAAACTGTTATCTTCCGATAGATTTGAATACATTAATCAAAAGCTATTAATTATTAATGTAAATTAATCATTCACATCTACTTCCTGTTTAAACCATCTCCTTATATTAAGTTACACATTTTCATAGGGGAAGTATACATGTGTCTTATAGGATTCATGATTTATCAGTTTTATATTTTTTAGTATTATAATTTTATATGTATTATAATATTATTTTCGTTAGAATTTTTTTGGTATTAGTGATTTTTTGATATATGATTTTATTAGGTATTATTATTTTATCAGTATTAGAATTTAATAATTTTTATAATTTTATTGTTTTTCTAATTTTATATGATTTACATTGTTTTGGTTTTTGAATCGATTTCAGTTTCATTTTCTTTTTGGTATTACTATTTTTTGAAAAATAGTACTTAAGAAATGTTTTCATAAGAACTATTTACTGAAACCAATATATCTATCCTGATACTCTGACATTTACAACTTCTAAAACCCTATATTGTACATCATATGTCAATTTTTTGGTATTTTAATTCTTTTCTTTTTTTATCTAATCGGATTTATCATGAATATTTTGTTAAAAAAACCTCAAGAACTCATAGTCCTTCACAACTATTGAATTTTTAGATTAAATCTCGACCATAAAATTATATTTTAAAAAAACCCCGTACCATACCCACATCAAAATACTTCTTAATTTCAACAAATTATTGATGATATATGAATATCCTACATGGTTCATAATTAGATATCACCTGAGTTGGCATGATTAAAGAAGTCCCCAGCTTTCAAACCCAGATAAAACCTTAGTGTTTGAGATTTTTTACACACCTTTCATGTTTGAGTCAACTGCTTATTCTCTGAAACAAATGTCTCCAAAAGATTTATCTTCTATTACCATCGAGGAGTAAGATTATTTTATTGATAATTTTATGAGTCTTATGATTCATAGTTGAAAATAATAATAAATTTTGATATATGGGAATCCCTATGTATTGAAAGACTAGAATTAGATTATGATTTCAAGTTTTATGAAGAAGAGTTAGAAATCTATAAAACAATGGTAATAGATAATGGACTCAAGATTTTGTTTATGATTAATGACAATAAATACACAACCTCAATTAAAAAAGAAGCTTATTTCTTGGGAGTTTTGTCTAAGGGAGATTCTCTTTTCCCATCATAAAATTTATTGTAACTGGATGGATCTTTTGATAAAGGAAAATCAGAGGAATACCTTTTAAAGATTCATGAGGATAAGAGGAAGGTAAATAATTTATCAGCTAAAGACAATCTTATACACCTATGGATTCATGGTATCCTATTACAGAGAAGGGTGATAAGGAAACAATAAAAGTATCTGATGCCTAGGTTCTTGACTAGCTAGTAAATATGAAGAAGTTAAATCTCATGGGTTTTATTTTCTTGAAAATAATGAAACATAAATATAGTGCAACAAAATCTTAGTTAATCATGTTTCCCGCTATCCTGAGCATGTTATTGAATGAATGCATGAGTTTGTGAAATTTTTCAATAAAATCGGATCCAAAAACATTAATGGAGCCTCTTTTCTGTAAGTATATGATCAAGAGACTCAAGTTATTATTCAACCACGAATCCAAGAAGTTTTAGAAGGATCCTGAAGCTAAGAGAGAAAAATAAGTAGTTGAAGGGAGTGAAAAAATCCACATACATACAAATCAACTACGATCAAAATAATGTTATCTAAGGTTGTAAACACCAAGAAATAAAATAAATAAAAAGTATTATTGGATGAGGATGTTTCATAATGGAGGAAGAAAAAGGCTAAAAGGAAAGATCTTGATCCACAATTCAAATTGGACCCTGCTGAAGTCCTAGCTAAGAGAATAAAAACAAATAAAATGATAAAATAAGAAGAAAATAAAAATAGAATGAAGAAGAGAATGACTCAGTCCATTGATATTTATTGTCTTTTAGAGATAGTAGATAAAGATAGAACTAGAATATTCGTAAGGAAACTGGTTCATCAAAACCAACTTAAACCACCAGAGAAAGGAAAAGAATAACATGTAACTAAAAAATATGTTACGAAAATCCTCAATAGTGAAAATTAAGAAGTAGAAGAATACGAATAAGGGGATGAAGAAGAAGGATAATAAGAGAATGAAGAAGAGGAAGAGATTGAAGCTTCAAACATGAAAAATCAATCTCACAAAACATCCTCACCAGAATCGTCAGAAGCCCAAGATTATTAAGTGGGAGAAATCATAAGAAAAGATGATCTAAGGAAAATACAATCCATAGAAATATTTGTTATCATAAATTGGAATTAGTAATATTAACAATTACTTCCATACAATTTACTAAACATAGGAGGAGATAAGACTTTGTTTTTGTTTTGTTATGTGCTTTCCAAAAAGGGGGATATTTTTGCGTTAAAAGTTGTGTATTGACCTTCCCATTCATTTCTTTTTGTTTTGTAAACCACAAATTATTTCATCATTATCATCGTAATAGAATATTTTTCTTTTCATCATAAGCACATATGTTCTTTTTCTTCATAACCATATAATTTTTTTTTCATCTTTCTCATCATAACTACATATATATTTTTTCAACGTAATCATGTGAACTATTTTTCATCGTAACTATATGTGTTGTTTTTCATCGTGATCACATGTATTGTTTTTTTATAGCAATAAAATGTATTGGGTTTCATCATAACTGCATGAATTGTTTACCATCCTAACCACAAATATTGTTTTTCATCATAACCGCATGTATGTTTTTCATCGTAACACATGTATTTTTTCCATCTTAACCACATGAAATGTATCCTATTCAGGGTATGCATCGTAATCAAATTATGCATCATACTCTTGTTATAAATCATACTCATGTTATGAATCATACTCATGTTATACATCATACCCATGTTATTTATCGAACTCATGTAATACATTCTAATCATATCTTACTTTAATACCACATACATGATTCACATTATCTATTTACTCATATTTTATATATTCAACAAACTCGTTATTTAATATTTTTGTACCTATTATTTTGTAACAAAAACAATGTCGTGGAGTAATATATATACTAATCTAAACAATTCCATGTATTTTGTTTTATTTTTATTATTAAAGTTCCACTATTTGAAGTCCCTCTGAGTTTTCTGGAGAAATATGACCGTTGAAATCAAATATCAATATTTGACATGAGGCCCATAAAGAAGAAGTTATTTGAACCGGAGATAAAGAGACTTGGAAGAATTAATATAAAATACACAAAATTGGTAATTATATTCTAGAGACAGACAGTCTGACATCTCTCTTGTTTTGTGCGAAAATCCTTGAAGATGGAAGATGTGAACAGGTTATTCCAAGTTATTGTATTTCAACAAATGATTTGTATTTATTTGTCTGACAAATAATTTTGATAATGATAGAGGGCTTCCAGGGATAGGAATATAGTGTTTCCAATCATTTTATCGAGGGCATTCAAGTATTTGAAAGGAAGAGGTGTCGATTACCTTCTTAATCGAGGGCTTCCATCGATAGGAAGATAGACGTTTCGATCATTATATTGAGGGCTTACCCAGGTGGTTGTAAGACGTACCTATTATATTAGGTGAAAGGATACCCTACAAATTGGGATAAAATAATTTTAATACCCTTTACTATTTGGCTACTATTTTTAATATAAAGATAATCCTTTTACTTCATCTTTCTTTTTATATTGTTTTCTATTGTAATTGTTTTTATTAAAATACAATAATTTACATTACTTTGTATAAAATGATTCAATATAATGTATGGTAGAATCATTCAATTTTTTTACTCTAATCATTGTATTCAATCCAAAATACAATTGTTTTTAATAATCTGTTGTATCATATTATATCCTTCAGATTGAGGACCTATTTGATCATTTGTACTATTTCATAAGAGGCTTTGTGAATATTATTATTTTTAGATCTCTTAAACTATGTTTCTTATTAAGATTTTAAATACAAAATTTTTAAACATAATATTCACCCCCACTTGTATTGTACCATCTCATATACATATACTTCTATGTTTTGATCATACATTTTTGTTCTTCAAAATATGTCTTCTTTAAAAATGTCTTTATTTATTTTAATAATAATAAATAATTATTATTTTCTAAAATATTTAGAATTATTATTTTATAAGTTAAAATCTATTTTTTATATTATAATATCAAAAATTACAAAGGGTGAAATTTTTTATTTTTCGTAAAATATTAATTGTGTTCAATGAATAGTAAATACTACCATTTTTATGTAAAATTCCATTTCTTTTGTAAGATTAATTTTTTTAGGATTAATAATATTATCTTAATTTCATTATAAAATTAACAAAAGTATTATTTTTCTATTAAGAATTCAATTTATTACATTTATATCATCATTATACTGGATTTTTGAATATGTTTATTTTTAGCCTTAAAAATGCATCTTTCCAGAAACTATTTTAAAATGTATAATGTTTCCCAATTTTAATTAATTTTTAATAAAACCAAGTGAATAATTATTTAAATAAAATTTATATGTTATATATATCATTATAAATTAAAATTCAAATAATTAAAATTACTAGTTGACAATTTATAGTAAAAAATATTTTTCCTGAAAAATACATTTTTTCTGAAAAATACATTACATCATGCTTGACAGTTTTATATTAAATTAAATCCTTTCATATATACAATATTATTTTTATTAAATCGACTCCCAATTTTGAATCATCTAAATTTATATTATTTAATAAGGTCATTTTAATTTTGGAAAAATATGAACAATAACTCTTTTAAATATTAATTACCAATGTAAAAGGAAAATATGATAATTATGGGTAAAAAAATGTAAAAAGACAAGAAATAGTGTAACCATGATAGAATTAATATTTATATATCCATTTCCTCAAAAATAATTATTATATTCATTAAATTTTTTCCATTATAAATTATTGTGATGTTCTCAGTCAGGATCCAAGTATCACTGAGAGGGGGACGGGGTGAATCTGTGATATCTTTTTACTTTTTAAGTTTCCCATTTTTGAAACAACCATCATCTCATGTTAAAGAGTTTCTTCCGTGCTAAACAAACACAACCACAAGAATAGAAGATTTACAAGGATCCATACTCAACAAGTGTAGCTACATCCTTGGTATGGTACAGAAACAATCTAGTACCACACAATCCACTAGAAAACAATCCTTTGATGTGGAATACAATGAGTAGGATATTCCCTTACACTCGTATAGCACTTTGAAAACAATCCAATAGTGTGTGTTCTCTCTCTTACCATAAATAGGGTAATATAATGGATCAGTTATTCTTAATAAGATTATATAGATCAAATCTTTCATAGAAATTCATCACTTTCCTACACAGAAACTGGCAGGAACCCCTAGAGAAAAATAGCATGCGCGCCCACTTTGACCTACATGACCTATACTTGTGCACCTTATACTTTCACACCTCTTATTCTTATTTCCTACTGAGAAGCTGGCAGGAAACCCTGGAGGAAAGTAGCATGTGCTCCCACTTTGACCAGCACGTCCTAGACCTGCACGCCTAGAACTTGTGCGCCTCTTCTTGTGTGCTTCCCTTCAGACACGCTGCCTTCTTGCAACCTGTGTGCCAACTAACACTTGTGCGACTACAACTAGTGCACCCTAACCTGCGCGCCTTCTAACAATATTCCACCTGCGCGCCCTATTCACTACCTGTGCACCTAGAGCTGAAAAATAATTCTCAAGTATTGAGCCTTAAGAAATGAGGAGGCTAGTTGTCTATTTATAGGCATTTTGAGGACTTTCAAGACCTAGACTTGCGCACTAATACATGTGCTCACATACTTGCGTTCCACCACCTGTGCGCCACCACATGTGTGCCACCACCTGCGCACCAATAAATACGCTCCACTTTCTTCCCTTTCCCATATTTCTGAAATAATGATATTTTGATATAAGACTTGTGCGCCTCTACAGCACTTTCACGCCCCTACTTGAGAGCCTTCTTCTTTATATTGTCATTTTTGGATATTTATGATGTTGAAATGTGTTTTTCCAAAATCACTTATTTACTCTCTTTATCCCTCATACGGCTTGCACCACAAGTTATCTAAACTTGAGAAGATTGTAAAATAAAAATAAGAAAAGCATCCTCTAGTTTTAAAGTTCTTTACAAAGTGAATTGATTTATCTTTTTGACAACAAAAGACAACACTCTGTGACTGCAAAATTTTCTTACTTCCTTATCCATCTAACATGGTCCCAACAATATTCCCCTTTGGATATTGTTGTCAACCATGATTCATAAATCACTGAACTTTGTATCCTTAATAAATGGATTACTTATAAACAAATCTAATCCTATCTGAGCTAACTCATTGTAGTAAAAAAGAATTATTGACAACCAAAACCATGCCTTCCAAAAGCAGTGACTATGAAATATCAGGAGCGTACCTCCTCAGCCTTATTCAGATCATCTTTCAAGATTCTACCTCAGCATTCTTCACTTCGTTTAGTTTCCTAGAAAACAACATGGTTTCATACAACCACTCCAACAAACAGTTAGAATAGTTCCACACATACATGTTGGATTCACAGCATACCCACAACTCCCCCTTAATGCATGATTCCATAAGGATAGATTTATGAAAAAATTCCCCCCCTTGACAACACTATCCAAAGGTAAGATGATAGAGGGGATAAAAACACGTACCATAACCATGATGAGAAGAATGTTGGACACCCATGTTCAACATCAATTTTTCAAATGGTTCCTCGATAACGTTTTTGTGAATATATTAGCTACTTGTTCAGATGTAGGAACATACTTCAGCCTCAATTAATTCTTCTCCACCTGCTCTATGCTAAAGGGGTACTTTATATCAATATTTTTGGAACGATAATGTTTTACTAGATTTCTTTTAAGATTGATTGGACTCTGATTATCACAACCCAAGAGAAATGGTAGCTTTACTTCAACAAGTAGATCTTCCAGTTGAGTCTTCATCCATATTAGTTGAGTTGCAGCTTGAGTAGTAGAAACATACTCAGATTGAGTTGTGTTAAGAGTTACTAAACTTTGTTTCTTGGTATGCCAACTAACACAACCTTTCCCCAAAAAGAAAACTCCACCAGATGTGGATCTTCAATCATCAACATTTCATGCCCAATAAGCATCAGAATACCCGAATAGATCAATATTTCTAGATCCATCATACATGATTCCAAAATTTGATGTTCCTTTGATATATCTTAGAATTATTTTTCCAGCAAAAAAATGTGATTCTATAGGATAACTCTAAAATCTTGCACATAAAGTGAGAGCATAGACGATGTCAGGTCCTGAGGCAGTCAAATACAACAGACTTCCAATCAGCTTTCTAAACTCTATCTGATCAACTTCTCTGCCTCCTCCATCTTTAGACAACTTGGTTCCTACTAAAATCGGTGTGGAAACTGGTTTTGAATTTTCCATGCCAAACTTCTTTAGATGTTCTTTAGCATGCTTTTCTTGAGACGGAAAAACATGATTCTTCTTCTATGAAATTTGTAGCCCAAGAAAGTACTTCATTTATCCTAGCATGGACATCTCAAATAACTTCTTCATCTCCTCATAAATTTTTTCACATGATCTTTCATCATTTCTAGAGAATATAATATCATCGACATAAACAATAATGAGCAGTGAAAACTCATGACATTCCTTGATGTAGAGATTTCTATCAACTCTCCCTTTCTTAAAGTTCATCTTATTTAAGAATGTATCTAATTTAGAATACCATGCTCTTGGAGCCTGTTCTAGCCCATATAAATCCTTCTTCAACCTGCACACATAACTTTCATCCTTTCCAATAAAAAATCCACAAGGTTGATCAATGTAAACTTCCTCGTCAAGGTCACCATTCAAGACTGTAGATTTTACAACAATTGGAAAGATTTTGTAACCATGTTGTGCAGAAATAGAAAGAAAGAATCTGATTGTTTCTAATCTTTCCACTGGAGAAAAGGTATCATCAAAATCAATGCCTTCAATTTGTGAATAACCTTTTCAAACCAATCATGCCTTGTTTTTTATTACTTTACCTTCTTCAATTTGTTTCCAGAAAACCCACTTTGTACCAATAATGTTCTTGTTGTCCGGATTGGGTACAAGTTCCCAAGTATCATTATTCTCTATTTGATCAAGATCTTCATTCATAGCATGAACCCATTCTGGATGCTCAAATTCTTAATTTACATCATTCGGTTCAACTTTTGAATAAAGAGAAGTATGTGATATAGCATTTATTTTTCTTCTTGTTTGGACCCTCTGATTTTTATCTCCAATAATGATTTGAGCCTCCACATGCTTCCTCAACCTAGTATGATTTGTTTGAAATCCATCCTCATCACTTGAGATGTCTCAGTTGGATTCCACTTCTTGAGTAAGATTAACACAGTCTGAAGAATTATCAAAATTGTGAACAAAATCTTCTCTATCCTACTCAACTTCAAAATCAACATATGACTGCTTTTCATTCTAAACATTTTCAACAACTTTTACATCTGAAGAATCAATAATTCTTCCTGTTTCTTTATTGAGGCATCTATATCCTCTTCCTTCTGGAGCATAGCCATGAACAATTCCTTCATCTCCTCTTTGCTCAAACTTTCCCAGGTTTCCATCTTTCTTCTGTATAATACTTGGACTCCCAAAGACTAAGAAGTGTTTCAAACATGGAGTTTTTCCATAGAACATTTCATATGGAGTCATATCTTAGTTTGGCCTAGTGAAACATCGGTTCTGAATATAAACAATAGTGCTCATGGCTTGCCTCCAATAATAATGAGAAAGACTATGTTCAAGTAACATAGTTCTCCCCATTTCCACGAGACTTCGATTCTTTCTTTCAGCCACCCCATTTTGTTGAGTTTTGTATGGTGAACTGAACTAATGTCGAATTCCATGTTTCTTAAGATAACTTCCAAAATATTCATTATTATACTCACCACCACTATCAGTTCTCATCTTATTCACTGAATACTCACATTCCTTCTCTTCTTTCGTTTGGAAACTCTTAAACATTGTCAGAGTATCTGACTTATGTCTCATGTACATAACACGAGTAATGCGAGTAAATTCATCAATGAATGTAATGAAGTACATATCTCAATTTGAATATTTCTAGATCATTGGTCCACATATATCTATGTGTATGAGTTACAACTGTCTTTTTGAGTGAATTTCAACTCTCTTGTGCATAGAATTAGTAATCTTCCCTTTCCCACAAATAGTTCCACACCAATATCTTTCTCTTGATAAATTAGGCATATCCCGAACACTATCCTGCTTTGATAACCTGCACATATTTTTTTGACACATTTTCCCAAGCCTTTTATGCTATAATTTATTTTCATCCACCACACTCATGTATCAAGGGTTCTGTACATCACCAACTTGGAATATATTCCCTCATATACGTTTGCCTCTTGTAACTATATTTTCATCCTTTTCACTTTTCATAAAAAATCCATCTTTTATGAATATTACAATGTTTTCCTCATCACAGAGTTGTGACACACTAAACAGGTTATGTTTTATCCCATCAACATATAGTTTTTTCCTGGATTTCATCTTTTCTTTTCCAATAATTGTCGATCCAACACATTTGATCCTTAGAGATTCATCATTTCAAAATGTCATTGTTCTTTCTTTAAAGTCTTTCAAATTCTTCAGCATCTTTAAGTCTCCTTTCATATGAGAGGAAAATCCACTATCAAGAATCCATGGACGTTCTACTTTTGTAGCTTTCAAAGCAGTTTCGACAACAAGGGATTTTGGTTCTTCCTTTTCCTTCACTTTTTGTTGTGATTCCTCCAATTTACTAACCAAGTCAACGTGTTCTAGCCAGACAACCATGCACTCTTTCTTTTCAGACTTATCAGACCTGTCTCTTTTTGCTTTTAAAAACTCTGGATTTTGAGAATTATTAATAATCTTTTGTTTCTCAGGTAACACACTAAGGTAGCCCTTGGAAATATGTCCAGGTCGATCACATCTTTCACAAATAGTTTCTAGTGATTGGAACCTATTCTCAACATTCACACCAGTCTTCTCAGATATCTTCTGAAATTTATTTAGAGACTTTCTATTTTTAACGGATTGACTCCCCATCAATCCATGTCTTTCAAGACTTGTGGAATAGTTGAAATGTTTTTGATTAAACCAACACATGTTTCTAGTGAGTCCGAATCCACCACAATACCAGTAGTAACCATAAAATGAATATTTTCCTTTGAAACTTCTATACTGATCGGAGTTGTGAACATTCTTCTCAGCAGCCTTCTTAATAGAACTCTGCTAACCATAAACCTTTCTGTTTTCAATCATAACATTCTTTTTTAGCTCAGATTTATGTTCAAACATATCTGTACCAAAAGTAGTAGAAATCTTTCTATACATAGGATTTTTATGTACATCTGATTTTTCAGTATTACTGACTTTGGCCACATACATAGACATTCAAAATTTGTTCCTATTTGAACTAGTTCCATATTTCCTCTCAATATTTGAAGGTAAATTCTGTGGACCCTTAATTGGTTCATTCATGATGGAATATTCACCAACTTTTGAGATAGAAAGTTTGAAACTGACATTCATTTCTTTAGCATTGGACAGTTTCTGTTGGAACAGTTCAAACTCTTCTTCTTTTTCTTTCGGCTTTACTTCAAGATTACCATTATGATTCTTTTCATTCTTAAGATAATTCATCAGATAATCAATCTATTTTTCCATCTTGATTTTCACCTCAGGAAAACCTTGTTGATTGTTTAATGTGGAAATTTCATTTATCAACTTTTTTTTCCTTCTCAATCCTTCTGATCTTCCTCAAACATTATTTCAACTCTTCTTTCAGATGATATTCAAGTTGAGTTTCTTCTTCTTTAGAACTGTTTCTCCATAATCTTCATTATTCAGTGATGAAATAAAGGTATTCTCTCTAGCTTTCTTAGTAGATGATTTCTCATACTCATATTTTCTATCTTCTTCATCCTCTCTAGATTAAAATTTTCTTCTTTTTGATTTGAAGAATTTTTTATCCTTACCCTTTAAAAAATATTTTTCTTTGTCAGTTTGTTTCTTCCCTAACCTTCTTGGCCATCTCTCATCATCATCACTATCTTCTTCTTTATTCTTTTGAGGAAAGTTAGCCGAAAAGTGACCAACAGCTCCACATTTATAAAATTTCAAGGGAAGTTTCCCTTTGTATTTCCCTATACCTCTTTTTACATTTTTTTAAAACAAGTAAAAAATTTCATCAAAATTTTTACATACCTCATCTTTATAATCAGATTCACTAGAATCATCTTCAATAAGATCATTCTTTGACTTCTCTCTCCTTGAAGCCTTAAATGACATTTCACTATCTGCTTTTGTTTTAGTCTTCATATTCTCCTCCCTTCTCATTTCATATGTAATGAGAGTGTTATGCAAGTCATCCGGAGATAATGTCTCAGGGTCTCTATCTTCCAATGAAGACACTTTATCATCATACTTGTTTGGCATAATTCTAATGATCTTTTCAACAACTGTAGAATCCTCCAACGTTTCACCAGGACATCTGATTGTAATGACAATATCATTTATCCTGGTAATGAAATCCCCAACAGATTCAGATTCCCCCATTTTCAATTATTCATACTTCAGTCTCCAGATTTGTAGTTTAGCCTTCTTCACTTTTGTATTTCCTTCATAGATGTTCTTCAGTTTGTCCCAGATTCCTTTGGTTGTAGCAACACCGTTCACTCTTAAAAATTCTCTCTCAAAAAGAGATAAAAGTAATGCATTTTTTTCTCTTCCATAATTCTCAAGATTCTTCTTATCAACAGGAGTAAGAGGAACCTTGTCATCAATAGCAGGAAATCCATCTGTTGTAGTTTCAAGAACTTCATATCCAAGATAAATAAGATAATGTAGCATTCTTTCCTTCCAGAAGTTATAGTTCTTTCCTTCAAAAATCGGAATCCCCTTACTGTTCATGCAATTTAGATTCTCTATCACAACTTCTCTTCAAAAACTTCAGCAAAGAATAAATGAAGGCAACCTTCCTCTGATACTAATTAAAGTTCCCAGTCAGGATCCATGTATCACTGATATTAGGAGGGGGTGAATCAGTGATATCATTTTACTTTTTAAGCTTCCCCTTTTTGAAACAACCTTCGTCTCCTGTTAAAGATTTTCTTCCCTTCTGAACACACACAACCATAGGAACACAAGATTTGTAGTGTTGAATACTAAAAAACAGTAGCTGCATCCTTGGAATGGTACAAAAACAATCTAGTAGCCCACAAACCTCTAGAAAATAGTCCATCGAAGTGGAATACAATGAGTAGGATATAACCTTACACTCGTGCATCACATTGAAAACAATCCAATAGTGTGTGTGCTTCCTCTTAGAACAAATAGGGTAATACAATAGATTAGTGCTTCTTAATGATCTTATACAAATCAAATCTTTCAAAGTAATTCTTCACTTTCCTACCCAGAAGCTGGCAGGAACCCCTGGCGCAAAACAGCCTGCACGCGAACTTTGACCTATGAGACCTATACCCAGCTGCCTTATAATTGTGCACCTCTTCTTCTTCTTTGCTACCCAAATGCTAAAAGGAACCCCTGGAGAAAAGCAGCTAGCACACCCACTTTGAACTGCACATCCTAGACCTGCGCGCCTAGAACTTGTGCACCTCTTCTTGCACACTTCCATTCAGACGCGCTGCCTTCTTGCAGCCTGCATGCCAACTAACACTTGTGCGCCTCCAACCTGCACGCCCCAACCTGCGCGCCTTCTAACAATATTCCACCTGAGCACCCAATTCTCTACCTTCGTGCCCAGAGCTCAAAGATAATTATCAAGTATTGAGCCTTAAGAAATGAGGAGGATAGTCAAATATATATAGGCATTTTGAGGACTTGCACGACCTAGACTTGCACGCCAATACCTTTGTGCCCATACTTGCACGCCACCACCTACGTGCTACCACCTGCGTGCCACCACCGGCCCGCCACCACCTGCGCGCCACCACCTGCACGCCACCAACTGCACGCCACTAACTGCGTGCCAATACCTGCGTGCCACTTTCATTCCTTTTCCATATTTCTGAAATAATGCTATTTTTGAAATATAACATGCGCGCCTCTACAACACTTTTGCGCCACCACTTTCACACCTTATTCTTGCCTTTTTCATTTTTTGGATATTTATGCAGTTGAAATTTGTTTTGCAAAAACACTTCTTTACTCTCTTTATCCTTCATACGGCTTGCACCACAAGTTCTCCAAACTTGAGATGATTGTAAAATACCAATAAAAAAAGCATCGTCTGATTTTCAACTTCTTTACAAAGTGAATTGATTTATCTTTATGACAACAAAAGACAACACTCTATAATAGAAAACTTTTCTTACATCCTTATCCATACATCTTGGTCCTAACAGATTGTGTAATCAGTTTGATAAAAATTTTATTTTTATAAGAAAAAATGCAAATTGTATTTTTAAGTAATATGAAATTTCATATAATACAATCCTTTGTATGAATTAATAGACTTTTGAATAAAAAAATAATTTAATGATATATTATTTTTAAATAATTATTTATAAATATAAATTATAATTTAATATTTATGAAGCCAAATGTGATTTTTATAAGGGTTCAAAACTGTTATTGTCAAAAACACAACATTTATCAATAAATTTGGATTCTATTATGATGGTGAAAATTGAAATTTTTAGAAAATTATTTTATAAATTAATTATTTATTTGTCATCATATCATCATTATCCTATGCTGAAATTTTTGTAATTTTATGAGACATTTGAATTTACGGATAAAACTTAAAAACGGTATAAATATACAGTATGAATTATGGCAGTATAATGACCCAATGATGATGTAAAAAATACTATAAAGTTTATAAATGGACAAATATATATATTTCACATTTAAAATAATATTATCTTTACTTTATTTGATTAATCATATAAATCCATTATTAATCCTCTAAATCCTATAAGATATTTTATAGTTTTAAAATTGTTTCCATAAGGACAGAAGTCACCTCCACCTCACCAAGGGTAATATTTTTATAAATTAAGTCCTTGGATATGTTAAATAATTAAAAACTCCCCTATTTTAATGAAACATATTTCATAAACCATGGGATGGTTTTGATTTATGGTTATTTTATAATATAGAGTCCAAAATAAATGATTGAGAAGTTATAAATAATTCCACACTCATTTCATATATAAACCCACCCAATTTCCCATTAATCATTACTAAAAAACCTTGTAAGAAGTCCTTAATCTAATCTAACCTCTATATTTTACTCATAAGGTGCCCCCAATCTCAAAAAAAAATCCTCTCAAGAAATTTGAAACACACTCCCATTATAGGGGAACTTCTTGTCCTCATTTAAATTCAAGAACAATATTTGTAATTAGCCTTTTTAATTAAAATTATTTATTTTCCCCCATCTATAACCATTAAAATACCTTAAAAGTGATTTTATTTTAATGATAAGATCATTTTTCCTCTCAAATTTCCTCTCATTAACATTTATGTACTTCTATTACCATGTCTAAATTTATTAAGGCATCCTCCTGTTCCCGTCTTTATACAAGTATCTTATTTATCTTATGTGTTTTATATTCATTTTCCATTATTAGTATATGTTTTTCCATATCCCCATTACTATCCATTTAATGTATAAATTATGAGTTAACCATTTATATCTCATCAATCCCTCCAATGAATATTCAGGTGCCCTTGTTATGCAATCAAAATTTCACTCTGATTCCCTATACCAAACAATTCTCTAGAGAATACAAATAACAATTTCTTATAAAGGGTGTTCAAATTTATAAACATATACTTCTTGATTTGGTACATAGATGTATGTATTCTATACAACCTTATTGATGAATATTATATGAGAATCCATGAATCCACATTGTATTCTATATGTGGTACACCTAAGAAGGAGAATGGAATGAAAATGATGGGTTCCCCTAGACTTATATTGTGCTCTAATGTAATGTCTAATGTTTTAGTCTCATTAGAAATTATTAAATTGATTAAATAGTAACCCTAATCTATCATGGGAATTTTTAAATGATTATGTTTTGGAATTTATCCTTTACCCAAGTTTATTACATAGTGTTTTATGTTTTTTCTACATTTCACATATTTACATTATGATTATCATGAAATATCATTACTCTTTGTTCATATTTATTATTCTCACTAATTTTATGACCCATTGATCTACATATTTTGTATTGATGTTAATTTGTTCATGTTATTACTTTTTTATTCTCTTATTGATATTTTTGGTTCACCTGTTTCTTATGTATATATCTAGGATATCCCATGCAGTTTTAGGTATAAGGGAATATTATGATCTTGTTAAAGAGTTTTTCAGTATTGGTTATGTATTCCCAGTTTTAAGTTGTTATGTAAGGTACATATTTTCAAAAGACAATATAATTATGCATATAACTGGTTTTATTATTTCTAATCATATGAAAAAAATCTATAAATTTACTATTAATAAAAAATATATATCATAGTTGGCATCAAAGGAAATGTTTATTTATTTGGGGGATATTGATTAGAAAACTCTAGTAAAATCCATATGGATAAAAATAAAATAAAAAATATCCCTAAATTTGGGTAAATTATATATTAAGTGGTATATCAATAAAATAAATCATTGTATTGATTCTATAAGTATATATGGGTTTGGTATAGTTGTACATATACGCAAACACCAAAGTCATAGCTTTAAGTTAGACTCACTCGGGAACTGGTTCACAACACTTGGCCCTACAACACAACTAGTTTTACACTCTTTGAGATTTGATTTGGTAAATTTACAAGCTTATAATGAACCATTCATAAGGGAAAAAAAATTCTAAAACAATATATTTTTAGGAAAATGATCATGGATAACATTGGTGGCATCATATAAATTCATAAATTAATGAAATACATATCATTTACAAGTTATTCCATCAATGTTATTGGATTCTCATTTATGTTTTTCATAGTTTAAAATGTTCATCCAAAATTTCCCCTTTATTCTAGTCTATTTCTTAAAATATGAGGAAAAAATTGTTATTATTTTTTGTATTATGTGATCCATTAGAATTTTATTCTACTACTTCAAGCATAAAAAATAGTCAAGACTTCCCAATGTTTAGAGAAATAAGTGAGATTATAGTAAAAATTTAATTTAAATATTAAATAATACATTTCAAGAAATTATGTATCCTTATTAACCTATTAGATTCATTGAATTAATTACATAACTCTCTAAAAATAATCTTAAAAACAAACTATTGTTATACTATGATCATTACTGATGAATTGATGGCCACTTTATCCATCACTATATTGTAGTTTTGTTGTCATTGAATTTATCCTCACCTTGTATTATATCAAAATTAATTAATTATTTGATTTTATTTTTCTCTTACATGTTTATGTTTTCACTTCCCAATAATGTTCTTTAATATGGGAACATAGTTTTCTTATAACCTATATACATCTATTACCCTCTTTTCAAGATAATGTTTTATTAACCATTTTTTCGATGTGGGGTTTCAATAATGATATTTTCAAGAATAGAAAAATTTATTACTGATATAAAGATTAAAATTTTAGGAAATGTTTTATTAAATATGTAATAATTTAGTTCCACTATTTTTAAATAGAAAAAACTACATTCAATAGTGTAAGAGATACGTAACACTGTACCCATATAAATAATGATTATTTAAATATGATCATTTTAACCAATCCATTTTGATTGAAAATTTGATTAATATTAAATAATTTATGAAATATATATGAGTACATAAAACAATGACATATTCATAGTTGATATTTATTCAATTTTTATGGAATGAATTTTTCTCCATCATAATATGCTTTCTTAAAAATAACTTTTATTTATTTTAATGAAAAATTATTAGAATTATTTTACAGAATATTTAGAATATTTATTAGTTAAAACAAACTCCATTATTTATATCCAAATATCTAAATTATCATAGGTTTAAAATTTGAGATTTTTAAGAAAATGTTGATTTTTTCACTGAATAGTTAAAAATACCATTTTTATGAAAAACTATTACTTCATTTGATAAATTAAAATATTTTAATGCCAGATTATTTTGATCATTTTATATAAAGGTAAAATAAGTATTATTAATATATATTAAAGGATATTAATTACATTTAATTCATCTTTATACTAGATTTTAGTATAAGATTAATTTTTTTGGCATTAAAATGCATTTTTCCAAATTGTTTTTTAAAAAGAATAATTTTTATTCATTTTAATTAATTAAAAATAAAACATAATGGTAAATAATATATTTTAATTTTATACTATATATATATCTTTATTAAATTTATTTATTAAAAGTAATATTGGTAGTTAAAAAGTAAAAGTAAAATCATTTTTTCTTTAATTTTCTTTTTCAGAAAATCACCTCTCAGTCACTCCTTCCGGTTTTATATTAAATTAATTTATTTTATCCCTATAAATTGATTTTTATAAAAAAAATTATATATTTGGAATATTCATAATTAATATTAGGTAATAAGTTCCACTTAATGTTTGACCAATATGAATCAAAACTGTATTGAATATAAATTACCGTGGTAAACAAAAAATAGGACAATTAAGGCTAAAATAACATAACAAAGAATAAATATAAATTAACAATAATATAATTATTATTTATATATAATTTTCAAAAAAACATTATTATTTTTATTCCTTATTGTTTTTAATTTATAAATTATTATGTAATCATTTCGATAAAAATTATATTTTTATACGATATTCATAAATTGTATTTTTAAGTGATACCAAATTTCAATTAATACATTCATTTTTATTAATTAATTAATTTTTTAAATAAATTGTAATTTAATAAAAAAATATAAAATAATTATAGATCAATGTAAATGAGAATATAATTTTGATGAAATCAAATATAATTTTTAAAATGAACCAAAAACTATTATTGTAAAAAAACCCATCATTTCACAATAAATGTTGATACAATTTTTAAGGTGAAAATTCACATAGATAGAAGAAAAAATAAAACAAAATTCTAAATCATCATGAAAAAATTATCCAATGGTTAATTTTTAATAACTTTCTTAGAGAAGAAACTTTTCCTTTAAAAATTAAATACAATATCAATATACCGTGTGAATTATGACATTATAATGACCCAAAATGATGTAATAAATAATATAAATGGTATAAATGACCAAATATATGTTTCCGCTTAAAAATAATGTCATTTTATGTATATTTTATTAATTTTATAATGATTTTATAAATCCTTCAAAACCTATAATATATTTTGTGGTTTTAAAATCATTTCGTTAAGGACATGACTCACCTCTACATCACAAAAGGTATTGTTTTAATATGATTAGACAACAAACATACAAAATAATGGAAAAATATCTTTGGTAAAAACCATGATAAATAACCATGGGGAGGATAGTGGTTTTGGTTATTTTATTATGTAGAGTCCATGACCTATGTTTGATAAATGATAAAGAATAATCCACTCATTTATTATATAAACATAAACATTATCCCATTTCTCTTAAATCAAAAAACCATTAATAAATTCCATACTCTTCCACCCCTATATATATTTCTCCAATTCGGCCCCCAATATTTCAAGAATCCCCTCCCAAGCATTTGGAATCACCCTCTCAAGGTAAGTGACCTTCCCCTCCCCTTCCAATTCATGTACCATCATTGAAATTATCCATTTTAATTTCTGTCATTTATTTATAAATTAATTTATTAAGACTACCTTACATTGAAATTGATGTTAGTTTAATGATTTTTCATTTATCCTATCTCATTATGATAGTTACCTAAGTCGTTACCAGACCAAAATTTAGTAATGAATCTTCCATACTACTTTTTATTCAAGAAACTCTTTTTTGTTATGCCTCTTAATTCCAATTTTTTCTTGTTTTAGGTATATTTTTATACATACCTTGTAATATATAATTTATTTAAATTATATTAGAGGCCATATTCACTCTCATTAATCCCACACATGAACCATTATTTATGAATGTTACCATATAATGACTTAGTAAGGGTACCTCACATTCTCATCTTTTTTCAAGTATTTTCTATATATTATGTATTTTATCATCATTTCCTGATGTTGGATATTTTCATCCATATCCCCCTTACTCTACATTTTATCTATAAATTATTATATACCGATTTCACTCTCAACAATACCTCACATCAACATTCATATTCCCCTATTATGCATCTAATATTTCACTTTGATTTCCCTTTCCAAAAAATTATGTAGTGAATAATAATACCCATTTCCTACCAACATTTTTATACTATATGAAATTATACATCTTTATTAAACAAAAAAAATATATGTATTACATACACCATGATCATGGAATACAATATAGTGGATAATTAATCCCTGTTGTATGATCAACGGCGAACACATAAGCAAGAGAATGAAATGAAAGTTATGGGTACACCATGAATTATATAAAACTCCAATATATTGGGAAATTTTTTAGTCTCATGAGACTTTTTCCATCATCATATATTGGAATTTATCCTTTAATTATGATTATGATGCAATTTTTTTAAGTTATTTCAACATTTCTCATATTTCATATATGATTATCATGGAATACCATGCCTCATTCACCATCTTTATGATTCTCATTCATTTTATACCCAATTGATATTCTAATTTTATAACATTTATAACTCTATTTAATTTATTACATGTTTATTACCTTATAGGGCTTTATGGATCACCCCTTTCTAATGTATGTCCCAAGGTTATCCCATTCAGTTTTAAGTAAAAAAGAAATATTATGATCATTTAAATGATGTTTTCATCAATGATGATGTATTACCTAATTTATGTTTTTATGTATTGTAATTAATTCCCAAAGACACTAGAATTATTGATTTTCCAGTTTTTATAATGTTTAGTCTTATATAATAAATCTTGAACTATTGTGTAATAATGAATAATTATTTCATAGAAATTGGGATATAAGAGAGATCCTAGGATTTTAAAGTCTGTCATTAGTCTTATTTGACAAAAAATTAGCCTTTCATGGGGCATGTTTCCCTCTCAGTTGGATATCGTCGACATAAATGGGGATATATGCCTGATCATAGGTATCTTCAATATTATACCAAAATTGATAGATTACCATGTGCTTATGTCCTGAGGAATGTTCTGCTCTCACCTGGTGAGCTGCGGTTGGAATGAAAATATGATCTAGATCTAAGACCTCATCCTTTACCAAAATTTTCTGATAACACTCCTGGATGACAGAAATAATCTCAACTTCCTCTAGAGAAACCAATAGTTTATAATCATTAAAGTGTTGAGCTTCCCTGTATATATGGATATAAATATGTGCATGTCTGGGTATTTGTAACATTGATAGAATATTCTAGTAGAGTTACTAATCTATTTCAATGATGTCATAGAATCATATAAAAGTTTGAATAGGGATATAATCCTTCACCTTATCCATCTCTAATATATACTGGAAAATGACATCAGTTTATTTGGGTACATGAGCCCACTTCTATCATCATTGTGCCACTAGGATATGTTAGTTGACTATATGCACTAGGATATGGATATGAGCCTCCCACTTTCCTACTTCATTAATATTCCCATCAACTTGTTCCAAGTGAGCAAGATTATGTTAATTATTTTTTAGTACTATCGGAATATTCCATTATACATCATTAAAGGGAGATGGGATATGAGCACACTCATGATTATCAAGATCTTTTAGAAATTGAAGGAAGTCATAATTTCTCCTTGACCAACCTTCATTAGATGCTAAATATGGTGATTGTCATGATCTGGGGATAAACTTATAAATATTTTGGCATTGGCATTGAGGGCCATTGGATTTACAAAAGATTTATTTTTACAAAATGGACTAGTGAGTTTTAGTACTTAATTCCCCTCATAGAAAACCTCTATGGTCAACATCATATCATATCAATGGTATTCCGGAACCACTGCAATTTCCTCCCAATACAGAAAATGATGATAGGGTGAGGTCATTATGAGGTCCACAGGGTGGTAGTTATAACTTAATTTCCAAAAATATTGGTAGATTAATACATGTAGAATTTGGTATTTGTTTGTGATAGTAGCTTCTTTAGTCATAAAAAATAAACTAGTGCACTGATCATTTCACTATTGTAGGAATGATATTGGATCCATCAGAAGTGTATGGGTAACATAATTGCCTTTTTATTCCCGATTTGGCCATTCTACTTGTGATTAATTTTCAGAGAAAGGAGGGAATTATTTCTTGAGAACCACAGGTACATAGGATCAGAAGTAATATTACTCTCATTTTAAAACAATAATATTTCTATTGGAGATATTTAAATGGGTTTAACTATTTTTTATTGAATAATAAATGCTAACAATTTGGACTAACAGATAATAACCTGGCCTTTTTTTATTTGAGAGATTCTAGTTGGGTTCACTATTTTTGTTTAGCGTGGATTATTGAAGATAAGGATCCACTAATTAAATGAGTACTCAATTGTTCTATGATGATTAGGATATTTATCCTTTTTATCTTCAAAGGGAGGTGTCATAGTTAAATGATCTCTCATCTGGTTCACTTCCTTTTTATTGTCAGAAAGACATGAAACACCTGACCTAATGGGTTGATTATGGAGGGGGTTCAATATCTTATTATAATAATTCACGTGGAGATTATAACTTTTTATCCTTAATGGAAAATCCCAACTTCTCCGAAATCCATAAATGGGTAAAGACCATTATTCCAAAGTTAGGTGGTCTATTGTGGTTTCAGTCCCAAAAACACATAGGATATAACATTGGTCCAAAGGATGGTAGGTCTAGATCATCATTGAATTTTGGGGGGAATTGTTTTCTACTCTAGGACTCTCTTATAGATATAATATATGTTCGAGGATCTCTTCCTTATCCTAATACGAGACATGTTAACATTAAAAAATGATAATAGGTTATGTATTTTTATATGGAATAGGGGTATCTTATTAGTGAATCTATTTATATATATCTGATTCTCTTCATCAATATCCCATTTGTGGGTAGATTAATATATGTTAAATCCATATAACAAAGAACCCTAGAGATTTCTGTTACCCGAGAAGGTGGTTAATATTTTTAGGATGGGATTGAGCCATTATAAGGAATCCTATATATATATTTTGACAATATGAATTGTAAATCTTGTTTTTTGTTAAACTTATACATCTGAACATTATAATGAAAGGAAATATATGTGGGAACATGTGCACTAGGAATTGAGTTTGAACCTCGAGTACGCATCCTATGTATTTTGGTTCTAGAAGGAATCATATTTATCATAGTTCATTCAGGCCCTTGGGAATTTCCACGAGGTAGATACCCATGTATGTTTTTAGTTATATCATGACACTGATCGAGGAGTACACACTAAGGTTTCCCTAGATGGGCGAGATTGATGATGCTAATGATTTGATCATTGAAACTCCATAGGCTCATGTGATATATTCTCAGTGTGAGAAATAGGGGATAGAAATTAATCATCTTCATTGCATATAGAAGTGGGGATTACATTTCGAGACAACCCAATTGATGCTTAATATAGAGATCTGGTTTTTGGAAGGCATCCTTTGTATCCTGGTTATTGTAGGAATCAAATTCCCCATAGTTTCATGACTTATAAGTCTTCTAGTGGATGAGGAAGGATGATCATCCCATGAGAGATATTGCATCCCAATGGTTGGAGTGTCGGAGACATATAGAGACATACACCAAAGTGGATTCCCATTTGAGCTCAAGCCTTAGGATGATGTCCTATGTATCCTGGTTACATTAAGAATTAGAGTTATCATAGTTTGTTTAGATGGGGATTACACACTGAGAATTACGTTATATTGATATAGTATTATGATACGTATGATATGATCATAGAAAATACCTCAATCAACATGATATATAATCGGTGTGAGAAACAAGTGATAATAAATAATTTGTCTCACTTCTTATAGATGCAGGACTTCGGCAGTAGGAAAACCCTTTGGGGTCTGATATGGAGATCATACCTTAGGAATGAATCACACGTAAATTGTATATCCAAAGAATAATAGTTCTTATAGTTCATTAAGTCGTGGATTGCACACTGTTGCTACCATTATGTATATATTGTACAAGGTTATCAGGTTTTGGGATCCCTACATGGCTATCTCGTCTTTTCTGTCTAACATGTTTTGATTTTATACCTATTTGGACCAGATTTTTTTCATTCCATATTGGTGAAAATCCTCCTGACATGTTCATAGTGAATTTCACGACCTTGTTGACTCTTCGGAGGGAATTTTCCTAATTTGTATGGAATTTATGGAGTCTATCATATGATCATGGAGGAATTTTCTATAAGACATCAGAAGATCTTGCTGGTTTATCCTGGATTCCATCACATGTTTTCGGAAAACATATAGGGAAGTCATCGCATGATCTAATTGAATTTAACTGGTTTAATTGTGAATGATAGCTATCACACATGGAGGGTTCCGTGAGATTTAGTTTCATATGTCTACCGGGCGATGCATATCCTGGATAAAATTTCCGGGTGTCATCTTCAAAGACGAGTGACATGTAGAGAGGATTTCACATGATCCAACTCACTTTTATGGAGCATGTCATGATATCTAATTGATTTCTCCTGATATCATAGCGAGACTTAACTGACAATCACTGCTTCCATCATATGATACAGGTAACATATTGAAATGTCATCATGAGGTCTGGACGGTGATCCTGGAGGGTTTTGTGAGACTTGGGTGGCATTCCTAGAAGGCACTATATGACTTTCTCTGACACATCTAGCAGACCTAATGTGATCCAAATATTATATCAAGGGAGTTACATGGGATTTGGATGATATGACCTTGTGTTGTTTCATGACTAGGATAGTTCATGAGAATTAAATGAGGATAATCTTATATGTTCTATACAAAATCCTCTCATATTTTAATACATTATCCCAGAATTTTATTTTATATGTCTTATATTTTTTCATCTATATTTTTTTTAAATCACACATGTCTAATCAGGTATCTAGTATGTCCTTCACATGTCCAACCAAAATACCTTAGTGTGATCTATGAGTGATCACAAAATGTTCTTATGCATATAGAATGATATGATTCATTGGTTCCTCAAATTTTTCCTTACAGAAAAACATTATGATCACGAGATAATAAGATCTTGGAAATCCAATTTGATGCCTGGGTGCACTGGTTTGAGGATCCAAGGATTCATTTTTTGATTCTAGGGTGGGGGTGTATAGGCCTTGCCACCTCAATTATTAGCCTCTCTGTGTGGAATGTATCGTGAAAATCCATTCTAGATTGGATGGAGGGATTTAAACTCATGTGATTCATGAGGTCATAACATTGGTCTTTCTAGTGGTGTCGCATGATTGGTATTGACATCAATACCATCCCATCAATTCACTCATTTATTAGATTATGGCCAATTAAGTGGGTCTTATTTAAACATGAGATCAATAATAGTCACTTCTATATGATCACGACTATAAGTATAAGGACTTTCATGAGTTAAAAATTTTATTGACAAGTGTTCGCCTGATCTTAGATTCCATATCTGGGATATTCTTATAGCAATAGTTTCTTTTCCTACGGTCGTTCGTGAGACCAAGATGGATTTCCAAAGGGACATCGCGAGATTAGGCCATCATGTCAAAGTACTTTTTTGAGTAATTTTATTGTGAATAATTGAATCACATTATGTATAAAAATTAAAGAGGATCCTCCCTTTCCCTTTTTTATTTCCTTGTTTATTTTATATGTTTCGGGCTATCATGGTTTTTCTTTAATGTTATCGAATACAATCACTCTTTCCATTGGTGATGCATCGCATGCCCAACAACCTGTCTTATAGTGATGTGAAAGCATTTTCAAGGGAGAACCCTTCTATTTTCCTTTTAAATGAAGTTGGGGTGATTGATTTCCTCAACATGTCTGGAGAATTTTTCATGAAAAGGTTGTCAATCTGGGGGAATATAAATCGATGAGTTAGAAATATCACCATGGGCTTATAGTGTCTTGCGAACCACCCTATAATTTCATGTGATATTTATAACCACAATATGCTCCCATATTTTCCCAAATATTTCCTTCTATTATATATAAATGGTAACGGGATGTTGCAATCCTGCATGATTTTTGTCGAACACCATCACTCTCCCCCTTAGTGATGTGTTCCATGACCAAAAAATGGCCATTTAGTGCTATGCGAACATTTCATAGACAAACCCTTCAGCTTATCATTAGGCTTGTAGTGGGAGGTCTTCCTAGACATGTCCAAAAACCTTTTCGTTCTGTGGGTGACATGACTATGTGAATTTATGAGTTGAGGGATAAAATTTATCAGGTCCTTTATGGTTTCATATGAGTTTAATAGGTGCGTCAAGTGAGTATTATGACCACAAGAGGATCCTGTATTTCATATATTTCCCCCCATATATTCCCAAGATTTTGTTTTTGTATTTATAGTGTTCCCCTAGTCGATGAGTCTCATTACCTTGGAGAGCTTATCTAGTTATCACTATATGGTCATCGAATTCCATAGATGCCTTCACAAGAGAAGGACTCTTCAAAGGGTATATGTGAGATCTCCCATAGGTTATATTCATCATAAGATCTCAGGAATGAACTTTTGAATGTCATGTGATATTTTATCTTTGGAAAGTTCATGTGATCCAAATGATTTTTGTCTCCTTCCTCTTCCATTGATTTTATGAGGAGATAATACCCTTATTCAGGTATTTCTTCCCATGTGGATTTTTCAATGCTTGTTTTTGGGCCATCAACAGTCATATTATGATTCCTTTCTTTCGAAGGAATGTATTTATGATGAAATGGAATCTATAACCTAGAAAATTAATTTGATGTCAATTGTTCTTCCTAAAGGTTCACAACTAATAATTTGAATTTGGGGATTTAGTAGAAAATAAAATTTTCATAGAACAGCTGAAAAACATAAATATAGATTGATATCCATGATATTTTCTCAAAAAGAATGAATCAATTATTTTTACAATTACGCTCTCATGGATAGGGAAAATTCTCTTTTACTTATTCTCACTTTTATTTATATATTAGTTTTAAATTCACCATATTGATGTTAAAACATCATTTTTAAATGGTAAATTGGATATGTATATATAGATCAATTGGAATGATTCATTGTACATTGAAATGAAAAGATGTTTTGAAAATTTGTATATTCCCAATATGATATGAAACAAGATATAAACTATTGGATAGATAAGTATAATTATATAATTTTATCAGATGGATTTATAGATAGTTAAGCTAATATATTTCTTTATATGAGGTTCCATAATAATCATTGTCTTTTTTTGTTTACAAGTTGATGACATGCTAATATTTGAAACTAATATGAATCAAATAAATGACTCTAAGTCTATTTGATATTAAAATAATGGTAATGATTATTTAGGAGAAAAAAATCATTTTGAGGATCAAAGTTATTAGAAATAAGATTTTTAGTTTTCTTTCTCAGTCTCATTATATTTTCATGTTCTGAAACAAGTTAAAATATTTTATTGTTCAACAGTTTTTTCAAAACATCATTCTAGGAATATAATTCAAATAAATCCTTGTAGGGAGGTTGATAAACTTAAAATATACAGGTTTTATAAGGTGAATTGTACATGTTATTACTAGACAAGAAAAAATATTTCATATGTTTATGCAATGTTTTTCAGATATTAAGGTAATCAAGGTCATACATAATGGATTATAGTTAAAATAATGATAATATATCTTAAGGTTTTTATGGATTATTATATATTTTATACTGAAAAACCCAGGGTGTTGGAATGGATTTTTATGAAATATGTATTACTAATTTGCAGGGTCACTCTTCTATGACTATTTAGGTTTTTACATATGGATGTGGGGGGTATCTTGGGGATTAAAGAAACAAACCTATATATTAGACTCCAAAAAGTCTTATGATATTATTTATTTATAATATATATGTAAATAATAATATTTTCTTAAATCTATATTATTAGATATACCATTATGCCCAATTTCAATGTATCCAGTGTATATACATTATTATAGTCAAATAATGCTTAATAGAGATTATAGAAATACATGTAATGGAAAATTGTGATTTATTTGTCACATGCATTTCTATATGAGGATGTTTATAAAATATAATATCATAGATATTGATTTTTTATATTAGTCTATAATTTTATAATTCCATTAACAAAGTAATTATTATAGGGGTTAGTATACAAAACATCCATGTGGATGGGTTTAATGTCCTATAAAAAAAATCATTAATGATATGACCTTAACATAACATGTGAAAACATCGTATGTATGAGTTCAATGTAAGAAAATATATCATATATTTGAAGGAAAAACTACATTTATACTAAACCCAAAAAATGGTTATTGTGGCCCATGATAAAAATTTTGTGTGTTTCAAACTCTTAATGACCCATGGAAGTCAAGCTACTGTTGAAACATGGGAATAGTCATTAGATCACTTATGTGAATGATAAAAAGTGCCCACTTCAAATAGGTTATGATTTTGGATCTAAAACATTAAAAAAGGATAAGTGAAACATGTTTATAATGGTATTTAAAAGTAGATAATGAACAGAGGAATTTTAACAGACATCCATATGATCAATATAGCAGATAATAAGAGTTTCGTGTTTAAGGTATTAAATTTCTATTTCAGAATTAATTTTTCTCTAATACATAATGGTTAAAATAAATAAATTTATTTATTTAGGAATGTTCATTCTAATATATTTTTATTCTTTTTTTATAATTTTTTTATTTAATGTTTTTGATTGGTGAGAGAATTTTTGTATATTTAAGGATTTAAAAACATTTTAAAAAATAAATGGGGAAGATATTTGGAATAAAACATTGGAATGTGGGTTAGAGTTAGTTATTTTTAATAAGTAGGAACTCTTTTACCTTTATTTTAACTGATAAAATTGATAATAAAAACTAGTTAAATGACTGTTCACCACAATATCCATGTATGTGCATACGATCACACAATACGAAACATTTATGGTGATCTTTTAACTTCGTGTGTTTTATTAGTGTGATATTATTAGAGGTTAATTTAGTTTTTTCATAATAATACTACATTAGTACTAGGTATTAGGGGGTATGCTCAGTGGGTAATCTATGTTTAATAAATGAGTACAATCTAATAGAAAAATCAGGTGCGGTTAAAACTGCCACAAAAAAAATATTAATGAAGAAGAAAACATACAAAGTCAAGTAGTGGAAGGGGTTTTAAAAATATGGGAGCTAGACACACCCCTCATAACAGCCTATAAAAAGGATGTACAACAATCAAGATCTAGAAAGGGCCACATGGTAGTAATATCTGTGACTTTCCTCTTGGAAAAGGCATCAGCGACATGATTGGACTCCGAGTGGCATGAGTGATCATTAAGTTTAGATGCCTTAACTGATTAAGACATCTAATCTAATAAGGAATAATTCCCCATGGAACATCCCGAGTTCTCATCTTGAGAGCTTGTACCGTAATTTCATAGTCTGATTCAATCCATAAGATATTCTAGCTATGAATGATAGCATGCCTAATAGCATAAATAATGCCCCATAATTCTACTTCATAAGTGATTCCCATCCCTATAAAATGATGAAAACAACCTTTAACGAACACACGATGCTTTCGGAAGACACCTCCCCGACCCAATCTACTTTCCGATCTAGAGTTAGATCCATCAACATTATCCTTAACACATGGAAATATCAGTGGGATCCAATGAATAAACTTGACCACCAATGGGTTTTTCAGTTTACCTGATATTCCAAGCATCCTCAATGTAGTTAAATATTCACAGGTATTATCTATGTATCCATTTTTTATAGCATTGGAATAGTGTATGTCATGATGAACCATCATTGAACATTCATAGAAGGATGATTCTTTATAATCAAACATGAGGCTCTTTTGGGTATCTAGATTGCATAAAAAAATATCTACTCCAACAACCAGCTGTAGGACCACAGGACACCCTGAGAGGGGAGGTGTGAATTAGGGTGTCAACTTTTTATTTCAAAGTGGTGGATCTTGTTCCCACATTGGTAGGATCTAGTTTAACCTTTATGATGGATATGGGAAGCAGTTAAACATTCACATGCAAAGAGATGACACAACACTTTTTACTTGGTTCACCGCTAAGGGCTACATCCAAGGAGCGTACGCCGACAGGTTGTCAGTTGTACCAAATTCCACTATTCCTTAGTAATTCAAGATTACAATGGTTCCAGAGCAGCCACTCTGTACCAGGCTCACTTCCTTTACAACTGTTCAGGGATAGCCCACTGTGTCCCTCAGGTCACTCCTGTTTACTCCCCTTGGCTCAATGCCTTTGGTGAAGTCCCCGTCATTTTATAGATGTGAAGGTCTCTTCAATAGATTTGTGTTGAAGTCTTTTCCTCTGCTTAGAATGAGACTCTTCTTGAATCAAAGTACAGAAATGATTCACTTGAATGAACATAACCAATAAAACGGATAATCAGAAATGCGCAAATAGGTTATTCTAAATATTTCACGCAACTCCCACCTTTTGCGCAAAATACTTAACTATGGCGTGAAATAATTGATTTTTGCGTGGAAAATATTTCATGCAACAACCTCCTTTATGCACAGCTTTAAGTGCCACACCTTTTTCATGCATCTTGTCATTTTTCACAAACTAGGAGTTTTTCGCGCAATGTCTGCGTTTCCGCGCAGCTGAAGCCTTTTTGTGCAACTCGAACTCATTGACACAACACGCTTTACATGAACAATTTACAAGAATCAGACCTCATATCTTCCCTAAGTCATTAAACATGCATAATGGGGCGGTAACCTCTTATATATAGGCATCTCAGACCCCCATGAACAAAACCCCCTATCGCATGAAAAACCTCTCATTCAGCACGTAATATTTCGCTCAGGTACAATTTTTCACAGACAAGTCCATTTTTTTCGCACAGCCCATGCCTTTGCCATTTTTTTAATGTTCTGATTCCAATACACCTCTTGCACAAAAAATCTCTCTCCACTATTTCGTGCACCACACTGTTTTTTACGCACGCCGCTGTTTTTCGCGCACAACCCAAATATTTCGTGCAAGGCCCACCTTTTTCGTGCACCACTTCCTCTTTGCACGCACCTACTTCTACCAATAATCCATGTCATCATTTTCATAATTTGAGGCCCAAGTATTTGGAAAACACTATCACCTTCAATACTTTTGTCTGCATAAACTTTATGATCACTTTTCTAGCACACATTCTAAACTTCCACTAAAGATTGACAACAAACACAAACCATACACCAATTCATGCATAGAATAGCTATGGTTCTAACACTAGCAGCATATTATGGACCTATGTTCTCCTACCAAACTTGTAGATTTACATTATCATGTCTTCCAGCAACCTATGTGAGCAGAAATCCATGCTGAAAATGTCTCCAATGTATTTCCATAATGCCTAAGAAAAAGGAAAAAATATGAAGAGGTGTTGCATAGTTTTAGTTTTATTCAAGAACATATAGAAGGTAGGTGCAATAAATTGACCAGACTTCTTTAATTGATCATGCATTGGTAGACGGTTTCTCCACATTCTCCATAGATTAAAAAGTCAAGAGGGATTTAAAAATGTCAATTTAAAATTATTTAACCAAGAGGGTGCTTCAATGGATCCAAAAAGATGAATATTGTAAAACTCATTGATATTAAAGTGTTCATTACTATTGGGATTCCATACGAGGATATCACAATCCAAGAAAGAGTAGGTTTGGATTTCACGTTTAGCCTATGGAGTAACCATGTTTTCATGACTGCCACAATGATCCAGAAAATCTATTATAGACATGTCTAGCTGGTGGTAAGGGATATCACCAGTATACAAGGGGCTTTCCAGCCAATGATTGTTACAATAGTTAAGGCCAGAGTGTCTACACACAATCCATTTAGAGTTATAAATAATATCATTGACGTATTTCTAAAGTGAATTGTCTATATATGATGATATATAATGTGGGTAACCATTAATAATATTCATTTTGAACATGCATGATTAAAAATATTGTGATGATTCATTGGATGTTAAAATATTCCAAGTGAACTTATTAATAAGTCCCTCATTAAATATACGAAAGTCCATGATTCCAATTCCACCCAAACCAATGGGTTTAATTAAATCCTTCCAAGATACGGTGATCAACGTCCTTTAATTAATAGAGCTTGTCTAGATAAAATTCCTCATCACGCACTGATGTTCCTTATGAATATTTTTTGTCCATTTATAAATTGAGATGGAGTAGACAAATGGAGAGGTGATCACTGATTTAATGAGGTACACCCTCCCATATGACGTTATTACTTTAACCTTTAATTTAGCCAAGTGATTAATGATTCCATATTAAATTCCATCAAGTTACTGCCTACATATCTGAACACAAAATATTATAAATCCAAGATAAATAAAAGGTAGAGACCATTTCCCGACTCTAAGAGACTTGGCGGCCCTGTTTTGTTTGTACATAGTGATACCATCACAAAAAACAAGGAAGAATTTTCTCCAATTTATATTTTATCTAGTAATAGAATCATAATGGGAGAAGAAAGCTTTGATCATAAAGATATATTTCTTTGAGGCTTCCCAAAAAATAAGAATATAATTTTCATTTATTAAATGAGATTGGACAACATTATCCCTACCAGCTTTTATCTGTCTAAAAATACCAATTTGGGAATGATCATAAAGTCATCTACTCATATATTCTTCAGAAATTGAAAAAAGAAATCCAAAAAGCTGATCACCTTTTCAAACACCTCAGGTACAGTGAAATTAACCAATTTTATCTCCATTATTTAAAATGGAAATCCTTGAAGATGTAAGGATACTTCTGATAAGGTTGGTGAAGCCACTTCAGAAACCAAATATCCTAAGAACATCAAATAAAAATCTGCACTTATGGGTGTCAATGGCCTTGGAGATGTCAATTTTAAGGGAAAAGTTTCCTTACTTTGCTATCTTTTCCATCAGGTTGACACATTCTGATATAGTGAAAAGACAGATTTGAATGTTTCAGTCATATATAAATCTATACCGATTAGAAGATATGTTCTACTTGATTAAACCACCTAATCTGTTCATCATGGTTATAATAATATTTTTTTGGGTGGTGTTCTTAATTGCAACTGGCCTGAAGTCTTTAACATCAATTGAATTCTTATTCTCAGTAATCAGGGTAATGAAGTTATAGTTTAATATATAAGGAATGTAACCCTTAGTGAATAAATCCCTTACTGCACTAACCATGTCATCTTGCACAATATCCCAATAGAACATAAAAATATATATGGTGAAGCCATCTGGTCCAGCTATACATTTCATGTTAAGAGAGAAGAGGGCCTCCATGAATTCTTCCTCTGAGGGAACCTTTTTAAGAGAAAGATTTTGGTTCTCCTCAATTCAAGTGGAAATGTTATCAATGATCTCCTGTGTTTTCTCTATGCCGTCATATCAATAATGGACAATTAAGTAGTTCTCTAATACATTTGAAATCTCACTTTCAGAGGTGTAGAGAAAATCATCAACTCTAAGGGCCTTTAATATTTCCTTGATTCTTTTTTTCTTATGCATCCGGTGAAAAACTTTAGAGTTTGTATCACCATATTTCAGCAACTTTACTTTAAATTGATTATGATCTATCCTTTATTTGAAATTCAAAAGGTATAGGTAATAACAAGATAGGTTCACCTTCGTCATGGTTATCTATTATTTTGTAAATAGATCCTATTTCTAATTGGGTAATCATTCATAGATAGTTAATCACACAAGTTCATAGTTAGTTAAGTCATCTCTTGATAACTACTTATTTCACTCGTGGTTAACAAAACTAATTATGACACTTCATTATAGTTACATATCCAATAAATCATGACAAATTTATTCTATAATGAAAACTTTTTCTAGGTCACCAATATAACACACAGAAGAATAAAAACAAAAAAGGTAAATTAAAAAATAAAATTGTAATTAAAAAATAATAGTCTCTCACTAAAATACTTATTATTGATTTATTTTTCAAATTATATTTGTGTGGAATTCCATATATTTTTTAAAATAAACTCATAAAATTTATATTAACTAGGTATATTAATTTGAAACTTTATATAATTAAATAAAATAAAATTATAAAATCCAAAAGTAAGAATATATATTTTCTCAAAATATGTGTATATAAATATTTTAATATATAATTAAATAGTGTAAACTAAAATTTAGAAATAGAATTATAAAAATAATAGAAATATAAATTTATAAAAAATAAAAAAAATACAGGTCATTGAGAATTTTTTTTTCAAAAAAGGTTTCTAATGAATTAAAAAATATAAAAAATGGATAATGGTAATGATGTTTGGAAAATATCAATAAACACATATAATTTCTTCAAATTAATATTCAATAAGAAAAATGAATAAAATAATTTTTATTAGGGTTTTTCTTACACTTAAAATATAAAAATATACTAAATAGTGATATTCAATTATGGTCAAAATCCAAGTTATCATATATAATGTAACAAGTGAAAACATTTATTCAATCTACTTGGTAACCCCTAGCTATATTATTAATCATCTCACAATTGATCTTTATATGTCACTTAAGAAAGTATTAAATTAGAAATTGTTAAATAATATAGTGGTTGGGGAGGGTAGAACAAAGATTTTTTATCTTTTCCTAGTATCCGTAAATGATCTATCCTTATTATTATCAAATATAATAAATATACTTTTGGTGAATGAAGTGATAGATAGAGGGAAAAAATCTCCAAAAATATTCATTCACGGTCAGATCAAAAATTAATAGTGATATATAATAGTTTAGCTTAAGTTTTGTTGTCCCATCAATAGATAATGAAAATTTTCAATGTTTGACAATGTCTTTGTACAGACCATGATGTTTCATCATGAAGAACATGGTCTAAAATTCCTTAAGTTATTTGTGTGGGTCCTTACTATGAAGGCCACATAACTTCATGAGGAGGTGGATAATACTTTATCTTAGATAAAATGTGGTTGTTTCTTTTTTCTTTATATTGGATATAAAAGGCTGGGTACTATAAATAATGGGTTTTCAATTCATTTAGGGTCATATTTTTTCTATCCATTATACCTAAATTAAGATATCATTTTTTTGAAATTTAATTTCAATAAAGTTTTTATATGGGTAATATCTCCCACTTTTATTTTTCGAGTTTATATAGGTGGGACTGTGTGATTATTCTATTCAGATCTAAATTTAAAAACTCTTACTTGCATGTCTCAGTCATATAACCCTAGGTCTTAGTCTTTATTATGTGGTTGAGTTGACTAAAATTGCACCTCCTTCATTCCATTAACATTATTTTATGTAAAATTGTGTGGATGTGAAATTAAGATGGAAAAATGAAAAATGGGGAAAACCCATTGAACCTAAGGAACCAAGTGAATAACCCTAACCAATAAGCCACCCCTCTTGGATCCTAATCATATAATAAAAAATTATCTCAGTTTTTGGGGACATTAATAAGAAGGAAAAAAATAAATGAATAAAATTTATTAGGAAAAAATCTATGAATAATGGACGGATAAAGTTATGTTTTTTTATCTTTTTGAAAGAATAAATTTAATATGGTAAAGTGAAAACTAAATGAAATTCATAGAAAATTTCAAAAATAGATTAATTTATAATATAATTATTGGGAATTTTTTTGAAAATTACATCAAAATTTTATCATATTTTCATTGGGTGTCAAATAAATTATTTATTTTCACAATATTATCTATATTGGATTATAAAATCAATTCATCTTCAAATGAATCCAATAAATAAATGATAAAAATTTTATAAACGATAGTGTATTGGGTAAAATATGGGCTTCGATTTACAAGGGAATACTGAAAATAATTTCATAAAAGAAAAAAGTACTAGGGAAATCAATATAAATTTAGGTATGTTTTCATTGGTGTTTAGTAATCATCATTCTGAAGGGTTTTTGGATCGATCATTAATTAAATTATATTTTACTAATAAAAATATAGGGTATATGTGATCAAAATAGGATTTATCATCATATTTTTTTTGGAAACATACATGAATTTAGCAAAAACCATTGATAATATATTGGTTTGTGTCAAAATTTATAATCTAAACTCATCAATAAAAACAAAAGTGAAATTCAACTTGATTCCCTAATTTTTATCTATATTTTTAATACTAAAAATAAAAAACTATGGATTCTAATGAGTATTGAAATATAGATCATCTGAAAATATATAATCTATATGGCACCCCAGAAATATAATATTTTAGAGATTATTTTAATGAGCTAAAATTTGTATGAAATCATATTCACAAATGTTTGTATCAAGATTCATGTTACTAGAATTTATATACCATGAGTAGAAAACAAAGTCTACTCAGTGGATATTTTAATGATTATTATTTAATAACCAATGTCAAAATTTATTTTCAAATATACTTTTAAATAAACCACAGTACAAGACCTTCAAACAAATCTATTAACATCTTTTTTTAAAAATAATTTGTTTAAATACTTTAATAAATATTAAACACATGCATATATAGACTCTACTTATTTTGAGACACCGAAAAACTATAAACTCTAATTATTTTGAATCTCAGCTATGATATTCCATTCAAACCTCGAATGTTTCACTCCCATCCCCCCAATTCAACCACCATTAGCTCCCATAAACCACCCTTAACACCCTTCCACAAACCTCGATCACCATTCGTCCACAACATCTACCATTCTATCAATTATCCCCATTTTTTTAGTGCCAATATGATTTATTTGTATTTTTTAGTTAGAACTGTGATTTATTTTAGAGATCATAAGAGTTTAAAAATCCTATTTATTATTTATTATGGAATATTTCAATGATTATTTATTGAAATTTTTATTTTTATGTGTGTAGGTGATCTTTTTTGACTATTATTTACATTTATTTTAAAATAAATATTTATGTTTGTTAAATTAATAATTTTATTGAATTAATATTTTTCTAATTAATTGTTAAATTAATTTCTTTTATATTTTATGCAAATTAAAATATCTATTGTTATATTTGGATTTTATTTTTCAAAAAAAATATTATTTTTATATGTGTTTACATATTTATATGTTTTTATATATATGATAACATTAATTTATGATTAAAATATATATTTTTATATCTGTTAATTTTATATGTTAAAATGTTATACATTGTTTAAATTTATACGTGTTTATATATATTAAATTCATACTTTTTCTTTTTAGATTTATTTATTTTCATATTTTAATGATTGAAATTTTTATGTTAATATATTTTAAATTTAATGATTTATTAGCCTATATGTCTTTATTTATCCATATATTTATATATATATATATATATATTAAAACTATATGTTTTAGTTCATAATTATACAATTATAAATTTATAAATTCATATTTTTATAATTTTTAAAATTATACATTTTAGATTTATATGTTTATATGTTTATATTTTTTAAATTTATATAATTACTTGTTTAAATGTATTTATTTTAAAAAAATTATATTTATATGTGTTTTAAATTTAATTAATTTTAATTTAAATGATTGATTTTTTTGTATTTTTTTAATATCTTTTTCATTTATATATTTATGTGTGTATGTGTTTATATATATATATATAAGTTTCCATATATTTTATAACACTATATCTTTATATATATTATTATATGGTTATATATTTACATGATAAAATATTTTAACATATTTTAAATTTTAATTATTTTCTAAGGAAATTAATAGACCGTAATTAGAGAAATTACATAGAGAGAAAATGAAGAATTTTAGAAAGTTGTTGGATAATTTTTAAGATTGTCAAAATGGAACCTTAAGAATTGAGAAAATTATACATACATTAAGTGTTTGAATATGTGATAATTATGGTCTAATTAAATCAGTAATACTTATATTTTTCATATTTTTAATCATATCTATACACCTAATTTCATCCATGGATAAATATAAAATAATTCAAGACCAATTATTGATGAATATATTCAATATAAGATAGATGGTTTTCTTCATGAATTAATTCATGATTTTGGTGTTGAAATCATTAAAAATAGAAATTTTCGAATGGTTATTTAGATATTTTCAAAAACCATTATTTTTAGGAAGTATTAAATTTATTGTGTTATCAACAGTGTTGAGAATGGTTAACATAATAAAATGAAATTATTTTATTGAAAAAAATCACTAAATTTCTTTATATTCTAAAATATGTACATCAAAAAGGTAATAGTCTTGAAAATTCCATTTCTGATGAAAAAAATTAATATTTATTATTGTAATTAGTTATAATAAAATACCTTATTTATTTAATGTATGTGTTATATATAGTAATGAATAAAATAGTTTATTATATTATCCAAAAAAGGACATCATGATATAAAATGGATAACATATCCATTTCTATTTCATTCCCAAGGACATGAACTGAACCTCATGTTATTCCATTATGGTATCATATAATAATTCCTAATTTAAAGAATTTATTTTCAATTGAATTTGATGTTAAGAGTCTGGTATGAAAAAAAATAATTAATATTCTATGGAAACATATGTCAACCTCCCAATTCACCACAAATGGATGTGATTTTATAAAAAAATTCCAATTTTTGTAAATATATTTTGAAATCATAGAAAGGGATTATGATGTAAGGGAATGAATAAAGATCATATCCTCATTATCCAAAATAATTAATTCCATTTTATTTTTGAAATTTTCAACCTATCCCCACTATTTGTATTAATAAAAAACATGTTGTGATGATCTTCATGATTTTGTGAAAAACAAATACTAAAAATGATGATGATAGTCACCTTTCAACATTAATTAATTAATCAATAATTTTATGGGAGAAATGTGTTAAATTGATTTTTGCTTACAAGAAATGGTGTTTCTTTTTTCTTGTTATAGTGATGAACGAATCATATATAGTTATTGATTAATTAATCAATAACTATATATGATTCGTTCAATAATTATTTTAGTGTTCATGTATGTCATGTATGTGTAATCGGGCCACTAAAAATGTGAACTGCAACACCATGTCAAAAGTGGATAAATCTATAAATTAAAATATTCCAGATTCTAGATCAATATTAGAATAATAAAATAGATTTTCATGATAAAGGAACAAGTATTACTAGATCATAACACCAAAATATAATTGTGATACAATCCTTAATATTGGAGAAAGTTATCTTCAAAAATAGAAATAAATTATCAACGTAATATATATTTTTACATGCCTTTTAGGTCAAAAAGATAGAGTTCTTGGAAATATTTAATTTTGATGAAATGTTTTATAATGATTCATGAGATATTCCATAACTGTCAAAACATTATAAATCCTAAAATTTTGATGATTCAATCATTGATTTTATGATGAATGAATTGGAGGATCCTTTTTTATTATAGTTTGATTATTAAATGTTAATTTTTGAAAATCAATATTAGTTATCAAATGATGAAATAAAACATGAAGATGCTGGAGATGATAAAAAATGATCTATATGATGTATGTCCACTAAAATGATAATGTTTGAGATATATATACATATTCATATGATTCGTGAGAGATATATATATATATATATTAGGATATTATTGATAGTGTATATTTATTAATGCAAGTTTTCAACTTGTTTCTCATGTGTGTGATGAATTAATTTAATATATATAAACATGATATATATATATATATATTAGTTTATATATAATGTTGTATTAAATATTATATTATAAATGAAATAAATTAGTTTTATTAAATATAATGATGCATTCAATGAATCACATACAATAGAAAAAACATACAATGCATTATGAATAAGAGGATCCTCAGTCCTCGCCTGTATATGAGGTTGGGGTCCTCTCCTATTGTGGTTTTGTAGTACAATGTGTATGATCCTCTACTAAAATATATTCCTCGTGAAACTAATTTTATCAAATCTAAGAATCATCTAGCACCCCGTCAGATTATGTGTCTCCGAATAAATAATTGGTGCATCCATTGGCTAGTGTACTTCCTTAGAGGAAGAATTATTTTGTTCATGTTTCCTTATGATCTTCCTAAAAAACTCTCTATAAAAGGAAGATCAAAACATTTGTTTTTTTATGAATTCAAGGTCCTCTGTTTCATAGTATTATTTACATGTTGATTTGGTTTTCCTTACAATACATATTTTCATTAGATGATAATTGGAAAAATATGTCAGTGGTATAAAATCTGGGAACTGTATGAATTAAATGTTCTCTGATAAATGATTTTCAAGGAAAAATAAAAAAACAATACTTTTCAAAAATAGGTGGATGATTATTTACCCTTATGTGATCTATTTAAAGGTAATTTTGATTTTTCCATACATAGTTTTGTTACATAAAGGCCATGTCATTTCATAGATGGTTTCCCTAGGGGTAACCATACCCTTACATAGTCTTTTATGTAATGGTATATATGAATTTACCCATATGTGATACTGTTGCATATAAGGTCTATGTAAGGGTATCCTCTTTGTTACATTTATCTAGATGATTTTTGTAATGGTAGTGTCCTTACACAAAGGGGTTTACGTAATGGTCATTATCACTATACCCTTATAGGTAATGGTATTAGAGTTTTTCTTTAAAGATCATTTATGTTTAAATTTACATAATATATGAAATATTTTGAGCACCATTTTATAAGAGAGATATATAGAGGTAAATCCTTGAAATGAGGGACTTTGGGAAATGTAATATGTGTATTACCATTACAAAGTAGTTTAGAAATAATGATATGTAAATGTATAGTTCATATTACCTATAGTTATCCATCATAAAACACTATTTATCCATATGTAGTGTGTCTTTGTATGTGTGAAAGGGAGGATAACATTACATAGAATATGGTTTCTCATTATAGGTTAACCAAAAATTGATAAAAATTTTATTTTTAATATATTTAATGTTTTTAATGGTTTATTATTGTAACGTCCCGGTTCCAGAAGCCACCCAGAGGCGCCCCGTAACCGGTTGGTCACATGGCCACAAGCGCATTTCCCCAAATGCTAGAGGTCGCCGACTAGCAGCGAGGGCCTTTGGTGTGATAGTGGGGAAACTATGCCCTCGTCAGCAGAGTACACAGCGGAATAAGAATAAACATACAATAACGGAAGCAGTAATAACCAACAATATAACAACAGAAGACTAAATCAACAAACTAGAGCACATATGTATATATGAAATGATGCATGATACATAACTAGGAAAACAGCCAAACAAGTCACAATTCTGGAAAACACTACATTACCAAAACAAGTAAAAAATAAAAGTAAACAACTCCTCAGCATCGCGATCCAAAACGCGGTCCCATGCTCACCTGCTCCAAGCAATCAGGTTCTTGAAGTCAAAGGGCACTTTCCCTTGTCTATACCTACAACAACATAGTCTGCTTGGGCCCAAAAGCATGGGCCAAACAGGGTGAGAGATAAAATCCCAGTAGGCATTCACCCTAAGTTATGTGCCTAATATTTAGTGCGTATATGGAAGGTGAAAGTACAACAAGCAGTAAATAGCAAACGCAAGCAGAAGGCAGTAATAGTAAGCAGTAAAACAGGATGGTACATAGCAGAAATCAATCCACAACCAAACAATAGCAGTGAAACAAATAGCTACGAATCCAGAAACCCCCTGGGAAGTACTCACAGCCATCCCCTCTGGTCCTATCCAAGAAGTACCACAACCCTCTGGGCAGTTCACTCAGCCTAACCCCTCTAGCTTGGTCATACGAATTTAAGAGACTCTCTGGGGAATCTGACTCGGTCAATTCCCCTTATAGTCTTGGGTAGTCAGGGACTCTCTTGAGGAAGATCATGCGGTCTAACCCTCTTAGCCCCAAGGTCTAGAGACTCTCTGAGTAAGCTATCTCAGTAAATTCTTCCAATAGCCTCATGTATACCACAGACTCTCTGAGGAAGCTCACTCGGTCAATTCCCCCTCTAGCCTAGGAAGGTTCTTAAAGAAATTCAAAAAAATTAAGACTCTCTGAGGAAGCTTAATCGGTCTACCCTCCTGTAGTCTATAAAAATCCAAAACTCTCTGGGAGCTCACTTGGTCCATCCCCTCTAGTCTATAAGGTCTAAGACTCTCTGGGAAGCTCACTCAGTCTATCCCTTATAGTCTACAGCACCAGGTTCTCTCAGCCCCGTGCCAGTCTATCCATAAAAATGCTATAAGGGAAAAGTACACCTTTAGAGCTACTTGGCTAAGCAAAGCACACCTATAGAGATACTTAGCTAAACTGTCTACAAGGTAATAAGAATGCCATGAGTTTCACTTCAACCTATAACCGCAAGGCATGAAATAGGTGTAACAGCCAAAGGAAAACAAGACCCCAAGGTCAAAAACAGAATGAAGCAAGGAAAAATACATCCAAGCACGACCATTTATCCTCTAACATGGTCAAATTACCTCTACACAAGCATATAGGCAAGGCAATAAAACAGCAAGGGCAAAAAGGTAATCACGCAATACCCCATTCACAGGTATCGGAGGAAATTAGATCATAAAACTCAGAGATATTGAACGGTAAGGCACATACCACCTACCTTGATCTTAGGAGATCGATATAATTGAACCACAACAGATAATTATCCCTATAACTATGTAGATCTGAGAAAACACACAAAATGCTCAACCATAGATAACATGAGAAGGAGGAAGAATCCGAAAACAAGGCTCAAGCAGAGGGAAGAACTCACCGCTATGCTTCCAACACAATCAACCATGTTCAAATCGGAGAACGGATGGAGAGGCAGGAGCTCGGGAAAGATCTGGTCGTACGGGTTGCTCTCGAACAAACCAGACCAAGAAGAATAAGATTATTACGATTAGGTGTGACCCCGGTCCATTTAGTAAAAAATGAAAATTACACGAAGTGTATTTTTAAAATACACGACATGTAGTGTTTTTTCTGTACTCTTCCAAAATCGGCCTCCACGTCACCCTTACACACCGTGTGTGTGGCCCGGGAACGACCAGCACACGGCTTCGAGCTGGAGAAGAGTACACGGCGTGTACTTCGAAATTTTCCAGAAACACTATTTTTCTTAAAAACTCCAGAAAAAGGAAAATTGTACCTGAAACGAAGATCCGAGTTCTTAGAAACTTCCCCACTTAAATAAATTCATCCCCGAATTTCATTAGGTGGGTGTAGAAGAAGGATCCTCGAAAAACTCTGGCCACTGTGATTGAACCTCGGCCTCCCTCTCCCAAGTCTCATTCTGTACTCACCCATGATACTATAGAACTCGTACAAGAGGAACAGACCGGCCTCAGAGAACCTTCATACTGCGATTGACAATCCAGATGGGATGCTCTTCAAATGACACATCCGCTTCGAGCTCAACCTCCTCGGGTTGAAAGACATGAGACGAGTCTGAAAAGTAACATCAGAGCTGAGAGACGTGGAAGAAGTCATTCATATCCCAATACCTCTGAGGTAGCTTCAACCGATAGGCGACTGGACTAACTCTCTCCAAAACCTCAAACGGCCCGACATACCACGGTGAAAGCTTTACCTCTCTCGGAATCCTCTTGTGTCCCATCCTCGGTGAGACACGTAGGAAAACCTGATCTCCGACCTCGAACTACAAAGTTCGTCTCCGCTGATCAGCATAAGACTTCTATCGAGACTGTGCTATATCCATCCTCTTCTGAATCAACTCTATTTGCTCAGAGGTCTCTTGAACAAGACAAGGTCCCAGCAATGCTGCCTCTCCTTCCTCCAGCCAGTATAAGGGTGATCGACATGGCCTACTGTACAAAGCCTCATATGGTTCCATCTGAATGGTCGCCTGAAAACTATTGTTTTGGGAAAACTCCAAAAGAGGTATATGATTCTCCCAAGAACCACTGAAGTCTATAATTCAAGCTCAGAGCATATCATCAAGCACCTAGATTGTGCGCTCAGATTGGACATCAGTCTTGGGATGGTATGTTGTACTCAAAAGTAACTGGGTTCCCAAAGCCTTCTGAAGTCCCTGCCCGAACCAAGAGGTAAAGCGCACATCCCCATCTGAAACAATGGAGTGTGGAACTCCATGTAGACGTACAATATATCAAATGTACATTTGTCCCAGATCATCAACATTGAAGGTCTCCTTGATCGAAAAGAAGTGTGCTACCTTCGTAAGCCTGTCGACGACGACCCAAATAGAATCACTTCCACGAGGTGACCTCAGTAACCCGGTAATGAAGTCCGTCGCGACATCATTCCACTTCCACTCCAGAATGGGTAAGTGATGTAAAAGCCTTGTAGGTCGCTGATGCTCTGCTTTCACCTGCTAACAAGTAGAACATCTCATGTAAAAACCAGCAACATCTCTCTTCATACCTGGCCACCAATACTAGCGGTGTAGATCACGATACATCTTGGAGATGCTAGGATGAACTGCCCAAACTGAGGAATGGAAATCCCACATCAGCTCAACGCGTATGTATTCTGGCACCCATACGCATCCCTGGAAACACAAGATCTCATCCATGCCCACTATCCATCCAGGAAGAGGGTCCCCTCCTGACACACTCTCCCATAAGACCAAGGCCTCTGAGTCTGATAGCTACCTCATTCGTACCCAATCAAAAATTGCAGAGGTCACAACCACATATGAAAGGAAAGTATGTCCCTGCCTGTCATGTACCTCCAGATTCATCTTAGAGAACAGAGCCATAAGCTTCCACTCACTACTGGCCTTCTGAACTGCATGAATCTGAGTTTGTCTACTCAATGCATCTATTATTGTATTGCCCTTTCCCAGCGTATAGGCGAGCTCAAAGTCAAAGGACTGAAGATACTCGACCCACCTGTGTTGTCTCAGATTTGGATCACGCTGATTGAAGATATACTTGAGACTCTTATGGTCGGTGAAAACCACAATGTTCTCTCCCAGAAGATAGTGTCTCCAATAGAGTAAGGAATGAACAACAACTGCCAACTCTAGATCGTACATAGGGGAATTCCTCTCGTGTGGCCTCAACTACCGAGACCCATACGCAATGACTCCATCTCCTTTCTTGAGCACAGCTCCTAGCCCGATACATGAAGCATCACAGTAAACAGTGTAACCCTTTCCCGGCTCTGGAAATACTAGTATCAGTGCTGATGTCAACCTCCCTTTAAAATCCTGAAAGGCTAAATCAAAAGAATCTGACCATAAAAACTATTCCCTCTTCTTGGTCAGACATTTCAACGGTGCTTCTAGGTGTGAGAAGTCCTGAATCAAGCGTCTGTAGTATCCGACCATCCCTAGGAAACTCCACACCTCAAAGATGTTATTCGGATGCTCCTAGGAAACTACAGCTCTCACTATCTCTGGGTTCACAGATACTCCAGTCTCAGAGATAGCATGACCTAGGAAGTGAATTTGATCCATCCTAAAGTGGCACTTTGAGAGTTTAGCATAAAGTCGATGCTCTCTCAGTGTACTCAGAATGATCTCAAGATGTGTGGCATGGTCGTGTCGAGTGTGAGAGTACACCAAGATATCTTCCACAAAGACCATGAGAAAGGAGTCCAAGTACGGATGGAACACTCGGTTCATCAATGCCATGATGACTGCAGGCGCATTCGTAAGACCGACCAGCATGACTGTATACTCAAAAAGAACATACCTACTTCTGAAAGCTATCAGTGGTATATCTGATGGTCTAAAACACAAATGATGATAACCAGACAACAAGTTGATCTTCGAGAACACCCGGGCTCCTCGAATCTGATCAAAGAGGTCATTGATCCTCGGTAAGGGATATCGGTTCTTGACCGTCAACTGGTTTAGCTTCCGATAATCCACAGAAAGTCGAAGGTTATCGTCTGACTTCTTCAAAAATAGGACAGCCGAACCCCATGGAAAAGTACTGGGTCAGATGAAACCCTTTGCCTGTAACTCCTCCAACTTATTCTTGAGCTCCTGCAACTCAGGTGTAGCCATCCTATAAGGAGGAATGGACACTGGTGCCGCTCCTAGCACGAGCTCAATCAAGAATTCTACCTCACGCTCCGGAGGTAAACATGAAAAGTCCTCTAGAAATACATCCTTGAAACGATCCACCACTGGAGGATAGTCTAACTACGAAGTCCCCTGGTCATCCAGATAAAGACTGGAAATCTGGGCGGTAACTACCCCTATCCCATGATTCTCTAGTCCAGCTTTACCCACCTGGACATCCCACTCGCCTCTATGAAGGATGGATCCACCCTCTGGTGATATAGAACTCACCTGCGGTGATAGAAATCAACGACTGCCTTGAAAGGAACTAACCAATCCATTATGAGAATGAAGTCATAGCCCGTCATCTCTAGGACATAGAGGTCCCATAAGAAATGACACCCCACAACCTCAAGAGGGCACTCTCTGCACTGACGTACGCTAAATGTCCTCGTTCCCAAAGGTGTGTCAAGAGTCAAAAAGTCGGTAGACGAAAAGATATAGAGCCCAAGGCTCTCCAGAACCGCAAGAGAGATAAATCTATGGGAAGCACCAGTATCGAAAAGAACTGAAGATAACACTAAGGCTACTAATATTGTACCTCGAACTGTAGAAGGGTCGGGATCCTACTCCTGATAGGTCTGCTCCACGGCGAAAGACTGGCCTGCACTACATCCCTGCGCCCCTGGCTGACCACTCTGAGCTGATCTAGTCTACTGTCAATGATGACCTGGTGACTGACCACCACGGTCGCGACCTCCACCTCGACTTGAATGGCCAGAGGAACTCCAGTTCCCTGACTGGTGGGAAACTGGTGAATCATCTCCAGAACACGGGGTCATAGAGGAACCCCTACCACCGGTTGAAGGTGACAAGATGTGACAGAAGCGCTGAATATAGCCCAACTAGCCGCAAGACTGGCACTCCATCAGATCCCTCTGGAACTGAGGCCTAGTATGCCCACTCCTACCACACTTTTAGCATAAAACCTGGCTTCCAGAAGTCGCATCCCTCGAACCTCGATCTCCTCGAGAAGAGTCTCTATGACGCTTACTATAGTTATTAGGAGGAACACCAGCTCTAGATGATGAACCTCCCTAGTTCACTGCTCTAGTATCCCTCAGATTGCGCTCAGTGATCAGCTCCTGGTTGACGATAGAAAATATCGAAGTCAATTGGAAGATATTCACCAGGGAACAGATCTCCTGCCTGAGACCGTCCTCAAACTTCCTAGTAAAGAACAACTCATCACCTTCTAGGATCATTGTGAAACGCTGCAGCTCAGTGAAGCGAGATGAGTACTCCATAACAGAGAGAGTACCCTACTACAAACTCATAAACTCCCAGGCTCGATCGGCCCATAGGGTCTCCGGATAGAACTTGTCTTAGAAGGTGCACCAAAACTTGTCCCAAGACATATCCTGCTGACTCCCTGACCATGAGATCACCTCCCACCACCTCTTGGAGGTGTCCCAGAGCATATAAGTAGCCAGGTTTACCATTTTCTTCGGAGGGATCACTAGGTGCTCAAATATGGTCAGTGTGGCCTCTATCCATGACTCTGCATCCTGAGGTCCTCCATCCCCTATAAAAGTAGGAGGATGTTGCTACTGGAAAACTCGTGTCAACTCAACCATCGACGGGGCAGAAGGCGGCGCTCCCTGGAAGGTCTACATCATCCTTAGGAAGTCCTCCCTGAAATATGCCTTGGCGCCTGCAATGGGTATGACATCTCGTTCCAAGGCTGGATCGACTGGAGGATCGACAAGAAGTCCCTGATTAGCCATAACTGGCGCCTGATCACTGCCTGATGACAGACGTAAAACCAGAGGACGTCTCGAAGGCATATCTATGAAAGATCAAAAGTACACCTTAGATTATAAAAACAAGGAATGAGAAAACAAGAGTACAAAATAGGAACAGGGGAAGAAAAACACACAAGTTTACAAAACAAGACTACACAGCGTGTCTTCTAAAGCCACTGACATGGGTGTGTACCCCTTCCCTACAGGTCGCATAACACCTCAAACTACACGGAGTTTTGGCCAAACACACGGCGTGCACATGAATACTATTCCCCTACCCGAGTCTCTTTACACGGATAACTCACACGGTTCATATTAACCTCAGACTACACTACGTGTTCCCTAGGGACACGGTGTGTACTAGACACTGACATGGCATGTCGTGTTGTTAGTTAACTGATCGTCTACATGGTTGGACCTTACACGGTGTGTTCCGAACAAACATGGTGTGTATAGGAGAAGGTGACATCGTCCTTTGTTTTTTGTGACATGGTTGGGTACCTGGGAAAGACTAAACAGCGTTTTAAAAAAGAAACAGGACGTGTCTTAGAGAAGGTCACGTCGGCCCGTGTTGTTCGTGACACGGCCGGGTACCTGGACCGGACTACACGGTGTGTTCCAAAAGCAACACGACATGTCTTAGAGAAGGTCAAGCCGACCCATGTTGTTCGTGACATGGCCGGGTGCCTGGACAGGGCTACACTACATGTTCTTCACCCACACAGCGTGTTCTACTCGATCTTCCCCGACCCGTGTTGTTAGTGACACGGCCGGGAACAAGGCTCGACACTACACATCGGGTACATACCATACACGGCGTGTTCATAAAGTACATAGCGTGTTCATGAAGTTATATTCACAACACCGTGTTCCTACACACACATTCAGTAACACGGCCTAAAAACTACATAGCGTGTAACCAGAAAGTACACACTGTGTATTCTGGGTTTTTCGGGGCAGTAGCTCAGAAAATGCATAGAAGCCCAGAAACACGGAAAACAAGGCAAAGAGGATCCAAATTCTGATTCGTGAGGGCCCATACTCCCCGCGAATCAATTCTTGGAATCCACTACAGTCATGTAAAAGAGGAAAAAGGATCATGATCCACTAATTTCTGATTCAAGAGGGCCCATAACACATCAAGAATCAAAATTTGGCATTCATTTAAACAAATTATAACACAATCAATTCTCTAACAAGTAGCAGAGTTTCTATCAAGCATCTATCACAACAGCATGCATAATCTACACAACGTCTATCACAATAGCATGAAATCGTTAATGCGCCCTAAATGGCATGGCAAGAATGCATGGCATGTGAGTTATACAAGTTCATATATGATGCATGAGATGGCATACCCTCATCACCTTGGGTTGTGACAGAAATAGAACCATAATATCAAAACAATAACAGTACAAAGCATGTGAATCACTCTAAGTGAAATCGTATCATCCGTAAAATCTCAAAACCAGAAACTGCAATAAACGTGGTAGTTTGGCTATTCCCTGTACACGGGTTAGATACTCCCGTGCACAGCTTATTACCAAGTACCAAACCCATCCTATCCCTGGATAAAGTCTCCAAATAGTAATTCAAGAGAAAATAATTCCTCTAATACCACTTTGTGACGTCCTGGTTCTGAAAGACACCGAGAGGCGCCCCGTAACCGGTTGGTCACATGGCCTCAAGCACATTTCCCAAAAGGCGAGAGGATTCCAACTAGAAGTGAGGGCCTTGGGTGTGATAGTGGGGAAACTATGCCCTCATCGGTAGAGTACACAGTGGAAGAAGAATAACATACAATATCGAAAGTAGTAAAAACCAAAAATATAACAGTGGAAGACTAAATCAACAAACTGGAGCACATATGTATATATGAAATGATGCATGATACATAACTAGGAAAATAGCCAAACAAGTAACAATGTTTGAAAAGACTACATTACTAAAACAAGTACAAAATAAAAGTTAACATCTCCTCAGCATCACGAGCCAAAACTCGGTCCCATGCTCTCCTACTCCAAGCAATCAAGGTCCAGAAGTCGAAGGGATCTTTCCCTTGTCTATACCTGCAACAACATAGTCTGCTTGGGCCAAAAAACATGGCCCAAACAGGGTGTCAGATAAAATCCCAATAGGCATTCACCCGAATATCTGTGCCTAACAGTCAGTGAGTATATGCCAGGTAAAAGTACAACAAGCAGTAAACAGCAACAGCAACCAGAATGCAGAAAACAATAAGCAATAAAACAATATGATACATAGCAGCAATCAATCCACAACCAAACAACAGCAGTGAAAAAATAGCTAAGAAGCCGGAAACCCTCTAGTAAGTACTCACAGCCATCCCCTCTAGTCCTATCCAAGAAGTACCATAACCCTCTAAGCAGTGCACTCATCATAACCCCTCTATCTTGGTCATACGAATTTATGAGACTCTCTAGGGAATCTCACTCGTTCAATTCCCCTTATAGTCTAGGGTAGTTAGGGACTCTCTTAAGGAAGATCACGTGGTCTAACCCCCTTAGCCCCAAGGTCTAGAGACTCTCTGAGGAAGCTATCTTGGTCAATTCCTCCTATAGCCTCAGGTATACCACAGACTCTCGGAGAAATCTCACTCGGTCAACTCCCCCTCTAGTCTGGGAAGGTTCTTAAAGAAATTAAAAAAATGTAAGACTACCTGAGGAAGCTCACTCTGTCTACCCTCTTGTAGTCTATAAAAATCCAAGACTCTTTGGGAGCTTACTCGGTACATCCCCTGTAGTCTATAATGTCTAAAACACTCTGGGAAGCTCACTCGGTCTATCCCTTATATTCTACAGCACTAGGTTCTATCAACCCCATGCCAGTCTGTGCATAATAATGCTATAAGACTAAATTACACCTATATAGAGGCTTGGATAACCAAAGTACACCTATATAGCTACTTAGCTAAACAACCTACAAGTCAACAAGCATGTCATGAGTTTCACTTCAACCTATAACGGCAAGGCATGAAACAGGTGTAACAACCAAAGGCAAACAAGACCCGAGGGTCGTAAACAGAACGAAGCATGGAAAAATACATCCAAGCACAACCATTTATCCTCTAACATGGTCAAATTACCTCTACACAAGCATACATGCAAGGAAAGAAAACTACAAGGGAAAAAAGGTAGTCACGCAATACCCCATTCACAGGTATCGGTGGAAATTCACACATAAAACTCAGAGAATTTGAATGGTAAGGCACAAACCACCCACCTCGATCCTAGGAGATCAATATAATTGAACCACGATGGCTAATTCTCCCTAGAAAATCGTATATTTTAAGAAACACACAAAACGCTCAACCTTATAAAACTTTAGAAGGAGGAAGAATTGGAAAACAAGGCTCAAGCAGAAGGAAGAACTCACTGATTTTCTTCCAACGCAATCGACCATGGTCGAATCAAAGAACAGACAGAGAGGTGGGAGCTCAGGGAAGATCCGGCCGTACGGGTTGCTCTCAGACGAACCAGACCTAAAAGAAGAATATTAATTCGATTAGGCATGACCCCGGTACGTTTAGTAAAAAAATAAAAGTACACAGCGTGTATTTTTAAAGTACATGACGTGTTGTGGTTTTCCCGTACTCCGCCAAAATCGGCATCCACGTCATCCCTACACACCGTGTGTGTGGACCGGTCAAGGCCGACACACGGCTTCGAGCTAGAGAAGAGTACACGACATGTACACAAAAATTACATGACGTGTACTTCGAAATTTTCCAGAAACTCCATTTTTCTTAAAAACTCCAAAAAAAGGAAAAGCGTACCTGAAACGAAGATCCGGGTTCTTACAATTATCATTTTATAAATCATGTTAAAACTAATTTTTGGAAAATTTATCATATACTTATTTAATAAACTAATTAATTGATTATTTTTTATACTAAATTTAATTAATGTTTATGAAACATTTTTCCCATATATGAATGGTTATCATTTTAAAATAACTATTTCAAAATAAAATTCAATTCGATATAATGTAAAAATAACTTTTTTATTTATAATTTATATTTGGTGATTTATAAAGTGATTATAAATTATAAATTATATGATATTTAGATTATATAATATATTTATATAATATATATTAAATTATAAAATGTTTATAATTCATGAAGTATCACATATATTCTATTTAATGTAACACATAGAGGGATTCAATTGAAATTAAGATTCAATGATTATATTATTCCTAAACAATAAAATTTTATAATGTGTATTTAATTATTAATATTTCATAATTGCCTCATGGTTTGGAAAAATATAAATTATTTACCTATTTTTTATTTCCCGTGACATTCCTATTTAATGAATTATAAATATATTATGAATATTCTGTTTGAACATTTACATAAAAAATTACATCTAGTATAGAATATTTCATATCATATTGGGTCTGATATCCTAAATACTAGTTTTTATATACCTTAACCTCAGTTTTTTTTATTTATGATATTGGGAATAGTAGTTGGGAATAGTTTGTGCATATTACATGTTATAGTCTTCATGAATTAATTCCTCTCTTGACTAAATTCTCTCAGGGTAGATAGACTTTGGGTTGGAAAACCTTATTTTCTAGAGGATTTCATTGGATAGAAAGGAGAATGGGGTCCTCAATGTGAAATATTCTTTTAATTCAAGATTATGCAATGTTTTAAGGCCGGTTCCTTATAGTTGGTTTTATAGATCAGTTTAGATAACATTAGAAGATAATATATAGTTAAATTAATGTCCATAAATTAATTTATGGTAATAATAAAGTGATATAGAATTTATATATTACCATGTTGCTTCGCCTAAGATATTTCTTTGTTCAGAATGGTTTTCTATAGAGGAAATGGGGCATCTATATTGGGACGACATCCGGAGGATGAAAACCATAAAAATAACCAACCTGAGATGGTTGGATTCAGAACTAAATAGTTTGTTACAGTAATGGAACAATTGAATCAGGATATAAATGGTGGTGCCATCCATGCATGATATCTTCCAGATCAACCATAGAGGAATATGTTAGTAGTGGAGCATTTCATGAGGCAACATCCCTCATCATTTAGAGGATCATATGAACATGTGTTAACAGAAGTGTGGATTAAAGGGCTGGAGAATATTTTCGATGTTAAGGGGTGTTCAAAAAATCAAATGGATAGTCTCACTATATACTATTTTATAGGTGAAGCTGGTGAGTGGTGGTCAATTGTGAAAAATATCAGGGATAGTGAAGAGATTGATTCTCTTGATTGGGATGAATAAAAAGGTATGTTTCTCGAGAAATATTTTCCTAAGGTGGGTCGTCTTAGTTTGGAAAATCAATTCCTAGAATTGAGGCAGGAGGATGGCTCAGTGCCTACTTATGAAGCAAAATTCACGCGACTGTAAAGGTATGCTCCAAATTTCATTCGAGATCTTGATAGTAAAATCAACCGGTTTTACTCAGGATTTAAGCCAAAGTATCAAAGGGGGTTAGCTTCTCATGAGTTAAAAAGTAATGAAAAACTTGTTTGATGTGAAGAGAAGGAGGAAATGGAGTTTTCTGATGATAATGTGTTCTTGAAAAAACCATATAATAAGAAGTGAATGTGGTAAGAGAAAGGGAAAAACTCTTCAAAAAAGTCTGATGGTAAGAATCTTAAGTTTACAGTTTGTAAAAATTGTTGTAAAAATCAAACTAAGGAATATCTTTTAAATTATAGTAAGTGCAACCGATGTGCTAAAATGGGACATAAATCTCTTAATGGCACTAAGAAAGATCAGTTTTATGGTAAGAAAAAATCTGATTTACAATCACTAAAATGTTTTAAGTGTTATGAAATTGGTCATTATGAAAATGAGTGTCCAATAAAGAACTCAACTGAGGGAAAGCAACCAGAATACATGTAGAAAGGGGTGGTGAAGTCCTTTTCAACTACTTCAGTAGATGTTGGGCCATCAAATAAAGTAGTAATAGGTACTTTGTATGCTTGTTCCGATTATGCCAATGTGTTATTTTATTTGGGGTCTATACATTCATTCATTTCTATGAAGTTTTCTAGTAAATTCGGAATTCCATCTCAAGACATTAATCATAAACTTATGGTAAAAACATCTTGATGAAATGTTGAAACAAAAAGAAATTATAATAACTTTTGTGTCCTTGTGTGCTGAAAGAATCTACCAGAAAACCTTATTGATTTGCCTCTAGTGGAGTATGATGTTATTTTGGGTATGGATTGGCTTTCTGTTTATCATGAAAATATTGATAGTAGAGATAAAGAGGTTTCTATTTAGAAATAATATTAGGTTGTGTATAATTATGAACCCATACTTTTGATAACATATCTGGAAGCTGAGAAACTAGTAAAATATGGAAATGAATGTCACCTTGCGCATATTATTGAAAATAAAAGAACTATTCAGATTAATTATGTGTCAATGGTAAATGAGTTCCTTAATATTTTTCCTGATGATTTGTCTGGTATTATACCTGATTGGGAAGTTTCTTTACTGTTGACTTATTTCCTGATGCTAAGCCAATTTCAAAACCCCCTTATCGAATGGCTCAAATTGAACGTTTAGAGTTAAATAAGACACTGAAGGAAATATTAGATAATGGTTTCATTTGACCTACCACATCACCATGGGGTGATTTGTATAGTTTTTTAAAAAGAAATATGGTTTAATGAGACTTTTCATTGATTATAGAGCATTGAATAATATCACTGTTAAGAAAAAGTATCCTTTGCATTATATCAATGATTTGTTTGATTGGATCTAGGGAGTTTAGTATTTTTATTTGATCTAATTGAGGTCTGGGTACCATCCGTTGAAATTAATGGAAGTAGAAATTCCAAAGACTATATTTCATACAAAATATGGAAATTATGAATTTGTAGTTATTCCTTTTGGTTTAACCAATGCACCTATTGTATTCATGTATCTTATAAATATAATTTGTCATGAGTTCTTGGATAATTTTGTGTCTGTGTACATTGATGATTTTTTGGTTTATTATAAAAGTAAAGTGGAGCATGAAAGTCATCTGAGGGTTGTCTTTCAAACCTTAATTAGAAATAAACTATTTGGGAAATTCAGCAAGTTTGAGTTTTGGTTACAAAAAATATATTTCCTTGGTCACGTTGTTTCAAAAAATGGTATAACTATTGATCTTGATAAAAAAAAGTTGTTGAGGAATGGATAAGAAGCACAAATATAACTGACATCCATAGTTTTCTTCATTTGGAAAGTTATTACATGAGGTTTTTTAAAACATTTCACGGTTATCTAGTCTAATGACTAAGTTAAATCGAAATTGTGTTAAGTTAATTTAGACAAAAAAATGTGATAATTGTTTTTAGGAATTGAAGAAACGATTGGTGAATGCTCTAGTTTTTTCACTACCATCCAGAAATGGTGAATTTTTTATTTACAGTGATACATAATTGAAAGGGAATGGTTGTTTCATTATGAATAATGATCATGCAATTGCTTATGCATCAAGTCAGGGTAAACAAAATGAGTTAAATTTCCTTACACATGATTTGGAATTAGCTGATGTTGTTTCTACTTTAGAAATTTGGAGGGTTCATTTGTATGGAGTAGAATGTGAAATATATACTAACCACAAATTTTTGAAGTATATATTCACTCCGAAAGAATAGATCATGAGACAAAGGAGACGGTTGGAATTAATAAAGGATTATGATTGCACGATCCTTTACCTTCTAGGAAAATAAAATAAAGTGGATGGTGCTTTGAGTTGAAAAAATAATGCTTCATTAACCATACTACATTTGGAACGAGATAAATTGGATTTTGATTCGATGAACATTGGAATAAAAGTATTTGGTGCATGAAATTATTCTATTTTGTTTCAGGTGTCATTGAAATCATCTCTATCAGCAAGAATAAGGAAAGTGCAGAAGGAAGATAGTGAGTAGTAGAAAAAGGTAGAGTTGGTTCAGAAGGGTAATTTTCTTGAATTTAACATTGATAATTATTGTGTTTTGAGGTTTGGGAGAAGATTATCCATGGAATTTGATTCATAGTTGATGAATTTGTTGTTATTTGAAGCTCATAGTTACCCATTTTTAGTTTATCTTGGTAGTACTAAGATGTATAGAGTTATTTGAGAGTATTACTGGTGGGATCGAATTAAAAGAGATATTGCTGACTTTACTGTGAAGTGTTTGACTTGTCAACTAGTTAAAGTAGAGCGGATGTTTCCAAAAAGGATACTTCAGTCTTTACCGGTGCTAGAGTGGAAATGGGAAAATATATCCAAGTACTTCGTTGTGGGATTACAGAAGAAATCTTGAGGTAATAATCCAATCTGGGTTATTATTGATCGATTGACTAAATATTCTCATTTATTTACTATTCGAGATACTTTGTCTCTAGATATACTTTCTTAGTTTTATGTTAGTGAGATAGTTTGGTTGCATGGTGTTTCCATCTCCACTATATCTGATCATGGTCCTAGTTTTACTTCTATCTTTTAGAAAGGCCATCAGAAGTCTTTGGGTACTGAATTAAATTTTAGTACAGCTTATCATCTGCAATCAGATGGTAAATCAGAATGAACAATTTAGACCTCAAAGGATATTCTATGTGATTTTTCACTAGATTACCAGGGAAGTTGGGACAAACATCTTTCTTTGGTTGAATTTTCATATAATAACATATTTCATTCCAGTATACAGATGTCTCAATTTGAGGAATTATATGGGAAGCGGTGTCGATCTCCCGCTTTTTGGGATGAAGTAGGTGAAAGGAAGATGATGAGACTAGAATTGGATAAAGAGATGGTAGAAAAAGTTCAGTTGATTCAGAAGTACATGATAACAGCTCAGAGTAGGCAGAAAATTTATGTGGATAATCAGAGGAAGGATCTTTTTTTTGAAGTAGGTGATCATATCTTTCTCATCGTTTCTCTGTGGAAAAGGGTGATGTGTTTTGGTAAAAAGGAAACATTGAGTCTGAGGTTTATTGGACCTTATCAAATCCTAGAGAAAATTGGATCAGTTGTATAAAGAGTGGACTTGCCTCTATATTTATCCTAGGAACACTATGAATTTCATGTTTCAATGTTCATAAAGTATATTCCATATCCTTGTCATTTTTTATGTCCAGAGGTAGTTCAGTTGGATGAGAATCTCTCTTATGAAAAACAGCCAGTCCAGATTCTTGACCAAAGAGATAATGTCTTACAAAATAAGGTAATTCACTTGGTAATGGATTTTCAGAAAACCCAAATGGTTGAAGAGGAAATATGGTAATCTAAAAATTATTTGAGGGGTAAATACCCTCATTTATTCTATAAGTAAATAAAATTGCGAGGACACAATTTCCAAAAGAGGGGAAGGATGTAACATCTCAGGTAAATAAATAAATATTAAATTTTCTTTTTAATTAATATTTTGTGAATTGAATATTAATTTTACCTTAAAGGGGTTTCTATGTTCGATGGTGTACCTGATATGCAACAATAGGTTTCTTTGAAATCTTAGGTTGAACAACAATAATATAATATTTTTATTCTAAATGATAGTTAACGCATAGTTGTTGTATTGGAAGGAATGAACAGAACTAATTAAAATATGATTATACAAGTTTTTTAAATGTTTTTATATTTATCCAATAAAAGATATATTCTTAAAATTTGAATGAATCTAATTTTAATAAAAATTTACTTTAAAAGGCCAATTTTCCGCATGTTGATGGTGAACCCTTCTTAAATATTTTTTTTGTCACTTTTGTATGTTATATTTGACAAATAATATTATTTTTCAAAATCAAGACATCAAAATATAATTTGGATGAAATTTTGGTATTTTTCTGACAATATTCATTTTTTTAATGAATTGTGCAAATACTGTACTTTAATTCAAAACTTCATTTTATGATAATTTATTTATAGGGATATATTATCTTTTTAATTGGTTTTAAAGTTAATTTGATTATCTTTTTACCATTTAATCCAATTTTGGTCATTGGAATTTATTTTACTTTGAAATTGGACATAAACAAGTGTCAATCTTTTGATAGTTATTATTTCATTAAAACATATCTTTTGTTTTGACAACAGGAATTAATTTTTAATTAATTTTTTTAATTATTTGTTTTAAATTCGGAAAAATGGATTCCATATTTGGAATCATGAGGTCCAAATTGTATAAATAGGTAACTTTTTTTAGACATTTGGAATATTTATATTAGTAAATATTCTATTTACCGGGGTTAAAGGGTAAATCTAGTAAATAAGGGCAATCAAATATTACTATAATAATATAAAATTACCCTAACATATGTCATAATGCTATTGGTTGATACACATCCTACCATGTGAATATTTGGTTCAATTTTCATACCTCATGGGGCCACTTGGGAGTGTTAATGACAATTTATTTTAATTTACTTAAAGTAAAGACAAAAATGACATAAACAAATACCTTTTAGTAAATTAATTTTTATATAGGATTATATAAGTTATCTTTTATACTATAAATATTATTTAGAAATATAAAAATATTTCCTACATCATGGTATTTTTTTATAATTTTTAGTCATCAAACAAATTAAATTATTTATGACACAATAATGATGCAGTGTTTACCTCATTAATAAAATATTTAAATAAATAAGATTATAAAGATTAAAATAATATCAAAATATGTACAATTCTAATTGAATGATTTTATTTCTAGCATGCTTCATCTTATCTTAGACTTTAATATGTTTTGGAAATTTAGAAACTGAAAATCATTATGTAATAAAATAATATTTTCACACCTTCTTAAAGAGCCCCTCCCCCCTTATAAAAATCCATCACCTCTAACCCATTACTCACACCTCTCAAGAGCCTTGTCTCATCCAAAAACTACCCAATTAATCCCCATAATCCCTCAATTCCTCATAGAATCTTTAACTTAGCCATAAGGCACTTCAAAAAACCCTTTTGGTTCAAACCAAAGGTTGTTACCTGATTTAAAGGTAACATCTTCACTTATGTTCTTTTGTATTATTTTACATCTCCAACCCCCAGAACACTTTTTATTCTTCCTTTTTATAAAAAAAATAGTATCCTCAATATACTAGGATGTTATTATAAGAATTAATAAAACTACACATAAACACACCTCCATCTAATGGTTGAAGAACATATTGTTTCTGTGGATGAAAAACTAATTCCTCATGAAACGACGATTGATCAATAATCTCTGACCGCCTCTCATGGTGGCCATCATGATGGCACTGTATTTATATATGATATATATTATGTTTTTTTTTCTTTATGCTTCTTTATTTTCCATTAATATAATTCCTTTATGTTTTCCATTATGGGTAAACGCGATAATTTCAATTGAGGATGGGCAGACTACCACCCCCTCAAAGTCATATGACTCATTAATGCCATATGTGGGACTTATAAAGGATGGATTTAATGATATTAAATTGGATATAATACTGGAATAATAATATATCTATGTATCATTATTTTTTAATTCCATTAAAATAAGAAATAGAAATGAATGTAGTGTTCATGCGTACGTACGACTTACCGTCTCCATGAACGGTGAATTTCATTTCTTATCTCAAAATTTTATGTACTATTATAAATCGATACATATACTGGATATATATTATATATATTATATCTAAATAATGAATATAATTATAGAGATAATGGATATTTGACCACATGAACAACATGTAATTACAAGAAGTTCATTGTTTACTCAATTACCAAATATTGAAAAAAATACCGTTATTAACTAAAATGATTACATAATGTTTATAAAATTGTAACAAGTGATATAGAAGGAATAATAAACTTGGAAAATGATCATAATAAATTAGAAATTATCTTTAGTTTATTATTCAGGAGACTAATGAACAAAATGGCCAAATCAGACACGAGGTATGGGAGGTCATCACAATCTCCTTTCATTGAGGCATATTTTGTTTTAATACATGAAATTCATTTATACATTGTATAAACACCATTTAAATTTCATTTATTTCAAAGGGAATATTTTTCTATGAGTAATTTTACTAAATGACAAAAAGAATGTTTGTTTTTAACATATGTGGTGACAATGACCTTTCCGCTGCTGTAATTATTATTTGATCTTTTTCTTCCTTAACAAGCCATAATATTTTTAAAATAAAAATAAATACGATATACTATTTTATGTATTATGGTATTGAAATTAGTTTTCAGATTTATTATTTCAATATCATGCTCAACATCATGAAAAGATATTTTGTGATTGTAATTTGGGAATGTTTTCTCTCTTTTATTCTTATGGTATTTGTTATGATTATATTATGGTCCTTAGTAATTGTTTACATATACGGGTGGTTCCATCATAAACCTAGGGAGGGTGAGCCCGATATATCTCTCCAATGCATTGGGTAACATGATGGAGTTAAACATGAATGTTTCTCCTAAGATATTTAGGGAATATACTGTGATGGATTTTCAAATGTAACTCCCTACGTAACTGTGATAGATACAATGTAAGTATGATATGGATGCCACAAGTTACCTTTATGATTTATGATTTCTAGGTGCTATTCACAAATCATTTGATTTCATGAGGCATGTTAAAGATCTTATGTTATGTTTGTAATGATGAACTAATTTTTTCTTTATTTTTTTTAAAACCCTTATTGATATTTTTTTGCTTATCCCATGTTTTGATATGTTATTCAAAGGAATTATAGATGAATAGTGTCAAGGATGGGATCAAGGAAAAGTGATTCTATCTAAACCATGGAACTAGACATGAATCTTTTTTTCAAGAATTTTTTTTTGTGAGAAAAATGGAAACTGAGTGGAAGTGTCTGATTTGAAAAACATTAGATGTAATGTAATAGTTATGGCCTAATTAAATAATACTCTAATCCTAAAAAGATTGTCAATGTGAATTATTCATTTAATTCAATATTATGTAATGTTTCAAGGCTGAGTCCTTATATAATAATTTTAGAGAAAAACAAATATGTAATCATTTAAGATCACTCATCACTAAAAAGGTTGATAAAATTAAAATGATGATTTTGGGAACCACATATGATAGAGATATTCTATATTTAAAATATTGAAAATCTTGGTGACAGTTATATAAAAAGGAAAAATTATTAGAGACAATTATGGAGAATAATCAATTGTTGAATATAATTTTGAAGAAAATAGAATTATAAAATTATAATAATAAATAATCTTATTAATCGTATTCTGAAGATAAGATTATTGTGTATCAAAGATAAAGAAATACTAGGATCCTACAACATCCATTATTGTATAAGCTTGAGACAAAGATGAGTAGAGGAAATTCGAACCCGTTGTGAACTCTTTTATTCTTGGGTTGAATGTTTGAACAAAAAATGAGGGGCTTGTAGATTTTAAAACGTAATGGGATCTCAGTGAGCTTTCATATATTGTGAAGATGATCTTTTTAAGATATATGATGCTAAAATATAATAAATTCTATGTTATAAGTATTAATCATTCATAATTTGATTATATTAAAAGAATCTATTGGGATAAGGGTGATATCATATTTTATTATAAATAAGTATCTAATGTTTTTTATTAATCTAATTTAAGTAGACCATGATATAAAAAGATTCTATATACATGATGTGAAACTATATATCATTTTTGATTCAGTTTATGCAAGGATATAACTGTGTGAAGTTTTGATTATCTATTTAAGTAGTTTTTTGATGCCCTGTGAGAAGTAGTAGTTGTATGTGTTGTGAAATTTTCTATGGGTGTGGGAAACAATATCCATTATAGTCAAAGATTAATTATAGTACATAATCCTCAATTGGGGAAAATAATCAATCAATTCCAAGAGTAGGTAATTCCAGATATTCTTAGTAAATAATGACTTATCTCTTTATATTCATTAGATATATTACATGTGTTAAGATATCTGTGTAAAATGAAAAACTGACCCAACTATCTTAATTGGAAATTTATGTTCATAAAAAATAGGGTTAAGGATATAAATGAAGATATGAGAATTGGTAAAAGTAGTCAATATTTTGTCCATCGATTCCCAAAGATGTCTTCACCCATCCTAAGGGGAATTTCAACTATTTTCAAATCCATGGTTTCTTTTGGTCGGATATAATTTTATCATACCTAGTCTTTTTATAATAAATTAATGATGTATATATTTGAGATATTTAACTAACATACTCACATGTGTAAATCCATTTTTATTAATGTTAATGTTGAATTCAATGTGTCATCCAAGGAAATTAAAAACATAGAGAAATTAGGTAAAGAGAGTGAGGGAAATATCAAAGAATATATAATAATGTAAACAACTTGAAAGTAGTTAGAATAGAATTTTTTCAATAAAAATTTGTGAGAATTTCTTCTCATATGAATCATGATCAAAATTTTCTGAATTTAAACATTGTGTAGAAGAAAAATAAAAAAGTTTTTTTTTACTCTCGAAATAAGTTCTATCATAAAATATCCCACATTGAATTTATTTCATATATACTAGCATATATTAAGTGACTACATAATGCATAGTCATATCTAGAGTAAGAGGCCAATTCACATAATGATGCATTAGTTAAAAATAGGGTAAATGTACCCCTCCCTCAAGACCAATAAAAGATAAATATGAATCTATTCTAATTTTTTATTATATATATTTCTATTTATTTATGAATAATTGCAAAGAGTTTCCATTGATAATTTTTTTATTGAAGAAATGATATGTGAATTTTAGAGAATACATATAATTTCTATGAATAATAAAAAGGCTGAGATAGATGTGACGGAGACGGAGAACACAATGATATAGATGGAAATTTCATTATTTTAAAAAATCCAAATTCATGATGAAAAAAATTATAACATAAAGAGATATTGGGAAATGATTAAATTAGTTGATGATGAAATAAATTCCCAAAATGTGATATTTTTTGAAATTGAATTTCTGTTGTAGAATCTAGATTCCTCCCAAACTGGACCTTCCAAAATAACTGCGTAGAAAATTATGTACACTCTTGTTTAAGATATATTTTCACAATTAAATGGAATTTTTGAATAGTGTTAAATAATGACTATGATCTTCTCGAAAATCCTCCATCTCATTCTAATAAAAATGGTATCACTCTACTAAAATAGTGTTGTTAGTACTAAATATTTTTTTAAATATAGTTCATGGTAGAATTTATCTTCTTGGAAAATTCTGATGTTTTTTGGGGTAAACCCTAAAATATTTTAGAAGTTGATATAAGAAAGAGTTTTAATAGTATATCCACAAATAAAAATAAAATAATTTTTGAAATAATCTAGAAAACATTAAAATTAGGATATAATAAGCATAAAAGAAGAAGGAGGATTGTGGCACACTTCTCGTTTTCCTAGAGGTTTGGGAATTTTTACATTGATTATTGGCATAATATTATAACTCATAGAAGTGGTAGAATGTCGGCATCAATGGGATGTAGAGAAAAATATAAAAAGATACTTTTTATACATGATTCGTACAATGTAAAGAGTGTGTCTATAAGAAATATATTTTAATTAAATTTGAACTTATGTGGGTACTAGAAACTACATGGTCACCCAAATAATGAAGGATGGTATATTAAAACTAGACACAATAGTTATAATGATTTTGAGATGTGCAAATGATAATATGTGATATAATAACATTAAGTTATGATTTCTTTAGATTTAAATAAATAAAGAATACAACATTCTAGATACCTCCCAAGATGTCAGAGAACATTTCAAAGAAGTATATCACACAAAATAGAAAAAGATTATTTTATTATAGAAATATATTTTAGACCATTTACTATTTTAATAAATAAATGGAAATAAAATCTAAAAGAAGAATGATATAACCATAAAGGGAGTCAGTTCATGAATGGCATAATATAATTGGTGTGGGTGCTGACACTCCTTGTGGAGAGATTGAGTGGTTTCCTAAGAATGGTAAATCGAGGACTAAAGTGAATGGGACTGGAATGTGTATAAATATAGGATGTATTATAGAGATTTTCATAGAATTTAAATTGGTTCAAAAGGATCCTGAAATAGATAAGGAAAAATAATTTGTGGTACCATGTTCCAAATAAAACTTTCTAAAGGATAGATCAACATCTATGAAAAATTCTGAATTTGAGAAGAAATATTTCTTATTTATATAACATGTTTGGCTGGAAAAGGTAAAGAATATGAAACAATATGAGTAGTGTGAAGAATATATAGTTTCTCAAATGAAAAATATACCTCTATAAAATATTATAACTATGAATGAAGAGAAGCACATATTTCCTGAATATGAAAAAATTTGTAAAGTGAATAACGAACAAACAATGAATGTGGTAAGAAATTTAAAGGAATCAAAAACACTCATTTTGTTTTAGGATAATGACTCAACACCATTATTATAAATTAATGACTATTAAAGACTACCCGTATTCATATGTCTTGGTAGTTTCTCATTGAAAAGTGAATTAACGGAGAATCTAGGAGAAAATTAATCAAACTTGGTGAACTAAAATTTAGATTGGTAATAGGAATCAAATGGTATCAAATTCTCGGAACATATTTTTGGATGAAATTTTTTATAGTGAAGGATAATGGAATGAATCAAATGATGGGGAGAAAAAAAGGAGTAGATCTTCTAGTGAATAATTTATTTTATCATATTTGGAAATCGTGAAATACTATAAAATTCAATAGTATGAGGTATAGTTTTATCACATCACACTTTTTCTTAGTTTTGTATTTATGTAATTAGTAATGGATTGATTATAAAAAAAGGTAGGGTAATATAAAATAATCCTAGATTTTTTGTTCTGTTTAGTGTAGTTGAGTGTAGGTTTAAACACAATTTTTTAAATATGATTGTATTTGTCAAAATTATGTACATTTTTTGTTGGAACTACATTGAAAAATATTTACTGAAATATCTAATTATTTGGTAAACTCTATCTTGTTTTCTAAACTATGTTTTCCCATATAGACTTACAGGTTACTTAATTAAGGATTTTTTCTAAATTATTTTGTGATTTCATCCATCTCTTAATTGGAATGGGTTAAATCTATCAAGAAAATGGAAGATCCTGAAAATAAGAAGAAACCAATGGGAGAATTTGTTGGATGTTAAGGGATTAGATATTCCTCTCTACCATTTTAGAGATCAATAAGGGGGGAATTTATAACCTAAATTGGAGAATACCCAAGATTTATCTTTGGATTTATTTTTAGTAATGGGGATTTGGATGATATTTATGTGGTTCTAAATGTGGTTTTGGAAATAAATCTAGAGGAGAATATTGAAGTTCCCAAGGATTATTATGGTTTTATTTGTAGTCAATGTTTTTCAATAATATTACTAATATACTTGTATATACGATGGGCGATGTAATTTGGATAAACCCAAGATTCTGTTATATTTTCAAGTGGAGTTTCCTATGATATAAAAGGTGTATTGAGATGAAAGATATTGTATGTTAACCACAACTAAAATAAAATGATTTCATGACCTGGTATTAATGGAAACCAAATTATATTTATAGAATGAATTTTTCCAGTATAGTCTAAAATGGGTTGTTGAAGTATGAGTGTATATAGATAAATGGGTAGATTGAATATTTTTCCTTGATTTCAGAAAAAATGGCTGTAATATTTTAGACAATACACCATGATGTGTTATTACATATGTATATTGATATTGTTATGGAATAACAATTAGATTATGTTTTATTGATGATGATTTTGGATCTGGGATAATGAATCTAGTTAGATTAGTTAAAATAAACACACAAGAGTTCTTAATATGATGTAAGATCATGGGAATAGATTTATAGATTTCAAGGGTTTAATAAATTACCAATGAATTTTGCACTCATTTGATTAGGGTTCAAGGTTCATAGAAGTAAATCAATGTTAATTTTGAAGATCTATGGAATTTTTCGTAATGGAAAAAATATTAAATTCTATACATTTGGGTTATTTATAAGTTTTGTGTATAATTTAACTACATGAGAAAGAAAAAATTTAGAAAATTTATGTATTACGTATGATTCATGCCAAACATTCAGATGATTCATTTGGACACTACATAAGTGTGTTTTGGGAACGGTTTTTGAGTCATTAGATATCTTTTTATGTATCAATGATTTTTTATTAATCAATATCTAATACAAGAGGATACATATGTGACAATGGAACTTTTACATGTTCGATTCGAGTTTTGTATAAGTGTCATCATGAATTGAATATAATTCATGATTCCCTGTGTATTTTTTATTTTTAAGACTTGTGTATAAATAGTTATGATGATAAAAAAGTGTCAACTGAATCTATTTATGGTTCCTAAAAATGGCGCATATATATAGTTCAACACTTAGTGAAAATTTAAGAGATTTTTTGGATGAGAATATATGTTTCCAGATTCAATTTCTAAAGAATAAAATAGGTAATATTATGGATGAAATAATAATACTGTATCATTAAATCATAATATAAATTTGATACTATCCATAATTTTTGAGAAACTAATCTTAAAGTTGAGAAAATTATTATGATGGCAATATAGATTTTTAGAGTCTTTTCAAGTTTGATAAAATAGTTCTTTCAAATTTAATTAATTCAAATGAAATGTTATCTGATGAGGATTGTGTTTTTCAATCAAGATCAAATCATTATTAATTCTTGATGTTCCATGACTCAACATTTGTTTTGAATAAGACAGTAGGATAAGAACACTAATATTTATATAATTATATTCAAATGAGAAATTCTTAAAATACACATTGGGAATCAAAAAAATATATTAAGACTCAAGAAATGATGTGAGATGTTCCATATATCCCAATGAATGTTATCATTCATTTTGGTGATGAGATTGTCAAACTATATAGTTCTACAATGATCTGGCTATATGATATAAATCAATATACAAATATAAATACTTTTAATCTATAGGATGATGAGTTCTGTCACAAATGTTTGGGCTTTATATTTTTATATAGGAATGAAAAATGTTTGCATACAAGTTATTTTATGTTGATGAAAAGGAATGTATGTGCTAAATTATTTCTGTAAGAAGGATCTACAATATTTTTTCCCAATGATAAATTTAAAATATATAAAAATAATGGTCACTTATATCATATAACACGAGACAATAGTGGATTGAAAAAGGAATATTAGATCATCTGAGATCACCCTTGTATGAAAAAATTGAAAAAAAATAAAAGAATCCTCTTGGGTACCAAATATAATGGATATAATCAATATTTAAAATACAGAAAATGCCGGTGTGCTTTATGCTAACATAAAATAGGGAGAGTGGATACAATAGAGAATGACTGATATGTGTAGCTGACTGTGGAGATCATAATATTCTCAAATGAGAAGAATATTATGAGGATATCAATAATATTATAAAGAGAATAAAATCTAGGTGTTAATGAAGAAAAATAAAGAGTATCCTATAAAACCCTTTTTGTAGTTGTTTTCGAAGAAGAATAATAAAAAAATTAACCTCTTGTGCACTTTTTTATTATTGTTTTTTATCATCTTAGAAAATGATGATTTGATGGATTTAAAAATACCACAAGAGATCAGTTAATTGAGAATAACAAGGGATTTTAGCTATTTAATAGCTATCAAGTTTTTCTATAATGGAGACTCATCCATATATTTTATTACTAAATAATTTATTATCATTTAAAGACTCGTTTTTTTGAATAATTATATCATATTTGAGGATACAAATTTTTTTTCAAATGTTTGTATTTAATTATTCATGAGATACATATAGAAAACATGTATCCTAATGGTGGGAATCTGTGAATCATATGTGACGTAGGGTATGCAAGGAAAAAAATTAATTATGTTCTAATTATAGTGTGAATTTGTTTTTGTAAATCCTATGAGAAGGAAATAGTTGTATGCATATAATGATTTTTCTTAGGTGTATAAAACACATAATTGTAGTAATAAATTGATTATCTAATAGAATCATAGATTGGTGATAATAAAAAAGTCAATCCAATGAGTATGTATCTCTAACTAAACCCAATAAATATTGTTTGATCTCTTTATTTTCAATAATTTTATTTCATGTCGGTATACTTCTTGGTTAAATATAAAATTGATCAAAAAATGTAACCATGAATTTAGGTTCATAACAAAATGGGGTTACTGATTTAAAATAAGATTTGTAATTGGAAAAAATTAGTCAATAAGTTATTCATTCCCACTCCATAGATTCTAAAAAACAAATGGGAATTTCATAGTTATTATATTATATAATTTTCAAATGAGTATTCATACATAGATAATCTAACTCCCCTTGACAATATCATAATGGGTTCGACCGTCGCTTCAAATATATTAATTATTTCGTTCATGGTAAATTAAAATTAGTATGAAAATTCTTCACAAATACTAGGTGGAGAACACATGGTAGGTTCCACCTACAATTAATATTTTTTCATGTTTTCGTACAATTACACAAAAAAAATTAAATTAAAAGCAAGAATATTATAAAAGAGAAATTAAATTTAAAATAAAAGAAACATAATAAGCACATTAAATTATATATTAAATTATATGTGTGTTTGTTTATTTTGAAATATTTATAAAAAAAATTTATTTTAAAAAATATATATATAAATCCTTATATACTTATATAAAATTCATTAAACCAAACAAATAAGAATATAGATTTAATATTAATATTTTTAATTTTTTAATATAATAAATACATAAACAATAAATATTATTAATTAAAAATCTATATTTCTAAAACTAAAAACCATTTATAACATCTATAAATAGATTTTGGGTACTAAATAATTAATTTCAAAAAATTAGATATTTTAAAAAATTCAAAACAATATTATTAGAATCTATAAATGGTAAAAACAACATGAATATATATATAAAGACCATTAATATCTAAAATTTTGATTTTAATATCTAAAATGAATAAAATAAGTTTTATCAAGGGTTTTTTGAAACATAAATGATAAAAAAACTAAAATATTTATTAAATCATACTAAAAATTTCTACCATTAACTATCGACTCACAAATGGGTAAGGGGTTTTATATACTGTGGAGCACCCTGATGTAGTAACACATATTTCTTTATTAATGTGTAAAAATCCTTTATAAAAGTATTGAATTAGAAATTGATCACATATCAAGTGGTGAGGGAATGTATAACAATATATTTGGAACCTTTACCAATATTCATGAATGATCTCATCCTATTATTTTCAAATACAAAAGTCTTATTTTATGATGAATACAATGAGTGTGGTTGGGAAAAAATAAACCAATTTTTCATTTATGGTCATATCATTACCCAATAGTGGTAGATAAATTGTATAAATATATTTTTTTCTATATTACAAAGAGATGACTGTAAATACCTATATTTGAGAGTTTATTTAGCCATACATTGAGGTTTCATGATATGTCACACAATGAATAATTGCTCAAGATCATTTTGTGAGTCCTTTCTATGATGAATATGAAACTTAATATGAAGGTGGATTGGACATAATTTTGGCTCTATTATTTTTGTGTTCTTTATGGAATTTTATAAATTTTGGTTCGTACTCCACATTATATTTTATTAATTCATTCATGTTCAAACTATTTATAACCATTGTTCAGAAATCTCAAAATATTATGGAATCTTGTTCAACCAATTTTTTTAATGGTTTTATATGGGTTGTTCATCCTCTTTTGGATTTTAAATTTTATCTAGATAGGATTATGTGAATATTATTTTAGGATATACATTAAATACATATCTCTTTTAGAGAATTTTAATATACAAATTTTTTTCATGAAAATACATAACACCCCCTCCACAGACAAACCCACAAAAAAAATTTCAGTATCCAAAACAAGAATTTTTTATAATAACCCAAGTTGTCATGGTTAATCATGTAGTTTTTATGGAAAACAATTCACCTCCACCTCCTTGGTCATTGAATATTTAGGGGGATAAATATAAAATTATTCAATTACTGATGGAAGTCTACAATCATTGGAAATAAAACTCTTGAATTTAATTAACCAAGTGAATGAACCTAAAAAATAGGTTACCAACCCTTGGGGCCTAGTCATATAATAAAAATTATAACAATATTGATTTATAATAATTAGGAAAAATGATACAAGAATATTAAATGGAAAAGAGATTTGATAAATAAGGGGGGAAATATTATGTTTTTCTGTTTTATTAAATTAAAATTTTAATATGGAGTGGGAAAACTAAAATAAATGTAAATAATAATTATAAAATAGATCAGGTTCAAATATAATGATATTTGATTTCACGATAATGGAATGAAACTTTTACTGTGGTTTCATTGTGTCTGAAACTTTTTATTATTATATCTTTATTTTATAGAGTAAAAAAAGATCAAGTTCATTTATAAATTAACACACTTAAAAAATAATTCAAAAACCCATTATAAAATAATTGATATTGAAGAAAATACATGGTTTGATTCAAAAATGAGAAATGAAAATATTTTTTTTAAAAATATAATCATATGCAGAATTCATGATCAACTAAGGTAAGTTTCATTTTATTTTTAACTAACAACCTTCTCAAATGATGTGGGATTAGTTATTAATTCATTGATTTATAACCCATTAAACTAGTATAATATGTGACATTTTACTAGGATGACTCCTGTGATTTTATGGGAATCTAAAATTAATACACCAAAAATCATTGAGAATCTATTAGTTTGTGTCCAATTTCATAATTCAAAATCATCAATGGTACATTGTAATAATTAAATCCACTTCCTTGATATATATATATATATATATAATATTGAAATTATAAAATTGTGGAATATCATTAGTTTTACTATCATGATTTAATAAAAAAGTATTATATTTTTGGAACTAAAGAAATCGAAACATCAAGTGAAATGTAAAACCAGATAAAATCCACACACAATTGAATAAATTCATGGAATAATGAGGATTAATCTTCCATTGATTCATATGTCACTAAAAGGAAATATTGTATGCATAGTGGGGATTTGAAAATTGGTTTTCAAATAAACTATGTTAGAAGTTATTTTAATATATGTTATTCATTAATTAATATTAAAATCCATTTTTAATACTGGTTTTATAAAAAATAATGTTAAGGAACTTATTAAAAATTCAAAACAAATGTAAGAAAAGAATCCCCCAAAATTTAATGATATCAGAAAATTAAAAACCCTAATAATCATGACATTATATCGCAATATTTTTATACAAAATAAATTTTTTTACCATATTTCCAATGATTAATAATCCATTAACACTCATTTTCCACTCCTGACCCCATCCCCAACATCATCAAACATATGTTTAATCCATCCATTATTCTATAATTAATATCCATTTTTAGATCAATATTATCTCATTAGCAGACATTGTTTTTTATAGTATGATTTACTGTAAGAATCATAATATTGTAAAAAAGCTTTTTATTATTTAATGTGGAATCTATTTTTTATTATTTATTATCATCTAATGTAATGACCCTGACCCTAGTATCTTGGATCATGTACTGTAATTTTTTGCAATGATTTAGGATACAAGGAATAACATCCCAAAGGACTGGATAGTTTAATATTCTAATTAAACTAGATACATATTTGAAATAATCATTATATTTTAAAACATAAAATGCACAAACAAATTTATTAAGCATGACACTATTCACCCTTGGTGAATCCCTTCATATCTGTCATAATATAATTCTTGGAATGATGTGGAAATTTTAAATATATTATAGGTTTGAGTTTATATGCTTAGTATGGGTATACATATAGAAGATGACATCATAAAAAATAATAAATGATTATGGAAAGGTGACTAACTGAAACACATTCCATTTAACCAATAAACTAAACCAAATATGATAATAATAGAATATGATCAAATAATTGAATATAAAAAATACTCATAAAATGAAAATTATCCATATATATTTTACTAGTAAAATAATGACACTTCATAGCAACAACTAATCTCATAATGAGGGAATGCATAATGTAGGACATCATAAACATACAATTAAGGCATTGTCCATTACACCATACATAATCGAGTAAGGCATTAGCCAAAACCCCAACTTGTTTGTCTCATGAGATATAATAATGCTTATATGGGCTATAAGGGGATCCACCTGATTCTTATTATGTCAAATTCATTTCTATTGTGAATGGGATGGAACATAATAAACAAAATCCTTTTTTTTAAAACTAGCATATGAAATCTTAATACATTAACTATAAATAGTAAATGGTATCAAAATATAATATTGAAAGTCAAGGTAAATAATAAACCATCCAATGAAATATGATTAATGATATCATAAGATATCACCCACAATTAATCACAAGATATAACACAAGATGTTGACATTGATGAAAATACTCTTATAAAATCATTGAATTGTTTTTATAGAAATACACTTTGTTATTTTGAAATTATTTAATTAAAAATCAATGAAAATATAAATGGAAATTTTTTATTTTGAAAAGAACATGGAAAAATTGATTAGAATCCCCAATTCATTAAGGCATCACAGTAGTGTAAGAAACCACTCATACCGTATAAGTTAAAAAAACATTCCTTTCGTAATTTTTTGAAGAAGTCATAATGTACCTTATTTGGAAAATGAAAAATATTTATTTGAAAAAAAAATTAATGAAATTAAAAAATAGGCATTTAAATTACATAATAATCCCTTTATATACATATTAATAAATATATTAAATAATATCAAATATGTTGACATGGATAGAAATACTTAATAATTAAATAAATAAACATTCAAGGTGTCTCATGAAACATTGAACATTTTAATCATAAGACCCATGAAATAATAACATTTGGAATAACATTAAATAACATAACAATAAACAAATTATTGAAATGATATTTCAATGGGACTATATATATACCTCATAAAAGAATGTGGGAATATAATGTAAAACTAGGGCTCAATGAAGGCAGATTGAGATGAAGTCCCAGACCATATGCTTCCTTTAGTCCAACATGATTAAACCTATAGTATAATTTTTAAAGCATGTTATTATATTATATAATAAAATCATTAATATTTATTATATCATATATTATTTCTTATAATATTTTATGAACCATTTTTTATGACATTCTATTATTTCCATTGTTTCGGGTGTTAACAACATCAGTTTTATATTCAAGATTTATCATGAATATATCAATTATATTGAAAATAATATATATAAAACTTCTCTATAATTATATTAATTTTATCCATATAATATTTAATCATTAAATACATTTTAGAGTCATTCTGGAATGATGGATATGGATAATGAATCATATCTTGTCGTGGAGATGGTAGCTTCTACGTACATGGGAGCGATGCTTTTATTCCCTTGTTGGTGAAAGGGTAAAAACATAAATAGTATATTAATTATCGATTCTATATTTCATGTTTTATGTGTCATATATATCAACTAATTAAATAATTATACCTATCAAAATAATTTGAGGATGAAAAAAATTACAAAATGGGATGGATACGGTAATCTATACGTACGTACGGGAAATATTTTTTCATATGATGAATAAATTTTGTAAGATGGTTATCCCATAATCATAATAACATATAATAATTATTTTTTTGTGGATTTATTAATTTACTATTGAAGAAATACATTCAGATTATTTTTGAGAATAAATGAACTTGAATAAGTTGGTAAAATAATTACATCTTCTTTAGTGGAATTTCTTCAGATAACATTATAAGGAATTATAAGTTTGTTTTTTTGGAATACTGGGAGCTGCAGAACATGTATAAGGTTGTTATTAGTAGAAAGTGTTCAGATTTTGTTAACATAAAAGGTTAATTTTGTGTGAATATGTGATGGAGGAGATTCTCTTTTATAATTGATGTGAGGGGAACATTTGAAAACTCATAGAATATTAAATTAATTTAAATTAATTTTCAAATTAAAAATTGTTCCAATGTAATATATATATAATATTAGATGATTATGGGTATAAATAATCCCAACTAATAATTTTTGGACAAGACTTAGTCCTCATTATCAACATTATCTTTTGGTTTTAACCCTTATGTAAACCCTTTAACTATTACCATGAAAACATTTGTTGTCACTCTTTCTGGTTAACATAGATTATGTAATATAAAAAATGGAACCCTAAATGAATCAAGGATGATATGTTTAGGTTTTTCCTAGTCATGTTTTCTAATTATAAATTTTTTTGAATATGAAATCATTTAAAAAAATTTATTTATTATAAAATATCATTAGCGTAAATTTAGACACTATTCATTACTTCACATTAAAAAATATCATAACAATGTGATAAATTATAAAATAAAATTAATACATCCATAATAGATATATTTAATGTTTAAAATTATTTTATGTGATTAATTATATAAAATTATATTTATTTTAATATTTTTAATTTCATTTTTGTTGGGCCCATTATTAAATTATTGTTACATCGTAGTTGTCTAGGCCATTCATTAACTAATTTATTATTTAAAACTTAAAAATATATTTTCATGATGAAGATGAAAATTTTATATTGAAAATTACTATTTATATTCGATGTTTTATTTTGAATAACATTATATTGAAAATTTAAAACTTATAAAAAACAATAGTATGACATATTTGACTTTCCTTAGAGTAAAATACTATAAATAGAATAAAGACATAAAAGTGGCTTCAATAGGCCATAAAATAAACCATAGAATTATTTTTTTGGTAATAAATCATAATATAAAATTATTAAAATAATTAGGTTAATTTTATTATATTTATAATATTATTTTTACCCTTAACAACCCGAATTTCCCTTAACTGTGGTAATTTAAAACAAATACATATGTTACTTCTCATAATGTCCAAATAGAAATGGGGAATATTTAATAAATTGTTACCTTATGATTCCAAATATGGAATCAGTTTTTCAAAATTCAGAACACATAATTGGTTAAATTTAATTTACAATTAATCCCATTGACTGAACGAGAATACATGTTTTTTAAGAAAATATGTTCAAAAGATTGAATTGTTTTTTTCCAAATTCAATGTGAAATTGATTCTAGTTACCTAAAATAGATCAAATGATAAAATGTTTATCTACGTTGAATCTAAGACCAGTAAAAAATATATCTTAACACTATGAATTATTTATATGACAAAGTTATATTTAATTAAAATAAAATATTGTTTTTAGTAATCATCAAAACAAGAAATTTCTTAGAAAATAATAAATTTAAACCAATGTAAATTATGATTTTACTTATTAAAATAATAATTTTATAATTTCATATAGAATTTATAAAAGTTTCAAATAACCTTATTTAAAACAAATGTCCCTTCAAAAGGTAGTAAAAGTATCTTTTTATAAAGAGGATTCCATTGAGTAAAATTTGATTTGTCCTTATATCTTTTCTAGAAAATATATAGCATGAATGCAAACATTGAATTTAATATTATATATATATCATTAATTTATAAAATAAATATGATTTGATAATTTTATTGAAATATATCACAATTTTTCACGTTAAAATAATTTTTTAAAAAAATCAATTTATTTTAAATAGGGTTTTGCATTAATTTATAATTAATTTTTCAATGATATATATATACATGTGTAATATTTATTTTCATTTTTTTAATTCTATTCATATCCTCCAATATAATGGCTAGTGTTAGAATAATAATATTTTATAGTATATCACCATATTTTTTATTCTCGATGTTGTGTACAATGTATACTGTTGAAAAATTTTGATTTTTTAAAGAAGATGTATAACATAAAATATTTTTTTTGTTACATTCAGCCTTCCATTAATAAATTGTGTCCTCATAATTTCAAAATTAAAATATCAAAAATCAAAGTTTGATAAGTGAAAAATATTTTCTGGAAAACCCATATCACGTATAGGGTTAACAGAACATCCACTTAATAAGGAGAAATTGAAATGAAAATGTCGCCACAAATTTAGCCTTTTGAATAACAAATAATTAGTGGAAATAAAAAACATAGTCATTAAAGAGAAATCTTAAAATAAAATTCTGACAAAGAGTTATAGAGAACATGTACATTAAGAAGTTAACCAACATAGAACTATAAATATTATGATCGATTAAAATACCATTTATTTCTCAGAAATAAAAATAAATGGAAAAAATTTTTGTTCCAAAATGTTGTTCCCTAAGGATGATGTTTTTCATTAATATTCAGATATTATTTTGATAAGATAAACATACTTGATTATAGTCCAAGTCATAATAATAATATAATACTTTGGTTATTATTCAATCAATTTCCACTTCTTCTTGTACACCAGAACATGGATATTAATGATTAATAATAATGAAAGAGGCGCATTTAATAAAAAAAGGATCCGCAGGTAATTCCTTAAATTTATAAATGATTACTGATTGAAAAAATGTTGACATATATATCCAATAAATTATACTTTAATCTCAAAAATAATATCCAATGATTATCTTAACCCATTCCGATGTATAGACTCTTCCAAGAATTTTTTTCCAATTTCATAGTCTAAAATGGTCCCTTAAATTTCAAAATCATTATTAAAATTATATTCCCTAAACCATATAATGTTTTTCTTATTGTCATATAACAAATATATGAATAACTTTATCACCTTAAAATCCTTAATTAAGACATTCATAGCACCAAATCATTTAATAATATGTATTACAGTACAATCCTTATATATCTCATGATTCTTATATATAAAGCACCATTGATGAAATAATTCTTGCAATAGTAAACAAAAGAACTTTAATAATTCTATGCCATTATTAATCCTTCAAATACTCTTCATCATCTTAGTCATTAAAACCTCTTTCCCTTCATTTGTTTTGTATTCCCTTCATCGTTAGTAGTATAACCATTACTTATATATTGTTGGTGATTCTAACCATTAACCAAATCCCAATGAACCAAATGATAAAAACAAATCATAATGATATAGGTATGAGGAATCCTTTATAGGATATCATGATAATGACATATTTTAATCAATAAATTATTTCATATGTTTAACCATGGTATCCATGGGATTACCAAATCAATTGGTTGATATCTTATACCTAGACTTATCCTCAAAGTCAGTTATATGGTTAGGTTTTCTAATCAATGTTTTCCTAAATATAGTTCACAAGATTTATACTAAATTTAAATTTATACCCACTGTAATAAACCTAAGCCAAGTATTCTAGAGTTGGGTCCTTACATTATTACATTGGAATGTGATAGAAGGACTGAAATCCAGAAGGACCAAATATTTTAGTTGTTTTGGTAATGTAGATACTTATTTAAAATTTAAATTAAATCTAAAAACATAAAAAACATAAAAAATCATTGATTCTTCTATTATTCTCCTATTTTGTAACGATATATATCTGTCATAGTAAAATTCTATGACCCTTTGAGAAAACTAAACATATGAAATGGGTTAGATCATAATCTCAGTAAGGGTATACATGACAAAGAATCATTCATAAACAAGTATAATCAATTTTGTAAAGATGATTAACTAAAACACATGCCATTTAATAAATAGTGTGAGAATAATGTGGATGGAATGGATGATGATAAAATTATTCCTTTTAAATAATCATATGATACTGAATCTTAATAATAGATATTCTACTAGTTGAATAATCAAATGGAATATCAATAAGTAATCTCATAATGAGGGAATACATAATGTGGGACATAAAAAATACCATCAAGTCTTCAACAAAGACACCATACATAATCGATTAATACATTATACAAAACCCAAAATAATTTTTTCTTGAGACATACTAATGCTTTGAGGGGATATAGCTACATCTAATGTATTCCTCTCATGAAAGTGGTGAAACATAATCAACACCAACATTTATATTAAAACTATAAAATGATTTTTGAATACATTAACCATAAACCACTGATGGTATAAATAAAGTGAATCCATAGTAAAACTGAATCATAAAACATCCAATGGAATATGGTAAATGATATCATAAGGGATCATCCTAAAAAATATTTAATAGAGGATGTTTACATAAATGAAAATAATATAATAAGATCATTGATTTATTTAGATAAATTACCTTTTATTTTGAAATCATATATTGAAAATGATACGAAAATATAAATTAAAACATTTTATTTGAAAAGAAGCTTGTAAATATTTCTAGGTAGCTTCGAAACATTAAGTCATCATAAAACTAGAAGAATATTCTCATGCCATATAATTTCTGAAAACATTCCCATTGTATTTTGAAAAAAAGTAGTTAATTAACTCATTAGGAAAAAGAAAAAAGATTACATTTTAAAAAAATTAATGAAATTAGAAATAGGCATTAAATTTCCTTTATAATTCTTTTATATACATGAAAATAAATACTTTAATTAATAACAAAATTATTGACATGGAGAAATTGATTTTATGACTAAATATTTAAACATCCCAGGTGTCCTATATCACATTTAACATTTTAATCATAATACCCAAGAAATAATAACTATTAAAATAATATTAAATAACATGATAATGAATAAATTAATGAAATAATATTTCAAGGGGTATGTATAACATCAAACAATGTCTCAATGAAAGGATATTGAGATGAAATCCCATAACTTATGCTTACTTTAGTTTAATGTACCATAACCATTTATAGAATTCTATTAAGAATGTTAAAAACTTATATAAGATTATTATGGGTCTGAATCATCTCAAGAAATATTTCTTTTAAAAAATGATGTCTAGTTATTACCCTTATCATTTGGTTTTATTGAATCTTTAAACCCTTTAACTCTTACCACGATAGAATGTACTTTTTCACTTTGAAAGTTAATATATTTAATAAAAATAATAAAAGAAACAAAAATGAGTCATTGATGATTTTTTAAACGTTATCCGAATAATTTGGATGACATTAAGATTTCTATTAATTTTACATAATTTAATAAAATTTTATTTATTTTAAAATATAATTAGTTTCAATTTTGAGGCAATTCATTACTTGAATTTATACAAATATCATAAAAACATGATAACATAGAGAAATAACCATTAATATATCAATAATATCTATAGGTAATCTATTAAATTCTTGGATGACATTAATAATATAAAAATATATTTATTTTAATATTTTTAATTAAATTTATTTGATATGTTCATTAACATAACAATTAATGAATCATCAAATTTCAGATTCTTTAATTTACATATTTCATCCATAAAAATCTAAAATAAATAATCATGTTAAAGATAGAAGTTTTACCTTTAAATTAGTATTTACAGACAATGTTGTATTTGTAATAAGAATATATAAAAAATGTAACACTTATTAGAAACATGAGTATCCCATATTTGACTTTCCTCAGAATAAAACACAATAAAAGTCATAAATTCATAAAAGTGACCTAAAGAGGACATAAAATCATCCCAAGGATTATTTTTTCCTATCATAACTCGTACAATGTTTCTATGAAAATTTTAAGGATAATTTTAAAATACTTATATTATGGTTTTAAGCATAAATTACAGGATTTTCTCTTAATCGTGGTAATTAAAAAGATATTCATGTTATTGTTTATATTGTCCAGAATAGTAAAGGGGACTATATTCTAAATTTTTACCTGATGATTCTAAATACACAATTCAATTATCAAAATTACAAAAAATAATTGTCTAAAACTAATTTAAATCTAATCCCATTGAAAGAATGAGAATACAACCATTTAAAGTAAAAACATTACAGCGATTGAAATGTTTTTATATCCATATTCAATGTGAAATTGAGTCCAATGATCTAAATTAGATTAAATGACAAAAAATATATCTAATTATACTTTAAAACCGATCAAAAATATAACAAAATTTCTTAAATTAATTAAATGAAAAATAATTTTATAATAAAAATGAAATGATTTCTTAATATTCATCAAACATGAAACTAATCAGGAAAAATAATAAAAATTCTAAAAAAGAATGTTTTTAATATTATTATTTAAAATAGGATGTTTATTTTTTCAAATATATTTTATAAAAGTGCCAAAACCTTGATTTAAAACAAGCATGCCACCAAAAAGTGGTAAAACTAACTTTTGATTTAAGATACATCTTCTATGTGTAAAATTTCATTTTTTGTTATATCATGTCAAGAAATTATAAGGAATGAATTTTAAAAAATATATTTAATATTAAATATATATATATATATTTCATTAATATAATGTAAATAGTGATATATATTTTTGTATAAAAGGAACTTGTACACATTTCAATACTTTCTTAGAAAAAACATTTCCTTTTATTTTAAAACGGGATATACATTCATTTATATTTAACTGCTCAAATAAATATATGTAAATGTGAAAAGTATATTTTCATAATTTGTTTAATTATATTTTAATCCTCCAACATAATGACGAGTATTTATATGATAATATTTAATAGTATATCGTTGTCTGTTTAATCATTGTTTTTCGTAAAACACATATTCTCAAATAAATTTAATTTCTATAAGAATAAACTTACCGTAAAATCATGGGGTTGTTACATGAAATATTTAATTCCATGTATATTTCTAATTTTTCATTGATTATTAGTTAAATTTATTATTAAAAGGTACAGTTATGTTGGTTTCATTTTCATTTTATTGATTTAAATTTTTATTTTATGTTCACATTTCAATTTGTTTACTTTAAATGTTAAATGATTTAAAATATTCATTTTTATATATAAATTTAACTATAATTATATTTATTATACAAAAAAATTCTATTTTTACTATATGATTTTATATTTTTCTGGGTTTTAGAAATTACGATGACATGGCTCAAAGTTATCAATTTATATATATCTATATATATTAAATTTATATGTTATGATTTCATATATAATTAAAATTTAGGTTTGTATATATATATATATATTTAAATTCATATGTTTTTTTATTCAGATATATATTTTTATATGTTTATATCTTTAAAATTTTTATGTATTTATGTTTATAATTTAATGTTCTATATGTCTATATGTTTTAATTTATATATATATTTATTTATTTATTTAATATATATGGTTAAAATTATAAATATAATTTTCCAAATTTATACTATTTTATATTTATAAATTTTATATTTATTCTTTTTAAACATTTTTTTATATATTTTAAATTTATGCATTAATATGTTTCAATATATTTATTTTTAAGTGTTATGTTTTTATATATATTTTTAAAAAAATTATGAATATTATTTATGTGTTATTAATTTTTATTTTTTGGTTCATATGTTTATCTCATTTTCATTAGAGTGTGTGTGTGAGTATGTGATCTTGTGTTTATATAGGTATATATATTTTTAATATAAATATATATATATAAGATCTATATTTATTTATATATATATATATTATAACAATTTAACTTTTATTAAATTTAAATTATTTATTTAGCTATTTAGTGGTTATAATTGAATAAATTCATGTGGAAGAAGCGATAAATATGAGAAATAGGATATTTATTTCATAGAATTTGATAAATGGGATTTGGAAAAAAGAATAATTTTTTTATACCTATTCAGTTTGTGTATGAATATGAGAAAATTACGGTCAAATGAAATAAAATATCATCTAATTTGTATTCACTTTTGTTGTAGTTATACATTATGGATCTATCACGTGGAAAAAAATTAAATCAATATCTAACATTCATGAAAATATTCAATAAGATATACAAGATCATTTTGATAAATTAATTCAAGTTGTTGGAATTAAAACCATTGAAATTGTTTATGTGTTGAAGGATTGTTTGGATATGTTGAAAATCCACTATTCTGAGGTTGTTCTAAATTTATTGTTTTATGGGACGTGTTGATATTATATTTCTTTATATAATAAAATGTTTAGAGAAATAAAAGTTTCATTGAATTACTTTTACTTTTGAATGATATTCATCTATAAGGAAAAAAGCATCCAAATTCAGACTACGATGCTAAAAAATATTAGTTCAAATGATACATAGATATAAGAAAAAACATGAATTCCCACTAAAAGTGTGTGTTTTATAGTAATGAATATGAAGGCTTATAAAAGGTTCTTAAATGTTGGGAATCATGATATAAAATAGAAGAGAGATCCAAGTGGAATTCATTCCCATAGATAGGTATAAAAACACTTAATAATGAAATATTATATCTTTTAATAATCACATGTTTGATGTCCTTTTTAGAAAAATCATATTATGCAATGTTATTGGGATTAATTATAGATGAGTGAATCTCTTATGTAATCACCTGTTAATAATAGAAATCATCATAATGAACGTTATTTTATCAATAAGTTTTTTATTTTAAAAATAAAGGCAGAAATATTATAATGAGATTATTCACAACTAGAATGTATCCATATCAGAAATGTAGTAGAAAACATAGTCCATTTCCTCTAAAGTTGGTTTTTTAAACCCCATCACGATATATTTTTATGAAGGAACATTGTGGTATCACCATTTTTATAATTTCTAGACTAAAAAAATATATAAATAAAATTTATATTTACTTTTCACCATTGAATAATGATTTAAATTATTTATTGGAGACAAGAGTTAATGTATTTGATGATACAAGAAGGAGTATTTAATTTTTTATGTAATATATATGTTTTCTATGTAAATTAGTTTCATGTATAATTAAACATACCAATATATAGTGTTAAGGGAAATGAATATTATCCAATTTTTGAGGAAGGAACTACATATCATCAATTAAATAATAGGATAAATACAGTGTACATGGGCCATTGAAGATTTTTGTTAGTGTATTTACCATATAAAATATTCAAAAATGCATTTTACAATTTATAGTAGTATGATTTTCTCTTACAATATTCTTTAACTAAAGACTACTACAAAAAAATGAAAACATCAATGTCCCATTTAGGAAGGTACAGAAATTATGTTGACAAAAATACATGGATAAACCTATCACAAAATACCCAAAAATGGAACATATCTCAGGCCATATGTGAAGATGATTGTGACCCAAAAATCTCACATCTAATTTTCTGTTGGTTGGGGACTATCATAAAATTTAGAATACATATAAATAGTTTGAATTTATCTCATAATCATGTAATATAAAATTAACCACCAATAAACACCATAAAAAAATTCCAAACCTATTCCATAATGAATATAAATACCATACCCAAACATATTTGCTAAAATAATATTCCAAAATGAAACATCTAAAACAACAACTCAGATAGAAACAAAAATAATTGAGATAGTAATGTATATCCTAATCACCAACATCCATCTAGGAATGTGACAAATAGATTAATATATATTGGGGTGATTATAAAAATGTAATTAGTATGATCCCCCCAAAAACACTTGAAAATTTATTAATAATAAAACTATTTCCCTAGAGAAAAAATAGAAGAACCAACATACACCAATTCCATGTAAACTATAACTCATCCTCACAAAGGCACACTCACTCAATATCGCATCTAAGTATAATAATAAATCAAATAGGTACCCTAAATCCATATAACCTCCTTTTAACACCCCAATAACTTAATGAATGTCTTTAATCTTTTTTATTTTTTCCTTTTGTTTTGGGTTCATTGTAGGCTTCTTGCGGGTAATGATCCTTTTATTGGGATAATTAAATAAAATTCATATATGTAAGATTGTTTGATTTAATAGATTAATTTTATAAATGTGTAAAGGGATTTAGAGGTTGATTATTGTGTTTGGAGATCATCAATAATTGTTTTGGGGATTTTCTATAGGAATTTATAATGTTCATTTCCTACTAGATATATCAACATCAATAATGGGTTACACTACATGAACCAGGTATAGGGAAGATATCGTGAAAATTGTTCAGAACATGAAAAATTACATATTGTGAAACTATTACACATCATGGAGGGGTCAATTGGGATTTAATTTAACTAAAGTTGATTACTTTTTTTCGTACTTCAAATTCATGTAATTCAAAATAAAAAGGGGGCATGAAGTAAATTCTTTAGGTTATGTGGGTTTAATAATGCTTCATACAAAAAAAAATTTATCAGGTGTGCATACCTCCCTCTTGCGATTCAAGGTGATTTTTTGTGATTTTTGGTGATTCCCCTCCTTCTGGATCACTCCATTTATTGTTAGACTCCCATAGTGGTTGTGTTGCATATCCCTATTAAGTGGTCTTCATTCTACTTCATTCCAATAGTTCATGGATATGATGTTGGATGTATTTGTGATTCATATTGTGATTGGTTGGTGTTTTCTATCGATCTATTGTATTTTTCATTCATTCCGTGAGTTTTGAAGGATAATATTGTAGTTTTTAATCCCTATTATTTAATGGGTCTAGGTTTCCATCATTAATGAGGTACATATATCTATGAATGTGGTTTTTTATTCTTGAATTATTATATGTTCCGGTAAATTCATTTGGCTTATTGAATGAAAATTAATATTGTGATATTTGAATGTATTTTCTCGAAATGATTCACATTTTAAAATGGAAATATAAATTAAAAAGTATTTTTTTGATATTAATGGTTTTATTATAATATATAATGGATTTTGAAATGGTTTGGACTGACAAAGAACATTGGGAACCTGGGATGCATTGAGAATGAGATATATCACTTTACTGTATGTAAATCCACTAATGGTCTTGTGATATCGATTGACTATGGAAAGACTCTATATCAGTAGGAACCTATATAATCCTAGATTAGTATTGATTTATATCTTCTATTTTGTTCAATATTCTAGAGACTTAATGGATTTATTTATCATTAATGCCTTGTTTATCTCATGATGTATAACTCCATGAATATTTTCACATATGATTATCTTATGGTGTATCCATAGCTGATTATGCCTAGACTTACCTAATTTTTTTATATTTGAAATATTATTCATCTTGGTGAATATGGAATAAATTTGTTTTAAATTAAGGATTCGTTAATAAAATGTTTTTATTTATGAAAATTATGTATATATTTTATTTTTTAAAAGCTATAACCTGTGTATTTTGATATTAGAACTTGTATAGATTCATTGGTGGTATTCTACTAGGATCTTTGATGACACCGTAATTTATACATTTTTTGGTTTAAGACCTTTTTCTCATTACATTGGTAAAGGGAGGGTCATAATGTATCTATTTGGGTTCTCTAGTCCTTCATCACCATTGTAGTGGGCTAGTTTGGTGGTGAAAGATGGTCACAATGAGACTAGTTTACTCTAGTCTATTTTATCTTTTTAGTTTGTCCTATTTGGAGTGACATATATTTTTCATGGATATAGATTATTTTCTAAAATTATTTGTTTGTGTTTATTTAGTTGTATGTGATACTTGTGGTTATTTTTCATACAACACTATGTGGTTGACCATTCACAATGGATTTTCTAGTTGAACCGGGTTGGTTTGTAGAAAATTACTAGTAGAGGAAATACACAACATTAAGGGTTGTTAAAAATTCATTTGTTTGGTTTATTGTAATGGTATAATGAATTTAGGACCATCATAATTCATGTATTATGTGTGGTAAATGGACTTTCCTGGATCACTTTTGTGTTTGAATCAATGTAAACATGGGTGGTCAAGGATTTTTAAAATTCATGATACTTAGTGGTTGATATTTTTTGAATGAAATATATATGTTGATTATTTAAGTTGGAATGTTTCTTATTTGGGATACATATTTTTGAAAATATTTAACAATTTCTTTAAATAAATTTTGTTTCAAATATTATTTTTGGACAACTAAATTTACTCATATAATTTTGGAATCTTCTCAAGACTGATTGGTGTTTTTTCTTATGAATATTAGACAACTCATCTGATAAGATAAATTTTAAATCTAAGTAAGGAATAAATGATATAGGTTCTATAGATGAATCCACCAATTGAACCTTCATTTGTAGAAGATGTAATACAAACTATTCTGAATATAGGTAAATTTGGTGTTGGTAACCCTAAATGACCAGTGGATCATGACTCCTAATTTTCTATCAATCATCCGCCTATCTTCTATGTTGACAAGGGACCCTAGGATCTAAAGAGTTTCTCGAGTGGGTACAATCAAATGTTTAAAGACACATAAGGACTCTAAGTTGGGGGTTTTTATATATATAATGGAAGGAATAAGAAGATATTGTGTGAGTGAATTGTGTAAGCGATGCTGCATGATAATCTCACAAAGATGACATTCAATAATTCGTTCAAAAAATAGTTTTTCTTGCAACAATACTAGGGAAAAGACCAATGCATTTTTTAACATAAAGTAAGGATAATATATAATTATAGTTTATTCCATCATTTGTATCAATTTAGTGCACCAAAAACAATATCTATTCACAAATGATTACCTGAAGGATTATTGGATTGAATTGGGGTTGAGGGATGACATTTAGTTAACATTGATTGTCATGTTCCATTCAATATTTTGGGAGGAAGTTGATAAGGCATCTATGGAAGATGCTAACATAAATGGGTAAAAAGATTGGTAGGATCTACATTTGGTACTATCGATAACCAGGGTGTCTCTTATTTCATGAAAATGATGGTCAAAGGTATCCAGCATTCATCTAGACAAGTTTCCTAGTCTTTTATCGATAGAAGAATATTTTTTTCTATCAGTGTGACAGACTAGGTCATACCATGCCTAATTCTATGAAGGCTCCAAAATCTTTTCAATATTGTAGAAAATATATCCTTCTAACTCAATTTTTTATAGGATTTGTCATGTAAAAAAGTATGGATCCTATAACACCATGACATTTTTATGAAATATTTCACATTAAATGATTCTAATCCTTCAATTTCATTCATTCCATGCAACCATGGTTTCAAAAAAACCGCGAGACACTATGATTATATCTTAGTAATATTATTTTTGATAATAAATATGAATTGAAAATTTATGAAATAAAAATAAATCTCCCACAGAATATGAATTTATGGGTAAGTTCTTGAAAAATAATAACATTATTTTAGTAAAAACACTTTATTCTTCAAACGTATGTTTCCTCCAAAAATGAGTTTGTCCATTTTTATTATTAAATTTTAGAACTTAAAGAAAATTTATTTTAAAAAATATATTTAATTTTTTATTCCATCATATCAATATTATATTAATTTTTTTTTTCTGAAATCAAATTTTTCTTAAAGAATTGTGAAAATAAGGATTTTTATAGAAAACTATATTTTCATTTAAAATATCTACTATGTCAAATTAGGTTTTATTTTAGTTTTAAATTTTAATTCTTTAATTTTGATTTAAAATAACTAATGTTTTTTTATAGTTTTTTATATACAAAATTTTCCTAAAAACATTTTATATTTTAAAAATGAATTATGTGAAAAAAATTATTTTTCATTGTGATTTAACAATTATTTTTCAAATTAAATTCTAAAAATTATATGTTTTGAATTTTGAAAAATAAATACCAAATTTAGAGTCATGACACCTGAATTTAGTAAAAAGGTTACATTTAGTTTTTGGCCAATATGAATAGTAACCATAGTAATGATAATTATCTTGGAAAATGGTAATTTGGGTAATTTAGGTTAAAAAATAAAATGATAAAGATATTAAAACTACCCTCACACATGTTTAATTTCTATTGGATGAAGATAATAGGACCCTTAACAAATAAGGATTAAAATTAAGTTTCATAATGGAATATATTCTATTAATAAAACTAATATAACATTTAAATAAAAAAAGTCACAAAATGTCGCTTTCTTGGCCTAAAATATCCCTTATGTATCCACGTCGGGAAAAGGATTGTTATAAACGAATATAAATGTAAATTTAAAACATAACACATATATTTTTATGATATAACATTACTTTTTAGTTTTTTATCACATAGATGAGAATATTATATTTATAATATTTCTTTTCATTAGAATTTAAAGATGTCACATTCATGTTTTGAATAAAATATCATTTTTAAAAGACGGTTCCCAAAAAATATATATTTTACTATATATTTTATTATGAATTCATGATGATTTTTTTCCTTAGATTATTTTATTTTTATTTCTTAGTGAACAAATAAGTATTATAAACAATTACACAACACAGTTGTGGTAATTTTTTTATTAATGGAAATATAAAATAAATATTACTAAATTTTTTAAAATAATTATAATTTGAAAAAAATAATATGATGAATGAATTTTAGAGATGACCTCGACCATATAAGTATATAATAAAACAATTTTCTCCAAGTTAAATTTTATATAGATATTTTTAAAATTCCATGTATTAAATTGTATCAAAATTTACTATAATGATATTATATCAAAAAAATATTTTTTTTAAATTACTTCATCAAAATAAATCATATTTAAAAAAAATATTTATAATATGGTCAAAAATTTCTTAAATTGTTCATTTATTTTCTACTTGACATTAAACAATTAAAAACTACAATATTTTAATATTGACAATTTTATTACCTATGTTAAAATTAAAATAGGTTAACTAAGGGTTAATCAAAATGATAAGGTTTAAAACAATATAAAAAATGTATAAAATATATAGTATTATGATTTTAGAATCATATATCGTATTATATTTGAATACATGGCCTTTTTGAGGTGATTTTATTGTTATTTAATTTCTTATAAATTAAATGTTTCATAAATTCCAAAAGTTCCTATCACCTCAATTATGAAAGGGAAGATCCTACCTCACATATTCACGTCATATTGAGACTTAAATGTCAACCATACCCTACCAATTTCTCTATTATAATTCCATATCCATATTTTATATGTTCCTGTATTATCAAAATAAGATCCCTAGTGTCTTTAAGAGGAGATGTAAAGGAAGTTCTCCAAATAAGAGGATGTTCAGATAAATATAAAGGAAATAAAACCTTATGTAAGGGTTAATTTCACAACATCATTTTTGTTATGGATTTATTATACATAATAATATTCAGGGTAATATTTATCTTCCAAGTCCATGATTCTTAAAAAAAGTTTAATTTTTTTTACATTTCATCGATAAATTATTAAAATTATTTTCACCGATGTATTAATTTTACTTAATGGTTTGAATGGAATATTTTTTTTTCATTTTCAAAATGAAGTACTTTTTGAATTTTATGAAAAAATTTTGAATTTTTTTTTATCCAATACATTGTGAAAAAAATAATCTTTCATTATGCCTTAATACCTTGATGATTCCCATAAAAACATAACATGTTATTTCCAAAAATCTATTTTATTTCAAATTTGTGCGGCATTTCAAGAATGAAAACATTTTCAAATCATAAGTGATATTTTCTTTAATAATTATTTTAATGTGATATCTAAAAAAATTACATTTACAAAAAAATTATATGATGCTAATTATTCTTTATTAGAAATATTTTTCAACGATTCCATCCTTATTCATTATATGGTTGGATTGTGTTTATGATGGAATGATATTTAAGATATGAATTTATTTCCAATGGGTTATGTTATGTTGGAATGTTTTTTATGAAACCAATTTATTTTTATGGGTTATGATATGATGAATGAATAATTCTCCTGTGGTACACATTTATATGGTTTATAATTTGTAGTAGTTGGGACCTCATTATCACTCCATTGCATTCAGTAAATATTTATCTCAAGATACTAAAAATACTGGAATGCGGAGTGAACCCATTTTAGTTATATAGGGTTGGAATGGTGAGCGAACCTAGCCCAGTAATAGACTTTGTCTACTATGATGCTCTTGTTAATGATCTTGGACTAAAATGGATGTGATTTATGATGCTTATGTGTATGACACAATACCATGTCATATGTTATGATATCATGGAATATGTTATTTAATTCTTTATGAACATCTATGATTTATTTCAGGACATTATATCACGACCTTTGATACGAAAGATACAATTCTCAACTGTTTTTTGTGTTATTATGTCTTATTAGTCTGATATGATTAATATGTATCTCTTTTACCCTTATTTAGAATTTGAGCTCACCCCTTCTTATTTTTCTTTTCCCTATTATTTTAAGAAATGAATTAAGTATGATGTGTCAAAAAGGGTTCTAGTTTGGAAGGAATAATTGGATACAATGTAGATGTTTTTGAGAATCATTTTTTATGATAACATGTTTCCAAATAAAATAACCCTATACGGTCATGGCATGATTTTTTATTTTATTTACGGAATAATATTCTATTAAAATTAAATATTTTTTTATGAAAATTATGGGACTTCATAGTTGTTATCGGATAAAATTTTTTATCTTATGGAAACTAGGATGAGAAAACCTTAGTAATAACCATACAGATAATTCTATGTATCGGATACTATCCTAGAGTTTTGGAGATTATCATGAATAACCAAGTATAAAATATAAGGTTTCATAAATTAAAACATTATATGTAATTTCCATTAATTATGATTATTATTCATCACACTATAATATTTAGTTTAACTCAATAGTTGTAACCAGAATGAATCATATTAATGGTGAATACGATAGAAAATCCAACGATTTTCCTCATAAGAAATCAAATGATGTGGTAGCTATAATGAAAAATCTTTTTTCTATTATCACACAACATTCTCTATTATAAATTATTTTTTATTTCCAAATGATCAAACGATGGAACAAAATTTTATTGAGTCCCCCATGAGGTTGTTTTCAATGAAATTTATTGTATCTTCTCATCTACTAGTGTATGAACAATGGATTAGTACCACTAAATATTTATTTTCTATTCCCTAATGTTTAGAACATGATAATGTACTTTTGGAATTATATCATGTAGTAATTGAAGGAAATAAATGGTTAAATGTCATCACGAAAATGAGGTGATAAAATGAAATTGAATATATGGAACGGGATGAGTTCATGAACTCATTTATCAATAAGTGATTTTCTAAAATTCTTTGAACAGATATAAAAAATGAGTTTTTTTAGTTTAATCAAAAGAATTGTTAATTATATGGTACCTGTGATGAAGCTTTTACAATAAATGGAATTTATTGTTTTTTAATTATAAATTATCCTGAGAGTAAGGTTGATTGATTCTTCAGTGGAATAAAACCAAATCTCTGAAGGGAATTATCCATAAGAGACATAAGTAGCTATAAAGATTTTTTTGATGTACTCTCATGTTTTTGATGGATAATGGAATTACCCATCAATCATATTGGTTCCATATGAAGATAAAAATAGAATTTTAGGGATAAACTAAAAAAATGAAAATAAAATGATCTTTTATATGTGCTCAAATTGTGTAAGGAAACATCATATAAATTGTATAAAGGGGACAAGTAAATATTTTATTTGTGGGAAATAATTTCGTCGACAAATTTATTGTCGTTACGTTTGGAAAAAGAAAACTATGGATGTGAATAGATAAAAGGCTCTAAAAAATGAACCTCCCACGCCTCAATTCCTAAAGTTAAAGGAAAATGAGAATTATGCTATCCAAATCCCATATATGAGGGTTTTTTATGATGATAGACATCTGCATCCTCTTAATCCCAAATAGCAAGGAAAATAAAATGAAATCAGGATTGGAAATGTGGAGTAAAAAAATTTAGTGGTGAAGGGTAAACTTACCATCCACCCTAAATAATATAATATTTTATTTGATTTTGGATCGACCAAATCCTTCATTTCTAAATAATTTTCTATGGGTATTGTCTTATTAACTCAACAATTAGATGTTGAGTTTTCTATGAACACTCTTAATGGAATAATTTTTTCATAAAATGGTTATAATTATTCTATGGTTGAGGTTTATGTTAATTTTCTTCCTAAAAATATTGTTATTATTTCTTTAATTGAATTATATGTGAATATTAGCAAGGATTGGATTTCACTATTTGGAGTTCATATTAATTTCAAAGGAAGGGATGTCAAATTTTATATCCCAAAATAATCTATATTCATATATCAATTTAATGATGCATATGAACTTCCCATGGTAATTACATTCATTATTTCAATCTTAATTCCTATAAATGAAGGTTATATATCTCTCATGATTGAGGGAACTCACCATTAAGGATACTCCAATTATAAATTATTTTTTTATCTTTTCCCAAATGAATTTATAGGCCTTCCAAAAAATTTTGAGGTTGAGTTTTCAATAGAACCCATATTGGTTTCTATGCCTATTTCAAAGAATACTTATAGAATAGACCAATTTGAGTTGCAAGAATTGAAGAAGAAACTCCAATTGAATCCTGATAAAGGATTCATACTCCCTAGTGCATCTCCATGGGGTGAACCTGTTGGGTTTTTTTAGAATAAATATGGTTCAATGAGACTCTACATTGGTTATTAAGATTATAAGAATATCACTATCAAAAAATAATATGATATCCCATGAATTAGTGAATTATTTGACCAAATATGTGGAGATAAATACATGTTTGAGAATGATATTAATTATGGATATCATCAATTGATGTTCAAGAATGAGGACATACCCAATAAGTCATTCAGTATATGGTATGGACAATATGAAAATTTATAGATTCCTTTTGGTCCTACTAATTCCCCTACTATCTTCATGGATTTGATGAATATAGTCTTTAAAGACTATCTTGAGCAGATTTTGTTAGTCTCTATAGACGACCAACTTATATATTCAAAGAGAAGGGAAGCACATGAAGATCACTTGATTATTGTAATGAAGACTTTGACAAAGGATAATCTTTATGAAAAATTTTCCGATGTGTTAATGTTTTATTCATAAAGATTCATTTTTGGGTTACATAATCTCAAGATACAGGATATTTTTGGATCTAGAAATGCCAAAGGATATTGAAAATTGTCCTAGAACAACAATCGTAACTAAGATCCATCTTTTTCTTGGTTTGGATGGATATTATTGAAATTTTGTAAAATATTTCCAATGATTATATAATCCAGTCACCATGTTGACATGGAATGGAGTTATGCTAATATAGAGGGAGGAATATGAGGATAATTTCATAGAGCTTAAAATAAATTTTGTCATTGAACCTATTCACACAACACCCTATAGTTGATAAGGGGTGTTTTTATCTATTTTTAAGCATCAAAGAATTGAATGGGATGTTTTCTCCTTAAAAATAATATTTTTATAGATTATCACTCACTAAAAATGAATATCCAAGATAAAATTTACCAAAATCATTATTTTGAGTTAGCTGCTATAATTTTTCATTAAAGATATGAATGAATTATATTTACAGTGAAAAGTGTAAAATATATATATATATATAATAAAATATTAAATTATATATTCACAAAAAAGGAACTATATATGCACCAAATAAAAAATTTGGTGTTGATTAAAGATTATGGTTGCTCAATACATTACCACCCTAGGAAAAAAACAAGGTGGAAGTTTCTTTGAGTTGAAAGGACCATGATATAATATCTATGATGAGGATCACAAAATATTAAATATTTATGGATTTAAAATTAATGATTCAAAAATCATAAAGTATGAAGTTAAATATTATATTTCTTAAATGAATGTTCTACCATCTATACCAGTGAGGTTTTATGAGGAGAAAAAGGAAGATTTCGAGCTATAGAAGTAGGTGAAAAATGTTCCTAAGTTAAACATTGATTTAAATGGTCTAATATTATTTAAGAACCGTGTATTTTACTTTTAGAAACTAGATATAAAAAGGATCTATTAGATGTGGTGCATTTTTTAGCAATATATGTTAATCTTAGAAGAACCAAGATGTATAGAGGCCGGAAAGAATATTTATAGTGGGAGGGAATGAAGAGAGGTATTGCCGAGTATGTTTCTCGATGCTTTTTTATTTATTAAGATAAGTTTGAGAGACATAAATCAAAGTGTATGTTACAACCATTACCAACACCAGCGTGGAAATAGGAAGAATTCACCAAGGATTCTTTCATTAGACCTCCCAAAACATCTAAAAACTATAATTCTATAGGGGTTACAGCTGATCACCTTGTAAAGATTGCACACATAATTAATATTAGAGAATATTTATATCAGGATCATGTTTTTAGAATATATTTTAAGGATATGGTAATATATCATGAAGTAACACATTGAATTATATGTGATTGGGATCTGGGGTTTTCCCCAATGTTCTGGAGAAGTCTTCAACAGGATTTGGAAATAGAGTTAGGTTTCATCATGGCATATCATCCATAAAAAGTTTTTTAGTCTTAGAGGAAAATTAAAACTATAAAATACAAGTTCAGAGAATTGTCTGTAAATTTAAAAAGGTATTGGGATCAACGCATACCTTTGGTAGAATTTTATTACAAAAATATAAATTACTCCATTTTTTGATATGGCTCCTTATAAATCCCTATATGGTAATATGTGAAGAACTCAAGCATTATGGAATAATGTGGGGGAATTAATGATATGGGGACCTAATGTAATTGATGATATGGTAGAGAAGGATACATTTATTCAACAGTACAAAAGAGAAACTAAATGTCGACAAAAAAAGTATACTAACAATCAATAAAAAGGCCTAGAGTTTGAGGTTGGTGGAAAGGTGATTCTATGAATATATCCCAGGGAGAGAGTGGTGAAAGTTGTGAAGAAGTGAAATCTAAGACCTAGGGGTATATGTCTTTTTTAAATTCTAGATCCTATTGGGAAGGTAGCTTATCGATTGGCGCTTCAAACATATTTCTCTCAAGTTCATAATGTGTTCTATCTATCTCCCCTGAGAAATTAAATTCCTAATTTTTAACATTTACTAAACATATTAATCATAATTATGGAGTAATATCCTTCCAATTAAGAACAATTTATATTGATTCTTTGTTATAGAGAAAATGTTTTATGATACAAGACCACTCGCTTGGTTAATGTTTTATAGTGAAACCACCAACATTAGGATGCAGTGTGGGAACCTAAGGATATAATGAGATAGAGTTATGCTTATCTATTTGTATCCAATTGATGATTTTTGATGATGAAATTCATTTTAAGGGGGGTAGAATGAATCACTCGTATATTTTTATGAAATATCTCTCATTAAATAATTTTCATTCTTTAACAGCGTGTGTTTCACAAAATTATGAGTTTCAAAGAACTGTGCGACACTATTAGTATAACATTGCAATTAAATTTTAAATAAAAAATATGAATCAGTAATTTATTAAATATATATAATTCTCTTACTCAATATGAATGTATTGGTAGGTACTAATAAAATAATCACACAATTTTAGTAACATCGCATTGTTCTTCAAAATTAACTCATCTTCAAAAATGAGTTTGAGTTTTATTAACCAGTTGTAGAAAATTAATTTAAAAAAATTATATTAAATATTTAATTACTCAATTCAAAATTATCTTTTTTTAATAAAAACTATTTTTAAGGATTAATGAAAAATTTTATTTTTATTACAAATGTATTTTCATTGAAAGTAATTTCCAATTAAAATTATGTATTTGATTTTTTTAAATTAAAATTTATTTATTTTTGATTTAAAATAAATCCTATAATATTTTTTGAGAAATATTTTAGAAATTAATTTATTATAAAATCATTTTATATTTTAAAATTGAAATTTTCTGAAAACCTATTTTAATTGCATTATACCAGATTTATTTTAAAATAAATTCAGTAACATCAAAATTTTTAGTTATTTAATATGGGTACCAAATTTATATTCATAATGACCAAATTAGTTAATTGGTTCCTATTATATTCCGCCAATATGAATTGTAACACTAGAAAATTTTGTTACCACGATAAAGGGTAAATTAGAACATTTAAGTAACCAAATATTATGATGAAGACCATGAAATTACCTTAACACTTTCCCAAATTTTATTGAATGAAGATAATTAGACCATTAAGACATAAGTATATAAATTATGATGTTCAACAGAACTGATCATGAAAATTACTTAAATAATATTCAAAACACTAAAAGTCACAAAATTTTACTTTCTTTGTCATAAATATCCCTTATGCGACCACTTGGGGAATAAGGTATGTTATGAAAAAATATTAATATAAAATTGAAACTTAATAATCTTATTTTCCTGATATAAATTAATTTTTTACATTTTGGGCCACATAGATTAGATTATGTTATTTATAATATTTTATCTAATAAAAAATTTATGATGTCAGAATCATATTTAAAATACTATATAATTATTAAAATAGGGTTTCTTACAAGATATTTTCAACTATAAATATTTTTTTAAAATCTAGAAGATTTATATTGATCGTGTATTTTTATTTTTGTTTTTATTTTTTGAAAAATATTTATATTAAATAATTACAATGTTTTGATGATGAAATTATTTTATTAAAGGAAATATCAAATAAATGTTACTAAAAATATTATAATAAATATAATTTTAAAAAATTAATGTGATAAAAAACCAGTCTAGATTATCATTACCTCCTTGGAGTATAATTACATTCTCTTTTCAAAGTTCAACTGTTATTCATATATTTTAAAAAATCAATGTAATAAATAGTGTCAAAATTGACAATAATTATATTTTATCAAAATAATAATTTTTTAAAATTATTAAAAAAATAAAAAAAATTTAAAATTTAAAATTATTTAAAACATGGTTTATTATTTATTTATGGTCATATTGGTATCACATAAGTAGAAAATACTACAGTTTAATGTGGAAAAATTTGTTACCTTAGTGATAATTATAATAGGATAACTAAGGGTTAACAAAAATGACAAGTTTTAAAATAAAACCTAGACATGTATAAAATATATTGGGAGAAGATATTACAACATTATCTTATCTTATATTCAAATACATTTCCTTTTGGAAGCATCTTATTTATTTAATTTATTATAAATTAAATTTTGAGAAATTCCAAATATACCACCCATCTCAATTATAAAAGGGATCTTACTCCCTCACATCTTCACATCACAATGAGCCATAAATATAGACCATCGTATATCAATTTATTTTCTCCACTACCCTAGACACATTATATAATCTCTAGTCCTCTCAAAAGACCGACCCTAGTGTCTCTAAGAGGATATCTAAACGATGTTTTCCAAAGAAGACAATGTTCAATTTTGTATAATGAAATAAAACCAAGGTAATGGTAAATTTCACATTCTAATTATTATTCAGGATCATTTATGTGTAATTATTATTTGGGTAATATCTATCTTCCATTGAAATGATTATAAAAAATATTTTCTAAAATATTATTATTATTCTTCTATAATTGTTTAATTTATTTTTACCCATGTGTGATGTTTAAAAGAACTTTTACAAGAAATCATTTTGTTATTTTCCAAATGAGGTACTTCGTGTATTTTACTGAAAAAATAATAATGGAATATTATATAAAATTATATATAATGAACATATTTTTTAATTTTTGTGATTTCATAATGCCTTGAAGCTTCTCTTGCAAGCATACATGTTTATTTTCAAAGGTAAGTTTTTCTTTTAAAATATGGTGGAATGTTAATAAACTAAATCACTTTTAATGGTGAAAGGATATTTTCATTAACAAATGTTTTCATGTGCTCTCTCCAAATTATTTTCTATTTATTATAAAATTATTTGATATTACTTATGATTTATTGGGGATATTTTACAAGGATACTAACCCTATAATTTCTATGGATCGTTTATGTTTATTATGGAATTATATTTATGAAACCAATATTTCTAAATGTTTTATGTTATGATGGATTGATATTTACAAAACCTATTTTTTTCATTATTTCTGATATGATGACTGGATTATTTTATTATGCCACATATATGAATGGTTTATCATTATGTGATGGGTGGGACCTATATCTCCCTCCAATACATTGGGTATGGATTTAAATATTTTTAGATAGATAGGATTTGAATGAGGAGTAAAATCAGTTATGTAATATAACGATATAACACGGAGTGAGCCCAATTTATTAAAGGACCTTCTCCACTATGATGGTATTGAAAATGATAACAGACTAATATGGAATGATTTTATCTTCTTATGTGTCTCCCAAAATTCCATTTCTTATGTTCTTCTCTAATGGAATATGTTTATTAATTATGTGTGAACTTCTTTGATTTATTCCATGGAATGATATCATGATATTTGGTTTGTAGGATAAAATATTAAAAAAAATTATGTTATTATGTCTAATGATTATGATATGATTTATATCTCCCTTGATTAAACATACTAAGAATCGGATGTCCTCCTTTCTTATGTTTTTATTCTCTAGGATATAAATAAATTCATTAAGTGTGATGTGTCAAAAATAGTTCTTGTTATGAACGAATAAGTATGATATGATTTCTATGTTTTTATAAATAAATTTTTTATGATACCAATTTTCAAATAAAAATAATCCTATACGATTATTGTGGGATTTTTTTATGTTATATAATGAATAATCATATATTTTCATGTACTATTTATGTATGAAAATTATGGGTCATTAATTATCCACTCTCAAAAAGGGTTCTTAGGTTAATACTGATGCTTCCAATGATGGTGTATCTTAACCTCAATCAAAGGGGGGAATTCATCTCACTATAAAATATCTAGTAGTATCTAATACATTTTTTCTTTATGCGGTGGACTATACACCATTGTGATCTGAGTAAGGTCAGATACAATTAGAGGTATGATGTTTTTTTCGTCTTTTATGGTTTTTGATTTTCATAAAGCCAATAATAACAATTTTTTATATCATCTAATTTATTATATTTGTTTGGGTTACTTTTAGATATTATGTCATTCTTGTTGGATATTTTGAAACCATTGGAAAGTAGGCCAAAATTAGGATTCTAGTGTCCATCATTCCAGGTAATGATGCAGGCCATAAGGTGGACTAGGACTTCCTACTTTTTGATCTTGATATCTTTGACCTAATTATTGGCATGAACTACTATAAAATAAGCTTATACCAAAGGTTACAAACCATTGGTAAAATCTGAGAGACCATTGGGATACTTTATCCCAATGGTTCACCGAACCATTGGACTGCGAGGCCTGGGGATAGCTATATCCCAATGGTTCTAACTTGAACCATTATAATAGTTTCATAGATTTTCAAAATACAAATAGTTCAGTGCAACCATTGGTAATTTTTCCCCAAAGGTTAATAACTGTGGGATTATAGGGTTTATACAACTAGGCCAATAGTTTAGTGAATCGTTGGTATACACCTATTGCAATGGTTAAATGAACCATTTCCATATGTTGGGTGGTAGGGGGATGCACCAATGGTTTAAGAACAATTTGTATGCCGCCTACATGACACTTTATTCCAATGGTAACATTGAAACCACTAGGATATAGGTATGCCAATGGTTCTCAAACCGTTGGCATACACTTCTCACTATCTAAACCAACAGTTCATAGAATAGTTGGTATTTCCTCTTCTCTGCAAATAAAAAAATATAATCCCTCTCTCCAGCCCTTCAGTTCCTCTTATCAGAAAAAAATGGTAGCCCTCTCTTCCAGCCATTCACATCCAGCCAGCCAAAACCTTTAAAAACAAGGATTCAACCTGCAATCAAATACATGGTTTTAACCTACAATTTGCAATCAGAAAACATAGAAACACACAAAAAATAGAAAATCACACACAATCACACTAGTATTCAATTGAAAACTCACTAAAAAACAAAAAAACTCACAAAACTCACCAAAACCACACAGAAAACACAAAAAAAACTGTAACCTGCAATCACTCAAAAACTATAACCTGCAATCACAACGAAACACACAAAAAAATTAAAACACAAAATCAACCTGAAGTCACACAAAAACTCACTGTAAACACAAAAAACAGAAACCAAATCTGCAATCACAAAGAAAACACAAAAAATTCCCTACTAACACACAGAAAACTCACTTTAAACACACAAAACCTCAGTGCAGTCACCTGTAATCACATAGAAAACACACAAACACTCACTACAATCAAAAACAAAAACTCACTAAAATTAAACATAGAAACTATTATGATGTAGGGATTCAACCGTGATCCTGATGAGTGTGTAATCCTTCGGATGAAGAGATTCAACCTTGATCCTGATTAGTGTGGAATTATTATGATACTGGGATTCAGTGTTCATGTCTATGGAATTCCTTATGTAATCCCCCTAGATTTGATGATGTGACTATAGATGTAGGAATTCAAAAGTTTCCATGGAAACTACTCTATGGACATTGAAACTCTATTTCCCTAGGAGCATGGGAATTGGCTGATACTATATGATGTTTCACTTTTGAGGATGTTTAGGAATTAACCATTGTTCCTGATTGTATTTGATTTCATAGGGGGAATTGGTTGTGTGCTTGTTGCAATTAGATTACCTTGGGCCATTCACCTAGGAAACAGTGATTTAACATACTACTTTGATATTGTATTTCCCCAATCAGATTGGAATTAGTTTTAAATGATATACTTGTTGGAAGAGTTTCATGACATGCTCGGAGAAACTTCACCACAAGACGAGGTTTGTGTGGTCAATAAAAAGTGTCTCATTAGAGCCTAATGTTTAATAGTGATTTATTTATTTATCTAAAATAGTTTATAAATTTATTTATCTAAGAATATCAGATGCACAGACACCAATTTACTAGTTATTTATCAAACTATATTAGTCGTTCCCTAAAGTGTTGTACTCTCCCCACGCTCAGTAGTCCATGACACTTTGGTCCCTGAAAAGAATTATTACTTGAAGATAAGATCCAATTGGGTAAAGGATCATTGTTACATGATAATGATAGAGCATGGTTTGTTTATTGAGATGATGTTAGACTCAAGGATAGATTAGAGTCTCTTTTTCTTTTTATATTAAATTTTTTATATATGGGGCCAATCTGGTGGGAGACCAGTGTGCGTTATTTTCTATGTATTTAATTTAAATTCAGTTATTTTTATCATTTGTTCTCTAATGTATATATCATATATGTTGATTGGGTTATTTTCTTCTATTTTTGTGCACTCTGATGTGGGGTATAGTCTTCCAATGCAATGACCATAGAAACTCATTGTTAATCAATATCTTCTAGTGTATTAGAAGGCATACGTAAGGTCCAGTGGTGAATCATTGATTTAGGCACCACCTAGTGGATATGGACCAGGGTACTCAACATTTCAATAAAAAAATTAGGAAAGGAGTGTGGGGAGAGATATAAATAATGATCTTAGAGTGGCCCTTTAAAGAGCTCAAGGACCATTTGGAATACTTCTGGTATATGTTCAAAACACTCAGCTCTAGTGGGTTCGAATATCAAGTATTACATTCTTAGGTGAAGGATGTGGTCACCATTAAGAAGGATAATTAGTATATTGAATTTAATCTATCATTAGTGGATGTTTCTTGTTTGGTAATACAATATAAAAATAATTCCCTAGACAAATTCCCTCAGCATGAAATGAAATTAGTGACTCACCAAAATTCATTCAGTGCTCTGAGTGTTGAAATTGATAGGATTCAATAAGAGTTTTCCCACCGATTATATATGTTGACTATTCCAAATAAGACAATTTGAGAACTATATAGGCTCCATGATGTGGTAGATCATGCCATACATGATGTTTCTACCATGGTTGAGGCACTATGATAGACTTTAGAGGTAGGAACTGCATCAATTGATTAATTACGCCAATCTATGTCTTCTCTAGGGTAAAAGATAGAAGATTTCATGGAGTCTTATAAGAACATACTATCACTATTTTTTATTCATAGGAAACCAAAATTACCAAGGGATTCATGGGAAATATTCTATATGTGGAGATTTCTCCCTTATTTTGAATTATAAACATTAAAAACATTTGAATTCAATGTGTATAAATAAAGTATTAAGAGCCTCTATAGACCCTTAAAGATGAATATGATTATTTTGTAATATATTTACAGGGGATTGATGATAACTGAGGTCCATGGGAGTCATGGACTCTAAGGAAGGTAAATTAAAGGAAATAGATTAACATAGTAGACCATTAGATTTGGTGTTCACAAGATGCCTAGGTTTAGATAAGGTTCGTCATTGATTTTATGGAAATGAAATAACCCTGTCACTAGGTCCCCAAGGGGATACGATATTGATTGGGATATGAGTGGTCTAACATATGTCTTATAATTTTCAGTGACTAGAAACTAGGATGGGTCCGAGGGACCCTAGAGGATTCCCATGTGTATGAGATAATTATGTAGATGGGTTCGACATGGTGTTCTTTTGTGACTATGACATTCGGGAGGTAAATAATCCTTTTTGTCTAGTTGGATGATGAGATGTGAATCGAGGCATGGGATAATCCTCAAGATATGTGTCTAGACTTTGTGACCAAGATGATAGACTAGTGTGGTGGTTTGGACTTATAAGAATAGGCAGACTGGGATTTAAGGAACGTTCCAAGAATATTATACAGTATTTGGGGGCATCATGAGGTAATTTTTTATTTTTTGTGTCTAAGAGTGATTTTGAGTCTCAAGGACTCCTGTAGATTTCCTAGTGTAAGATATATGAGTACCAACGAGACTGAAATTTAGCACATGGATGGTGAGACATTTTTGAGATGGGGGTATAGGTCCTGAGTGACTAGAACCCTGTACCTGTCTGGTGAGCTATGATATGGACCAAATGCCCTTGTTGGTATTTCATACACATGTTGGGTGAAAAATTCTTACATGTATAGTGATATATCTTAAGTAATGACAACACCTTGAGTGATAAGGTATTGGATGTACCCTTACTTGATTGATAATGATGTTATCATATTATAACGTGATATATCTCAAATGAAATAAGTTATTGAACTAGATCAACAGAACTATCACTGCGTGTTTTTGCAGACAGTTCACCTCTGTTGGAGGGATTTTATTATAAAAACATGACATTATTTATCGAATAAAACAATTAAATTTAAGACCTAGTATTGAAGATATTAAATTCAATATAATTAAGTATAATAAATAAAGTAGCTAAATTTAATTTAAAGCATTATTGAATTAAAGAGGCTAGGAGAGGGACCCTACCTCAAGGTGGAACCAAGCCATCCACTTTGGCTCTTGGAGCTTTCTAACTAAAAGTTGCATCTCCCCCACTGGGTATATGCACCTTCACACACATTTAAGGACACATACCCCCGATTCACACACCAAATGTCCATGAACATGTGGAAGGTGATCCTTGAACACATGCTAATATGCATATACCAGTCTCCACTCACCAGCGTATCAATTTATACATATATATACATGGGAACACATGGCCACATACTTCCATAATCGCTACCATGTGTGACTATACATATAACGGGGGGGGGACCCACATATATATACTTACTTACATATACACACATAGGCGAGTCTCCACTGATTTAGCGGTTCAAAACCAACATGTAGAGATCAACGCACTACAATAAATGATATCATGAACCAGAAAATACATAAAGGACGCTACATAACCTGTGAGAAACCAACCAAAGACATTAAAGCCTTATCTAGATTGGAAACAGAGAACCAAATACACTGGAACCAAAACGAAACAATCCAAATCCCAACGAAAACCCTAATAGGGAGTCAAAAACACTAAAATCCCCAAATACATTAGGTGCAAGACAAGTTGTAATCCTAAAATCTTTCCTTATATCAAAGATGGTGGATTGAATCAATCTAAACCCCTTCTAGACACTTTATAGAAAATAACTACCCTCTACCCATAGAAAGCAGTAAAATAACTATGTGGAAAATGCGATAAAGAATATAAAATAAAAACTAAACTAAAACATACTTGTGTCATGTGACTATACACGTCACCGCCCAACATATAAGAACCACAACACCCCATGGGTTAAATCATGTTCCTGAAAGCAAGGGGGAAATAGATCCATGTTTCAAAATTTTAATATCAAATAGTACATTCCTATTAATTAATAATTACTCTTCCTATTAATGGTATATAATTAGTTTGGCTCGTGTTTTAGCATAGTTTGATTTTGTAAGATATAATTTTTTTCGATATTTCTATTAGATTTAGTTGGTATTTTTTTATATTATCTTGGACAATTTCATTCATTTGGGTTATATTCGATAATGATATTAATAATAATCAGTCAATCCATATTAATAATTATATCCACTGGTTCAATATCTGGAGTAAACACTACATTGAAATGAATGATATCATATAAGGAAAATCATAATAGGGGCAGGATGCAATGTAGTATTATTCATGCAATTCATACCTAATATAGATTTTTCATGGGCACATAAGTCCCCAAAAGCCACAAATTAAATTGGGCCAAACAATGAGGGCAGAATAAAACAACTACGAATGGTGGCTAATGAACCAAGAAGATCCAAAATTCTTTTCCTTCGACAGTAAATCCAAAATCACGTATGAGGTGGACCCCAAAGAACTATGATACAACCTAGAAAAGAGGATCAATATAAGATAATTGGAAATTATAAAAGCTTAGAAGAGTAGTATAAAGTCATTGCAAGATCAAGGATCTTTGACTACAACCCCCTAGATAGCTACCCACCCTCTGAACACCACCCCACCACCTGAAGACCCCCCAACCCCCTAGACACCACCCCATCACCTAGAGACCCCCACCACTGGACAACCCCACCCCCATCGAAAGCCCCTCCCCCACCCCCTTTGACAGACCTCACACCCCCAGGACACCCGCACCCCCTTGACACCCCTACCCCCTTAAACAGCCCCAACCACCATGGACAACCCCCAACCCCCTAGACACCCCCACCCACCCACCTAGACACCCCCAACCACCTAGACACCCCAACCCCCTTGGAAATCGCCCAACCCCTGGACAACCCCCCCCCCCCCACCTTGACACCAACCCACCCCCTGAAGACCCCCCCCCCCCACCACCACCAAGACACCCCACCCCCATGGACACCCCAACCCCTTGGATGCCCCCCCCCACTGGACACGCCCTACCCCCTTGGACAGCCCCAACCCACTATACATCCCCCCATGGACATCCCCCCATCCCCTAGACACCCCCAACCAATGGACACCCCCACAAAATGTGTCATATGTTAATGACAAGAGGATTCTTTGATTGAATAAGTAGGAAAATGCAAAAAAAAAGTCTACCTAGAGGTGTAAACTGCAGAAAAAAGTAGAGAGACACTCCCAAGTGGTCATTGAAGAGAGATGATCATCATGGTGTTTTAGTATGGAGAATATTCTTCTATTTCGGTAGGAAAGGCTTTATCATAGACAATTTAAAAATTTGTGATTGTGTGACTTGATGCTAAATGGCGTTTTTGTTTATTCCCAATTACCCTTAAGGTGGATTTTAAATAAAATAAAAATGGGTTGTGGATATACTTTTCAAAAATAGAAATAATGATCTAAAAAGGTTATTATAGAAAATTTGAACTAAAAATGGAAACCGTCCAAGAAATAGATAGTAGAATTGGATTATTAGTTGACATTTCTAAAGAAGGTCCAATGTTATTTCCTATAGAAATTCAAAATATGTTATATAAGTTTTTTTAATGTGTAATTATATTGTTCATGAAGCTATCATCTGTATAAATTTTATTCCTTGTCAAAAGTATTTGATTAGTGGTATAGGAAAAGAGCCATTTTTATCATTTTTTAAATCAGTTGCTACAAATGGATCCACACTTATAAAGAAGGTTGAACAGAAAAAGAACGATTATTTGATCATATTGTCTGATGGGTTATAAAAGGATAAAACAAAACTATAGAAAACATTGATAGTTATCTAATTTCTCACATGAATATGAAAATTTCAAACAATAATAAACATGTGAAAGAAGATAAAACCATGTTTCCTCAACATAAACATGTTTAGAATGTGATAAATAATAAAGTGAAAAGAAAATCAAATTGTTTTGAGATGCAAAGAAAAGTGATCCAGTAGAAAAAATCCCCAATCTATGTTATAACATAGAAGTTGATAAACCCAACTTATTAACATACTTGTTGATATAAAACAATACCTGAATGGAATTTTCACATAACACATAGTTCACATATATTTTATTCTAGGAAAATAATTTTAAAAAATGAATCCTTCATATAGTGTTGTTATTCTATTGGAAAAAATCAACATGGTTAAAATACCAAAATAAATTATTGTTAATAACATATCTAAAAAAGATTCAACACATTTCCCATGAGTTAATTCCATATTTATAGGGAACTTTTCATCTAGATAATACTAGGTAATTTAATAATATATGGTTACACATTCAGTTGTATTTGAATCCAAAAAGAACAACACATTTATCCACAAACCAATTTTTACTCGCATGCATCATGTATATATTTAAATAGTATGAATTAGATAAAATTTTAATTTTGAAATTATAACACTCCATTCACATGACAACGACATCCACAATGAATCAATGGTATGAATAATTCTACACATAAAATATTCATAAAATTTTTTTGAGCTCCAAATGATTTCACATAGAATATGATATTCATTATGAAACTAAAAATAGATCATATATTGTTCACCTATATTAGAAAAAAATATTGTTCTTGTGGTATTTTTTATGTGAACTTCTGATGATTTATATCTACAAACACTACAATGATAACTATTTTTATGTTTTGAGAAAACCAAAATCATTTGTTTATCAAAAATAAATGAAATAATAGAAAATGATACAAATTGAATCAAAAAAGAAAACTAAATAATGAATCAATTAACCATTGCAGAAGAAGATTTGGGAGTCACTACCAAAGAATACCAGAAACATAGAAGGGGATACTCAACTATAGGGGATCCTCTTACTTTGGTGGGATGCCCGACCACCAGAGGGGACACTCGACCTTCTTGGCCTAGGGGATTCAAGTCGTGTTTGGGAAAGTTCGACTTAGGGGGGATTCATGTCGGGTGAGGTAATTCTTGAACTAGGGGAGATGTGCGACCTCTGAGGGGATTCTCGACTAGAGGAGGATGAGGTGGCTGATGCATAAGTGACGATGAGTGGTTAGCGGTGAGATTCATGCTATGAGCGGTGAGGGGGAGTTGTAATGGGAGGAGGGGAGAGGGAGGGGTGAGAGTGGCAACAAGGGGTAGTCAAGATGGGAGTGGTGGAGAGGGGGAGTTGTGATAGAGAGGAGTAGTTTGCGATGGAGAAGTGGGATGCGACATGAGGGGATGTTAGGATGGGAGGAGGGTCACGAGTGGAGGCATTTTAGGTAGGTTTATCCCAACAATTCATAAGAACTGTTGACTATTGAGGCTTTTTTCCATTGGCTCACTAAAACCATTGGTAAAACAAACCTATATTAATGTATACCTATGGTTTCACAGAACCATTGGTATTGCCTATATATTCCAATAGTTTTTTCAAACTATTGGGAAAGAACTGTTGTTATATGTGGGATTTCCACCAGTGATGGATTGGTAATTAGTGTTAAGGTATAAATTGATTGTTATTGACATAAAAATCAGTTTTTATCAGTTGATTGAATCACTCATATTAACCATGGTGGGTGAGATTCATGGTCTGGAAGAGTGGGGCATGTTGTTCCTTAGACTGGGGTGATCTCATGTCAGTGTTTGGTATTTTTTCTAGATGTTGTCGATCCTTGTTTGAATAGTCCAATTCCTATGGTGGTGTGACTGTACACTGAGTACATTCCATTGTTTTTTTGGTTTACATCCATAAATAATAGTCATGTTAACCACACAATTCCCATTTACATTCCATCATATTGAATTTCCCTAGCTATTTCAGTATAACTGAGGATATAGCTTTCAAATATCATGGTTATGGTATTTTTTCATCCTTGAATGTCAACATGGTCCTTGCCTCTCCTGTTTTAACAGAGCGCATACATGAGCATAAAACATTTTATTTATTATCAATAGTTAAATTAGATGACCATAAAGATTAATATATCATTACCAAGATTAATTATCCCTTTTATCAGATTAGAGGAGTTCATTAGATTTAAAATATTAACCTTCAAGTCAGATTTCACCAATAGATTTTCTGAGAAAAAGAGATTCAAAAGAAATTTTATAGGATCCATTATAGGAATTCTATGTTTTTGGTTATTTTATTTAGTCTAAGATATACTCCAATGGTATTTATAGCTTTGATGAACTAGATCGTTCATTGATTCTTGGAATCTTTTTATTATTTGTAGAAGGTATTTTGGATTACTCTAAGATAGAGGAAGAGCACATAAACCATTTAGATACCATTCTTAAAAATGTTATGGAACATCACTTGTATGGTATCATTTTGGAATTTATGTTTTGGATTCAAGAAATAAATTTTATGGGGAATATTATATCTATGATAGGAATATCAGTGGATGTTGAAATGGAATATCAAGTTTTTTCCTAGGAGAATCCCAAAAATATGTTTTATATTTGATGATTCTTGGTGTTGGATCATTATTAGAGGTGATATTTTTCCATGATTCTCCAATATTTTATCTCCGATAATATATTTAACCCATAATGGTTTAAATTTTGTGTGGAATGAAAAATTTTAGTCTTCTTTTGAGGAACTGAAGATGAGATTGACTTCAGCTACCATTTTTATTATTAAGGGAAAACGTTTGTGTTATGATGTTTTATAGGATTCTTTAAGGATGGGTTTGGTGTGTGACATGATATATGGGGATTTGTGGAAGCATTAGACTCTCACCTATTATGACCTCATGTGAGGAACTAACCTACCCATGATCCGGAGCATGTAGTTTTTTTGAAGGCACTCAAAATGTGGTTTCACTAATTCTTTGGAGTTATCTTTATCATATATTCTTTCATAATATCCTAAGGTATATTTTCAACAATATGCATCTAAACATGTGAGAGATACATTGGTTGGAGTATCTTAAAACTTTTAATTTTCATGTTTATGGTAAAGCAATGAAAATTAATGTCATCATAAATGCACTGAGTATGAAATTACCAACAAAAGGAGTGAAGGAATCAGTGGATGAGTGGTCCTTGATGAGTTTTTTTATTATATTATATTGTGAATGGAATAATGTAGTGGGAAGGTGTGTTGGGGTTTGAGGAAGGCCGATCCATCTTTTTATAAGTGGGTTTAACTCGATCAAATATCTAACCACATGTTCCATATCTCCAGTAAAATAATTTATTGTGGGGAGACATAGGGTGAGTTGTATAGGTCACTCAATGGTGCATCATGTTTAAATAAATAGATTGATTTTTCTTTTTTTTCTTAGATAGGATTTTATGGATAGTGGGAATCATTATTTTTATTCTCTACAGGAAGGTACTAGAAAGATGTATCATGATTTGAGATATCCATATTGGCCGTTATAAATGATATAGTCTATTGAGAATTTTTCTTTAGGATGTCTTGTATGTTAGAGAACAAATTTGAAGCACCAAAGACATATGGGATTATTTAAGACCTTACCCATTCTGATATACAAATGGGGTGATATTTCCATGGATATTATCATTGGTTTACTATATAATCCTAGTGGGAAGGAAGTGATTTGACTGATCATTGATCATGTGTATGACAGACTACTGTTGTGAAAACTGATGTAATTTGACATCCATCACCACATATAAAAGATAGATATAATGATTCCTTTACTGTATACATAATATATTTTTCAAATTAATATACCTATGAAGTTATAATACCATATATCAATTTATAATTTTAATTCTATGGGAATATGATAACATCGCACATGTATATGGTGGACCACCGCCGCACAAAAGGATATGAATCCCTTTTTAAATACTATTTAGATGGAAGGAAATAAAAATAAATTTAATGGTTATATGAGATATATCTAACATTATAATTATTTTATGAAGTTAAATTATAATTTACCTTTCCCTTGTTTCATCTGTTGAAAAAATGTAAACAATGTTCATGGGTTTGTAATGCCTATTGTCTCGATGAAAGGTATAATACATTTCCTATCATCAAAATGTGTATATTACCATAAATTTAAATATAATGTATATATATTATGTTAATATTATTTTTAACATTATTTATATTAATTTACCATGATAAAAATAAAAATATTGAAAATATTGAACAAAAACATACATGAAAAATTAATCAATTAATACCTGAAACCTCATTTTAACAAAACAAATTAATAAACATGTCATGAACTATCATAACTAAATAATATTTGGTATTATATATGGGATTATGTTTTTAAATATATTTATAATAAACATAAATTTGTTATACATGAGTTCAAAATGATTATGAAGGATGTTACGACTTATGGTTATGAATTTTTGTCTCAATAAGTCTTTTTTGAGACACATGTTATTGAATGAACCTATTTTTATTATTAGTTATATATACATACCCATATAAATTTTATTTCATAAATTTATTTTTTTAAAATTATATTTAAATATTCATTTAAATTTATTCTTTAATTGGTCCTACAAATCAATATTTACCAAAGTGTGTAACGGATTTTTATCTCACTTTTATTTCTGTGGGACACATGACTTTTATGCCACTTGTTTCTTTCTTGTGGTGTATATATAAAACCCATGAATTCATTTTATGATAACTGTCATGAAAATTATTGTATAAACATGTCAATATAGGGTTATTTATTTAAATGGGATTACATGTCAAAATATACCACCTTGTAATATGTTTTTGTTACAATTCAATTATTTATTGCGATTGTTTATCATTAAGATTAAAATAGATAAATGTTATGATATAACTATCAATAAACATCTGTATTTTATTAAAATATAGTTATTTATAGGAAATAAATGTTTTCTTTTTATTTTCCTCTCTTTATGTACTCATGCTTATAAAATAATGTTTTTAAGGATAAACCTAATTAATTTCTTTCTTTGGTGGAAAACGTTTTTACATACATGACCATGTTTTATGAGAATGTTTAAATAAATATTTTTCAATTACCTATTTATTTTCCAAATAAATTTTTACCAAAGATAAACTTTTATAAAAATAATGTTCAAAATTAAAATTCTTATCATTTTCTAAAAAAATCATCTTTTGACTTTTTACCAAATATGTGAAAGGAATATCTGTTTTAATGTGAATAGCATAAACAAAGTTTCCAACCATCATGGCCTCTCAATTAATTGAATATTCCATTAAATGTTTTCCATGATCAGGCAAAATAATTTTTTATCCAAAAATATTTGGTAATTTTTTATATTTTAATGAATTAATTTCAAATGGGAATGATATTTTCCTCTAGAATTTTTTAATTATATTTTTATAGAATTCTTATTCAGCAAAGATAATAACATTTGGTATTTCTTATGTTTTACTAGGGATATGATCTTATGGTATAAACCATATTCATTATTTGGATGGTTTATGTTTAGGATTAGCAGGACAATATGTTTATTAAATCCATTACTTTTTCATAGGATGTAATATTATGAATTGATGAAATTTTTATGAAATTTGTTTCCTTACACTAGATATTCCATAAATAAATGTATATATCACCTATTATTTTACATGGGTTATGATATGATAAATGTTTTATGATATAATGGAACACAAATTTATGAATAATGTGATTGGTGGGACATATATCTCCCTACAATGCGTTGGATAAATATTTATATCTCACAAGATAATGATGGGAAACAAGATGATGATTCTGATATTCTATAGGAAGTAGTCTGTTGTGGTTTATCCTCTATAGGGAAAATGTAATGATTGAATATCAATTATAAAATGTGATATAATTATTGATTCATTATCCTTTAGGATTTTATTTTCTCTAAATTTAACCATGACATATGAAATTTTTTCTATAATTATGATGGTGCCACACTAATATGAAATGAACTTTGTGGTTCTTAATTTCTTTATGATTATTTCTCACTATTATGGTACATGATTTTTGAATTGATAATGTTTTATTCCAAGGATCATGGATAATATTCATGAATGATTAGGAATTAATATTTTAATCTATAATCCTTATCTCAAATGATTATTCTTATCTAATGCTTTCATATGATAATTGGTTGATGTCTTCTATATTTACATTTAATGAGAATCTGAGCTCACCCTTCCATATGACTCCTATATCCAATTTATGGTGAAAGGTATAATTGGATAATGACTATGAAGTTTAATAAATGTTAATATATTAATAGGATATATTGAAAATATTCCATGAAATAAGAAGATGTTTTACCTAGTCTCTAGAGACACTAAAAATTTACGGAACATTGGAATTTATTTGTGAAATGTTTTGAATATTAATTAGTTAAGATGTAATATCTAGGTATGAAAACCCTGGGTTTTTATATTTTTAGTCAGAGAAAATGTTTATATGTCCATTTTAAATAGGATGATAAACCATTACTGAGGTACCTGGTGATAATTCTCTGGATATCTTAAAGTATTAGTCGTGGTTGAAGAAACATTGGGGTATATTTGGTGAAGGATAGAGAGAGTGGATTCTTATACTCAGATCCCATTATGGATACTAAATGTGGATGTGGAACAAGAATATTTTCACCTAAGGGTGATATCATTAAATAAGGAACATGTTTATGGACTCAATATTCACCTGGTGTAGACAATGCACCTTCACTCACACCAAGTTTGGAAACCTTGGGTGATATTCTATGGAAATTGAAAAACTCTTTATGAACCATCATATAAAATTTGAGAAGATTATACCCATGAATTATCCTAGTTAAAACTAATGATTAATTTATTAAATAGATGATTACCATGAATGGACCTAGCGAAATCATGTAATACTACATCAATGTTCTGTGTTCAAACTCCATAGGGCATAGGTTATTTTAACAACATTGTAGAGGTACGGTAATAGGACTGTAGGGATGGGGGTACTATATCACCAACGTCCCTATAGAGATGGGTGGAATTGTAGAAGGAATTGTAGGATGTACTGTAGTAGTCTGGTTACTATAGAAGAACTATTCACCTGAGGTATTTCAGTTCAAAAATTTGGGCTATCAAGGGCATGTAAAGGGATTTCATTCCCACTAATCCTACGAGTCATGTAATGGGCTTCATGCCTGCTAGGCCTATAGGTTATGCACTGGATAAATATGTCATGGTGGGTGGATATCCCCTTGGGGTTTCTATGGCATGCCTTTTCAGCCTGTGATTTTTGTGGGTGTGTTTAATTATAATTATACCCTAAATCCCTAATTTATATCTACATTTAGAAATTATATGAGTGATTTATCATGAATGTCACTCTAATTAATGAAATTTATGGTCATGAAAATCATTTTATCTTCAGTATAGTACTGATGATAGAATGATGACATAGAGTTAGAAGTAATTATTCTCTAATGTTGAAGTAACCTATATGATAATAGGTATATAAATTCATTTGCATTATAAAAATCCTCTAAGAAGGTTAACTCAAATATTCAATGATTATCAATTGAGTTAGAGAAGAAAACTAATAATTTTCTGATGATCTTATCTCATGTCTATGATTCTTCCCCAGATAAATTTTTGGGGAGTGTGCTACCCAAAAATCTAGTTACTCCCCCTCTATTTGAATTTGATGTTATCTTAGTCATGGATTCATATTATCTATATAAATCCCACATATATTTATAAGGAATGGATTTCACATTTTATATTCTAAACTAACCTATGATATTCTATGACTTTGAATATAAATGTAAAATTCTAATGAATATTAGATCAATTATATGGGTTTTTATAAAATCCAAAAGGGGTTTGTATCCCTGATATTTCGAGATAAACTTAACTTAAATGGTATTCCAATTGGGAGGGAGTTTATTGAATTCTTTTTTGAAGAATTTTTTTGTCTTCAACCAAATCCTGAAGTTTAGTTATCAATATAACTCATAATTGGAACATCAAATATTTAAAAGGCTCCGTATATATTTCCAATATGATGTTGTAGGAATTGAAAACACAACTCTAGGATAACCATAATAAAGGGATACATTATGCCAATTGGGTGAGAATGGGGTGAACTAGTTATTTATTTAGGAAGTGGATGGATCAATATGGATTCAAATTGATTACTAAGAACAAAACAAGATCACAATGAATAACAAGTGTCTTCTGCCCTATAGTGGTAACTTTTTTGATCAACTACAGGGATCATAGTACATTTACATGACTAACCTCCAACATGGATATCATTAATTGAGGGTCAGTAAGGTGGATATAGCCATGGTTGTATACGATAAAAGGAATGGAAACTATGAATATATTGTGATGTAATTTATTCTTATTAATTCCAATTCTATCTTCTTGGATTTAATGAATATATTATTTGGAGATTAGCATGATCAATCTGTTATAATATTTAAATATGACATCCATGTCTATTTGAATGGTAATGAAGAGAATGAGATCACATGAGAATTATTCTCATGACCTTAAGGAGTGAGAAACTATATGAAAAATTTATACAGTTAGAAATTTGGCTACAAAATGTTTCTTTTATTTGAAATATAATATCAAGATATAGTATATTGGTGATCAATGAAGGAGGATATTTATAATTTCCCTAGACTAACCACGATAAATAGGATTCAAGGTTTTCATGTTTTTTCTGGAAATTATCAATGATTTGTGAAACATATATCTTTAATATCTAATATACTCAACATGTTAAATCAGAAGGGATCTATGTTACTCTTGATGGATGAATGTTAGGAAAAATCATGGAATGAAAGAGAAGATTAGTGTGCATAGATAGGATTACATTTACCAAAAATTGATAAGGTTTTTAATATATAATGATCCATCTAGGAAGCGTTTGGGATTCATTCTCATGCATTATTATATGGTTATATCTTATGCATCACAAAAATTGAATGTTAATGAGGAAAATTACCCAACAAATTTTTATAGTAAGCTATTTTAATTATTATATTGAATATTTGGAGGTAATAAATTTATAGATAAATGTGTTATACATATACCAACAAAAATATTAATGTATATATTCCCATAGAAAATCTAAATATGTCCGAGAGAAGATGGTTGGTACAAATAAAATATTATGACTCCTCAATACATTACTAACTTGGGAAATAGAATGTGGTAGTCGATGATTTGAGTCAAAAGGATAACCTTATTATATCAATGAAGAATATCCCAAAAGATCTAGTGTTAATTTATTTTTAAATGGGTTTTCTTGAAATCCTTATACGATGGGATATATATTATATTCCAAAAATAAGTGTTCAAATATCTATCCATGTGAGGATATAAGATGTACATGTGGATGTGACAGAGCTATAAATGAATATGATAAGTGTTCGTAAGTTTATCCTTGACTATGATGGAATGATAAGTATCATGAACAATGTATTTTATATATATATAGATTATTTGAAGAAAGAGATTTTTAATGAATAACATTGTTAATCATTTTCTATTCATCTTGGAAGTACAATGATTAATAGATATTTGAATGTTTATTTCCTTTACAATGGAATGGAGAGATAAATTGTAGAGTTTATATCTTGGTTCTTGGTATTTCAAAAACAAAAGGCTTTGGGAAAAATATTATTAGGTTATGTTACATCCTTTTTTCCTACATGAATGGAAATGAAAAATCATCACTATGGATTATTTTGTTGGAATCCCAAAAACATCTAAAGGGAACAATACAATATGGGTTGTATATAATCATCTTATAAATTCTACACACTTCATTTCAACAAGAGAATATTTACCTCTTGATGATATTGCCAGTATATTCATTAAGGAAGTTGTAAGGCTGCATGATTTACCATATTCCAGTGTATCTAATTTGCATTTTATGTTCACCTCGATTTTTTATTTATGTCTTCAACAAGGACTTGATTATTAGTAGATTTTTATCACTACATATCATCCTCAGAACGATTTTCAGTCTAATATAATAATTTAAACCATATAGTATATGTTGAGATCTTAGTCTATTGATTTCAGTTGTGGTTGGAACCAACATCCTCCTCAGTTTTAGTTTTCATAGAAAAATATCTTTCACTCAAGATGGATCCTTATGAATCCCTCTATAGAAAGAAGTTTATAAATATAATGTACTAGAATGATTTTGGGGAAATAAAAATATTCATACATGTAGATACTGATGAAATTGTAGAGAATATTTGATCCATTTAGAAATACAGGATTTTAGAAAACAAATAGGCAAAATTGTTTTGAATATATTTATTACAATGATCTATAATTTGATCTTGATGATAAGGAGTTTCATTGAATATCTCAATAGATTAACATAATTATATTTGAGAATAAGGGAAAAATATTCCCATGTTATATCGGTCCTTTAAAATTCTTGATTGTGTCGTGATACAGGCTTTTAAAATTTTTCTTCCAGCAGACCTCTCTCAAGACCAAGATGTGTTCTAAGTATCTATTCTAAGGAAGTAGATCCCTAACCCTTCAAATATTCTAAAATCATAGTACATACTACAAGATTAAGATATTTCCTATGGAGAGAAACCAATAGAGATTTTAGATCATAGATACAATGTTACCTGAAAAATACCATTCACCTGGTCAATGTTTTATAACGATACCACCGATTTGGAGAATCTATATAGGAACATGAGGATATGATAAGGCAGAAGTAACCTCATTTTTTTACATCATAATGATGATTTTTGATGGAAAAATTAATTCTCAGAGGGATAGAATGCAATTGATTAAATTATTATGAAATATTTCATTGAATAAATAAAATTTTTTCAATAGATTTTATTACTCACAAAACCTACTTAAAACAAACAGAAATATAGTTTTAATATAAGTATTTAGTATGTATATATATAAAATAGTTTTTAAAATTGGCCACCAAAATAAAAATAATTAATTTTAAAAACATATGTATAACGATTTTATATAAAGTAATCATATTGTTAAAAAAGTAAATAATTAAACGTTATGTGTCAATATGTTTTGAAAATACTATATTTTCAAAAAATGTTATATTTATTTTTATGATAAAATTATAATAGAAATTTATTCAATTTTATAAAATTTATTTTGAAATTATAATTCATTTCTTAAATCTATATATCAATTTTTTTTGAGTGATTTTTTTTAAAAAAATTCAATTGATTAATATTTTATTAAACTATAAAAAATACTACTATTTCTAAAAACGAATATACCATTTAAAGGATATAAAAATATCCTTATTTTTAAAAAAAAATTTGATATTACATTTATTTTAATACTATTTTAATTAATCCAATTTAGGACATTGAAACCAAATTCATGTTGACTTTTAAAATTAGATATTTCTATAAATATGAAATTTTCTCATTGGAAAACAACTTTTTTATAGAATATTTGGGTGTAACTTTAAATTTAATTTTTCCAATAACATGAATTTAATTTATGAAAATATATTCCAAATTTGGTGTTATAATAATTAATATTATATCATATGTCCAATTTAATTTTGGTTCAAATGAATATTAGAAATGGTAAAAATTTATTAATACTATTGAGGTTAAAACTGGTTTACCAGGTATTAAATTGAAAAAGGTAAGAGTTTAAATGACATAAAATATTATCTAACTCCCATTATATATTTATATTAAAACATTATATCATATAAAGTTTGATGATGAGAAATTTTTTATCCATTTCAAGTTTAAAATGTGGGTACACATTTTTCTTTAAAAAACCCAAGTCTTTCCCCTCCCCCCACAAATAAAAGGGAACCCCCTCCCTTATACATGTCACACTACTAAAAAATATTTTTTCTGTTACATGCATACAAAATACTTTCTTTAATTCCTTCCTCAAATCGTAGTGGTATTTTGTTATCATTAATATTACCAAGAATGTATTTTGGTGAAAACCTAATGATGTTATATGAAGAATGGGTATCGTTCTCAATTCAGAAGTTCAATTTTATTTATTCTTCCACCTACATAAAATAATCATCAATTATGATTATATTAAAAAATTGTTATCTAACATATACTAATATTTTACTAGGTGAATTAAATACCCCATATTCACCTAATATTCCATAAAATTTGAAATGAAATTTCCGATCATGTGTATGGAGAACTACCGCCTCACAAACCAATGTAAATTATTTTCCCTCACCACTATTTGTGGATGAATGTAACGACTTATTTAAATTTTTATATTATAATTTGGAAATTATTATAATTATTTAATTATAATACCACATATACCTTAATACTTTTCATTCTATGGGGATATGATAGTATAGCCCGTGTGTACGATGAACTATAACCTCACAAAGCGACCTGATTCATTTTTTAATTACTATTTACAATGATGGTAACAATGATATATTTATTGAATATATGTTATATATATACATATTTGATATTATAATTTTTATATAAATTTGATTTATTATTTACCTTTCCTCTATCCAGTTCATCAAGAAAATTGAAACATTATTCATGTGTATTTAAGGCCTACCATCTCCATGAATGGTGTAATTAATTTTACTTATTTATCATTAATTGATTACTCTAAATACATATATAATGAATATATATGATATATATGTTATATATGGTGTCCTGGAACAAAATAATTATACCTTGATTACATGAATACTTGATGTATTAAATATTAAACTAAACATCTTATTACATATTGTTCGTTATTGAGTGTGACCATAGTGTAATAATGTCCTGGAGTATATGTCACATTGATAAGCTCAAATAAGTTCCCCACTATGATTAGAACCTTTGATTTCAATGAAAATAACCATATTATAGTTTTTCAGTTAGATAACATAATATTATGGGACACATAGTATATAGATCATTAGGTATGAGTACCCATAAGAAGATGAGACTTTTTCTGATGAAGTTCACACTTTGTAACACCATGAAAGAAGATTATGAGAATCGACCAACAAGTTGTAACTCCACATGTTTTGGTGTCATCAGATATTCCAATCTTATATCATGTGTAATGGTGCTTAGACTTTAATATTTTCATTAATCCATGTGACGACTTGTTCACTTTGATTTTCTGATGAAAACATTCACAACAGATGTTGTCGGGAAGTAGGGTATGTTGGGCGTGTCATGAGTGACATGTTATTAATGGATAATGAAAGAATGGATTTTTCCCCTATATATTTATGGATGTCGATATCTAGACCCTTTGATTGAAATGGAATCATTTCCCTAAATTCCATGTCCCTAGTATAACGATGAGTTTATATCAGATAGTGAAAGAATGATTTATCAAGCATATAGGTTAATGAAACGATCATGAAACCTGCTTGATGGAATTATTCTAATAAGCAGTTATATTAGATAGTGAGTGTTCCTATGTGGTTTTCATGGTTGAATATTTTGTCCTTTCTTTTCAGTGTCGTGACCCGTTTCTAGACAATAATGTTTTACCTTATGCCAGCCCACCTAATTCCAATTAGAATGAATCCTCGAGAGTCATACACTTAGTGTTTCTGGTGGGATCGATTAAATTTTATCTGAATTTAATTAATGGAATAAATATTATTCTCAAGTCTGAGGAATAATTTTTTATGTAATAACGATCGCATAAATTAAAAAATATTTATTCACCAGATTATGGATAAAAAATTATTTATTATATATAATATTTAATAAATATTTATTTACTATTTTATGAATAAATTATTTATTTAAGAGAATAAAATATATATTCATGTGGTCAATAAATACAAGAGGATTTTGATGGGACCAAGGCCATTTCGGGTGATAAACTAATTATTTATGAGTCGGTAAGTAATATTTATCAATTTTTCACAAGTTGGTGCACCAAAAAATAATAATATTGTTATTATTATATATCATGGGATTTCATTAATATTTATAATTTTATTTTATGGTTTTTTATGAAATTAAATTTTATAAGTGAAATCCCATCTCTATTAATAGATAGCTTTGACTATTGTTTAATTCATTCTAAACCAATTTAATTTTTGGGAATAGATAATTTTTTCGCACAATGAATTATCTATTGACTCCCCCTCTTTCCATCTTTATAATGAGAAACCCAAGAGAGAATTTATTCAATACTGAAGAATGAGTGATCAAGAACAAAAAATGTATGAAATTTTATTTTCTTTGCTAGAACCCAGATAACAAGTGGCATTTCTCGGAGACCACTGAAGCAGATGTAGATCACTACTAGAGGGATTCTACCCTGGGATCCTCATAAGCGCAACAAAGGAAATCCGGAAGGGCCTCTTTAGATGACCGACAATCTTCAATGAAGAAGGTTCCAAATCTTAAGTACTTATTTATTTGGATATTAAATAAATGAATTATAAATTTCATTTGAAATTTCCCCACTCTTGTTTTCAAGAAATGATTATGAAATGAAATTTTAATATATCAAACTATAACGCATGATTCCAATATTCCCAAAACAAAAATGTGGTATCACATCATTCATGTTTCAATTTATAGTTATTTATTTTATTGTTGATCAATGCGCAATTTTGGTCAAATTTTATTCCATGTTATACTTTATTTAATATGATTTTATTAAAAATGTTATCAACATATTAATCATATATGTTCAATGATTCATTTTATTAATGTTTTAAAAAAATGAATAATGATAGGAGATTCCATTGAGATGTTCCAAGTCATTGGATGATAAAACTGGGTTACCCTGCTTGTGGATAGGGGACATGCTATATACCCAAGCACATTGCATCTTGATGTTCCATGTAATTTATTACCCACATTAATTTTATTTCACACCATGTGTTGACCAAGCCAACCATGAACATGGAAAGAGGAAAGATGGTGTGTAATTGGAATGCACCTACAATATAGTTGGGCCAAATAAACACATTAAATCCCTAGGTGTGTGACTTGGATATACAGAAACTGAGGTACCTAGCTAGTAGACACATGTAAAAGTTTTGTAATTTCCCATTAATGTATAAAATTAAAATCACATTAAATTTGAAATTGCAGAATTAAAACATTATTTTATTTATTACCACACTATTGTGTGTGTGACAATTCAATAATAGTTCAAAATAATTTTAAAATTATATATTAATTAATTTTAATTAGTAGGTCATTATTGGTTATTTGATTAATTTTCCATGAATTCCGTTTATGATGGTTATCTCTAAACAATATCGGATTATCATTAATCTGAAAGGGAATTAATTATGTTATTTTTTAATTAATTACTGCAAATACATTTATATTAAATAATAAAATAATGAATATAACAATGTTGGTTTCTTAATTTTGTTTATTTATTATTTGAGTGACCATTCCTGAACTTTTCCAAGACCTATGTATGTGTTCTTATTTATCTAATTAAATTTAGTGAATGGTTTTTCAATTATTTAATGTTAAATTAAATTACAGCAAGTGGAACATCCCTCCCTCCAATATTTTTTAGGACCTGTGTGTCCAAGTATGTTTATGTAAGTCCCATTAACATTTATTTTGGTTCCCCTCACTTGTTTGTGAGTAATAAATAATTTTAATTAATGAAGCATCCCAATTCCCATTGGATGGTTCAAGAAGGAACCATGATGAATCCAACTCAGGGAAACATAGTTGGAAATGTATAATGTTGTAGCTTATTTCAAGTCTGACAGTAGGTATTATTTCCTTGAGGACTAAGGATGATTTAATGTCTACTCATTAAATCACCCATTAGATAAGCTCTTGATAAGGTCATTTAATTATTATTATTTTCAATATAATTCATTAAAATTATATTCATTTATTAAAGATAGTGATCACAAAAATTAATGAATTAAATTTACAAAAGATGGAATTTAAATAAAATTGATTGTGTATAAATTTTATATCCCAAAATTGTAAATTACATATGTAAACATACATTTATATATAAACCAGACTTGTAAAGGGTAAAACAAGATAAAAAATTATGCATAATAAAACAAAATCCCTCATTCTAATATTAAGTCCAACTAAGCATTTCATTACATGATTTGGAAAAAAACTTGATAGAGCTATGTTTTTACTAACCCTTATTGAGGAAATTACTTTTATAAGGGGAGTTCTTATGAATGTATCAGATTTATATATCTGTTTTACAACAAGGGAAGTATCCATTTCTATAAATGGTGTAATTTGGAGTCATGTATTTAAAAAATACAAGTTAGGATTTTTGTATTGGGGAGTCAACTCAACATATCAAGGAGCTTTAAGCCCATAGTTGGCAAAGACTTTCCTCCCTAAAACCTTAAAAAAACATTTTCCAGCCATTCTTGGGGTTATTAGAAGGGTAATATGGATCCTTTACATAAGAATTTCCTAGAAACTGGACATTTTTAGATCAATGGTGATGGATAATGGGGCTAGATAAAATACTGGGAGATTAAATAAAATCAATTAATTATTTCTCACAAAATTTTCTTTCAACAAAAGTACTAAAAATATATTATTTAATTATATAATAAAATTAAAATTTCCCAATCCCAATGATCATTATGGGATATAGATAATATCCTTATAGTTTGTAACTTCAAATAGTGGTCTAGACTCCTTCGGATTGTTCTATGCTAGGAATGGATATCTTATGTGTTATAATCCGGAATGCCTTATCTTCCTACTCGAGAGTTGAGGAATGAAGAGTTTATAGTATATGAAAAATATATGAATGACATGGTCGACATTCAATGTTTGATGCTTTCAACTATGATTAGTGAACTCCTGATGTCTCACCAAAACCTGGATGTGTATAGAATTCCTGAGCACCTCAATGGTTTTTACTATGAGAGAGCTAGACTGGAACAGTTTGAGATATCCAAGGAGCTCTTTCAGAGTATGGTTGGAGAAGATTCCCCATCTGGGCCTCATGTAGTCAAATGCATTGGATACATTGAGTTCATATAGGTTCTATGTTTTAAACTACATAAATAACTAGGCATTGATCTCATTCATACATCACTCCCCCAGGGTTTCTCCAGTTTTGTTGTGAATTTTACTATGAAAAACATTGGGAGGCCTCTTCCAGATCTTCTTATCCTCCATTTCCATGTTGATAAATATATGAAGAGAAAAAAAATACTTTTTCTCTTATGTTTTAAAATTTTAAAGGGAAATAAAAGTAGTTTATGACCAAATCATCTCCACGCCCTTCATATAAGAAGAAGATCAAAGGGGAAGAAAGTGAACATGGTGTTTTCTTTTTTTCATCTTTCAAGATGGTCCACTATAAGAAAAACTGCACCCAACTAATGATGAAAGGGAATATTCATGTGTGATTGTTATCAACTAAAATATTTCTATTTCTACACAATGGGTATTAGATTTAGCTTGTGGTACTCGATAATGTATTCAAAAACAAGAATGAAGTATATTCAGAACAACTGACTGAGGGGAGGTAGATCAATGAGAATCCAAGGGAACTAAACTTGCTACTATAGATATCGGGGACTACCTACTCACATTGACAACAGGAATGGCCTTGTTTTAAATGGGTTTTTATTATATGCCTTAAATTACAAAACCATTTCTTTTTTATCTAGACTAGATTCAGAATGAATCATTTTAAAATTGTGAAATAAATTTTTCTTATTATATAAAAATAACATCATTATAGTAGGCATATTTAAATTATAGTCATTACATGTTGGATTACATGAACCGAGTAATAGAAATTAGTAACGATGTTACTACATATGACTCATACCACACCAATCTTTGGCATCATTATCTAGGTCATGTAAATGAAAAATAAATGAAAAAATTATATTGAGATGGAAATTTAGATTCATTTGAACAAAAACATCTTGGGGAATGTCAAACATGTTTATAAGAAAAAATGACGAAATCCCCATTTAGTGGGAACAATGAATGGAATAAATATCTTTCATAATTATTTCATACTGATGTGTGTGGACCATTTCCTATTTAAGAAAGGGGTGGGTACTCATACATCATAACTTTTACTAATTATTTTTTTAGATATGGATATATTTACTTAAGGTATAATTTTGATTATTTTGATAAATTCAAAGAATATAAGAAGGATGTTGAGAACCATCTTGGAAGGAAGATTACGAAACTCCACTCAGACCAAATTGGAGAATATCATAATGAAGACTTCATTGATTACCTATGATATTTTGGGATCCTATCATAACTCACTTCTCCTTACACGCCTCAGTGGAAAGGTGTAGGTAAAGGATGAACCTCACAATGTTGGAAATGGTGAGATTAATGAAGATTCATGAAAGTATTACACTATACTTTTGAGCATATGTGTCACAACCCGCCCTCGGGGCCCGTGCCGTGACTACCCCAAGCCCGCCTTCCATAGGCCAGGGGCTGGCGACTAGCACCAAGGCATAAATCCCGGTAAAAAGGGAAGGCATTGCCTTTGTAAAGTAAACAAGCACAACAGAGTAAGCAAGCAGAAAAGTAAACACTAAGTAAAAACATAGTACAACTGAAAGTGAGGAAAAGTAAATGGTCCAGTATACAAACCCAAACTGAAAGTAAGTACAACTCAAAAGGGAAAATAGAAACTGTAAAGTAAAAGCCGCTACACCAAGCTGTCCACTGGAAATCCCACCTGAAGGGTGGGTACAGATAGATCCGCTGCTCCTCGGGTCCCGCCGTCCGCTCCGAGAACGTCCCGCCCAGTGGTCCACCTCCAGGTATCGTCCTGCTCTGCGAGCCTCAACCACGATCAACGATGTCTGTCGTTTGCAACCAACACAACGTATTGTGGGAATAGCCCGTGCAGGGGTGAGTATAAGCTACTCATTAGGGACCCCGAGACCCCCGAAGGTCTCCCAAAATCCACAAAGGATAAACCACAAAGGAAATATACAAACACGAAGTAACAACCGACACTGCTTAGGTGTATTCCCATACATATACCTAAGTCATCAATTCCTGCTCGGCTCCAACGTCCGAGCTCAAGCAAAACCTAGTCCACACAGGAAAGCAAAACGTAAACCCATACAGGAAAGCACAACACAAACCACAAAGGAGAGTAAAATTAATCCACATAGGATAGCTCAACACAATCCACAAAGGAGAGTAACACAGGATTCATCTCACGCAGGTATACTTCTTCGGATGACGATAAAGATGATCACCGATCCATCTAAGTCGTCGGACGCAAAAAGGATCGATAGGTACTAACCCCCGAAATGACCCACACAGGATCGATAGGTAATTAAGCCCTGCAATGACCCACACAGGATCAGGGCCACACAGGACCTGTAGGTGCTGGCTCACACAGAACCACTTGCACTGACCCACACAGGATCGGACCCACACAGGATCGGGCCCATATAGGACCTGTAGCACTGACCCGCAAGGGATCACTGAGTGTTGTAGTCATCGCAGTCCACTGAGGATCTCTGCACAGTCGTCGGCGCAGTCCACTGAGGATCTCTGCGCAGTCGTCGCTGTAGTCCACTGAGGATCTCTGCACAGTCGTTGCTGTCGAAGTAGCAGTCGCAGCCAGCTCTAGGGTTCCCGCACACAGAAAGCTCGTTCGGGGGGGTCCGCTCCACGAGCCGAGAGGCTGATACATCAACTATCACATAGTCTAGAGATGATGTATCCAAAAGTTCCGTATCGTCAACAGGAACTCAACGCAACAGACGGCGCGTCAATCGGTCGCCCGATCTGAGAGTTATTGGCTTTTTCGTTCGAGGGGCCCGGTTGGTTTTTAAGAAAAAACCAACCCGACCATTCTCCACCTACGTCCAAACCTCGGGAGGAGTATGCCAAAAGATCCATCTCACTAAGAGGAACTCAACAAAGCTGACGGCACGTCAATCGGACGTCCGTAGCTCAAGATATGAGTGTTTCCGCTCTGAGGGCCCGGTTGGTTTCGTGTACGAACCAACCCGGCCGAACTCAAAGTATTCCAAAACCTTGAGTGCGATATACCAAAACGACCGTCTCGATCCAAGGATCGCATCTCCGCTGACGGCGCGTCGTTTGGAGGTCCGTAGCCCGAGTTATGGGCATTTGAACCTAAACAGTTCGGTATCGGGGGTTTCGGGCCCGGGCCGACCCGGTCCGAGACCCCCCCCCCCCCCCCCGATGGCCCGAACCGGGTCGACCCGGCCCGGTCCGGCTTGGCGGACCGTCCAGGCGCCAGTTCGGCTGGGGCCAGCGTGCCCAGCGCGCTGCCAGCTCGGCTTCGGCCGAGCTGATTGAAAAAGAGGGGGGCGCTTGCCCCCCCTTGTGTAACCCCCCCCCCCCTTCATTATGGGGGGCCGTTCAGCTGGCTGGGGGAATTTAATTCCCCCGGGTTTCTCCATTCCGGCCGGCCAACGGGACCGGCGGTGGCCGGTCCCCTTTCCGGCTCTGACACTGTCGGCCCGGCTGGCCGCCGGTCACCATGCTCCGCCGCGGCCCGGAACCGGCCGCGGCCCTTGTCGTCCGGCGCGGTGCGACGGCACCGTGCCCCTCCACCGCGGCTCCGCTCCGGCCGCGGCGCCTTCGACGCGACGTGACGGGGTCGCATTCTTGAATTTCTTTCCACGGCACGGCGCGACGGCGCCGCGGAATACTTGTCGTGTGATTTCCACGTGGTGCGATGACACCACGCCATCCCGCTCCATCCGCAAGGAAACAAACATGAACATAGGAGGGGGTTCGGCCGTGTTTGTGCGGTCCTCCCCCCTCTCGTTAAATGATAACATTTAGTCGTTTAACCACAAAGTTCGACATGCTAGAATCAAGAATAGAATTAATTTAATAAAATAACAATAATCCCCTACCTCGGTTTCAAGAGCGGAGCACGGCAACAAGCCGCGGAAGACAAGCGTCGCGGAGGTCGGGCGTCGTGGGAATCGTACGTCGATTCCGTTGACGTCGAGGTGCGTCTGAAGAGGTAACGTCGCTGGAGAAGCTTCGTAAGCTGACGGAGAAAGCCCGAGGAGGAAGCGGCGTCTCCTTTCGTTGACACGGGAAGAAGATCGAAATAAGCGGCGTCGTCGATCTTCGGAAACACACCAACTGCGAAGAAGAGAAGAGACGATGCATCTTTCTCTTCTTATGGTGACAGCGTTCTTCGTCAGAGCCTAAGTGTTTTTCGCGTTCTTCGTCAAGGTTGAAGAAGATGAAGAATGCTTCCCAATCCTCTCAAGTTGGGAAAAGATACTAACCAAAATAAAATAATTCTATGCCTTATTTTATATACACAACCCAACCACTTTGAATTTCAAAGGTTTGAAATTAAGTAACTCATCTTACTTAATAACACAAGTTGTAAAATTAATTATAGTGGAGTTATTGGGGAGTTTAAGGTAAGTTGAAGAGTTAGGGCTCGTATGGGCCCCACCACACTTAATCCTCTCAAAGGAGGTTATGTGGATGTGGGTCCCACCTCTAACTCCCTTTGGGAGGAAAATAACCAACAAGTTAAAAATAAATTTGGTTCCACAATTTTATTTAACTTCTTCTAATTTCCCCCAAAACTAACTTTCATCCCGCATAAAACACAACCTCGAAAAAGGTCTCCTTAAGCAAATATCAGCGCTGTGAGTTCATCGGTGCCCTCGGAATTCGATTCCGGGCACCAGTTCAAATGGTAGAAAAACCCGCTCGTTCGTTCACTAAACGTACCCGAGCCAAACTTCGGAATTTTTTTCCGGGCACACCGGGCCTCGGAATCAGGTGCCGTCAGAAACCGAGCTCTAGTAAATTTCTAAAGAAAATTAAGAAAAAAATTCCCTTGAATTTTAGAGGTCTTTACATTACACCCACCTCAGGGCTTTACGTCCCCGTAAAGATACATCAAACTAGGGAAACAAATGAGGGTACTGATCACGCATCTGAGCCTCATACTCCCAAGTGCTCTCCTGGAGATTCCTGTGCTGCCATCTGATGCACACTAGAGGAATCGACCGTCCACGTAGGACCTACTTCTGTCAATCCTCGATCTCCACTGGGACCTCCATAAAAGTCACCCCATCGTCAACGTCAAGCTCCCCATGGTCAATGATGTGCGTCGGGTCGTGCACATATCTCCTCAGCTGAGATACGTGGAAGACGTCGTGCACCCGGTGCAACTGAGGTGGTAGAGCCAGGCGATAAGCCACCTCGCCTATCCTGCTGAGGACCTGGAAGGGCCCGATGAAGCGCGGAGATAACTTTCCACCTCAGCCAAATCTCTGTAAACCACGTCGAGGTGAGACACTCAAGAAGACGTGGTCGACATCCTCGAACTCTAGTAGCCTCTGCCTCCTGTCAGCGTATGACTTCTGCCGGCTCTGAGCTATCCTCATCCACTCCTGGATGACCTGGACCTTCTCTGTCGTGGCCTGGACCATCTCTGGTCCCACAAGTGCTGACTCCCCAGGGTCTGTCCAGCACAAAGGAGATCTGCAAGGTCGGACGTACAACGCCTCGTATGGTTCCATCCCGATGGTGGAGTGGTAGCTGTTGTTGTACGCGAACTCCACCAAGGGTAGGCGGTCCTCCCAGCTGCGACCAAAGTCAAGGACACATGCGTGGAGCATCTCCTCGAGGGTCTGAATGGTCCTCTCCATCTGACCATCCGTCTGAGGGTGAAAGGCGGTGTTGAGTCGTAGCCGCGTCCCGAATGCCTCCTGCAACCCCTTCCAAAGCCAGGAAGTAAAGCGAGCGTCTCGAACGGATATGATAGACGATGGCACACCGTGAAGCCGTACAATCTCCTGAACGTAGAGATTCCCGAAGCTCTCCGCTGAGCCCTGCTCTCTGATGGGTAATAAGTGTGCCGACTTGGTGAGTCGGTCAACAGTCACCCAAATAGAGTCGTGACCTCTAGAAGTGCGTGGAAGTCTAGTCACGAAGTCCATAGATATCCCGTCCCACTTCCACTCCGGGACCTCCAAGGGCTGTACCAAGCCTGTTGGTACCTGATGCTCTGCCTTCACCTGCTGGTAGGTGAGGCACCGAGAAACGAACTCTGCCATGGCCTTCTTCATGCCTGGCCACCAGTGCTGTCATCTAAGATCGTGGTACATCTTCGCCACTCCAGGATGTACCGCCAAAGGAGAAGTGTGAAACTCTCTCAGCACCTCCTCTCACAAAGCGACTGGTACCAAGGTACATCCTCTGAAAAGGACGTCGTGCTCTGCTCCAAGGGAGAAACCATCAGGTGCCTGTCCCGAGGATATCTGTGCACGCCACGTCTCACAATCAGCGTCCCCACGCTGTGCCTCTCTGACCCGCTGCAGTAGTGGAGGGGTGACTGTGAGAGACTGAAGGAAGGCTGCTCCATCTCTATCCACGAAGGATATTTGCAAGGCAGCTAGCTGCTCTGTCGCCTCCTCAATTATCTGGATGCCTGTCCTCCTGCTGAGGGCATCAGCTACCACGTTCCCCTTCCCAGGAGTATAGACTATCTCAAAGTCATAGTCCTGGAAGAACTTGAGCCATCGCCGCTATCTCAGGTTCAGTTCCTTCTACGAGAAGATGTACCTGAGACTCTGATGATCAGAAAAGACTGTAAAGTGCTCACCCATCAGGTAGTGTCGCCATGTCTTCAGAGCGAAGACCACTACTGCTAACTCCAGGTCATGGTTAGCATAGTTCTGCTCATGCGGCCTCAACTGACGTGATCCATAGGTGATCACTGCCCTCTCCTTCATCAGGACACAACCGAGTCCGGTCCCTGATGTATCGCAGTAGACTACGTACCCTACTCCCTCCACAGGCAACCTCAAGATAGGTGCACTGGTCAATCTCTGTCTCAGCTCCTGGAAGCTCTGCTGACATCTGTCTTCCCACACGAAGGGTTTCCCCTTCTTCATCAAAGCTGAGAGTGGTGCCGCAACTCTGGAGAAGTCTGGCATGAATCTCCGGTAGTATCCGGCTAGTCCCAAGAAACTCTGAACCTCTGTCACGCTCCTGGGTGGCTCCCAAGCTAACACTACCTCGATCGTTGCAGGATCCAATGCAACTCCCGCCTCAGAGATGACGTGTCCCAAGAAGTGGACCTCACGTATCCAGAATTGACACTTAGAGATCTTACTATATATCTGGTGCTCTCGTAGTGTGTCTAGTACAACCCATAAGTGGTAGGCGTGCTCCTCCTCAGTCGTTGATTAAATAAAAATTTCGTCGATGAAGACCATGACAAATCAATCGAGGTATGGCTGAAATATCCTATTCATGGGGGCCATGAACACTACTGGAGCATTGGTTACGCCAAATGGCATAACCAAGAACTCATAGTGGCCATACCGACATCTGAAGGTCGTCTTCTGCACGTCCTCGTCTCTAATTCTGAGCTGATGATAGCCTGGCCTGAGGTCTATCTTTGAGAACCATCGTGCTCCCTTGAGCTGATCAAAGAGGTCATCAATCCTCGGTAGCAGATACATGCTCCTCACTGTCACTTGGTTCAGGCGACGATAGTCAACACAAAGTTGCAATCTCTCGTCCACCTTCTTGGCGAACAAAATCGGGGAAGCCCAGGGTGAAACACTGGGTCGGATGAACCCCTTGCCCTGCAAGTCCTCCAACTGTACCCGTAGCTCTCGAAGCTCGGCGGGGGCCATCCGATATGCTGGAGTTGATATCAAGGCTGTCCCGGGGTACAGGTCAACATAAAAGTCTACCTCTCTGCGAGGAGGTAGCCCTGGAATGTCGTCGGGAAAAACATCCGCAAACTGATCCACCACTGCAGGGAAACCAGGACTCCGCACGTCAACTGCTCCTAGGATGAGGCTAGCCAAATGATGAGTGATGGGCTGTCCTCTCCTCTGCGAGATTCCATCTTATGCTGCAAAGTCTCCCTTCTCGCCAGTGAAGGTGAACCTGCTCCCGTCGATGCGTACACATCGCACCTTGCGCCTAAAACAGTCAATCTGTGCATGGACCGCAGATAACCAATCCATGACCAAGATGACGTCGTAAGGCCTTGACGCTGCTACAAGAAGATCCCAGCCGAAGCTCTCGCCTCCTAGAGTAAGCTCACACTGCTGGCACCAGTGCGTAATCGTCGAGTCTGCTCCCATAAGAGTCTCTAGCAGTAAGGATCGAGCCAACGGCTCTATCGGAATCTCTGAGGTCCGAACAAGGGCAGTGGCTATGAAAGAGTGACTCTCTCCTGTGTCTATAAGTACTGCAGCAAGGGTGGAAGAGACACAGATAGTACCTCGAATCATCTCTGGAGCGCCGTGGTCGTAGGCCTCCGCTGCCTGGAGTTGTGCCTGTCTCTGCCCGCCAGCTCCCTGTGGTCGGGGGGGACCTCCTGGTGGTGGTGGTGGTAGAGCCTCAAAGCGTCGCCCACCACCTGCTGCTTGGCCAGCTCCTCTGCCTCGTCCGACTCCTCCCTGCGGACTGCCACGGTCGACCCTCTGCCTCTACCTCGGTGGTCCCTCAACCATCTACTTCTCCTTAGCACAACGGGTCGGGCAGTCATGAGCCATGTGGCCCTGCCCGCCGCACGAGTAACACTGTCTGCCTCTCGAAAGACTGGCTCCGCGCTGTGTGCCCTGCACTGCTGAGCCAGTGTCATGAGGTCGTCTGCCTAAGGGTCTGGTCTTCCTGGACCCCTGATTCATCCATTGACTGCCTGCTGCAGAAGACTCTGCTACGTGCCTCCCTGCGGTGGGTCTCGGTGCTAGTGTAGACTCAGCAAGAAAACTCTCGATCAAAAGGGCCCGCTCCAGTACTCATGTCTGAGTCGGAATGCTGAGGGAGATCAGCGATGCCCTGATCTCATGTCTCAAACCCTACTCAAAGGTCCGGTGCTAGAAGAATGGGTCCCGTACCATGTCGGTCGAGTAGCGCGAGAGATCGGTAAATCTCGCCGAGTACTGAGCGACCATCATGCTGCCCTGCCGCAGCTAAAGAAGCTCCTGAATACACACCGCACGGAGGGTGGCTGGGACGAACTCCGAGTGGAAGAGACTCTCAAAGTCCTTAAAAAGTAGAGATGCCTCATCATGCACCTGGAGCATCAAGCACCACCATCGGACCGCTGCTGCGTGCAGTATGCTCGCAGTGAGGATCACCATGAGGTCTGCTGGTGTCCTCACTAGCCTGAATACTCATACCACTGCCTCCAGCCAGTCCTCGGCTGCCTGGGGGTCCGTCTCCCCACGAAACCTGGGCAGTCGCTGGTACTGAAACTCATGCAGTGTGCTGAGGCGACGTGCATCATCAGCGGCTAGTGCTGGAAGCATCGGTGTCTCGGCGGGTAGAGCTACCGCCGGTGCCACTGCTGACAAAGGGCCCTGCACCGAGGCCTCATCGCTCGGTGGGCTGTCGTCACACTCGACTCTCGGAACCCTAGCTGGCTGCCGTCGTGGGGCCATCCTGAAAAGGAAACAGGTGTGCCACGGTCAAAATAGTATACCTGGTGAACTGATACAAAGTAATCACAATGAAAACTTGAAACACACACGCAATCAATGTTTTTGTGCATTAAGTCGGAAATCAGAAGTCAGGGCCCTTGTGTACGGATACGTCGGCCGCCGCACCAACACTGGACTCCCTGGACTGATAACCACACTCAATACGCTAAACACTATTGCTTCACATATAAAAGATCAGAGTTCGCGGTCGAACCAAACTCCTCTGATACCAATTTGTCACGACCCACCCTCGGGGCCCGTGTCGTGACTACCCCAAGCCCACCTTCCATAGGCCAGGGGCTGGCGACTAGAACCAAGGCGTAAATCCCAGTAAAAAGGGAAGGCATGTCCTTTGTAAAGTAAACAAGAACCACAAAGTAAGAAAGAAGAAAAGTAAACACTAAGTAAAAACAGAGCACAACTGAAAGTGCGGAAAAGTAAATGGGCCAGTATACAAACCCAAACTGAAAGTAAAGTACAACTCGAAAGGGAAAACAGTGACTGTAAAGTAAAATCTGCTACACCGAGCTGTCCACTGGAAATCCCACATGAAGGGTGGGTACAGATAGCTCCACTGCTCCTCGGGTCCCACCGTCCGCTTCGAGCACGTCCCACCCAGTGGTCCACCTCCAGGTACCGTATTGCTCTGAAAGCCTCAACCACGATCAACGTTGTCCATCGTCCGCATCCAACAAAACGTAGTGCGGGCATAGCCCGTGCAGGGGTGAGTATAACCTACTCAGTAGGGACCCCGAGACCCCCGAAGGTCTCCCAAAATCCACAATGGATAAACCACAATGGAAAGATACAAACACGAAGTAACAACCGACACTGCTTAGGTATATGCCCATACATGTACCTAAGTCATCAATTCCCACTCGGCTCCAACGTCTGAGCTCAAGCAGAACCCAGTACACACATGAAAGAAAAACGTAAACCCACATAGGATAGCACAACAAAAACCACAAAGGAGAGTAAAAGTAATCCACATAGGATAGCTCTACACAATCCACAAAGGAGAGTAACAAAGGATTCAGCTCACGCAGGTATACTTCTTCGGATGACGATAAAGATGATCACTGATCCATCTAAGTCGTCGGACCCACAAAGGATCGATAGGTACAAACCCCTGCAATGACCCAGACAGGATCGATAGGTAACTAACCCCCGCAATGACCCACACAGGATCGGGCCCACACAGGACCTGTAGGCGTTGGCTCACACAGAACCGCTGAGCGCTGACCCACACAGGATCGGACCCACACAGGATCGGGCCCACATAGGACCTGTAGCACTGACCCGCAAGGGATCGCTGAGTGTTGTAGTCGTCGCAGTCCACTGAGGATCTCTGCACAGTCGTCGGCGCAGTCCACTGAGGATCTCTGCACAGTCATCGCTGCAGTCCACTGAGGATCTCTGCACAGTCGTCGCTGTCGAAGTAGCAATCGCAGCCAGCTCTAGGGTTCCCGCACACAGCAAGCTCGTTCGGGAGGGTCCGCTCCACGAGCCGAGAGGATGATACATCAACTATCACATAGTCTAGAGATGATGTATCCAAAAGTTCCGTATCATCAACAGGAACTCAACGCAACAGACGGCGCGTCAATCGGACGCCCTGTCTGAGAGTTATTGGCTTTTTTGTTCCAGGGGCCTAGTTGGTTTTTAAGGAAAAACCATCCCGACCATACTCCACCTGCGACCAAACCTCGGGCAGAGTATGCCAAAAGATCCGTCTCACTAAGAGGAACTCAACAAAGCTAACGACACGTCAATCGGACGTCCGTAGCTCAAGAAATGAGTGTTTCCTCTCCGAGGGCCCGATTGGTTTCGTGTACGAACCAACCCGGCCGAACTCAAAGTATTCCGAAACCTTGAGTGCGATATACTGAAATGACCGTCTCGATCCATGGATTGCATTTCCGCTGACAGAGCGTTGTTTGTAGGTCTGTATCCCAAGTTATGGGCATTTGAACCTAAACAGTTCGGTATCGGGGGTTTCGGGCCCGGGCCGACCCGGCCTGAGACCCCCCGGCTGGCCCGAACCGGGTCGACCTACCCTGGACAGGGTCGACCCGACCCGGCACGGCCAGGCCCAGCCCGACGTGGCCCGGCCCGGCGCGGACCGGCCTGGCAGACCGGCCAGGTGCCGGTCCGGCTGGGGGCAGCGCTCCCAGCGCGCTGCCAGCTCGGCTTCGGCCGAGCTGATTGAAAAAGAGGGGGGCACCAACCCCCCCTTGTGTAACTGCCCCCCCTCATTATGGGGGGGGGCGTTCAGCTGGCAGGGGGAATTTAATTCCCCCGGGTTTCTCTATTCTGGCCGGCCCGACCTGGCCGGTCGGCTCCCTCTCAACGGGACCGGCGATGGCCGGTCCCCTTTCCAGCTCCGACACCGGCGGCCCGGCTGGCCGCCAGTCACCATGCTCTGCCGCGGCCCGGAACCGGCCATGGCCCTTGTCGTATGGTGCGGGGCGACGACATCGCGCCCCTCCTCTGCGGCTCCGTTCTGGCCGCGCTGCCTTCGACTTCCTTCGACGCGACGCGATGGCGTCGTGTTCTTGAATTTCTTTCCACGGCGCGACGCGACGGCGCCGCGCAATACTTGCCGTGTGATTTCCGCGTGGTGTGACGACACCATGCCATCATGTTCCATCCGCAAGGAAACAAACATGAACATAGGAAGGGGTTCGGCCGTGTTTGTGCGGTCCGCCCCCCTCTCGTTAAATGATAACATTTAGTCGATTAACTACAATGTTCGACATGCTATAATCAAGAACAGAATTAATTTAATAAAATAACAATAATCCCCTACCTCGGTTTCAAGAGCGGAGCACGCCAACATGCCGCAGAAGACAAGAGTCGCGGAGGTCGGGCGTCGCGGGAATCGTACGTCGATTCCGTTGACGTCGAGGTGCGTCCGAAGAGGTAACGTCGCTGGAGAAGCTTCGTAAGCTGATGGAGAAAGCCTGAGGAGGAAGCGGCGTCTCCTTTCGTTGATAAGGGAAGAGGATCGAAAGAAGCGGCGTCATCGATCTTCAGAAACAGACCGATTGCGAAGATGAGAAGAGATGACACGTCTTTCTCTTCTTATGGTGACAACGTTCTTCGTCGAAGCCTAAGTGTTCTTCGCGTTCTTCGTCAAGGTTGAAGAAGATGAAGAATGCTTCCCAATCCTCTCAAGGTGGAAAAATATACTAACCAAAATAAAACAAGTCTAAGCCTTATTTTATTTACACAACCCAAACTCTTTGAATTTCAAAGGTTTGAAATTATGTAACTCATCTTAATTAATAACACAAGTTGTCAAATTAATTAAAGTGGAGTTATTGGGGAGTTTAAGGGAATTTGAAGAGTTAGGGCTCGTGTGGGACCCACCACACTTATTCCTCTCAAGGGAGGTTATGTGGATGTGGGTCCCACCTCTAACTCCCTTTAGGAGGAAAATAACCAAAAAGTTAAAAATAAATTGTGTTCCACAATTTTATTTAACTTATTCTAATTTCCCCCAAAACTAACTTTCATCCCGCATAAAACGCAACCTCAGAAAAGGTCTCCTTAAGCGAATATCGGCGCTGCGAGTTCATCGGTGCCCTCATAATACGATTCCGGGAACCGGTTCAAAAGTTAGAAAAACCCGCTTATTCGTTCACTGAACGTACCCGAGCCAAACTTCAGAATTTGATTCCGGGAACACCGGGCCTCGGAATCAAGTGCCGTCAAAAACCGCGCTCTTGTAAAATTCTAAAGAAAATTAAGAAAATAATTACCTTTATTTTTACGGGTCTTTACAATATGAGTTACAAACAGTAACATACATACTAAAACAAGTACTAACTATATCGAAAAATGGTATTCTATATGAATTTTGAGTTGGAGTAAAAACATGTTATCAAATTTACATGTATGGGGAAGTGAAGAATTTTTTAAGCCCTCTTTAGGTAAAAAACTTCCCCAAATGTCACAAAGTGTACCATTATAGGGTACCCCATGGAAATAAGGTGATATTACCTATATAACCCCCCATAAATAATTATTATAGTGGAATGGCATGCTAAGTTTTTGAGAGGGGGCACGTCTACAAAAGTGATAGTGGGATCTAGATATACTTCAATTATGTCGAGACTTAAGGAACACAAAATTTGGGGCAAGATCAGATTCCACAAAGCCCCATTAATGAAGAAACTATTCTAGAAACACAAGAACAATGTATGAGTATAAGAGAGGTTATATAACTAGAATGGTATGGGTTTATTGTAAATAGAGATGGTGACTATTTATTAGTTAACAATAATTATCCACTAATCTACAAGGAAGAAGTAATTGGAACAGTTGTTTCACCAAAGGAAAGAAGGCATTAATTTTGAAATGGATTACATGTTCCAAAACCAAGTCTGTAATTTGGTAGATCCTCCATATTATGTAAATCTTGTTGGTTGAAAATGGCTATTCAAGAAGGAAATTGATATGGAAGGATCAGGAGTCATGGAATATTCCTATTTAAGTCATAAACATCTATGAAATTCTGAATTTTCTCAATTAAATTAAGATTTTATGATACAATAAACTATTTATAGAATTATGGTGGATACAAAGTTTGAAGTTACTAATTTGTTTCTGGAAAAATCCTTAAGATTTTCGAATCCATCCGACATTCTGAGTAACTGTATGAACATCACATAAGGATCAATTGAATGTTTTATTGAAACTTGAAGAAGGATGTCACTATTGATACTAGTCCAACAAACATGGTGTTCTAATGATTCATCTAAGGTGAATCTTAATTGTTTAGGGAGTTTCAAAGAGTATGTAAATGGGTGATTTTGAGACCAATGAATGAGAAAGATGGAATTATTGAGTCCCACAATGAATCCAAATACCGATCAACCAAATGAAGACAAAAATTTTATTTAACCATTTTCATAATAAAAAATAATTTTTTTCTCCAATTTGGTCAAGGAAAAAGAAGACTGATCGGTTTTTCATGTGGTCCCAGATTCATCATAAAATACATGACATCAATCAAATTCAAGGAATCATAGAGTGATACATCAAATTCTTGATTACACCAATAATTCATCTGATTCTAGAATTTTTTTTACATATGATCATCAATAATAGGAGTTGAATAAAATAATAAATACTTTGACGATATTTCAGATGTTTTGTGAAAGAGATGCTTGCTTTAAAGTGTTAATGAAGGGGGTTTTGAATTATAAATAAATTTAGATCGTGTTTATGTCAAAATGATTTAAATTTTTTAAAAAATATAATTTCCGTTCGTATGGAGATTTGGAATGAAAATTAATTTTTTTTCAAAATGGTATGGAGCATCATAATGAGGAGTATATAGTCTTACGTATGTTTCATCATAATGATGAATTGCATCAGAATGTGAACCTATATCGAAATTAATAATTCTTTAAATTAAATATGATGGATTAAAAAATGATATGATTAAATAATTTTCATTAATATTATTTAAGATTTGTGATAATATATATAGTAAAATATAAAGTTTAAGTGGAAGTGAAAATCGAGTTTCAGAAAAAAAAAATTAGTGGGAAAACATTTTCAGATTCTAGCCAAAACCACTTTTGGATCACCTATAAATATAAGAAAGTACAATATAGTTTCTAACATTAGTACCATTCATGAGAGAAGAGAGATAGATCTTTGGATGTTTTGGAATACATAATACAATTCCTATAAGTTATTTCATGAATAATATCATTGAAAAAAGATGAAGAAGAATGTGGTTACTGAATCGATCCTGGACATCAGACACAGGTCACTGGGGAATGTTTTATGTGGTTTAGAATTATTTCTAGGATATAATTTCTTATCTATTTTTCAAACTGAGCAATTGGATATAGAAATCATAATTATCCAAGAACATTATTTTTTATGATGTCAAGAATGTTTCCTACTTTTTTTGGGTAAGAAAGAGAATATTGGTGTTTTGAAGCTATTCGTGTGAAAGTTTATAAGGTGTCCCATTAACATGTTCTGGACTAACTTGTGAAGGTTTCATTGCATGTTATACAAACTTGTTTCACATTATTCTTTTCTATAATAATAACATTCACTATTATATCATTCATATTCCTACACAAGTGTAAGGGTATATCCTATTTTTTGTATCCACACAAAAGGATGGGTTCTTATTGGATTGTGTGATATTGGTTTGTTTCTAAACCATGATAAGTATGTAACTACTCTTTTTTAGGAGTGAAACATGAAAATATGTATATTAATATGGTTTTATGATTATTTTACTTTCAGTAAAGTGCTAAATAATTAATAATAAGTAAATGTTGCTTCAAAATAAAGGAAACATAAATGAAAATGGTATCACTGATTCACCCTTATCCTTGGAATGCTCACCATCTGTTCATTTTTCAATTTTTTCATTTCGATAGTTGGCCATTTATCCATTTTGAAAATTTTCCTATTGGGCATTTGGAAATTTTTTCATTTGGAAAATATTCCCTTTTTCCATTTTTTCAATTGACTATTTGGACATTTGGACATTTTTTTCATTTGGCATTTTCACTATTTGTCCTATTGGACATTTAGTCCTTTTCTTATTTGGCCCTTTTGCCATTCAGTTATTCGGTCAAATGATAATATTTATCATTTGGTCATTATGTTACACATTAGGATCATGATTTTTATCATTTCGTCATTATGGTCATTATTTTGGTTAGGTTGATAGATAATTTTTCCATTTGGCAATTTTATTGTTCGATCATTTGGAAATTTTGATCATTTGTTCATTAGAATCATTTTTTGGTTAGGTTGTTTAGTAATTTGGTCATTTTTTCATTTCAATAATATGTTATTTTTCTATTTGGACAATTGTCCATTTGTCCAATTAGATATTTGTCCAATTAGATATTTTTCCAATTAGATATTTGGCCAATTTTATATTTTACATTTTACCAGTTGTCCAATAAGTGATTTGGACATTTATCTATTTGGAAAATTGTCCATTTGTACAATTTTTGTCATTTAGTGCGTTTTCTATTTATTCCTTCATCCATTTGGACATTTCTCCATTTGGTTATTCAGATACATGGTAATTTTGATCATTTTATCATTTTGTTCATTTTTTTGTTAGGATATTTTTGATTTGGTCATTTTTCTTTTTGTTCATTTAGTAATATGGACAATTATCGAATTGGTATCTTGGGATTTTATCTATTTCACCAATAGTAAATTTTTCCATTTTTCTATTTTTCCATTTGGCCATTTTCCCATTTTTCCATTTAGCCATTTGGCCATTTTTTTCATTTCACCATTTGGCCATTTTTTTATTCACATTGTAATTTAGAGTATTTCATCATTGAGGTAATTTTTTGTATTAGTTGTTTCAAAATTTCGTCATTTTTTAATTTTTACATTTGTCCATTTGGTAATTTAGTCACTTATTAATTTCTATCATTTGGCCATTTGATTCAGTTTTTGGCTAGGTTTTTGGTCAGTCCTTCTATTGTCCATATGCCCAATTTTTCATTTTTCTATATGGAAATTTTTCTATTTTTCCATTTGAAAAATTTCACAATTTGGCCAATTTCATGGTTTGTACATTTTTCCCTTTATCCATTTGGCCATTTGGGCATTTTTACCATTTGGTCATTTAAAAATTTAGACTATTTTTTCATTTTTCCATTTGTCTATATTTCTTTTTTTCTATTTTTCCATTTATCTATAAGGTCATTAGGCTATTTGGACATTTGTCCATTTCACCAATTAACAAATTAGACATTTGACCATTTTTCGATTAGATAATTTATAAATTTTTCCATTTGTCCATTTTTTAGACGAACTTCAACCATATATTAAAGATAACAATTAAATGAAAACATAAATTTCCACATGAAAATATGGCTAAGTAACATTATTAATATATATAATATTTTTATTCATATTTATGTTCTAAGACCCTCTTATGCTCTTGTATTTTAGTGCTTCCAAATGTTCTCAATTACTTCATTGAATCATTTTCTTTTTTCTTTTTTCAATATGCATACAAAAAACAATAATTAACTACATATAATAGGAAATAATTTTTTTATGAAAATCATAATAGGTTGGGAACCCCTTAAACTCATTAAACTTTTAATATGTGATCATTTCTTGATATTGTGTAGTTATATAGCTGAGGATTATTAGTACACCCTCAAAATCAGAACCGACTCTACTCTTCCGATGAACATATAACTCATTATTATATGATTACAATAACTCCATAAGATCCATCAATTAAATTACCATAGAAGATTCACCATCGGGAAAGATGAACTAATGTTGAAATGAATAGGTTTATTTATATAAATATAATAAAAATATAGATAAATTTTTTTAAAAAAATCTTACCCATGTCTTTATCCATACTTTATCATTGATTTCATTACTATTATACCTCTATGAGACTGGTTTCATTGGAATGATATCGTATTACTTTACTAAATATCCCATAAAAATTATACACATCCTAGAATTTTTACCTATCATATGAGTGTCTTCATTATAATCCATCATTATTTGTTTTTATAAATTCCATACATCATGTATATGGGTGCACCCACATTACCTATTATAAAATCCACCTAAATATTATGAAAGTGAAAATATAATTAATTAACTCTACAATATAAAAACATTGATGTGATATAATTCGAAAAAATTATAATACCAAAACTTGATGCTGATTAGTCATTAAGCTCTGATGGATCTTTGGGATATCCTAGATCTATAGACTCTAATAAATGTTTTTATTCCAATGAATTTATCAGGCCATCTTCCTACACTAGAGTGGAAGATAATGAACAAAATAATTGTATTCTAGATGAATACTATGAAATAGAGGTTTCATAGACATGGTAGGGTAAGGATATAAAGGATATGGATAAATCATATGATTTGGATATGGCAAATATGGGAACATCCCGAGATTTAGCATACACATGGTATGTGAAGTAGAGGAAAATTGCAAGATGATGGAGTTTTTGGTGGGAACATGCATGGAAGATCTGGTAGAGGATGAAAATTTGTGGTAGATGGGGTGTATTCTGGTGGGTCAGGGTGTGAACAGGTACGATGGGTGCCCTGTGTAGATCTAAGAGCACCCTTGCTCTGACCTACAGTAGTATGCAAACTAGATGTCGAGTATAGTGTAGATATATTTTCTTATAAAAAATATGATAAATAATAATAATATGTCATTAAATATCATGTATAAGAATCAAATTACAATTATTATACTCACTAAATGTATCGTACGAGGAAACTGGAGCTCGCACATCCATTGATCATTATCAAATAATCACTTTCTTCTGACATCCACAATATATTTATTAATATCCATAAAAATTAAAAATATATTTTTTAGAAACATTTTTTTCAAATTATGCGTACAACTTATAAGATAAAAACCCCATAAGTAATGTCATATCATGTTCTAGAAACTATCATTTGAAACCAATTTGTATATATTTATTTAAAACACATTTTAAACTATGTTTTCTAAGTTGAAATAAATATAATTAAATCAAATGAAAAAAATAATACTAAAACAAACATATCGTTACTAACTGAATGAAAATTAATGTAATTATAGTACTAACAACTTTAGAATCACACTTTATGTAAAACTAAATGAACTATGAACATATATGGTATATTTTTTGTATAACCCACCACTACTTCATGTTTACCATTATTTCACCCAATAAGACAATTTTACTCACAAAATAAAATATTTTTTTCAACACCAATGGGGGTGTCAATGGTGTCAATTTCATCTCTACCATCATGAATGATGTGTCTTTGGAATACTTCAATAATGGAACTGTAATTGGGTATTACATAATCTTTTATAAATAATAATGTTTTTGAATTTGTGCCCAAATATTTGGTTCATCGGTAGCTAGGATTTGAGTAATATCAATAACTCTAAATATATAGTCAATAATAAATGTACCATGTTATATCATTTAATCAAACCATTTCTATTTAGTCCTAGTGGTGCAACCATGAGAGAAGTAATCCAATAATAAAATTTTATCAACATGTCTATAATAATAAAAATTTTCATATCAAGGCATAATATTAGATGCATAATAATAACAGTTCAATGTTACATTTAACATAACATCATCATGTTATGTTATCATTTTCACCACTACATCAATTGTAACAAATTTATACCCATTGATTATTAAATATTTTCATTCAAAAATCAATGAATTGGGACCAAAATATAACACTCTTAATTTTTTCATGATGGAGTCAATTTGTAAACTCAATAACTAAAATATATATAAATGTTAAAATTAAATGAATATCAATCATTTAAGTTAATTAATGTAATATTCATATATTTTGATTTTGACCAAGAAGGATACTCTTTGCTATGAAAAGAATCTCCTCTTCTCAAAGGAAATGGTCGATGAAATCTAGTTATAATTTTTGTATGTTACATAAACAAAATGATAATAAAACATCAAGGTATAATTGAAATGACATAGTATGAGATAAAATATAAATACTCAAATTACTTACTCGATATAGTAATCAAAAAAATAATAGTTAAACCAAACTATGAAATGTCCAGTATCACGCTCTTCAAGGATTAATGTAGCCAATGTATATTACCTAGGAATTCCTCTTATTCGGGGAAGAGGTGAAAATGAGGGATTTGGTTCCCCATAATTTTCATTTTCACTTCCCATTTTTCTATAATCTTTTGATATCACATTAGAAAAAATACATCGGAGAAAAATCCATACATTCAGAAGCCGTATAACCTCTCACAATGAAACCATTAGGATGATTCTTTTTTTGGACATAAGATTTTATTATTAACATTTATTTTAGTAGGATACATCCACAAAAAAGAAACTATTCCACCAAGAAGTGATTCAGTTTACAAATGTGGATACACATTTTTGACAAAGGTCTCTAGAAAAATGGAACTATCAAATCAACCTCACAATTAAAATATTGGATAGTAAATGATGGATTTCTATAGGAATCAATTAAGAATGAAGTATATAATAATCTTGTGTTTTTGAAGTTTGAGTTTCAACTCTCTACTATTGAATCATTTAGATAGGTTGTTGTAATATATATATTGAACAATTATATTCTACAACACATCCCAAAAATTTATTTTTCTCTATTGATTTCATCACATTAGAAGCACAAGAAACAGTCCATGTGTTTTCACCGATACACACAAGATGCAGTTATGGTTGAATACATAAATCCAAGACATCCGAGTGAGATGTGATGTTATATTTACTATTACACTTGATATTTAACCAAATTAATAAAAATATTTCATATATATTTCTCCCAATGTGAATTATGTTTTAAAAATGATGTGATAAATAGTTTGACAAATATAGAAACTCAGATGATATACATTAATTTTTTCGAATGTAAGTTACATCAGAGAAAAAATTAACCATTTTTTATATCTCATCTGACATTTCCCTAATGAAAAACTAAAATCATTAAATTCATTAATCACATTATTTCATGACATATTTTGAGGTGGTTATCAAGTGTAAACATTATTATCAAACCTCTAATGATTTTTCCTGTATTGATGATCCATTGGAAGGAATCTTTGATTCCCTGTGAAACTAAAACGACAATGATATTTATGCCTTCTCAATAATGTATTCTTCATATAAATAGGACATGATATTTTTTCCTTCATTATATAACCAGACATAATTTCATAATTATATAAATCATTTATAGTTTATAAAAGGTAAGTAGATATCTAAAATATATTTTTTGAATAAGCCTCAAATATATTCACACCCATATCCCAGAGGTGCTTCAACTCTATTAATAAGGGATGAAAGTTGATGCCTATATCATTTCTAGAACCATAAGGTCCATATACTAGTACACTCAATAAATTAAATGGTTTATTCAAAAATATCCATGATGTAGAATTAAAAATTTGAATAAAAATGGGTACGTGATGTGAGTTGTAAACATCTGACCAAATGGATTAAAACCATCACAGGACACAACCCAACCCAAAATTACACACCCCAGCGTAAAAATCTAGAATTTTTGCTTCAAATTACTTCCATGATAATCAATATCTATGATGAACTAACTCATTATTACCTGTAATTATCTTAGCATCATTCCATCACTTATTGGATGATATTTCTATTTATACGAAAATATTTTGAATCCTACGAATCAATGGAAATTGAAACATTAATTTCAATGGAACACGACATTGTGTTCCATCTTTATTTTCCTTACAACGATATGTAACATATTTTTTATGGTTATAAAGTTCCACTATTTACTCCTAAAATAAACATCAATCGTTTGTAAAAACATGAATTTTATTAGTATAAAATCCATGATGCTTAATTAACTATCATCCCATATAATTATTTGAGTTAATATTTAAACTGTTAGGAATCAATTATCTTAAAAGGTTAGTAATATAATCAAAAGTTGTATCATAAATTCCATTCATGTTTTTTAGGATATAACCAAATTAAGAATCCAACATTTTCATTTAAGTACCTTCCTGGTATCAACATGTTTTGGAGTCATCCATCAATTATTTTCACTCTCTCTACATTATCACCTTCTATATTTTCCTCATGTGTATTGATATTATTACCTTTTTGTACTAGTATACTATCTCTCCCTTGATGATGCACAAATTGAAACTGATCAAATATCAAATTCTGTATACCACTTGTTTATTTCCATTTATGAATATTATAAGATTCTCTCATCTTTCCCTTATGATACCAAACATAATAGTTTCATTCATATCTAGAATTTGTTATATTATAGCTAACTTCTTCCCAGCTTAACCATAGTCTTCCAAAAAAATTATAAAATTGAAACTATATAAGAACTATGTATGAAGAATTGTTAAATGAAAAATCTAAAAAAATACAAAAATTATTTTTGGAAATATATAGAAATAATATCATTATGATACATCAATATTCTAAATGTTATTTTATAGGGAAACAAGTTATGTTCTAATATAAAATGTAAGATATAATTACAAAATTCATTACAACCATTTTTTATATAAAAGACATCAAATCATGTGATTAGAAAAGAAAACATAGAATATGATAAAATCATATTCTATAGGTGATTCTTAAAAATAAAAAACCTGACAATTTATAAGACATGGAGTTATAAATAACTATTACACAATCCAATTAAATATATTTGTCTTTCTAAGAAAATTATTTTTAAAACATACATGGTTTGAATATAAAATTAATACAATTAAACAAACATGTATTTATGATGAAAAAAATTTACTCAATAAAAACAACAATGTGTCACCCAATATAAAAACCAAAAAACATTGTATAATAAAATCATGAAAATTATAGAATAATCGATATAAATGTAAATAATCATCCAATCCTAATATTATTGAAACTATGATTTTTAAAATAAAAACATTTATCCAAAATATTATAAAGGAGAGGGTAGACCAAATTTTTATGATTTATGAAATTGGAAAGTGTATATGGATTTATGGTACCCTTAAGGACATTATGTTTGGGAAAGGGGAAATTTGAATGAGTACGAGCACCGTTATCATATGCCGTATATAGTAAGCAAGTTTGAATACCAATCCCTTATTTTAGAACCTATTCATCACTAGATATGATACAATACTAGGGGGCCTATTTGATATATATATCACATTTTATATGATTAATAATATGGAAATAAACATGAAAATATCTACTATAATGGCTATAATACATTAATGATATCCATCTTCAAAGAAAAACTAAAAGTATAGTGAAGATGAAATTAATGAACAATAATAGGAAAACAAATTTAATTTACTCTATTATGAAAGTGAAATTAAAGAATAGTACTGTTAATTTAAATAATGAATAAGGAATATAATGAAAAAAACAAATAATACTCATATAAATCTAAACAAGGTTCATGTATTTGAATAAATTAAAAAATAAGGAAAATAGCTGAAAATTTCTATTTCTTATCCAAATAGGTCATCTCAATTGAAACCATAATTCGGGATAACATTTAGTTATGAATGTTTTTTATTCAAGTTTAATAATAATTATATTATTCCAACATAGGGAAACTATATTTCATATGATGCTCTATTTAAATTTACATTGTATTTATTTGGGCGAAGATCAGTCAAGGCTAAAAAATTAATCAATTACATCCCACATTATGAAACCAATCCACTACTTCACCACTGATGAAACCTATTTTTTGGGGTAGAGTTTGTTTATATAGTTTCTAGTTCATTTAATGTGTAGTGGGAATAAATAGATAACTAATAAATTCTTGATATATAACTAAGGATGATTTTTTAATAAAGAACTATGTTATAATCACCAGTTAATCAAAATATGTGAAACTAAGGTTTATAAATTTTATTTTTAATTAATGAAAAAAATTATTATATAAATTATTATAAATGGAAATCATGTTTTATAAAATTAATAAGATAAAAAATTCATTCCATTGTAAATTATATGATTATATCATGACATCTTCCAAATACATATATAAATGTTTCTTCAAAATAAATGTTTTAAAATTCATAAATATTTTAAATCTAAATATTTACTAATTTGAAAGAATACTTTACAATTCATTCATTTATAATTAATAATAATGTATTCTAATTCACATTCAAGAAAACAACTACAAATTCAATTTTGAATTCAGGAAGAACCATCATTCATAGATAAACAAATATTCCAGATTTACATACAATAGTATAACCATGTACATCATCATAAATCAAGTAATTTATTAGATGTGATTTAGATTTTGGAGAAATGTTAAAATAATATAAAATATGTTTTATTATGTTTCTGTACATAAATACACTAAACTTTTATGTCTATGAGTTATGATAATATTTTTTGAGATGTGTTAATTAAATAATGAAATCTATATATCATTTATACATGTTTAGATCGATTCACTATAGTTGGTATGAGATAAATATTTCATTATTTGTGGACATTAGGATGAGAAGCAATTAGTAAAATAAAAATGGACAAGTAAAGATAATATCATTATACTTTGGTAATGTAGGGATTATATGGTTTTAACAACATATTCATCCCTTTCTAAGTATAGGAATAGGGATACAAGATTTGGAATAGTTGTACATAGGGGTAATAACCCTAAATAGTGCATGTTGGGTACTAACTAAACTGTGACCTGATGCATGGAAAAGTCTCCAAACTAAATACATAGATAGAAACTCCTAGGTGATATGATATTGTTAATTAAGAATCTATTTATGAAAAATAATGATGGATTTAGTTATTATGTTAACTAGCATGGTTAAGAAAAAAATAGTTGTGAAAAAACCATGGATGAGCTAGATTGAAACATAAAGAGTTTTTTACGAAGAATATTCTCATTTTTTGAGTTATTTATTCTATAATAATTATTTTCCACATTATATATTTAATAATTTCAGTATCGTGAACATGAAAATTACCCTATCAAGATTATGAACTAAACTATAAGGACTAGATCTAATGATATATGAAATGGACAATGGGGTGATTGTCTAAATGAGATGGGAGAAGGAGATAAAAATATCAAGTAAATGATCACTAAAATCTATCATATTATGAATAATATCACGATTAATATCTAGATCCAAAAGAGACCTATAGTGGAGTATATTTTTATTGAATCATTTATATATAAACATTCATAATCCTTAAATACACCTTCTAACCCTTCAATTACAGATTAGGGGATTAATTTGATGTAAAAGATATTTTTTATTATTTAATGCTTAGATAATTATATTTTAATTAAGAATATCTATTATCTTGAATGTGAGGCTGACCAATGGTGGAATATTGTTAGAATTACCATTAAATGGTAGGAATTTGATTCACTATTGTGGGAGGAATTCAAGGGAATATAATTCACTAAATATTTTTAGCAAACTCTTTATGATAAGTTAGAATGATAATTGCATTAATTGAAACAAAAAAATAAGATGAATATATTGGATCATAAAAATATAAATTCATGATAGTACAATGTAATTTCCCAGAGTATATCATTATTTCTAAAATATTTTTTTTATTTATTCATTGATTAAATCCCAGTCTTTAGAAAACATTATCTATAATATAATTTGAAAGATATAAATATGTTGTTCAATTTGGGATTAAGGATTAAATATAATATGGAGGCCTATATTATTTTTCATAAAGGAAATGAAATATGGAGAAAAATGGAATCCGTATTTAAAAGCCTAACATGGGTAAGAATGTAAAACATCTTGTATGTAAATGTTATGGGAGGAATAAACCAATTATTTTCCTTTGAGGTTTTAGGAATTGGTTCATGTTTTTTAATGAAAAATACATAAATTGTGACTATAAGAGAAATTAAAAGAGGTCAAAATAAAAATATAAGGAGGTGAAGGCCCCAATTTATTCAAAACTTTCTCTTTAAGGATTCAAATTCATGGACTATGTGAATAATTTGAATCAATTTCATAACTCGAGAGATAATGAATAGAATGTGAAGAAAAGTATTCTTAAACCAAGGGATATATAGTTTTACTGAGGTTCATGATATAAAAAATTAAACATGAATTATTAAATCACATTGCTAAAGGTTATTAAAAACAAACATTAACCCATTTAATTAACTGAAATCTGATTGCTAACATAAAACATTTCTAAATCCCTAAAATATTCCACCACAAAAATCTCAAATTTAAGTTAAATTCAAAAAAAACCCTATTATATTTTTATAAATGAATAAATTATAATTAGGAAACTACTTATAGGAATTTAATACACTATATTTTCACTCTATTAGAAAATAAATTTTAATCATATAGATAGAAGTGATGACAACATGGTCTAGTAGAATCACATGTATAGATAAGAAAATTCCATAAATTGAGGAAAACTATAGTCATTAAACCACATTTCCGACAAATGAGGAATACCAAAACCATCAACTAGATCCTAAATGGTCAAAAATATAATACTAAAGTCTCATACAAATTAAAATAATGAAACCAAACTCCAAAAAATAAAACATCAACAACATAGACCCTTATTTCAAAAATTCTAAAAAAAATGTGACATAAGAAATATTTTTTAGGTTTTAAATTATAGATAAAAATCGGAATAATTGTAATCAAAAAAGAAGAAGTATTTGGAACTAACTAATATAGTGTTGAATAATATCATAATCCCATAATGTTTGAATTGTGTGATAATTCTAAAGGAGGAGAGTCACTCGGGGTCACTTGGGTGAGGGGAGCTCGATTGAAGGGGGGAGATAGGTATCCAGTGATGGGGGAGGGGGAGATTCTGAATAAAATATGAGGAACATATCCCATAAATTATCTAAAAAACACTGGGATATCATATCTATACATTTGTTTTATAAAACAAATTGTGGGTATAGAAAGATTCCATCTAATATATTCCCATAGTTTTGGTAAATTGTGGGTATAAATCATTGGGGATAACCCCATTTTCTAGTAGTGTCACCAATAAATTACTGAGTTTTTCTCTTTTTGAAGTGTCCTCTTCAAGTATGCATATTCTTTTATTAGTGGAAGAATTTATAAACATATTCCCTGAGTATATTTTTGGGACTACAACTAAGGAGGGAGAAGGAATTCTTCATTGATTTGCACTTGGGGACAATACCAACATCTTTTGAAGCATGTATAATGGCATGTACAAAACTCCATGATCTGAGGGTTTAGTTGGTCAAAAATAGGGAGAGAGGATTAATTAGACCCACTTTTTCCACCTAGGATGCTCTAGTTTTAAAAAAAAATGTGGATGGGATCTTGCATCTTTTTTTATTATAATTATCAAGACCACGAAATGATCAAGGAAAAATACCCCTTTACATGTATTGAATACCTCTTTTATTAGTTGTGAACTATTTTTTTTCAAATATTGATTTCAGATCTGGATACCACCATTTGATGGTTCTTGAGGTGATGTTTCTATGAAGGCATTTTGATGTCTCTACAGACACTACGAGTTCATATTGAAGCCTTTGGGTGTGACGAATGACCTTGTTGTGTTCATATCTTTGATTAACATGATCCTCTAGCCATACATTGATTGATTTTTATTTTCTTCATTAATGACATATTCATGTAATATGTGTCGTAGGAGGAGCACACATAGTAGTTGAGGACGGTGCAAGACTTACTCTGGAAGCCCAAACATTATTGTAGGCTCTAAGAGTTAAATATTTAGATCCTTAATGTTTACATTATGGGGACTATAATCATTTAACAACATTTATCTATGGAACCATCAATAATTGATTTAATGCTTTCTTGGGATCATCCCAATAGCTTGTTAGAGGAGTGATGTTTTTTATCTTCAACGGTTACTATAAGAGGATTTTGGGGGAGTTTTCGAGGAATGTGTCCCCTCTGAAATTCTTAACAAGGAAGGGTATTTCATATACATGAAATGATAACATTTATATATCCTCTGAGGAGTTGAGGTTAAGGTTGACTGGTACTCCGATTTTGAGATTGATTGTGAAGGTTTTGGAGTACATATTGTATTACAATACCTCTAGAAGAGGGCATACCTTCTTGTTAATACAATGTTAGGAATTGATCACTTATGGGTTGAGGCTGTTAAGAACCCATGAGAATATATACATGACTCAGGACCTTGAGTTAGAAGTGGTAGTATTTTCTCTAGATATGTGGATCCATAATCTTCTAGGAGTCCTCTCTATCATTTTTTGATACCATCAGATTGTCAGGTATATCATCACATAGAGTGATCTAATCCTAAGAAAGAGGTAGTGGCTGGAGTTCCTATAAGAAAATGTCTTCAAGATATTCTATACTTATAGGAATGGAAATTTAGTGGCATATTACATTATCATGAAGTCCCTCTCCCACATGGTGGGGGAGGCCTCTCAGCAGTTCTCTTTTATACAGGTGACCCAAGTGGAGGAGAGGGGAGTAGCTTATCTTTTGTTAATGGTGTTGAATCCTTCACTCCTCTAGCGTTTGAATGAGACATAGTAAAGATAAATTAAATGTGGGGTAATTTGTGAATATATATCTTCCACAGATTCACTAAATGGATTCTTTGATGGAGGGGAACACATTATCATTTTCTCATGATGAACAGTTGTTCTGGTCACAATATGAGAGGAGGTGATGAGGGAATTTCACCCTTCTCCCGTGGATGTAAATAATATTATTCAAAATATGTAAAAAGATCTTCAACATCCATTTTGTTTGAATAGAATGAGTAGAGTGTTTCTATGTTTATCTTAAGGATTTTCACATTTTATTCAGTGAAGGATGAGCACGTGGTTTTGGAAGGTTTGAAATAACCTCTTGGGATCCAAGATTGAAAATAGAAGGGCATAACCTAGGACCTTATGAAAAGGATTATGTGGAAAAAAATTCAATGATGCCTTCTTGTCTATAGTTGAATGAAATGAGATGTAGATAAACTTACATTCCATCTGGGAGATGTGTTCAGGGGATATTATGGATCAATTGTATATACAAGATATCATCCAACTCCATGAGGTACCCTTGATTATTTTCATTGACTAGGATTCCTCTTTTATGTTATGATTATTGAAAGGCTGTCAAGTGAAATTTAAGACCATATGAGGATGAGTGTGGTGTTCCACCTTCCAAAGGATGGGAAGACCAAGTACACTATCCATTTGTTGGAGTATATGCCTAGATCTTATGTTTTGGACATTGGTTAGTGTTGTGAGGATCATATTACTTTGGTAGAGTTTTATTTTAATACTTATATCACTTTACAAAAGGCATGTAATTAATTTAGGCCTTGTATGGGAGACTCTGCAGTTTACCCTTATACGAGACCAAGATTGGGGAGACATATCTTCTTGGAAGGAAGATAGTGAAAGCGGTAGAGAATAGTGTTTAGGTGACCTATAAGCGTATGAGGATATCCCATTGAAAACAAAAATATTATATAAGTCGACATCACTAAACTATGGAGTTCATATAGGGATACCATGTTTTCTTACAACTCTCTCCATAATGAAGATTATGGAGGTTTTTTGGGGAGTAATGTTTTCCCCAAGTTTCTTTAGGTCATTAAAAATCCCACATAGGGTTTTAATGATTGGTTACCAGCTAGCCTTACCTCAACAATTAGAGTTTATGCAGACTTCTTCCATGTTCCATTTGTGAGAAGATACATGCATAATCCTACACACATCATCGAATGCGGTGTGATAAACATTGAGGATGGATCATACTTCATGGACTACCTTGGGGAGATTGAGGATTTTGAATAAAGAGGATATTGTAAAGAAAAATTTTCCAATTGATTCATGTGTTGTGGAACCTTGAGAGCATGATAAAGAGGCCCTGGGAGTGGGAGGGCTAGTTGAAGGCTCAGTATACCCACATCTTTAGTTAGATTATGATTCTCATTGATGAAAATATTTGAAGGATGTTACAATGTAGTGGATCCTTTTATTCAATGTAAGACTTTGAAAAATATTAAATATTATTATCAGATGCATACAGTAAGATGAAATGATATTAAAAGGACAGATGATCTTAGAATTTCTATTATAAAAGTATTAAATTTATTAATATAATGTCCACAAGGTTCACCTAAAAAAGAAATAATTTTCAATTGGAATATTGGGTCGATAATCTAAGTCTATGGTTGAGTCTAGAATGTGGGGTTTACCCTAGAAACAATGTAATGATTGTTGGCACCAGACCATAGATTAATGTTATCATTGGAAGTGCTTTTAGATGAAATAATTTTAAGATATAATTTAAATTATTTTTAAATTACCAGGAGAACAAATATCCTATATTTAAATTATAATTTTTAATTTCAACATGGTAAGATATATAATACATGGAGCTATCAGAGGAGGAGATTCGTCATTCTTCAATGGTAGATCACATCATATGATGAAGATAGATTAGATAGGCATGGATCAGTACAGAAAGAATACAATAGGGATCCTCAAATAACTAGAAAATGTTTTCTTTACAAATTATTCATTCTAAATTGAGGTAGTGCTCATTAATTGTGGACTTTATCCATTTGAAGAAAATATAGACTGTGGATGATGTATCTACTTTTGAACTATGTTTTTTCTCCCTCCACATGATCCCATTAAAATTTTAAATATCAAATATTCATGATAATTCAGGCCTCTCACCCAGGATATCCTAGATTTGTGATCTTTTTCCATGAATTCCTAGAAAATGACATTTTCACCCATATTCATATGAAATTACCACACTCATTATTTTTATTATTTTTCATAGGTATATAGGGTCATGGTTCGACATTTTCGGGGTGGCATTAGGAAATATTGAGCCATAAAATATATGATGAGTTGGGAAATGATGAGAATATTTATTTTTTGTTAGAGGTTCAGGATAGATCTTGTGTTTTGGGTGATACCCCATGGATCTGGGATTAGTAGCAGTGATGTGTGATGGTTGAGGCATGGAACATTGGACAGATCTTCATGTGGTTAGTCAATTTTCAATTTCCATCCAGTGAAGCTCTAGAGATGTCCACCAAAGAATATTAACATTATTTTTTGGTGGTTGATCGATGAGGAATAAGGTAGTGAAGATAAATATGGATATATGATTGAATAGAAGTTGGTTTCTATGAAAAAACTGAATACATGCCTTGTATCGTAGTAGAAGACATGGCATGTAGCCCCTAGCTGCAGCACTAGGGTTTCAAAAAAGATAAGGATCACAAATTATGTGGTCGGACAACATGCTCTGTGACCCTACTTGGGAGGAAAAGATGTGTTCTAGTTGGAACAAAAATATGACCTTGTGTGGTCTAACATGATGTGTACTCCAGGAGTACATGAGCACAGGATGATACTTGATAATGGCCAGGTGCATGGTCTGGCACACAGGCATGACCCAACATACATGGTAATAGATAAAATCACACAGGAATTCCACAAGTGGATGATACATGCCTTTATGTCCCATAAATTACCTGAATTATGAAATTTCTTCTATGAAATTTACATAAGATAAAATAGGTCGGCAATGAAGTTGGATCACATTCCCTCTGGACCCATATACATGCCATATATTCCCTCCTTCGACATCTTCTTTTCGCACCTCCTTTATTTTGATTCAGATTGTGGCCCCTGATAAGACTATCTATAGTATTCTTCCAAATATAATTTGATTGTTACTTCATTATGGAACATGAAATATCGTACAATATGTTCTGAGAAAGATGATTCTTTGGTAGATTCTCAGGGATGGTAGTGATCATGAAGGGTTCATCAGTCTGATGTCGGGGTTAGTACTCCCTAGTCACACTAAAGAATCGCTTCCCCATAATATCAAAAAGATTATAGGATAATTAATCCTTTATTACACAAGGGAATGGGTTCCCAATATTATATACAAAGATATATTATGTACTTAACCATATAATAGATTTCACATTTTCACTATATAGATAGTTGTACTCCCTCATCTTTACGCTCTGGTGGGGTGTGGGTCCTCCATAGGGGTTCTAGCTCCCTCAGTTATGGAGAAAAATTAAGTATTTTGTTCCCCTCTACTAATATTCTGGTGAGTTTACCCATGTTACAAGGTTTATAATTTTTTATCCCTCATATTTATGGTGTATTGGTGAGGAGTGAGCCCCTCCAATGTTTTTGTTATGTGTTTGTGCATGTTTCTATGTACTATAGATGGGCTTGTGGCACTACAGGATTACTGATCAACATCTTCTTATATGGGAGATAGAGATCCACTTTACCCCTCATTTGGGTTTCTTTATTTACACATATATGTGCATCAATTGGGTTTTGTTTCCTTCTTTATTTAGTTTGATCTCACATTTTTTTTTCTATCTATTCCTCCCTTTTAGTTTTCAGTGCACCCTAATGTGTATGTATATACTAACACCTTCATGGTATTTTTTTGCAAAATTCATACCTTATGAATATGATGGATAGATTGGTGGAGTTTATGAGGGATCATAGTGATGACTTGTTGGACTAACCACATAAAATGTTTGGTATTGGAGATCCAGAGTTGGGTTCTCTCATCTTTCTAAATTTCCTATTATTGTTAGGTTGGGATTTCAAATCTGGTTGGGAATATATTTTTCCCCTTTAAAATTATGTTTTAATATATTGTACTCTCATTTAATAACTATATTTTGTTAAATTAATTTTCTATTTGTAGATATTATAGTCTTTACTTTATATTCCTCTATACTACTACATGGATACACTTTTGGTGTGTGCAGACATGTACACTAGTAAAAGGAATCCCATTATTGTTATTCCTTCTCATCTCTTTTGAACATCTCATGTCCAATCAGAGGAGGGCATGTGGTTGTGGTGTCATGGACTTCTACCAGTCCATTGGGCCCTGGTGGATAATTTAAATACATTTTTTGATCAATATTTATTTCTCTATTTCTTTAGTGGATATAATATCACCAAATATTTAAGTAAAATGTGACTAATTCTAGCTATAAATCATTATTTGACTAATTTTTTCATGATTATTTAATTTGTGGGATGTAAAAGGAATTGTATTATAATTTTTTTCGAGAATAAAATACAAATTGTTTGAAAAATAATCAATATATATTATAAAACCTTCCCTTATATAGGGTAATGTATGTATAGGTTCATTTTAAAACCTCCTACTTAGTTACATAATAATTTCATCATATTCCTCTATCAAGTGGAACTTTAATCCTTTCTATATTGACATTGTTCGGGGATTTTTTAGCTATGATAAATTTCTTACAATACATTAGTAATGTTCATATAACCCAAGTAAAATATATATCTTAGTTACACAGTTCAATATAAGAAATTTCTTGATAACACCTAGATTTGATGGATCAATATAAATTTTCATTATTATGATTATATGGCATAGGATTGATACTTTCTATAGCTAGATATCATACTTGAAAAAATATCATATATTTTCTATTTTCTAAAGGTGTTTAACAGAATTTCTAAACCATATTCATGCTACTCCTTTACCTTTTAATATATGAAAATATTGTCCAAAATACAACCATAAATTGCTCATGGTGGTTTCTAAATACTCTATGCATTAAAACTACAGAGATAAAATGATAATTTTCACCACTATAAACTCATAGTTCCTATAAATTTTTCAATTTTTAATCATTGGAATATCCCCCTCTTTATCCTATATTGATTGTCTCCATACAAGAGCTCAATATTTTAGTTAAATTGAGCTCTAATAAGTTGATCAAACATGTCCTAAATGTGGTTCAGAGGATAATTGTTTTTATCATTATTTTCTTGATCTCATGATTATCTATTCAAAGATGCATTGATCCATCCATGTTCTTCAAAAGGGGATAGGTTCAACCCATAGTGAAGTACTGAGGATTATAAATCCCTTTAGAAGATTCTCTTGTAATTTATTATTTAATTAATTTAATTCAATAAAAGATACTCTATATCGAGTATGTGTGATAGTAAAACATCTATGAATGATTTTGGTTGAAAATTAAACATTATATTATAAGGGAAGACAGGTCTGTTAATTTGAAAATACATCAGAATATTCTGGCTTAATAGGCATGGTTTAGATTTTGTCTTACTCTACAATAATATTAGAAATATTATTATTGAGTAACAAGACCTACATTATAAATTATTATTCTGAATAATTTGTAGGATGATCAATTCGTTGATACATGATAACTGGATGATAATGGATATGAAATTTGTTTTCCCATTCTCTGTAGTTTATTTACAATTTATATAAAAAAATTAGAACAATACCCCAAAATATGTCAAATTCAAGTTATGGAAGAAATAAAATATTTTTTGGATGTATTTACCGAAAAATATAGGTTGGAGAAGAGTTATAAATTTTAGTTTCAATAGTTATTCCTCCAGATTTTTTCACAGATAACCCAATATTCCAGTATTGATGTGATGAATTCATATAATAAAAACAAGTTATAAGATTTGAAAGAATGTGAAAACCACATCTCAAATAAGTCATTTTTTGTTGTATAGGGGAGAATGATTATGCCTTTCACAACATTGTTATTATGTTCCACATCTGTAATAGAGATTTCATATTCCCCCTTCACCCTTGGTTTAAGAATACATTTCTTCACATTCTATTCATTATCTCTCGAGTTATGAAATTGATTCAAATAATTCACATAGTCCATGAATTTGAATCCTTAAAGAGAAAGTTTTGAATAAATTGGGGCCTTCACATCCTTAGATTTTTATTTTAACCTCTTTTAATTTCTCTTATAGTCACAAATTATGTATTTTTCATTAAAAAACATGAACCAATTCCTAAAACCTCAATGTAAAATAATTGGGTTATTCCTCCCATAAAATTTACATACAGGATGTTTTACATTCATACCCATGTTAGGCTTTTAAATAGGGATTCCATTTTTCTCCATATTTTATTTCCTTTATTAAAAATAATATAGGCCTTCATCTTATATTTAATTATTAATCCAATATTGAACAAATTCTTTATATCTTTCAAATTATATTATAGATAATGTTTTCTAAAGACTGGGATTTAATCAATCAATGAATAAAAAAATATTTTAGAAATAATGATATACTCTAGGAAATTACATTGTACTATCATGAAATTAAATTTTTACGATCCAGTATAGTCATCTTATTTTTTTTTCAATTAAAGCAATTATCATTCTAACTTATCATGAAGAGTCTGCTAAAAATATTTAGTGAATTATATTCCCTTGAATTCCTCCCACAATAGTGAATCAAATTCCTACCATTTAATGGTAATTCTAACAATATTCCACCATTGGTCAGCCTCAAATTCAAGATAATAGATATTCTTAATTAAAATATAATTCTCTAAGCATTAAATAATAAAAAATATCTTTTACATCAAATTAATCCCCTAATCTGTAATTGAAGGGTTTGAAGGTGTATTTAAGTATTATGAATGTTTATATATAAATAATTCAAAAGAAATGTACTCCCCTATAGGTATCTTTTGGATCTAGATATTAATCGTGATATTATTCATAATATGATAGATTTTAGTGATCATTTCCTTGATGTTTTTATCTCCTTCTCCCATCTCATTTATACAATCGCCACATTGTCCATTTCATCTATCATTAGATCTAGTTCTTATAGTTAGTTCATAATCTTGATAGGGTAATTTTCATGTTCATGATACTGAAATTATTAAATATATAAAGTGGAAAATAATTATTATAGAATAAATAACTCAAAAAATGAGAATATTCTTCGTAAAAAACTCTTTATGTTTCAATCTAGCTTATCAATGGTTATTTCACAACTATTTTTTTCTTAACCATGAATGTTAACATAATAACTAAATCCATCATTATTTTCCATAAATTGATTTTTAATTAACAATATCATATCACCTAGGAGTTTCTATCTATGTATTTAGTTTGGAGACTTTTCCATGCATCAGGTCACAGTTTAGTTAGAACCCAACTTGCACTATTTAGGGTTATTACCCCTATGTACAACTATTCCAAATCTTGTATCCCTATTCCTATACTTAGACAGGGATGAATATGTTGTTAAAACCATATAATCCCTACAATACCAAAGTATAATGATATTATCTTTACTTGTCCATTTGTATTTTACTAATTGTTTCTCATCCTAATGTCCAAAAATAATGAAATATTTCTCTCATACCAACTATAGTGAATCGATCTAAACATGTATAAATGATATATAGAATTCATTGTTTAATTAACACATCCCAAAAAATATTATCCTAACTCATAGACATAAAATTTTAGTGTATTTATGTATAGAAACATAATAAAAAATATTTTATATTATTTTAACATTTCTCCATAATCTAATTCACATCTAAGAAATTGCATGATTTATAATCATCTCTAAATCACGGGGAAGGGAAAACATAAGGAAGTGATATATCAATATCATAGTAACGGATAACATATCAAATCCCATAATGGTTGGATAATTAAAATTTACTAATGAATGAATAAGGAAAAATATATAATTTAAAAGAAAAAAAATCAGTAAGTTTCAACTATATTAATAAAAGATAAAAATATAATCTTAAACCAAAGAACTTTTTCCCACAACATTAGATAATAAAAAACGTTTCCTTTAAAATAAACCATGTAATGTAGGTAAGAAAGTGGAACAATTATAAACACATTATTTATTATCATTCTTAACTTTTCTATCTACTAACCTATTCACACATAATATTTCCAATATAGTTAACCACTATGAAACCAACACTTTGTGAAACTAGTTACCCACTATCCTGCTCTCATGACATTTTAATATGAGGAAGTATAATTCCTTAACCAATTACATTATGACATAAATAGTTCCCACCCCTCCCAAAATCCAATCATTGGTGTGCTAATAGAATAAAAATAATCATATAATAAAATAACTTATAGAAAAAATGTGTTTCATGATATTATCAAATGGTATCTCATAAAAAATCCTAAAAATTAAAAACAAATGAAAAAAATCCATTTCATAAAAAATAAAATAAATTATGATAGATCATATAAGGTGAATAATGAAACACATATTTTTTTATAGGTATTTATTTTAGAGAAATATATGAAATCAGAGGTAAAACGTTTTAAAATAACTATCTTTAAAAACCATGTAAATTGTCTATAAACCCGAGTTTACTATAATTTCTAAAATATTTTTTATAAATAATAAAATATTCTTTTAAAACACTATTTTTGGAAAATAATTAATCTTAAATGAATTAATTTTATATATAAAAAATATTTTTTTAGAATATAAAATATAAGAGCATGAAATGAAAATAATTTTATATCAAACATAAATTCTTTTGTTGGAACCCACATCATTTTAAGAGTTGAGAAATTTAATATAGAAAATTAATTAGAAATATGAGGTTAAAAATAAATAAAACATAATAAATTTATAAATAACAAGGAAATTATTTACTGGTATGTTTCAATAAACATAAGTATAACTGAATAATGGGTAATTGAGATATCGAATCCCCATATAGATTTTGTAACATTAGAATTAAAACCCCATGATAGGTAAAACATTAATTGAAACCTCTTATAAATGAAATAGGAAAATAATTATTAAAATATATTATATTGGTATTTTTTACACCATTTAAATGAAAAAAAATTTTTTAACATAAAAATTTCTCAAAGAGATGAGTTTTAGATGAAAACAATTAAAATTAATTTAAACCATCTCAGTATTTATATAACATCATATATAATAAGAACAAATATCTTAGTAACCTATTTAAAGAAAATCATGTCCATAAAGCTTTATAAATATAATTTATATGGATATAATTTATGTATATTAGAGTTTAGTATTCACAACATGAATACAAAACATCAAACAAATGGTTTTGGGAGAGTGAAAGACGTAAAAAAGGTTTTATGAAAAGGGTTTTTTGAGTTATAAAGGTATCATATAATTAATATGAAATAATTTTGATAGTAATGTATTTATTCAGAACCTATGGATTCATAATAACATGCAAAACATAGGGCTTATGATAAATGAATTTCATGAATTGAATAGAGGGAGAGAATCCAGGATATATTTTGGTGGTATAATGAATTTACAAAATGGTTTTATCGAATAGATTTAAAAATAGAGAAGGGTTTTATATCATCAATAGGGAATGATTTTGATATTAATGTTTTTATTTTGTACATATGAGCATATAATAAATTTCAATTCAAAGGGTATATCAACAAATATGCTCATTTTTTTAAAAAATGGGATGAGGGAAAACCATACATTACTATGTAGTTTCATAAATCAAATTAGGACATATTATAACCGTAAGGACTACTTATGAAGTATTTATAGATAGATAGTAAAGTTAAATTTTTTTATCAAGGTCATTGGGGTGGATGTGGATTAAGAGAAACATTTTGAGTGAGTTCCTTTTATAAATGAAAACAATAGTATTTTTTATGGAATACAAGAGTTAGTTTAGGGGTAAGAATGAAATAACATGTGGTGTTAGGAGGGTTTTGATATTTTTGTGAATTAGGTTGATATTTAATAGTTGAGATATGTGTTTATGAATTCAATACCTAAAAAGGATTTATAGATTGTGTAAGTTTCCCTCTAATTATTAAAAATCAAGACACTTTACTTACCTATTTTACCCATATTAATCTTGATTAAAAATTAAACTGTTAATTGTTTTATTACTAAAAATATAATATAGACTTTAATACCCAATTTAAAATATTTTAATCCATATTTTGGATCAATTTAACCTAATTCAATTTTTAAATATGAAAAAATTAACTTTTAAACTAAAGAAAATTTTGTGTTGAAAAACTATTCTTTTAAGAAAATGTTTTTTTAATCATTAAGTTTATTTAATCTTATTTAACATTTTTTTCCAATTAAAATATTTTAATTTATTTTTATATATTTTTAAACATTATATTTGAGTCTTAATTTATTATCAATTCATTGAATTTTAAAACCAATACAATGTTTAGAAAAGTTTTGTTTTTTGGAAAATAATCATTTTACCACATTAAGTAATATTTACCTTTTTAATGAAATTTTATTCATAAAAAAATATTTAACAAATTACTTAATTTTATAATTAATATTAATTTATATTCTAATCATTTTATCTAATTCAATTTCTAAAAGTTATAAAATTAATTTAAATATAAACACATATAAAACAATTTTAAGATGAATATAATTTCTATGAATAAAATATCCTTTGTTTTGTTATAACCTTTTATAAATACTTAATAATTTTTTTATATCCCTTTATACCATACAAATTAATATATGTAATAAAAATGAAATAATTTTATTAAGGTAATGAATTTTTTAACGTTTTTGTTTAGTGTTGCGTAACAGAAAATCTATTGACATAGTATTTAATAAAGGTAAAGTAATTACTGAAATCATGGTATTTCATAGAATATAAATCATTACTATAAATTAAAAGATACTAAAATTGTTTACTTATAATCATTTATATTTTTTAATTTTCATTCTTATGGGTGTTTTTGACACGATCCTAAAAGTTAAAAATGATAATGTGCATGTTTTGGTAATTTTTAAAGCATGTATATCAGGGTATTAATTGATAGGATTAATATTAAAGTTATTATTAAAGAACAAAAAAAATTAATTTTTTATATTATATATTACCAAAAATTATATTCCCACAATCATCCATGAAAACAATTCATAGCATTGTTTATGTTGGGGGTTAAACCGACCAAAACAAGAATATACCATTACTAATGGATGATTATAAAGTGTTTTAGTTGCAATAAATTAATAAAAATTGAATAATTGTCTTATTTAGTGTTTATTAGGGTGATATATAATAATTTTAAATAGACTGAATAATATTATAAACTATACAATGTTATAAAAGAATATGAAGAAATCAGTTGTTCCTCTTAGTATGCTCTTTTTGGATAGTTGAAATTATAGATGTTTTCTTTTTCTCATATTGATACTAGGTTGGTAAATTTGACATAAATAAACCAATATAATTTCATAAAAATCATATTTATCACATAAACACAATCACAGATCTAACTATGAAAGGCGTTATTAAAATATTAAATATGTTGTTTCATTGAGGAGATAGTCCACACGTACACATGGATAATGAGTTTTTTCCATAGAGATGGAGAAATTTATAATATGATTTATTATTTATGAAACCAAAAAATGTTATAAATATCATCAATACATATTAAATTTTCAATTAGTACCAACCATGTATGTTAGTGAATGGAAACAAACATGTTGTGTCGTGGAGGATATAGTGTGACCTTACGCACGATTAAGATCTTCGCTTTTTTAAGGGGTATAGAATGGATAGGTTGGGTGTATTAAATAAAAATATAAAATTTAGTTATATATATAATTTTAATTTTATATTTTAATAATGTGTAATATCAGTTTTAATTAAAAATATTGAGAAGGAAAATATTAGACAGTGAGAAGTACTTTGACATTTTGATATTTTTGAACATTCTCTGCCTGTACTTATTTGAAATAGAGGAAATTGAAAAATATATTTTTAATATAAGGCTTAATAGAGTTAAATATTATGACCAGGGAAAAGTATTGAAATTTTTAAGAATAAAACTAAATTTTTAGAGTGTTCTTGAAGGGGATATGAGAGGACCCTTTTGGTCAAAATTTTAGTTTTGTAATTATATTCACATAATATACTGATAGAACATGTTAAACCAGTCAAGTGGGTCCAAAATTAGAAAATATAAGATTGGGGTATGAGATAAGGTCAATAATATCTAACAAAATATGTTATAATTTTGTTTTTAACATGTTTCAAACCCTTTCCCCTATATTTATTACTTTTATAATTTTAGATATTACTGTAGTAACTATTTTTTACCTATTTAATGTTTCTATTGTGATTAAAAGAAAGTGGTCCATATTATAAAATATATAATTTAGAATTCCAAATTTCAAGTCCATTTTATTATATTTATATTCAAAAAGTGATAAAAAAATAATTTTAAATTATATACTGTATTAAAAATAATTATTAATTAAAAGTGACCTAAATTCTGAAATATAAGATATGGGTTTGTAAAAAAAATATATTTTCAAGTTTATAATGTCACTTATAAATTAAAATTTTGGTTTATAAATTTTTTTAATAAATCTCTATCTCATACTCATATATTAATAATGTAATAGCAGTCATGGAATTTTTAAAATTGGCATTACTCATTATTCACCTTAAAATGCAGTATTTCATAAAAATCCAAACTATCAACTTATGATTATGATGAAATTTTAAATTCAAAAATAATTTTCATTTTATATTATTCAAATTAAAAAATTTATATATTTTACTTTATAATGAAAATATAATAATATATGAACATATTGCTTCTATAAAAAATGTAATTTTTAAACATTATGTTCTCCTCACAATATTTCATATCATTTACTGATTTAAATAATGGTAAAATAATAATATGTAAAAAATTTCCAATTCAATATATTAGGATACAATATTCCATACTTAATAAATTTGGTCCCCAAAAATTACTTCTATGATGAATATACTTAAAAAATTAAATTTAAATTAATTATTTATATTCTAAACTTTAATTTTACTAGCTTATAGTTATTGAAATATTTATAACAATTTTTTATACACATAAAATAATATTTTAATATTATTATTATTATTACATGTATGTTACACATAAATATATGTATTTATAATATTTTAATATCATATTTTCTCCACTATTAATTATATTATACTAAATTTACAACAAAACAATACATGATTATTTATTACATAATTTTTTTTATAATTAATTCTAGAAATAAACATCCGTAAAATTTATTTAAAAAAATGAGTCAGAGAGTCCTAAAGGGCCTTCACAGCTTCGGTATTTTTATCTCGTGAAGAAGGCATGGAGCCCTTAACACATTTGATAGAATAATTAGTAAAAGGACTTAAGTGATGTATCTCCATTTATCCAATGATAAAAAACTTCAATTAATAAATTACAAATATATTTGTTTGTATATTTAAAATATTTGTTTTAATTTTTATTTTATCTAAGTTATATAAATATATATATATATATATATAAATAAACATGTGTAATATTCTTATTATAAAATATTGTTAACTGTATTACAATTTTTCAATAGTATCATTATTACTATTACTTAAATTTCTTATATTACTAATTTAATTAATATTTGTTTTAATAGTATATCACTAAAAACAATATTATTTAAATTAACGAATATATTATTTATATCATTATTCATATTTATTATTTCCATTATTTTATATAATTTTTAAAATGATGATAATTTATTATTAATGTAATTACAAACATTCAATTATAATAACATAAATAATAGTACTTCATAATAATGTAACTGATAAGTTAATAATTAATAAGAATTATGACCACTATTTTTTAAACTGTAAATGTTATGTTTTAAGAAATAAATCAGGTGACATGTAAATTAGCTTTTAATTAATATATTTTTGTAAATATTTTAATTTTCAATTATTTGTTATATGTTTAGTTAGTTAATCGAATTTCATATAGATTGATTTTATACTTAATAATTTATATACATTTATTGCGTCCTTTATGAAATATAATAATGTTTCATGTGGGTTAGTTTGGAAGCCTATATATTGAAAATTTTAAATAAAGTCAAAATTTAATTTGAAATAAATATTAAACACTAAATTTAATTTAAAAATAAAAAAAATAAAAAAATTAATTGAAGTAATTTTAATGACATAAAATATTGTCGTTTTTAATATTAGATCTAATTTTATAATTGTTTTTGAAAGTAATTTTATTTTCAATTATTTTTTAATATATTTAATGTTAAAATTATCATTTAGATTTTAGGTATACTATTTTTTCATATATTTTTTAATGTGTAAATATTATGTTTTTTAGCAATAATATCTGTGACATGTAAATTAATTTTTTTACTATATTGAAAAAAAAATTATTTTAAAATATTTTTCAGATGTTTATGATATTTTTTATGTTTTAATAAGATTTTTTATAGTTTATGTTTTATATAATTTTAAATACACATACTTGAAATTTAATATGTTTGTGTATGTTTAAAGTAGCCAACTTTTAATTCTTATATTTAATAACCTATGAGTGTAATAAAAATGACAACTAAAACATAGTATATAAATTAAAAAATATTTTAATGTAAAAAAAATTTCAATAGTATAAAATAAAAACAATATTATAGATGATATAAAACATTCTTATTTCAAATCAGTTGAGAAAATAGAAATCATAAAATCAATGAAAATAATCAATATTCTTGATGAGGCCTCATCACATAACCACCTGTACGAACATGATTCCAGTATCGATATCATTGAACTCTATGTTAGGGTGGAATTTGGTAAGATTGGGGATCCTCCTATGATGTATGAACCAGAAATATTAGATGTTGTAGCTTTGAATCATTGAGAGGATGTGTCATTGAGATGTTGAGATGTTCACTTAATTTTTTCCCCACTACATATGTGGAATTAACTTCCATCTGATAGGGGAACTATATGTCTTGTGAATAGTTAGTCAATAAATATGGAGTAATGGGAAATGAAACCATATAAGAGATTGGGTCATCTATACCAATCAAATATGTGTGTATACTGAAAATGTAAATTTATCCCATGATTTTTAGTGAACATCATCCAATGGATGTGGCTAGAATTCTAGTGGAGTGGCCTCTTCATATGGAATAGGTTACGCCTCACGTGAAACACAACATGATCAATGTTATTTCTATCACATTTCATCAACATCAAAAACTTTGGGAGGAACTTAAGTATGACCCTCCTCTCCTTGTGTAGGAACATCATCCACCTATGTTGGATGATTAAAGATACTATTGTGTAAAAAATAGAAAATTAGAATCATCTCATGTATTAGAGTATGGTACATTTATTTTATAAATAACTCAGCCTCCACTAGATCAAATATGTGAATAATATTTTTTAATTGACTATGTTAAAATGATATTCAAATTGTATTAAAAAATGAACAACAAACAAAAAAATGTAAAGTTATTGACTTAATTGATCTTAAATCTATCAGTTGTGTGGTATCAGAATAATATATTATTTATTCAATATCCAATAACATAATTAAGATATTTTTATAGATGAATTTATATCATATTCATTCCCTGTATACAAAATAATGCAAGTTTATCTAAGAGGTTGAGATACTCTACATGTTTTTATTCCAGCCGATATCCTTCATACTTGTGAGCTTCAGGGAATGAATTGCAACATAATTTCTATGTTGAAATGGAATAAACTAAAAAAATACAAACTGAAACCTGACTCTACTATGTTTCTACAACTCAATAATATTAAAGTGAATGAGAGGCACTACAATTGTGGCGTCATGAAGCATATCAATGTAGTGTAAGCGTAGTTAGTCGAATGGATCCATGTATAAAAAGAAATAAAATATGTAATGACATGTAAAATTTGTTAAAATAGGTTCTTACAGATTTCTAAAAATGATAAAATTATGAAATTTATTATTCAAAATAATAATTTATATACTTAAATCTATGGGAAGTAGATTATCCCACACGGGCTGACATACACCCATGTTATGTACTGGATTCCTAAAACATTGGTGGTCCTGAATCCTATTAGAACATAAAACAATGAATGTGATAAATAATAAGAAATCATGTATAATAATCCATATTATCATTAGAAAATAGTAAATATGAGTGATCCTACCAACGTTCATACAGATCATCACAAAACACATCCGTAGGAAACTCCCGACCGGCAAATATATATGCTTTTGTAGGGATGTACAATCGTGCCCCCAATAGAATGAAAATGAAACATACCCCTATATGCATGTTATATGATCTATATATAATAAATAATGTTATTTATATGTATTTTAAGCGCATATAATCCCAACTATATATCCTTTCTTGATTGAAGTTCTCTAGTACCCCAAAATACGTCATGTGGACAAGAATACTAAATTGTTTAGCTCTCAATGTCTCTCAAATGACCCATAAGATATATTTTATATGAAATTATGCATGAAAATAATATCATCATCACACACATGTAAATGTGAGAACTTTATCTCCATCTATCTCATAGATAAATAAATACTATCTACAGAAGTATCACCCCCCCAAACACACACACAATGTTGAGACTAAGAAATTTTTGTACAAGCTCAGGATAGTCTCTATATGTGTTTCCTATATCTAGATAGCCCTAAATAGGATAATGGAGCATAAATTGGATATACTAAAGGGTGATATTTATCACTCCCTCATGAAAGTAGAAGGTCTACGTCTTAGGTCTTCATCTCTTAATGAGGTAAGAAAGGAGGTGATGATCAATGGATGTACAATCAGATACATCGATGTCATAGAATATGGCAAAATATATTTATGGTATGATGGATGCTGGAGGATAAATTTTATTATAATAGTCTTTACAGTTCACTATAATCTATCGATCCTCACATCCCACTAGCACATCATGTGAAATATTCCTATACCAATCAGGGAGAAAATTTGTATCCTCAATCTTTAAGTATAAAAATGAAACAAATCTTACGTAAGTATATAATAAAAATATAACATTATGTTTATAATAATGTTTTTACTTTTATAATATAGGATATAATAGTTATGTTAACAACCTTTGATCACTCTCTAATTGATAATGTTGGAGAGACTTATGTTATTCTAACATATCATAGCTTTTTTTTGTGTTTTGATAACTCAAAAATCAATGTTTGATTACTAAAAAGTTTATCTTATGTTTTTTAGAATTTTACTACTCGATAATATTGTGGATTATAATTTTTTCATTAATATATTATAAATTAATTTATCTTATTTGAGAAAAAGTAAAAAAATATTTTTGGAAACTTGAATTCAGTTTTCTATCAGTGGAATTTTATCTTAAATGTCAAGTTTATCTTATACATAAAATAATTCTCTTAAAAAATAATCTATATACATGCATTGAAATATTGAGTCTATGCTAAAAGATTTTATCTTATGAAATATTAGAGTAAAATAATTATCTTACTACATAACTAAATTTTTTTATTCCATATAAACCCTTTCCTATGATGAATTGTTGATTATAAAATGAATGAAAATAAAATACTTAGAGTTTATATATTGTTTTTTTTTTTCATAGAATTTTATAGTTTTTGATTGAAGAATGTATAGAGATCACATAGAAAATTATTATATTCTATGGGCATATCTTCATGTTATTTCGGTTTCTACTTGAAACTATATACTAAACCATTTTCGAACGGTCTTTTATTAATATCTATTTCTATCTAAATTCATTACATTTGAGTTTTCTAAATACATAGATAGGTAATGTAAAAATAGATCCCATTTAAAATCTCTTGGAACATTGTAACAATTAACAACTAATTTCCCTAAATTAGGATACCCCTAGAAAATGTGATCGTACACTAAAAATCACAAAACCCATGGTGTAGAGTTATAGTGTGGTTGATAAGGGTATATTTCTTCCCCAAACCACTAAAATACCTCATGATTTATCTCATTATTATGTATTAATGTACACTAATTGATTATGTTATGAGAATATCAAAACCCTCAAACCTTGAAGAGGGGTGGTTTTAAAGTGAATAACTATGTTCACACCTGTTGTGTCTTAGTACAATCATTATTCAACAAATAGATAACATTTATTAGTAATTATTTATTATATATATAATGTTATATAATTACATATACACTATTCTTGAACACTCTATTTGGTCTTTTTTTTTCTTAGTTGAGAAACTCTTTATTTTATTTATCACATATCATCATTCCTATGTTACAAATTAATTTCATGTTTTATGATAGTAAAATGATGAAATAAAAGTAAACTTATGGAAGTGATTTTGGGTTGAAATCCAAGTGGCCGCATGAATAGTCAAATGATTATGAATCAAATGAGCTATCAGTTTTTAATTAGTCTTATTCATGATTTCCTTTAAACACTTATTGTGATTACATATATCATAATATTTATCATTTTGTGTATTTCCAATCACTAAATTAGAGATCATGATTTTTAAATACTTAGTAAAAATCATTATCTATAGCTAATATATCAATATTTATAAGAGTGATAAATAATTCTAGTAATGTTAGGATATAATTTTATATTATTAACATACCTTTTATATATGATACATCTCAAAAATTTCCAATTTTCTTATGGATATTCCATCTCCATATGAATCCTGATAGAACATCGGTCTTCCTCTCGACATAGCTAGTTCATCTCAGTTATTACTGTTGACTGGTCTTTGGGAATTGGGAAATCTTAATTCTCCCCAATAACCATCAATGGTGCACTATAGTACTTATAGATGGGGTCAATATAAAAAATGAGATAAATATATGGTTTATAGGATATGTTCATAGAGGAACATCCCTCAATAGAATGTGTTCATTTAAACTGAATTTCCTAAATTTTTCCACATTGATAATACCTCGCATCAAGTAATACCACTAGTAATCAACTATTGATTCCTATAATGGGGTATCGAAAGTATGGAACATCAAATTTAAAACCTTATTGGTATAAATTTTATAATCTATTGGTGAACTATTCATCAATGTTTGGTTTAATTTCTTACTTAAAGTATTGTTCATATTTTATCCCCTATTGAACCCCATGAGCAATCTGTTTTCCTCTTTCTCTGAGGTACATTTAAAAATGATACAATTTCTCATAAAAAATCCAGTTAACATAGAACAGCCATTTAATACACTATTTAGGAATTCAGTTGTGTTTTTGGTCATATTTTTGTAATCCCCCGAATCATATCACGATGTTTATTTCTATTATGGAATCCACTTAATGTAATCCTACACTCCCTGATTATCCAAAAAAATCATTCCAATAATTATTCAACCCCTTATTGGCCTATCTCATATTCTACACTGAAGTGATCTTATTACAATTAAAATAATTTTATCATTATGTCCACTTAGTAAAGAAAGATATTGTATACTATGAATGGTGATATCCTTATTCATAGTTTCATTGTAAACTGTAGGATTTATGTTTTTAAAATGTGTCTAATGAATTATTGAGGATGTTAATTAAGGAATCTCAACATAAAAAATAATTTCATTGATTTCCTAATGATTATTTTATATTAATAATACACCTTGAATTCGAGTTAAATGGTTTATAATGCATACCTAAAAAAGAATTTGTGATTCATAATTTTCCATCTCCGCAATGGAAAATGAAATAACAAGATTTGAATTATTTCCATCTTGGGAAGTCAAAATCATAGATTCTCCCATGTATTTTTTATATATAAATATTCCTTAAATATTTATAAAGTGTTCACATGAACAAAAAAACATGGAATGAATGACCAAAACAACTGCAAAAAAAATTACATGATATGGATCAAGTCAACTATCTTGAGCCACTTGTTCATTTGTGTAATGGTGGAAGAAAAGTTGGTTTTTATTCTTAGTATTGATAAAAATTGGGGCATCACCTGATATGAGTCATCCTAATCACCGAAAATCATAAATATTTCTCTCTATTTGGACATTCATTCCTTTCGGTAAAAAATTTTGTATCCATCATTTTTTGGTATCATCTCTTATACCCGGGATATAATAATGTCATGGTATGTCCTAATCATCTAAATAATAATAGATAGATAAAATTCATAATATTGAGGTATATAATATTGTCTCATGTCTTTCTATATGAAAATATGAGATCAATCGATCTTTGAAATTTTCCACCCATTAAGAGTATCCCTCAACTTAAATCTATAAGAAAACCCATATTTATTAGACTATATTATGTATTTTGTCTAGTTTGACTCATAAACCAAATATCTATAGTGCCTATAACTATGAAATATTTTCCATAAATGTTTAATTACATGTTTTTTGGAAGAAATTTTCCAACATATAATGTTTTGTCCATTTCACAAAATTTATCCTCTATAATTCCAAGAAACTCAGTTGTAGGTGTGATAACATTCAATTAAAATTTCTAAAATTTTTCCATAGATTCTAATCAAGATATTATGAGGGGGTGATTATTTATGTTGCATCGAGGATGATTTATAACTAATAAATTTCTAGATACATCCTATAGAACTTCTACAACTTCCTAATCATCATCATTATTGTCTATCTCTGTTACATTTTTAGAAACATACACATCATAAAAATTATCTTATAGTATATCTATGTTAATATTTTTATGTTCTTTTCCACATTATTAGTAACAGTAACATACTCTTAACACGTACCTACTTTTATGACTCTTGTATTCATATATCTTGATATAATTTCACATTACTTCTAGATAGTTCAAATCACCACACATAAATAAATCTATCTATGATCATACCATTTGATAAATAAAGATATTGTTTCCACCTAGTTATATTCATTAGTCAATAGATATGTTATAAGAAATAGCGTATCGTTGAATCACAAATATTGGTACCTAATATACTAGATCTCCAATCATCTCTTATATTTAAGGTAATAAGAATTTTTTCGTGATTTTTTATTTGGGTAACACAATCAGATTTCCTAGCCATTGTTCATGGTTCTGTAATATATTAATTCCTTTGATTTGTTTGAAAAAATTCAAAGTAGTAGTAGACATAAGAAAACATTATTTTCAATATCAATGATTCTTTCATGTCAACTTTATAAAAGTGTAACTAATATTGAAAATGAGGAATAATTTGATAGTATTGACCACATAATAATTATCTTACTAAAAGCTTAGAATATTTTTTTATTTTATCATTAATGAAACTAATTATGCATAGTATATATTCAAATATTCATAAAGGAATTTTCAGTATTTTTTAATGGTAATGTGAATCATCTAAATATTATCCCTTAGGGGTGTCTAACCAACTAAGAAACAATGCATCTTTTTCATGAACTAGGTGATTATCGAGTCAATACCAATACACCCTTTTAGGTGTTATTACCCCAATGTACATGTGTTCTAGAGACACATCCACAACTAATATTTACATAAATATTTCATTTCTCATATAAACAAAAAATAATTACATTATTTTTTTTATTATTTCCTTTATGATGGAACAAATATTTTCAATTGTACATTTTATTATTTTAAATCAATGCACAATAGATTATAAAGATTATGTGAATCATCTCAAGCATATCCCTAGGAATTTCATACCTGGTGTTTAGAATGGATTCTTTTTTATTAACCAGGTGATGGTCGATTCATTTCCCAATTTTCCCTTTTTAGCTTATTACCCCTACCAACAACTATTTTTGAACCAAATCTACATATAGTATCCAGGTAGTAATTTCATTTATCAGATATAACCAAAAAATTAATTTAATTTAATTTTATAATGTTATCATATATCCTCTATAATTAAATTAATGGCTTATAGTCCAAATTTTAATATTCATAATGCTACGAATCATCTAAAGCAGATCATGTATGACTGATAATTCAGATGTGTATTTTGGCCTCTTTGTCATGCAGTTAACCCTCTTTGATCCTAGGTTAATCCTATATTAATCCCCAGTGAATCAATATATAATAATTACTTAACCCATAGTGAATCCTTATTAATCATTAATTAATAATTAATTATTCATTAGTTAAGCTATAGTAATTCCAAACATAATAATTCTCTAATTATTCATTAATAATTATATAATCACTCTTTAATCATCATATGACCATTCATTAATCATTTTTTGTTTAATACTCATTAAATATTTATTTTATAGTAAATTAATATTTAATTTATTGTTACTTAATAGTGAAATAATATTTAATGCATAGGTAATCATTAATTACATATTTCATAATCATTATTCAATAACCAGTTGATCATTTTTTATCAATTAGCTGATCCATAGTTAATCATTAATTAATCATTACTTATTTATTAGTTATTCATTTCTTAATCCAATGTTAATAATTATTTAATCTTAAGTTACTCATACATTATTCATTCATTAATCAATTTTTAATCACTCATTAGTCATTAATTATTAATAGTTATTAAGTAGTTAGTTTTGATTTAATTATTAACTGATCATCAATTAATCATTCGTTAATAGTTAACTCATCATTACATAATTATTAGTTAATCCAAATTTAATAATTAATTAATCATTTATTAATAATTCTTTAATCAATCGTCAATTATTACTTTATATTTCGTTAATCATTAATTAATGAACTATTATTTAATAGTTATTTTATAGTTAATTAATAAAAGTCACTATGTAATTGCTGGTTATCAATGCCCAATCATTAGTTTACCATTAGTTATTTAGAATTTAATCATTAATTAATTGGTCCTTAATCAATAGTTAAGAACTAGTTGACCCTAAGTCAATCATTCCTTCATTAATTATTGGTTATTCACTAATTAATCATTATTTAATTAATAGTTATTAAGAATTCGGTTTGTATATAATTATTAGTTAATAAATATTTAATCATTAAATAATTATAATTTAATCATTAATTAATCATTATCTAATACTGAGTTAATGATAACATAATCATATTTTGATAATTATCTAATCATTATTTATTCACAAGTTATTACCTAGTTAATTAAATTTTAATCATTACTTTATAATGTTTTAATCATTAGATAATAATTTGATATTTAGTATTTATTATGTATTTAATTTGTACATAACTAATTGCAATTAATAGTAAATTATTAGTTATTCATTAATTAAATATTGGATAATAATTATTTAATCATTAGTTAATTATTAATAATTCAGTATTTTATCATTATATTATCCTTTCTTAATCATTTTTTAATCCTAAGTAAATTATCAATTAATCATTCGACAATAATATTTTAATAATTTGTTAATAATTTTTTAATAACTAGTTATTAAATAGTCAATTATTATTTAATTAATAGTCAGTCATTAGTTCAATAATATTTAATCATCATCTAATTATTATTATTTACTAATTACTATGTAATTAATTATCAGTAATTTATTAGTTAATTTTCAGTTCATACTGATAATTTAATTACTTAATAATAATTTAATATGTAACTAATATTTAATTACTAATAAGTCATAGTAAATATTAATAATTTTATTATATTAATTCTATTAAAAAAACTTTTTTTAATTAAATTAGTAAATATTCAAAATTCAATTATAATAATTTACTCAATAATAAACAAAATTATTTAAAAATTATATCTATCTGATAGAACTACTAAGAAAATAAAATAATTAAAAAACCAGAATTAAAACAACCAAATAATTAATTATGTTTAAATAAGTTATAATTAATACCATTAAAAGATAATTTACAAATCTTGCACTCTTTGAGGTCCATCAGAATATTCACACACAAGGAATCAATAATATAGAAAAAAATAGAGAGTGGGTATAATTGTTTTGAAGGAGGGAGCCCAAAATTGAGTGAAAGGAGTGGGATGTAATTTATAAGGATTGGGTCTAAAGGAATTACATCCCATAATTCATTTCTCATTTTTAGGATAAAACCATTTTCACTCCAAATACCTTTCTCCTACTAAAAGTTTTAGAGAATTTTATGTATTATCACCTTTACCACCATCATTATTTCATCATTCTAATTTTGTGGTGTTACACGCCTTAACACATTTCAGATAAATCAAAAACTATTTAAGGTGGTCAGTTAAATTTTGTTTTTAGAAAATTAAACCTGTTTTATTTCCAGAATGTTTTTCATAAAACTAATATCAAATTCCAAACAATACAATCTTTTAGTATTAACTGCATAAACAATGACCATATTATAAATGTATATATTTTCAATGGAGATATTTATATTGACCATATTTCATTCGTATATATTCATACATACAAAATCAACCATTTATAGCTCTATCACTTCAATGGGAATAGTTTTTATTTCCTAATATATATTAAACACTCTCATTTCATGGTTTTATTCTACATTAATTTTTTTTCATCTTTTGCTGGTCCTCATGGTTGAAAATGATACAGGATATTTCTTATCAGTTAAGATTTCATTCTTTTATATCTATTTTCCCTTATTTATTTATTCAATTTTAATTGATGTATTCAGCCATGGTGATAAATAATTCTTAGTGTGAAATAATTATTTTCATGTGATTTTGTGGTAATATTCCACTTATGAATGAATAAAGTGTTGTTGTTTTAATTCATACCTTGAATGACTTTTTTCCAAATAAGTTTCAAATTCTAAAAGAAATTAATATTAAAAACAAATAGTTTTTAAAAATAATATTCTTCTTAAAAATATAATTTTTTACTCTCATGGATTCCTAGAGCTCTTCTATATCAAATATCACCCATAAATGTAAAAAAAAAATTATGGAATTTGATTTTAGATCATTATTATTTTTATAGAAACTCGATTCTATATATCTCCATACAACTACTATTTATATCCCTCTTATTTTTATATCTTCCCCAGAATATATAAATATGTCTTTTATATGGATTAGGTGATTTGTGACAGTCTTTACAACCAAAAATTGGGGCATGCCTATGTTTGTTTGTAATCTTCTTAATGAAATGTTAGAATTGATTAATAAATTTTATTTTTTCAACCAATTTTCTGTTATTATTTTAGAGTGTTAAAGAAGATATGGATTTAATATATATGATTTAAGGGATAATATTATGTGTAAATAATGTCAAGTGTTTCAGATAAAAAAAATATTCATGAAGAACTTGTTATTACTATTTTGGAAAATTTATATTGTTCTTATTTTTTATTAAAAATTATTTGGGTGTGTGTGTTTGTTACTTGTCATAAAAATTATGTCATATGAAGTCAATTATTGGAGCAATCTCAATTGTAGCCTTTCTTACCAATATCATAATATTTATCTATAGTCGCAACAAGAAGCTATGAGTGAATAGAGTCATTCAAGGGTCAACATAAAGATCAGGATCATGGGGTAGTGTAATGGTAATGTGCAACCATGTGGGGTGGTATGGAGAATGTATTTGTCACACATCGTAGGTAACACGGGAGATAACTCTCTGATGGTAATGATATTTGGTAAATATACCAATTAGTTACCAAAAAACAATTTGATGTGGGAATCATTATGTGTTTTACTATTCATCATTATAAAAATATTCATCATGTTTAGTGAATTGGAATCATTATCTATCACCTTCACTATATGGTTAGTTTAAATTTGATTTTAGGAACTCTTCCATTCCATTTCACTCAAAAAAATGATATGAGGAGATCTACTACATATGTAATCTTGCATCATTCCACCTGGTTTTGTGTTGTGACGGTTTTCATGCCTCTGTGATTATTCTCATACATTTTATTGTCCTACAACTACTATATCAAGTGAAATTCATGTCATGAACTATTTTAATATCATACAGTTGAAGCATTATGTATATTCATGTAGGGTGGAGGAAGTGTCTTTATAATATTTTTGAAGAATCAATTGTACATTCGAGATCATTAAGGATTATTATTTTTAGTTTCCCTAATGAATTTGGAGGCTGAGTGACCTTCATTGATGGAGTACTATGAATGTGACACTATGAATAATAGTGGTTAAAATATATGTCATTCACAATTATTGAAATCACCAAGCTGTTTTCTTTGAATGTAAATATCTTATCACCAAAAGATTTAAAAATAGTGACTCGGAGAACTAAAATAAGAGATAGATAGATACCGAGATAAATTTGAGTGTGTTGACCAATTAACCAATAGAAGCATACACATTATCAATAGTGTTTCACATTTTTGATAATATTATTGTAGAGAATAATAGAGATATGTGGTTTCATGAACATGATGTTTTTATAAAATTATGATTGTTTATATGTGTACATGAAAATAGAACAAGAAACCAGTGTTTTGTGATGTCCATGTAATTTTTTTTCTTCCTTGAATATAAACTCTCATAATATAGGTTTTATTATGTATGATTGGTTTGAGGATCTGGTATGTAAAGTGATAGGTCGATATGAATATGAATCTGTGTGAATTTGAACAGTTTTTTATTAGAATTCCATGAAGTCTCTTACATTTACAAATGAAAATTCTATGATCTAGAGGATTTATGATGTAAACTTTAGAAGGCATTCTGGAAGTAGTATAGTGTGAAGTAATATAAAGAACTTCATGAGAGGTACATGAAGTGAAGAAAATGAACTTATGGTTTGTGTGAATCATTACTACTTGGAGACTCATAAATCCATAGTGTGATTATGGAATATTAATAACTCAAACACAAATATGTAGAATAATTAAAGTGAATTTTATTGGAAGTTACTGAATCTGGTAGATTGTGAGAAAGACTAATTGATCTTATTATGTGTATCTGACACCAAAATCCTTGAAGAATTAATGGTTTATAGTTATATTAATCTAGAAGGATCAAAAATGAATATATATATATATATATCAAATATTGTAGTAGTGGACCAAAATATGTTGATATATTTCTTATTTTGGATCAAACATGTTTTAATGGAAATTGGAAGTTGTTATTCTAATGGGACTCTAGAAAATTGTATTGTGGATCTATACTAATAGGAATTTTATTAATGGGTATATATTATTCCGTATATAAACACATGATATTATAGTGTATTATTTGTTATTAGGGTGTCTAACCAAGTATAAGAATGTGTAGGCTCTCACATTGTGGTTGAACCAAGAAAAAAAATTATTTCACAACCTGAATGACCCGAAGGACTTCATTTTTATGGATTTTTGAAAACTCCCCTTTAAAGGGATGAGGGAGAACCCTTAAAAGGAATTTAGGATTATTGATTACATGTCCCATAGGATTAAGACACATTAAATGACACAAAAGACTTAAGGAATTCAACGAGACAATAATTACAAGGAACTACCCCTCCCCAGCAGCAGCATCGTGATGGCTGCTCTCCACCTTCGCATGGCCATCTGGCTAAGAATCTCGTGCAAGCACAGGCTAGTCTCGATGGTGTATCGATACCCTCTCTTTCATCCAAATCCATTGGTTCATCTTTGGAGAGTGTACCTTCTTTGAATCCTCCAAATGGGGATGCTTCTTTTTTGTAGAGTCTTCAGGGGAAACCACATGTGGCCCGAAATCCCTAAGGTGGCCCGAATTCCATAAAGGTGGCCTAATAGCCATACTGACCCTAATGCCCGAGTGGACCAAATTCCATAAGGACTCAAAGCCCAAACTGGTGGCCCAAGGTGAATAGTTCTGGCTACTCTAGTACCGAAGAGTACATGTTGCATTACCCGCACACTGTACAGAAATACTACAGTGCCTGCTATAGTGTTGCTACCGTACATGGAAATATGTCTCTACCTATTTTCGAACGTCAATATCATGGAATCACTTATTATTACCTCACCAACTAGGATGAGGCTAATGTGGAAAATATTATTTCACTATGATATTAATTTATTATTACATTCAGGTTAGTAAAAGTAATTATATAAGAGTGGATTATATCCTAAAAGGTCCACATAATATTATTTCAATGAAAGTGAAATAAAAAATATCTACAATTTATTATACCCCCTCCCACCTTCTTAATCATGAAATTTTTTTCAAGTATCATCAATTTTAATTAATCAATACTTAGGTTCCTTGTTTTAAATACTAGAACTATTTAGAATTGATAAACTGAATTCTGAAAATAGTAGATGTGTCTATGCATTATGTCAGAAAATAATATCATATTATTAATAATTAGATGTTTCAAGATCTTTAATATATTGGGAAAAAATTATAGAAAGATTTATATTTTAACCTATTATAAATGATGATCCTATTTAATTTTTTCATCAGATAGATATATAATTTGATGAAAATGGTCAAAATTCCATCTTGATATCACCGTCAGAGAAAGTTTATTTAAAATTCATAGTCCAAATGAGAAAGGGAATTTATCACGAATTGGAATGAAACTATGAAGGAAATCTGGTAGTTATAGAGGAAAATGGAAAATTTAGATGATGAGATATTTGGATATTAATTTGTATAATATAGAAAACATTGATGACTACATTACAAGAGTTGATCAAAATATCTCAGATTTTGAGAATAATTGGATGATTCCACATTTTTTGAAAATATATTGACAAATTTCATAGATATATTTGAAGATAATATATAATATTTGGAAAATATAAGGAATATTTTCCTAGATTAATTGAAAAATCCTCTTAAAATTTGTAAAATTAGAAAGAATCCACACATCAAAATGAAGATCTCATATGATATGTATTCTATGTCCATGAAAAAGATATAAATAATAGATGATGAATATGTTGAATTAAGTGAATCTTATTCTGAGGATGAAAATGAATATAATAATAGTAATTTTCTCTTTATTAGGTAGATTCAAGAAGGTAAATATTAGGGTAACGGATAAAATAATAGTAAAGTGATACAATTATAATGTTTTGGGACACTTTTATATATGTTATGAAAATATGAACTATAGAGAATATAAGTCAGACAGAAATAAAGAGAAAGCAAAAAAATGGGATAAATTATTTAAAGAGTCAACCAAATCCAGCTGAATCAATAATAATTCCCTTAGATTTAATAGAAGTTGTTTGAGGATAAAATAAGAAGAATATAATTATACATCATGTAACCAATATAAAGGTAAAAATAATTTTATGGATCATGTGTAATTGTTTTTTATATATCATGAAATGAAAAAGATTAAAGCGAATGATCAAATCAGGAAAACATGCTTAAAAATGAATTAGAAGATTTTGATAAGATAAAAAAATATCAAGAAGGAGAAGTTGTTACTAGTGAATCAAATAGAAATAATGGATGAGGAAAAGAGGGATCATATTAGTAAATTATTAGTATACATTGATGATATCAAAATATATAAATTGAGATTAGTTAACTATAATAAGATTTTGAAAGAGCTTAAAGGAAAAATTTAACTAATAGATGAAGAATTTTCAAATAAACAACCAAAGTTTCCAAAAGATTGAATTTATTTGAATAAAATATAATAATACTTAAATAGTTTTTTAGTTCATGGTTTAACCATCACAATATATTTTAAAGTGGGGTTTGGAGATCTAGGTTAATTCCAATCCTAGTAAATCTCAAATTAGACATGTTATCTATAAAATGTGGGTTCTAAAACTATATTTGGATGATTGTGTACAAACAAAACTAGTTTGAAAACCTCTTATACACAAAGTTATGAGAGTAATACTTCATTAATATCATTTCCCCCAATTAAAATACCAACCCAGTTTATGGTAATCTAGAACAAGCAATAATTAAAACACAACTATTATCTATATGGAAGTTTGAATTTTTGAGGTTACTACTACTTTTGAGGAGTATATGATCACAAATACAACTCATGTTGGTTCAAAAATGTCACTATCAAGTAAGAGGAGTGAATTGAGGGGGATATATTATGAGAAAATGAAATCATATTTTCAATGTAATAAAGTTGTTTCCATGTATTCTTCTAATATTTAAAAAAAAAATTAATCTGGTCAATTTTTTTATAAATGTTATCAATAGTACAATATCCCAACATTTTAATACATGGATATTACATAATTTTATATTAATATTCAATACACAACACAAACACATTTATGAGGACTATAATATTTTAATTCCATTGGAAACATGCAACAAAATATTATTAATTTGGAGAATTATATTTACTGTCTCCCACAAAGATCTTGGATTTTAGTACTTTTCACAAAATAAACACTACATAAACGTTTCTTCATAACATAGGTAATATAAACATATGAATGGTTAATAATAGATTCTCAAAAAGGGTTAAAAATAAAATATGTAAGAATAACATTAATATAAATTTATTATAGCATAAGAATAATATATGAAAACCATACCCTCAATATAAAAGATTAGGATCTTATGTCACGAAATAAATATAGGAATTGCATAAGATATCAATCAAAAGTGAATTAATGAAACAGATCCATGACAACATAACATTTGAATAAGAAATATTATTTTGTTATATACATAATCATAGAAAATATTATATCAAGGCTACCTACCAAGACATTTATAACTTGTTTGGTTTTGGATAACCACCTATGTACCCACATCGAGCTTGGGATAACCACCCATGTAATATATTATTTGATTTCAGGATAACAACACATATACAATATTATTCAAGTATGGGATAACCAGCTATGTACCATCATTTTCAGCCTTTTTATATCCACACATATACCCTCTATGATCATGTAACATTTATCAACACTTAATGCATAAGATGGAGATACAGGTCCTAGTTATAACATAATGAAAATCTTATATATGTGCACCTTAAAATCAAAAAAAAATTCCTCATAACATAACCCATAAATATAATGTGTTTCATAAAAATTTGATCATATCATAAACTGTAGAAAATTTATAGGTTCTATAATCTTTTCGTAATTTAATCATAGAATAACACATGGAAAAGGAATTGTTTTTTATAACAATTATATTATTATATAACCCATGGAAGAGGAATGTGTTTCATATGAATTGTTTTGGGTATAACTCGTGGAAGATAAATAGGTTTCCTAGAGATTATGAAATCATAAACATAAACCATTTAGGGAAATAATAAGAATGATATCCTTTCATTATATCCCCATTATGTCATTATTAAAATCAATGTATTTCATATTATATGGTCGTTTTCTACGATCATTTCAGACATTGTTTTAGAATATAATTTATCTATATTGAAAAAAATGAAAACATAAAAAAAAATTAAAATATTCTTCGTTGAAAATATCCTTGAAAAAATATAGAGGATTATATAAGAAAAATTATGTTCATGACTATGGGATGTTTCATTCATATCGAACACATTAAAATAATGATTCCTTTCACATTTTATGTAAAATATAAATGGAAATCATTTGGAATGTGACATGAATATTCCATTCAAATAATATTTCAAAAAATTAAAACACAGGTAAAAATTTATTTTATATATTATAGTATAATAGTAATACGTTTTTGGAAATAAATTAGAATTTTTTTTAAATGAAAATGGATATTCATCAAAAGAGTGTAATAAAATCAGATTTTCTTGAAAAAAGTTTCCAAATTAGTTTATGTACCAATGAGTGAGAAAATGCAACTATAACTTGAAAATATAAATAATAATAATAAGAGAATAAAATTTATTAGTTTATTGATATATGGATCATAATATTTTGTCATTGTAAACATAACCCTAAACAATCTAGAAAAACGGATAGATTGTATCATAAAATATTTACCACTTTTGTAACATTGATACATCATACCCATAAAATAATATCATTAAATGAAACTTAAAATTTCCTGATAATAATTAAATTCATGATAATATATGTCAAAGGGGTTTTATATATTCCTTGTATAGGAAAACAGTTGAATAACATAATCATATTTCTCAAATAATGAAAATTGAGAAAATAATACCTTACAAATTTGGTATCTTTTGAACTGTTAACCCCATGAAAGATAGATCCTAAAATGGATATTAAAATAAAATTAATTTGAATTATAATATTAATAAAATATATTTATTTTTAGTATATACACCACATAATTATAATAATGTGGTGAATGTGACACTTGTCTCATAAAAAATAAACTGAGATTGAAATCCCTTACCACTTTAGTAATATTATGAATTTTAAGAACCATTAAAGAATTAAATAAAAATAAAAATTAATATAATTAAAATAGTAATATTAATTATATAACATGTCAATGGGTATTTCTCTAAACAATATAAACTAAATTAGTGGTGAATACAGCACTTGTCTCTCATAAATAAAAAAGAGATTAGAAATCCATTAATGTAAGCCTCAACATCCATTGTGAACATTCCAAAAGTTTGTATAATAAATATATGTTTATTATAATTATATAAAATAACCAGATATATATATCATACCATTTATTATTTACATATGATTATTTATTTCCTTTTTATTAAAAATTACATGTTAATGTTTTTTTCAGGAACACTAGTTCTGAAACATGATTTAAAATTGGTTTTTTTTAATTTTGATGTTGGTTTCTAACTAAAGTCTATTCTAGTGATGTATAAAAGGATTCTAGCATTTTTTTTAAAGACAACGTGAAAAATGAATATCTTCTTAGTTTTCAGTGCTGAATAATTACATAAACAGACACCGAAAACGAAACAGATAATAGATTTCTTTTTGGTTTTCTGTGTCAGTTTCCATCAAAACTGACACCAAAACTACTTTTCTTTTTTCTTGTCTTTCATAGAAACCAATTATGAAACCATGCAATTATTTTATTTTATTCTACTTTATTTTATAAAAAATCTGATTCTGATGGTTAAAAGGAATTATAAATATTTTAATGTTACATCCCCATATTAATCATAATCCCTGTAATATAAAAATAATATATAGTAATCAAACATCATGAATCATTGACTAAAAATATAAGAAATATACATACTTTTATTTAGTTAATCAAAAAAAATATCTATGCATTTTTATTATAATGTATAATTCAAAAATACCTCAAATTTAAAATATAGTCATTGTTGGTTAATGTTGAATCATTTGTTTAATATCATGACATTCAAACACCAATTAAAAAATATTTATATGAACATATTTTATTATGAAAATTTAATATTAATTTGAAAAATAAGAATATAAATAGCTTAAATCCAAATCATACAAAACAAATAGTTTGTAAATAAAGATCAACAATGGTTAAGTTCTTCTTGCGTGTATGAATTGACATCATTGAATAAATACAATGACGTTGAATTATATAAGATTAAAAATAAAATACTATGACATAAAATATAAAATAATTAATATGACTAACCTCATCATAATCACTCATTACCATTGTGGTGATTATCTCATAATTGAATCATAGAAAATAGTAACCACATTCAACATATAATTGTTGATGATGACACTGAATTTAATAAAAAAATTAACATTATAATAAAAACATATATATATACTTATATATATATCAAAAAATACAAATAATATCTAATGTAAAATATATTTTCCTTTACTTTCATATAATTGGTTTCATTTGGATTCTGTATTGATGAGGGATATTTGTTAAAAAAAATTACATGACTAGCATTTTCATATATGTAAACTAATAATACATGTGTAAACAATAAAAATTAATCATAATGAGAATATAGAAAAAACATTGTGTGTCTCACAAGGTGGAAACTTTTCAACAGATGCTGCCTAATAAAGAGAAAAACCAATATAATGTGTTTTCACTTGGGCAGAATATGTCAAAGATCCAATGCCCGCTAAAATACAAATATTTCACATTTAATGACATTATAATGAAATTTATTTCATAAATATTTTTCTGATCTTACCCATCTTGAAATGGAAAAATCCAACACCCAATATCCATCATCGTCAACCTATCATATATATATGACACTCTATTTTTAGTTGATACATATTTCACATTCGTTGAAATAAGTTCTAGATCTTTAAAATCATAAATATATGTGCTATAATTTTGAAATATTAATGTTTATATATACATAATTAAAAAATGAATATAGTTAGTCAATTTAAAACATATTAAATTGAAGAAACAAAAATAGAAAATTCAATTTACATACATCGAAAAAAACTGCAACACATTCACGTTGAGCTCCTTAAAACCAATTAGTTCCATGATATCTTTGTATAATATTCGCAATGGATAGTATCTTCAAAATATATCAATAGAAATTTGAAAATAATATATATATGCTAAGGAATAATACAACTGAGATAATATTTCTTTCCCATCCAAAATATCTGAGGTATCTACAGTTGTTTGTTCATGAACATTTTCATTCATTTGTTCTGTTTCATTGGATTTCAGAAAGTTCTATATATGTTAAATTTCAGGAAAAAATAATTAATTTTCATGAACATGTAATTAACATTAAAAAAACACATAACACATATAAAATATGACTAATAATTCTAGATGGAAAACGTAAAAAATGAATCATGTGATCTTCATCTCTAGTAATCTCCACAGTAGGGAATGGTAGTAAAGTAGTGGGATCAATAATATCATGCATTGACAATCTGACCCGGCCCATCTGAATAGGATGGTGATGTAAACCCCCCCCCCCAATGCATGAATCCAAATGCTACGATATTTACATCAGGATCTACCGCATAAAACTCATAGGACAAGGTTTTGTCCGAAAAAGGAGGTAGAGGATCTAAGTAGGCTGGCTGGGAAGGCTGGGTGGGCTAGGAAGGCTAGGTGGGCTGGGAAGGCTGCGCAAACTATGAATATCTCTCCATTTATTGTAACATAGATTTATTAATACCTAAATTAATTTTATTACCCATTAAATGTATCATATCATTCATCTGGGGTTTTAAGGATTCAATTTAGGGGATTCTTGATTGTTTACTTTGTTGACCAAAAACATGTTGAATATTAACACCCTAATCATATCCTCTTATGAAGCCTGGGTGTTATAGCTTTCCTAAGGCAATTTCTTGGATTTCCATCCTACCCTTGTTGATAAAAGTTCCTTGTGTCAATTGTTTCTAAATTTCATCCTGAAATGAAAAATGAAAATGAAATATTACTATTGTTAATTTATAAATTAAAAAATTAACTAAAATTAAAATTATTTATTTAAAATTATTTCAACTACTTACTTACGTTTCTATGTATTATACTTTTCATTTATACATCTTCTTTCTCTTTTCCATTTCTCATGGTGGGTGGGTTAATATGGAGGACCAAATTGAACCTCATCAGAACCACTAGAGGAGTGAGCTCTTGGTGCTTCAATCTTTTCGTCAATAATTTTTTCTCTCCAATAAATGACAACATCCACTTGATAAAGTATGAGGGTAAAAATTATACAAATGGATGTCTTGATGGGGATTCCTAGATGCATATTATATAAAAATTATTCTAATAAGTAATTAGGTATATATTAAATAAATTTTAGAATATAATATAATATAATTATCATAAATAAAATGTCCCATCGTGTTGGGTGGAAACAAATTTCTTCTATATATCATCATCTAAAAACAGATACTTGATGAATGATATTTAATTTTTTCTCTTTCAAACCACATTATTATTTGTCAAATTCATTTTGAAATCCCTCCATCGAACTACTGTTAATGTAATACATCTTTTTCTAAACTTCTTTTGTTTCTTCAAAATGGAATTTCATCTATAGTTGAATAAACTAAATATTATTCATTTAAAAATATATCATATTCTAAAAAGGAAATAAAATTAATCAATTGAGATATTTTCCCTTTAAGACTACCCAAAGTTGATTTATCCTCATTTTTTTAATAGACATCTAACCAGGATATAAAATGTTAATCCTGCAACAGCTATGCATGTGGATATATCTTATTAATTAGGTTGAATTTGGGCTAGATGAATTATTGTTATCATCAAAATAAATATGTAATATCTCCCCTCCATACATAAGTGACAAATTTGGTAAATTTGTAATTTCGTGTTTACCAACTAAATAATTCTATTTCTGAATACTAATTGTAGGAGTCTCCACTTCTAAAGTCTCATCGGTAGTCCAAAAATATTTTTTTTTTGTAATTACATTTTTTATCTCATTAACTATATATATTTATTGATATTTAATAATATAGAATAAGGAAGCTACTTCTCTGTATGTCCCTGTGTCTCTTTCTCTATATCTGTCATTGTAATGGGAAAATGTAATGAAATTATTGTGTACCTGAATATTATAAGACATTCTAGTAATTAGAAAATAGGAAAACAGAAATATATAAGTAAAAAAAGTGACATGCATGTCTATGTTGTTAAAAAATAATTATATTATGATTATTAACCAAAAGAATATAAAAGGTGAAATATTAAATATAAAAATTACCTCTAAAAATATATAAAAATTTAAAAATTTAAATATCAATGTTTGAAAAGGTGTTCTCATATGTGTAGATTAATCCAAAATATAATTATGTATGTCAGGTATATCAATGAAAAAAAATTTAACCATAACCATGGAATATCATAATTCAACACAAAAATTCAAATGAATAATCAAATATATATATATAATTAAATATCCAATAGTTATTAAATAATATGATTTTTAAACTTGTAAATTTCAGAAAATAAATTTAATGTAAACAGTTACCAAATTAATTAGGAGAGTAATTTAGTATTTTCCCATAACCCTCCAGTATGATCATTTCTTATTGCATACACTATGCCTATGCTATAGTCATTGTTATTTGGAAATTGTGTAATAGAAGAAGAATCCTCATATAAATCAATAACATCTGCATCAACCACATCAGCCAAATAGATTATTTTCCCTAAAAAAAGATGGACCACAAGTCATTCGATGGATCTATAACATTAAATATGTGCTTTTCATGTGTGGCCTTGATTAATGGTTCCTCATTGAAACTAAATCATTTCAAATCAATTAGCTTAAACTCATCATCATAATATTTCATAGAACTATCACTTCAAACCCAATTACACTTAAAAATTATGACTCTAAATTTAATATAATAAATTTCCCATATGTCTTTATGAACTCAAAAATGTGGAATTGATGCATAAATTGGGATTTTTTATTTTTCACTTGAAAAATGAAGCGTATTCACAATGAAAATTACATCACTATTTTGAATGATACAATTATCATCCAACTTATTTGTGTAAAATTTGTACCAATTAATAATAAAACCAGACCATGTGATCACATTTGGAAATGGTCCCCCTACCAACCATTTTAATGTTTCTAATGCAGATATATCTATGATGACTTTCACTTTAAACCATGAATGAAATATATTTTTGTGCTCAGTCGTCATAAACATTTCATTTAATTTTTGATATTGGGACATTAATCCTTATATATTTGATGATACAAATGATTAAACCTCATCTGTGTTGTTCAAAATGTGTAAATGTGACTTCATCACTCAATCATGTGGAATGATCATTCCATTTAAGCCTTGAATCCCTCTATGTTCACTATCAACTGATATATAGGGAGACCAATATGTTCCACTTCATACAAATAATTATTACAGAACTCAATAACCTCTTCCAATACATATTTTGGAATAATATAGGCCTTTGGTTGATAAGGATTTTTAGTATTTCCCTTTAAAATTTTCATATATATTTCAAAGGGATACATCTATCATAAATAAATATGCCCACATATTCTTCTATCACACAATAAATGATTCATCATTTGGACCATTATATCAAAAAATGTAGATGGTAAATACATTTGTTGTGGGTAAGGAATAAGAGTTTTTCCATTGTCCAACAGATCAAACAAATATGGATCAATGACTTTAAAACAAATGGATTTTAAAAATTACAACACCTGATAATAGTATTTCTGATAGCAATGGGAAATATACAACACAGTGTTATTGGTAAGGGTTGTTGCATCAATACATGACAATCATGCTATTTCATACCTATTAATTCTCAATCCTTCATTGTTACCAAATTCTTCACATTTCAAGAGTAACTACAAGGTACTTTAATACCAAGAAGTCCCAGAAAAAATGTATTCCCATTAATAACAAGTTCAATCTATCATGAAATCCATATTGGGAGCTAACTCCAAATGTATTCCCATTAAAATCAAGTCCAATCTATCATAAAATTCACATTCTCAGTCCCACTTAATGTGTGAGAAGAAGATAGTAAATTTTTTTCTTTTACCTTTCATAATGGGAGCTAACTGCAAATGTATTCACATTAATATAAATTCCAATATATCATGAAATCCATATTATTTATTTCCTTTTTTTTCTAAAAAAAAGTTCCAGTTAAAGTGGCACATATGTTTTTCTCAACATGCATAACATTGATGTCATGTTTTATCTCTAAAAATATGCAATATGGTAGTTTGAAAAAGATATACTGTTTCTTCAAGCTATTTTTTGAAGACCAGAACTACTTTTCTTTTCGAATATTGAATCAATATATTTCACCATTTTGTAATATTCTACAACTGAAAATTTTTGAGGGGTAAAGTTATATTCCAGCAAACCATTAAATGGTTTTTTCAATCTGTGATAATGATGATAAATATGGAAAAATATTCGATGTCCCATGTACACTAACTTTATTCCATTTTGAAATTTATAATAGAAGTCTCTTATTCCCAAATTGGACATGATTTATGTCCCTTAACACTATATACATATAAGATTCATTGTGTAGGATATTCATATATAGTGAACACTATCACAACACACAAAAGAAGATACTTTGTCTTGTATACATCAAAAACTATTACACATTTCTCCCATTATAGTTTCAAATCTTCAATAAATTGTGAGAGATACACATCAATATCATTTCCCTGCTATTTTTTTCCTAAAATCATCATGCTCATCATAACATATTATTTATTGATACATAGATTTGTGGAAAAGTTCTAATCTACCAATATAATTGACCATGAACTATGTCAACTGCTTAGGAACCAATATTTATTCATTCTATATGTACACAATCACATTCATAGATTTCTATTTTCACTTCTAAAATCATGAAATTGTTTTTCTAATATCTTCCACCATGGTGAATCAGTAAGGTGATGTAAGTTACCATTATATATGAGCCCATCTGAATGCCATCTTGGCCTTTTTGTGTCAATTGGATTTGAAAATAGGTGCTTTAAATGAAGAATTATTGTATGGTACCACATCTCTTTAGCAGGAGAATTTATTCTCCTACATAAGAATGAATCAAAGTTGAATTATCTGAATTGTTAGAAATAATTATTGGATGATATCATTAAAAATTAAAAAATGGATTATTCATGAGGATAGATGTCAGTACCTGAGAATGAATCAGAGTTTAATTATTCCTCCATATTATAGTGTGAATCCCCAAATATAGAACAACTTTATAAATATTCTCATTCATTTTTATACAATACACAATCATTTGGGAAAGCACGTATCATTTTATACCCCAGTCCCAATGGGAATAACTTTTTCATCACCTTATAGTTGGAATATGGAATCATGTTTCCTTTGGAATGTAAATCTTTTAAAATCTCATATATTTGAGAGAAACATTTATCACTCCTCCCATTTCTGGCTTCGAAGTTAACTAATCTCAAAACTACTGATAAAAGTGTATATTTACTACAACCTAGAAATAGTGGTTTCTCAAAATCTCCATAAAATTATTCAACTATTTCAATTTTCTTATTCTTTCAACACCTAAATCATTAATTTATTATTCAATATGACCATAAAAGCATTAAGAATATTTTCATAAAAATTAGATGTTGAATTTTCATATCTTTCCCCATGGTTGATCAAATATTTATAATTAAGGCTAAAATCATTAAAAATGAGATGGTCCATGACTTCCCATATGTTTAAATTTATCATATTCAAACACATCACCAATGGATTGAAAATAAAATCTTTTTTTTGAATCTTTTTTTATAAAATTCCAAGAATTCATCAATACCTTTTTCATATTCACTAGCAGTTCATCGTAAATTTATCTTATTACGATCCATTCAATACCTGAGATCTTAATAAAATTAGTGAATATTTTAAAACATTTTAAAATTTTAAAATATATATATAAACAAATAAATTCTAAATATAATAACATACAATAAAAATTGTTATTAGTTATACGTGAAATATTAACGATTAGTATGAATAAAATAAAAACTATTTTATTCTAGTTATTTAATTTGTGTGATGTGTCATGTTGATCCAAAAGTAGATGAATTTTTTAGAATCAAAAATTAAAAATATCACAACTAATTTAAACAGATATTTATACACATATATACAACATATATATATACATATAAAACATTTACACATTTAAATATAAAATATATATATACTGATGAATTTCAAACCCAAAAACAATTAATCAAGATATTTTTTGATTTTTTGAGAGAAGTCATTTATTATTACTAATAAAATGAAAAATAAATTACTCTAGGTATTTATTTTATTTAAATAAATAATTATTAAAAATTCGTGATGTTCAAAGTAAAGGAATAACGATATTTCTCTCAAGTTTAAATGGGATTTTTTAGATGACAATCAAACTACACTGCTTCTATTCTACCTAGATTCAATAAAATAGAAATCAATATTCCTTTTACTTATAACCCAGAACAAAACCACTTGATAATAACATAAAATAAATAATTTATATAATTAAGAAAAATTTAAAAAAAATCATAACTAAAATTCAAATTCTTACCAGAAAACAACCGAATGAATCAAATTTATAAAATAAAACTAAAAAATTTATCATAAAAAATTTTACAAACCACTTACAAATTTTGTATTTGTACACTATAGGAATAATCTAGAATATAGATAATGTTCATTGAGTTCGTTTAGATGAAGAACACTAAATAACAATTATAACATTTTCAAAATACAAACATGAAAAAAAACAATAACAAAAACCTCATTTCACGATGTCGCTCGACCATAATAAGTTTACCTGAGACAAAATATATCTATAATAGCACTTGAATTTTTTGGAAATAAAAATACTAAACTGGCCAAGTATTATATTTGAAAAAAATTGCATAAGAAAGAATACCAATAATAAAAACATGTAATCCGAGTGTGAATCAATCATAAAATAGTTATGGAGATGACATAAATACTCAGATCATGAAAGGAGAAATTATTGTTGGTTAAGAATTATAAAAATATGATTCAAATTGAACAAAATCTTCCAAAATACCTTTCACAAGGGTGTTGGTCATCGTTAGGAGCTTCATAGGTCAAGAGGAAAATGAATCTGCGATATACAAAACACAGAATTTGCTTAAGGGTTGACTTTAATAGAGTTTTAACATTGGATTTTTTTAAAATAGATTTTCAAAATAAAAAACAAGTAATTTTGGAATTTTTTTATAAAACTGATGCTTAAAATCTGAGACACACTGTTTTTCGCAGCGTTTTAATTAAAAAACAACGTGAAAAAGAGACTTTTACATTAGTATTCCTACAAATAGATTCCAAATTCCTATTATTAGGTGTCGGTAATGCTCACAACTGACATAAAAATTCAGTTTTTTTACCACTATAACATCAATTATGTAGAATGACCGTTATAACTGCAACATTATAATTACTTTTCAACTAGTGGAAATAACTTCTTCGTTATTCATGTGTGTTTTTTAGGTCATTTTTGGTCCTCCTACATTGATATTGGTTCCATAATCCCCATAAGATGAAACATGATATAAATATAATATATATCTAGAATATATGTATTTATTTTAATCTATATAATATAGAGATAGAAAATGAAAAACACTATTCCGGGAGATGGTAGGTCTTACGTACGCATAAACATTGTTTCCATTTTCTAGACTTATTTAATGATATAATGGTAAATAATTTATTATAATTATATAATCATTTTTATTTAATATATATCACTTATTTTCCTTAATACCATTTTTATTAACTTCCATGTAAATTATAAATATATCACATCACATCGTGAGGTGATAGCCCATTGTACACATGAGTGACATTACCATATTCTAAAAAATATAATTCATGATGGTATGTGTGATATAATAATTATATAAGCATAAAGATATCATAAATATAATATATACATAATTATCCCATCATTATTTCACACTGTGAGAGGTGTTCATTGAAAAATGAATGACGTTGGTATTTGAGGTAGTAGTCCACCATACACATGAGTGATGATTTTGTAACTCATTTGATGGGATGTGAGATTGTTTTCGGTTATTACCATAACATAAAAAAATATCATTATATAAAATATACTATTTTAATTTAATTATTATGGTATAATAATAATTAAATGAGGTGTATGAAGAAATAAAAAAAAAAGCTTCTTGATGAATGTTATATATTCATCTGGTATCCTCCATTGGTTTGCACCAAAATATAACCTTGGTTGGATTTTTGTCCAAAATAAGGAATCTAGTATGAGAGGAGGGAATCTAATAAATTATTTTATTATTTATTTATAGAACTAAATTTTTTTGATGGTATGAAGAGGAGTGGTGAAGTGGGGGACTTTTATAGGTGAGTGACTACAAGACATGTAATTTTTGGAAATAATGAATTTCAAGAATGTTTGTTTCAGGTCAGAAGGATAAAATAATGGACGCTTCTCAATAATATAAGATATAATTTCCAAATATATCCATAATAAGGTTTTTTAAATGTTCTGGTTCATTTTTTCCCTTATATTGGTAGTTCAACCCCTAATAAACCCATTTTCACCTTAATGTAGTAAATAATATTTAATATTTCTGCTATTCATTTTTTGTCAAAAATTATGTTCTCATTTTTAGATAAAAAAATTATGATCATTAAAAAATTGAATCCAATTTTGTCAAATTAAATGCACGAAATTGGAAATTTTTATTTTAAAATTTGTCTCGCAGATGCTAGGAAAAAGAAGGTTTTTAAAAAAAATGTTTGAAAGTTTACGAAGCCTTTATATCCAATTTCAATATAGAATTGATTATAGTGACCTAAATTCAATAAATAGATATATAATTTAATGAATATATCTTTAAAATAAATTCAAAATATAATTTAACTTTATAAATAATTTAAATGAAAAACAAATTTCAATTAAAATTCTATATTTTCTCACTATTCACCAGAGAACTCAAATTTTTAGAAAATTTAAAAAATATTAATTAAAAAATAAATTTTATATATGATGATTTAAAAAATTATTAATATTTTATAAAATAAATTTTCTGAATGTGATAAAATTATTTATAAAAATAACTGCGCAAAAGCAGAAAAAATTGTTTTTTAGAAAAATACTGATTTTAAACTAAAAAATTTGATTTATTCTCATATATTTTTCTAGAAAACAAAAAAGATGAATTTTAAAATTTTCATTTAATATATTATATATACATTTCATTAAATTAATTCCAAAAAACTATTTTTATTATTTCATGGTGCTAAAATGTGTTTGTTTTCATAAAAATAGTTTTCCAGAAAAATATTTTCTTTATTTTCAAACTAATTGGTCACAAAGGAATTAATATTATATCTCTATGTAAATAATATATTTTCATAATTTATTAAATATTATTCATAACCACCATAATAATTTATATTTTATTATTATCATATTAAATAATATTATTTTAAAAATATGTGATGTTTTGTTTAATCATAGGGTTGTTTGCGGCAGTAATTTTGTAGTGAGGGCCAAGTTCCTTATTGTGGAACTCCCACATATTCTGAATCACTAAGAGGACACACCCTCTCTATGAAATTTTCTAGACATAATCTAATATCCTTCAAGTAATATTTCATCAGATTAAGTTTTGTGAGAAAGTCACCCCTTAATTGGTCTAATACTCAATGTTGATGGTTATTGTAGTCATAGGAGAATGTGAGGGGGATGACGGGTAGATGATTCGCATGGAATTTTGTTTTTTTCATCATTTAAAACATTATTCAATGACATTCTCTCATTTTGGAGTTTAATCCCATCTTTAATGCCATCATTATTTCTCAAACTCATGGTTTTGGGTTGACATCGTTGGTGATGCACCTGAAGATCATTTTGACCTCCCAAAAAAGTCCAATCTCAACTCCCTAGAAAATCTCTTCTTTGATTCAAAAATGAAGTTACATAATTAATAAAAGTGTTTATATTATTCACACATGGTGTGATGATAACAATTGGGGTGACTTTCTAGCATCAAGAACATCTCAGGAGCTCCCTCTATTTTAATTCTCTAGCATTGGTTCTCCCCCCCAAGGTTGTGTTGACATTGCCATTAGTGATTCTCTCAGTATTCACTTTCACTAATGACCAATGAATTTTTGAATTATGTTTATTTCTTAAATAATTTTTTTTCATATTATATATTACTATACACATATATAATAAAGATAAACCAAAAAAATATTCAACAAAGATTATTACATTAGTCAACTATGTAAAGAATTAAAATAACCAACATTTAATCTAGAAAAATATATAGTTGAATAGCTAAAATGAGAAAGTTTGGATCTCCGCTATATATAATAATCTTCACTCCAAAATCAAACTCTATATCCATAAATCAAAATATGATTAAACTAGTCAACATCTTATGAAAATTAAAATATAACCTTAAGTGAAATTGCAGTGAATTTTGAGTAAAATAATTAAGTGGTATTTATAGTTTGTAAAGGGAAATGTGACCGTTGGTATTCAATCATTATATGCCCATTGGACAATTTGAACATTTCTCAATATGAACATTTGAATATATAATCTTTTTTGATAATTTTACCATTATTATTAGTGTTTATATGTAGTAATGGAAATGTATAATTACTACAAAATGGAGAATTGATGGCCTCAACTAGTAGAGTTGGGTATTTTGGAATCCCATTTATTAGAACATCTAAGGCTGATATCGTCACTATGGTTTTCCCTTGACGAAGCCCAGTATGAGCTTCAACAAGTGAAGATTGAATGAAACCTCCTACAGAATAAGTTCAATTTAGTGAAGATTACAACTCGTTCGATGTTAGTCTAACCACCTCTTGAAACTACCACAATCACACACCTCATATAACGACACATACTTTACATACATTGTTAATACTTCAAAATTGAATCATACTTATTACAACATATAACAAAACCACGAAAGGACCGTATAGGTATAGTGTCTTTAGAAACTGGGAAACACAAACAACTGGTTCATAAAGCATCTACACTGTCTCCCATTTATTTCATCATATCTATAGTCCCTTTTGGCATATCTTACTTAATAACCTTCTTCCTGACCTGGGGAAAGAAAACATACAAAAGGGTAAGCTCAAATGCTCAGTAAGGGTAAACAAAAGAAATATCAATCACATCATATACATAAGCACATAACTTTTGGAAATCATAACCTGCAAAAGAGATCATAATTTCATAACATGGGATAAATCATGGCAGTGAATTGTAATCACAATAATCATAACATAAAACATGAAACTTTTTGTAATTCACACATAATCAGAGAGAATCATTTCTTGTTAGTCAAGACTCATTGCCAAAACTATCTTAGTGGACAAAGTCCCTTTCTGAACCAAGTCACCCTTGTTTCAGTCCTATTTCACTGAACCGGTATAACCTACCGTTCCAGCCATGTCTATCTCATGAGATATAAAATCTTTACCCAATGCATTAGATGGAGATATAGGTCCCACCCATCTCATAATGAAACCATTCTTATGTGTGCCACAAAAATCATAAATCATACATCATTGCATAACCCATGTAATAAAAAGGGGAATCTTTAAACATCATGACATCATAAAACAATTCATATAAGATAAAGGGATTCATAAAAATATAATTCCATCACAACATAATAAAATAAATGTAATAATAGGGATAGAAACAGAACCCTGTATTATCCTAGATGGAAAATAATTTTGATAAAACACTTGAACTCCATTCTTGAGGAAAATATCCTTTCTACTTCAAAAACATTTATCCTTTCATAACATGTCATACAATTTTAAACTAAAAGAAGTTGATTAAAAATAAACTTGAAAATTTTTACAGGAAGGTTCTTGAAAATAATGTTTTAAAAATCCATTCATGTCGTATAAGTTAAAAAAACATTCTTCGTACTTTTGTCGGAAAAGTCAAAAAGTACCTCGTACGAAAAACGACAAAAGATTCCTTTCATATATTTTACTAAAAACTCACCAATGGGTAAAATTGGATTTAAAAAATTTTAGGTGGATGGAAATAACATTACATATTGAGGAAACATGGATGTGGACGATAAAATACACCCCAGTAAATGCCAAAGTATAAACAATCTCGAATAAAAATGAGATTGTGATATTTCCCTTACCTTAGGTCCAACATGCTTTGTAAGTGTCCGAACCTTCTGTATAATGATTTAAATAATGTTATTGACTTATTCCAGAATCATACATATTTTTATGATATCATATATGGTCATATTCTTATCTTCTTAGTAGTAATATTTCATTGCTACTTGTTATTCGGGTGTTTATAACTTTCTGTTCTTATGCGTGTTTTATCGAATAAATTCTTATTCTTTTCTTTAGTTTATAGATACCTCATTTCCAGAATGGTATTAGTGTAATATATATCATATTCATTCATTCAATTAATTTATAAAATCATTATGAAATGAAGATCATGTAGAACGAGTCGAATCACATCGTGGAGACGGTATTCCGTACGTACGCACGAGTGATGATATCGTTCCTATGATCGTGGAATTGTATTGGAGTATATTTATACTATTTAATAATCAATATAACTTTATAATAGTCATATATAGTCATTATTTACACCATTATACCCATCCAAGTAAGGGGGTGGTGGAAAATAGATTACACCACGACGTGGAGATGGTATTCTGTACGTACGCACGCGCGGTGATTTCTTTTTCCGTAGGATGGATAGATGGTGAAATAGGGTTGTTTCATAATTATAATAACATATCAGTATATAAGTGATACTTATGTTATTACTTCATAATGAAACAACTAAAGAAGAATAAGTGGAAGAAGAAATAATGATGAAAGAATCGGTAACGGACATTACCTCTTCTTTGAAGTGCTTCTTTGAGACCTTCTTTTAGGGCACTAAAATTGGTCTTTGAAGAAGACCAGGACCTCTAGGATGTCTCTATGGAAGTTGAGAGGAGAAAGTGGAAGGGGTTGTCTGAGCTTGAAGGCTAAAAGTGGTGTGAGGAAGAGGGGGAGGAGGTGCCCTTTTATAAGGGAGGAGAGGGGCACCTTTGGAATAAATAAAAATATTATTTTATTATAAAGTCGATTTCGGTTTTAAATAGCTCCAAATTGATATATTTAGAAGCTAAGGTGGGGATGGGTCGAAATAATCTCATCCAATAGAATTTAGACAAGTTTAGGTTACTATTTTAACCTTATCATTTAGATTTAACATTAAGTTAAATAATTTTACTTTTACCATGTCTTCTTGTGTTCTTATACTATAAGGTTAATAAACTTACTATAAGTAGACAAAAGAACCCCAAGTTGTTTATTATTAATATATATAACCTTATCTAAGTAATTTGGCTGAAGCTTAGATTTTTAGGAGTAAAATAACAATTACCAATATAATATTTGTTTTAAAAACTATTTTCTGTCAATTTTGACACTATTTAGTAAATGATTTTTGTGAAAATCATAACAGAATTATTATTTCAAACCAAGTTAATTAAATCAATAATCACTTGTTATATTAACCTAGAACATTAGTGGGATTCATAAAAAGTCTCAAATTACATTTATTTTGGTGTTTATAACATCAATTATGTCAATATTTCATTAATAAGATAATTACTGCATCATCATTGTGTCATAAATAAATTAAATTAGTTAATTTCTAAAAATTACAAATAAAATACCATTATGTAGGAAATCTTTTTATCTTTCTAATGAATATTTATAGTCGAATTTATCTTATGTATAACCCCATATTAAAAATTATTTACTTTTTAAACATTGATTTTAACTATTTTAACCCTTCTTTAAATAAATTAATAATAAATGTCCTAATCTAATCCAAGTGGGCCTAAATGGTCATATTTTATTACTAAGTTTGTTTTTGGTCGAATTACACTTATACAATAGAATTAGGACATGTGTTAGTGTAATAATAATATCATCTTTACCCTTAATTATCCTATTTACTTTTTACCGTGGTAAAAAAAAAGTAAAAAGTTACTATTCAACAAAAAATTATTTTCATCTCATTGAACCACATTTTACTTACTAACATCAAAAGTGTCTCTAAGATTTTTGAAATTCCACTCACAGAAGCAGTAAAATTATGTTTTATGAAAAAATCAGTTTTTTTAACTACCACTTAGTGGTTTCACTATTCATCAAAAATTGAAAGTTTTCAGAAAAATACCAAAATTTCACCCTAGGCTAATTTCGATATTCCAAATCCAAAAATGAGGTCCATTTTGAAAAATAAAATTTATAAAATTTCAAAAATTGGTTATTTCTATTCATAACGGCTAGTTTTAATAATATTTTAATAGCATATCGTTGTTTAGTGAAACTCGGTATTGCGTACGACGCAAGCTATCGAGGAAGGTTGCGATTTCGTGTAAAGCAAGCCAAGCAAGTGTTGTGTAGAAAAAGATTCCTTTGATGATTTATATAACATAAAAGTCTCGGGTGTTACATTCTACCCCCCTTAAAATGAATTTCGCCCTCGAAATTCGTCACTTTGTAACAAACAGATGAGGATACTTCTCCCTCATCATATCCTCAAGCTCCCATGTAGCTTCTTCTAATTGGTGGTTCCTCCATAAAACTTTCACCAATCGAGTGGTCTTGTTTCGTAGGACTTTTTCGCTACGATCCAGAATCTCTATCGGTTGTTCTTCATAAGAAAGATCTTGCTCCAGCGGTACAACTTCTGAGCTAAGTACATGTGAAGGATCAGGTATGTACTTTCTCAGGAGAGATACATGGAACACATCGTGAACTTGAGAGAGATTTGGTGGAAGCTCCAATCGGTAAGCTACCTTCCCAACATGATCCAGTATTTCGAAAGGACCGATATATCTAGGGCTCAACTTCCCCTTCTTTCCAAATCTCATAACCCTCTTCCAGGGAGATATCGTAAGAACACTTTATCACCCACTTCAAACTCTAGGTCTTTTCTTCGGTTGTCGTCATAACTTTTCTGTCGACTCTGAGCTGCTCTTATGTGCTATTGAATAGATCTGACCTTTTCTGCCATTTCATCAACGAGATCAGGTTCTAATAGCTTTCTTTCCCCAACTTCATCCCAGCAAGTTGGAGTCCAGCATTTCTTTCCATAGAGAGCTTCATAAGGAGCCATCTGAATACTGGAGTGAAAGCTATTATTATAAGAAAATTCCACCAAAGGTAGGTGTTGATCCCAACCTCCTTTAAAATCCATAGAGCAAGCTCTAAACATATCTTCTAGGGTTTGAATTGTTCTCTCAGACTGACCATCTGTCTAAGGATGATAAGCAGTGCTGAAACTCAACTCTGTATCCAGCGTATGCTGAAGACTTCGCCAGAACTTTGAGGTAAATCTAGGATCCCGATCAGATATAATATAGAGTGGTACACCATGCAATCTTACCACTTCCTTTACATATATCCTGGCAAGCTGATCCAGAGAGAAATCCTCTCTAATAGAAATGAAGTGTGCAGACTTTATAAGACGATCAACTATGACCCAGATAACATTATTGCCTTTGGATGTTTTAGGAAGTCCTGTGATAAAGTCCATAGTAATTTTTTCCCATTTCCATTCGGGTATGGGTAATGGTTGTAACATCCCCTTAGACTTCTGTCTCTCAGCTTTAACTTGCTGACAAACCAAGCATCGAGAGACATATTCCGCAATATCTATTTTCATTCCATCCCACCAGAAGTACTCTTTCAGGTCCCTATACATATTTGTGCTTCCAGGATGAATAGAGAATGAAGAACTATGAGCCTCATCCAGCAGCTCGTTCTTTAATTCGGGGATGGGAGGAACACAAACCCGATTCCTGAACTTTATTATCCCATCACAATCAAGGTTGAACTCAGGAATATTTCTCACCTTCTTTTGTAACTCTTCATCTTCTTTCTGTGCCTCTTTAATCTTCACATGTATAGATGGTTGAACATTCATTTGAGAAAGATAAGATTTTTCCCTTTCCATTATAATTCCAAGATCCATCCTTTGTAAATCCATAAATATTGGATCTTTTGTGATCCTCATCATGGATACAATAGCATGGTCTTGTTGACTTAATGCATCTTCCACCTTGTTTGCTTTCCCAGGGTTGTAATGGATTAAGCAGTCGTAATCCTTAATCAGCTCCAACCATCTTCTTTGATGCATATTCAGATCCTTTTGTGTGAAAATATACTTTAAACTTTTATGATCAGTATAAATATCACACCTTTCACCATAAAGGTAATGCCTCCAAATCTTTAATGCAAAGATTACCGCATCTAACTCCAAATCATCTGTTGGGTAATTTTGCTCATGGATTTTCAACTGTCGTGAGGCATAAGCTATCACCATATCATTTTGCATAATAACACACCCTAATCCATTCTTGGATGCATCACTATAGATCACAAACCTTTCTCCACTACAAGGCAGTGTGAGCACAGGTGCACTGGAAAACCTTCTTTTCAACTCCTTGAAATTCTCTTCACATTCTTCTGTCCAGACAAACTTAACTCCTTTCCGAGTCAACTTGGTGAGTGGATTAGATAATCGTGAAAAATAATTCACAAAACGTCGATAATATCCAGCCAAACCAAGAAAACTTCGGATCTCAGTTACTTTTGTTGGTCTCGGCCATCTTTCGATAACCTCTGTTTTTGCTGGATCCACAGATATCCCCTCTTTTGGGATTAGGTGACCCAAAAATGCAACTTTTTGAAGCCAAAATTCACACTTGGTAAATTTGGCATAAAGATTCTCCTTTCTCAGGGTCTTCAATATAATTCTCAAGTGATCTTCATGTTCTTCCTTGCTCTTTTAATAAACAAGAATATCATCTATAAAGACTACCAAAAATTGATCAAGATAGTCTCTAAAGACTCTATTCATCAGATCCATGAAGATAGCAGGGGCATTAGTAAGACCAAATGGCATCACTATAAATTCATAGTGTCCATACCTTGTACAGAAAGCCATCTTTGGTATATCCTCCCTTTTGACCCTTAATTGATGATACCCTGAACGAAGATCAATCTTGGAAAAGTATTGAGCTCCGCGTAGTTGGTCAAATAGGTCATCAATGTGCGGGATAGGATATTTGTTCTTGATAGTGATCTTGTTAATTTCTCGATAATCAATGCAGAGTCTCATTGATTCATCTTTCTTCTTAACAAATAGTACAGGTGCTCCCCAAGGTGACGCACTAGGGAATATTAATCCATTATCAAGATTCTCTTGGAGTTGCTTCTTCAATTCCTGCAACTCAATTGGGCCCATTCTTTAAGGTGTCTTTGAAATAGGCAAAGCACCCTGTACGAGTTCTATTGAAAACTCAACTTCACGATTTGGTGGAAGACCCGATAATTCCTCCGGAAAGACATCATCAAACTCCCATACAATGGGAATATTCTTAATCTTGATTTTCTCACCAACCATTTGAGATAAATAACCTTCATTTAGTGGAATCAATACCCATAATATGGAAGAAATTTCCACTGGAAGGTTATGTTCATCCTTGCATTGATAGACGATCATAGATTGATCTGGAATATGAAATGTGACTTCCCTTCTTTGGAAATTGATATGATCTCCATATAAAGAAATCCTATCCATGCCAAGAATCACATCAAATTGCACTATAGGAAGGATCACAAGATTTGCAGGAAGCACTTTCCCACAAACTTCAATCGGAGAAGAATTATAAACTTTTGATGCGACTGTTGTGCCATTAGGTGTTGTCACAGCTAACTCAACATCTAATTGTTTAGGTAATATGGTGATACCCTTAGAAAATTCTTCATAAATAAAAGAGTGGGTGGATCCAGAATCAAATAAAACATTTTCTACTTTAGAGTGGATGGTAAGTGTACCTTTCACCACATCGTTATCGTACTCCACATCGCTGATAGAAATTGCATGTGACATTCCTTTGTATTTAGCCTTAAGAGTTTGTTGACGTCGACCATCATCATCAACCCTTGGATTAGGGAATTTATTGGCATAATTCCCCATCTCCTTGCACTTGAAACATTGAAGTGTAGTAGGTTCATTCTGTGTATCCCTTCCTTTGTTTGCATCATTAGACATCTTCTTCCCATCATCGCGGCATTCAAATTCCCGGTGACCTTCCTTTCCACATTTGAAACATTTACTTGTCCCTTTAAGACAAATCCCTCCATGTTTCTTTCCACACTTTGAGCATAAGGGAAAGCTCATCTTCTTTTCAGTGTGCTCTTTAGATTTTCCTTTGAATTCCATTTTCCTCTTCTTATCAAACCCATATGACTGATGGGTTACTCCAATCTCCATCTCGACTTTGAGAGCACATCGAACGATTTCCTCGTAGCTATTGAAGTCACTTATGGCTAACGCCCTTCGAAGACTTGGTTCTAAGCCACTAAAGAATCGATCGATCTTACTCTCAGGTTGGATAATAATACCATAAGCGTACCTTGCAAGTCTTGTAAAATTTGCTTCATAGGTACCAACATATCCATCATCCTTTTTCTTTAGTTCAAGAAACTCTTTCTCCATCTTTGTTCATAGAATACGAGGGAAGTACTTATTGAAAAATAAGTTCTTGAACTCGTCCCATTCCATGGACTCAATTTCATCCCTTTGCCTCGTATTCTTAATAAGATTCCACCATTGATCAGCATCACCTTCCAAATGATACACTATTAAGATGAATTTATCATGCTCAGAACATTGAAGAACTGAAAATATCTTTTCAGTAGTACTAATCCATTGTTCAGCAACTAATGGATTAGTAGACCCGCTGAAAGAAGGTGGACGCTGTCTCATAAAGGATTCAACAGAATGTTGCTCCTTCCATTGCTCGTTTGGAAGTCCTGCATGATTCATAGCTTGAGAAAGTTGTGTGAGCATGGCTACAAGATTTTGCGTTCCAGCTCCCATAACGTTTGGTTGCTCAGGGGGACAATCATTGCATTGCCTGTCGCATTCCGCATTAACACGATTCCTTCGGGTTCCAGCCATTGACTAAAACCAAGAAAAATACTATGAGCAATACTAATTATAATAGGAAAACCACATAATCAATAATAAAATTTCACACTTACGGTCTTATCTTAGGTTATTCATGGTCATTTCTAAAACACTAGGATTGTGTTCTATGCTTAGACTTATCCTTAGGGTTCTTACTAAGGCTTTCACATCCTAGTTTCCAAAGGTTGACTATACCTTTCCACTGATACCAACTATAATGACCCATACATTACATACATTGTTAATACTTCAAAATTGAAGCATACTTATTACAACATATAACAAAACCATGAAAGGACCGTATAGGTATAGTGTCTTTAGAAACTGGGAAACATAAACAACTGGTTCATAAAGCATCTACACTGTCTCCCATTTATTTCAACATATCTATAGTCCCTTTTGGCATATCTTACTTAATAACCTTCTTCCAGACCTGGGGAAAGAAAACATACAAAAGGGTGAGCTCAAATACTCAGTAAGGGTAAACAAAAGAAATATCAATCACATCATATACATAAGCACATTACTTTTGGAAATCTTAACCTGCAAAAAAGATCATAATTTCATAACATGGGATAAATCATGGCAGTGAAATGTAATCAAAATAATCATAACTTAAAACATGAAACTTTGTGGCATTCACACATAATCATAGAGAATCATTTCTTGTTAGTCAAGACTCATTTACAAGACTCTCTTAGTGGACAAAGTCCCTTTCTGAACCGAGTCACCCTTGCTTCAGTCTTGTTTCACTGAATCGGTATAACCTACTGTTCCAGCCATGTCTATCTCATTAGATATAAAATCTTTACCCAATTCATTGGAGGGAAATATAGGTCCCACCCATCTCATAATGAAACCATTCTTATGTGTGCCATAAAAATCATAAATCATACATCATTGCATAACCCATGTAATAAAAATGGGAATCTTTAAACATCGTGACATCATAAAACAATTCATATAAGATAAAGGGAATCATAAAAATATAATTCCATCACAACATAATCAAATCAATGTAATAATAGGGATAGAAACAGAAACCTTTATTATCTTAGATGGAAAATAATTTTGATAAAACACTTGAACTCCATTCTTGAGGAAAATATCCTTTCTACTTCAAAAACATTTATCCTTTCATAACATGTCATACAATTTTAAACTAAAATAAGTTGATTAAAAATAAACTTGAAAACTTTTAAAGGAAGCTTCTTGGAAATAATGTTTTAAAAATCCATTCATGCCGTATAAGTTAAAAAAACATTCTTCGTACTTTTGTCGGAAAAGTAAAAAAGTACCTCGTACGAAAAACGACAAAATATTCCTTTCATATCTTTTACTAAAAACTCACCAAAGGGTAAAATTGGATTTAAACAATTGTAGGTGGATGGAAATAACATTACATATTGAGTAAACATCGATGTGGATGGTAAAATACACCCTAGTAAATTCCAAAGTATAAAAAATCTCGGATAAAATGAGATTGTGATATTTCACTTACCTTAGGTCTGACATGCTTTGTAAGTGTCCGAACCTCCTGTATAATGATTTAAATAATGTTATTGACTTATTCCAGAATCATACTTATTTTTATGATATCATATATGGTCATATTCTTAGTTTCTTAATAGTAATATTTCATTGCTACTTGTTATTCGGGTGTTTACAACTTTTTGTTCTTATGCGTGTTTTGTCGAATAAATTATTATTCTATTCTTTAGGTTATAGATACCTCATTTACAGAATGGTATTAGTGTAATATATGTCATATTAATTCATTCAATTCATTTATAAAATCATTATGAAATGAAGATCATGTAGAACGAGTCGCATCACATCATGGAGACGGTATTCCGTACGTACGCACGAGTGATGATATCGTTCCTATGATCGTGGAATTGTATTGGAGTATATTTATACTATTTCATAATCAATATCACTTTATAATAGTCATATATAGTCATTATTTACACCATTATACCCATCCAATTAAAGTGGTGGTGGAAAATTGATTACACCACGGTGTGGAGACTGTATTCCGTACGTACGCACGCGCGGTGATTTCTTTTTCCGTAGGATGGATAGATGGTGAAATAGGGTTGTTTCATAATTATAATAACATATCAGTATATGAGTGATACTGATGTTATTACTTCATAATGAAACAACTAAAGAAGAAGAAGTGGAAGAAGAAATAAAGATGAAATAATCGGTAACAGACATTACCTCTTCATTGAAGTGCTTCTTTGAGACCTTCTTTTAGGGCACTAAAATTGGTCTTTGAAGAAGACCAGGACCTCTAGGATTTCTCTAGGGAAGTGGATAGGGGAAAGTGGCAGGGATTGTCCGAGCTTGAAGGCTCAATGTGGTGTGAGGAAGAGGGGGATGAGGTGTCCTTTTATAAGGGAGGAGAGGGGCACCTTTGGAATAACTAAAAATATTATTTTATTATAAAGTCAAGCTCGGTTTTAAATAGCTCCAAATTGATATATTTAGAAGATAAGGTGGGGATGGGTCGAAATCCTATCATCCAATAGAATTTAGACAAGTTTAGGTTCCTATTTTAACCATATCATTTAGATTTAACATTAAGATAAATAATTTTACTTTTACCATGTCTTCTTGTGTTCTTATACTATAAGGTTAATAAACTTACTATAAGCAGCCAAACGAACCCCACGTTGTTTAGTATTAATATATATAACCTTATCTATGTCATTTGGCCGAAACGTAGATTTTTAGGAATAAAATAACAATTACCAATATAATATTTGTTTTAAAAACTATTTTATGTCAATTTTGACACTATTTAGTAATTGATTTTTGTTAAAATCATAACAAAATTATTAGTTCTAACCAAGTTAATTAAATCAATAAAAACATGTCATATTAACCTAGAAAATTAGTGGGATTCATAAAAAGTTTCAAATTACATTTATTTTTGGGTTTATAACATCAATTATGTCAATATTTCATTAATAAGATAATTACTGCATCATCATTGTGTCATAAATAAATTAAATTCTTTAAAGCCTAAAAATTACAAATAAAATACCATTATGTAGGAAATATTTTTATCTTTCTAATGAATATTTATAGTTGAATTTATCTTATGTATAACCCCATATTAAAAATTATTTACTTATTAAACTTTGATTTTAACTATTTTAACCCTTCTTTAAATAAATTAATAATAAATGTCCTAATCTAGTCTAAGTGGGCCTAAATGGTCATATTTTATTCATAAGTTTGTTTTTGGTTGAATTAAACTTATCCAATAGAATTAGGACATGTTTTAGGGTAATAATAATATCATCTTTACCCTTAATTACCCTATTTACTTTTTACCGTGGTAAAAAAAAGTAAAATGTTACTATTCACCAAAAAATTATTTTCATCTCATTGAACCACATTTTACTTACTGACATCAACCGTGTCTCTCGGATTTTTGAAATTCCACTCACAGAAGCGGTAAAATTAAGTTTTATGAAAAAATCAGTTTTTTTAACTACCACTTAGTGGTTTCACTATTCATCAAAAATTGAATGTTTTCAGAAAAATACCAAAATTTCACCCTAGGCTAATTTCGATATTCCGAATCCAAAATTGAAGTCCATTTTGAAAAATAAAATTTATAAAATTTCAAAAATTGGTTATTAGTATTCATAACGGCTAGTTTTAATAATATTTTAATAGCATATCGCTGTTTAGTGAAACTCGGTATTGCGTACGACGCAACCTATCGAGGAAGGTCGTGATTTCGTGTAAAGCAAGACAAGCAAATGTTGTGTAGAAAAATGTTCCTTTGATGATTTATATAGCATAAAAGTCTCGGGTGTTACACCTCACTATTAGGGAATATGTGGGTGTAATAATGGGTAAAATTTCAAAACATTAGTGTAAATTCCTTTTTATAAATAATTATTTTATTCCATAGATACCTCTTATGAATATATTATCTTAATAAAATATATGTCTTATGGAGATGAATTTTATAATTCTATTTTTGGAAACAAATAAAACATAATTTAATTTTTCTAGAAAATATATAAAATTTTTATAACAAATAATGGTATTATAAATAGTTTTTTAAGGAAATTAGATTTTAACACACTTTTATTAAAATAATAAATGATAAAATAATTTTATAAACGCTCAAGAATTTTTTTAGAAATATTATTGTTTCTTGAAATCTATTGTTTTAAAATAAATAATTATTTAATAGTTAAATCCTTAAAATCACATATTTAGGGAATTTTTAAGTAAAAAAACATTTTTTAAGTGATCATTCCAAAATTAGGTTCTGGTGATTTCATGATAATGTTTTAAAATAATATATTCTTTAGGAATATTAAAAAATACCTTTTTTAGGGATTTAGTATATTTTATGAAATCTTATGTATTTCATAATGATATATTAATTAATTAAACATGATACAGGACCAAAATCATGTTATTTTATTAATATTAATTATTCAAATATATTTAATAAATTTTTAAAACTATAAGTGACTTTTCAAAGTCTAAAAAGGAATATTTTGTTTTAAAAAACATTACTTTTTAGAATCATCACTTTTCCATGCCAAAATATGTATTTAATAAAATGAATTTCGGTTCTAGATGGTAAAAAAACAAAAAAATTCACCCAACTATCCAAAAACCTATGATAAAATCATGGGTAAGCCAATGTTTTGGCATTTTCCACAACCTAGTTTTCAATGGCCAATATTTTGAAATTATTTAATAATTCATCCACATCTCTTATAAATACCAACTCATTTATCCATTTACATTCACTTTCAATCCATAATCCATGGGTTTATGTTAATTTTTATTCCATAGAATTCCTCCCAAGGTCTCAACAACCCTTAAGTATTCATTCCCTCATATCTAACTGTTTCTCTTGAAGGTAAGGGAAATCTCCACTTCTCTTTTCAATACAATATTTCGTTTCTGGTATGTCTTCCATTTTCTTAGAAAATTCTTTTTTTACACTTTATATTATCCCATTACTATAATAATATTATTTTATCAATTGGAGGCCCTTGTCCCCTCCCATTTACCCCTTTCTATATCCATGTTTTGTACCCATCATACTGCAGAAGTTTCTTTTCAAATTTTATGCTTTTACATGAGAATTTATTTTTAATTTTTATTTTAATACCCAAAAAAATTTATTTTCAATAGGTTTACAACTAGATGTAAAAATTATTTATTTTATTCTGTTATTTATACATATGAAACCAGCATTCCCTTTTCATGGGCTAAAAATGACATAATGATCATGTCTTTAACACTTTTATATGCCATGATTTTGATTAGAATGAGGTTCTTTATTATCCATAGTTTTTTCATGAAATGATATATTATGATCTAGGTTACTCTCATTATTTAAGAAATATTAATTTATCTCCCTGTTATAAATTCGTTTCTTAGGGAAAATAATTTAATCTCTATAGATGTCATGTTTTATGATACCTTAGTGAGTAATCATGATACTTTTCATGTATGACATCATGGTGATAATCCATAGTGATATGATTATGAATATATAATTAAAATTTTGTAAAACAAATTCATGTTATTATTCCTTTTATTTTAATTATAATATTCATTATTTTCCCTTTCACATTCCATAATGATTTTTCTCATGTTCTTGTTGATATTATACATGATCACAAGTAAAATGCTTCCCTTACTTATCCCCTTACTGGACCTCTTTGTCATCAATTTATTTTAATACATTTCCTAAGGATATAAGTTTAATTAATTTTATATTGGATTAATCCATGCATATATCTCTATGTGGATTTATAGTAAATTTTTATGTTTTCACATTCTATATACCTTTTTTCAAGAAATCATACTTGAAAAGATCCACTATTTTGTACCATGTAATGAAAAATTATGTAATAAAAAGGTAAGATTCAATAATTTGAATTAAAGGATCGTTTAGTTATTTGAAGAAATTAATACTTGAAAACATTACGAAGAACCCTATTGAAAAGTCCAATTATTGGAAAACAACCACATATTTTGGTGAAGTATTAATTAAGGGATTTCCAAGAAAATAAATAAATGTGTTGATATGAAAATGGTGATGTGACTGTAAATATTTTCACATATGGGTAACATCTAAAACACCTATTTTATCTAGACACTAGTAGGAACTGGTTCACCAAAACAAACCTTATTTTACTCCTTGTTTGACATTCTTGGGTGATATGTTCAGTTAATCATAAAATTATTTGGAACCATTATGAAGGATATATATAAAATTTAATTGTTATTCAAGGGGATTAATAACATATTTAAGAAATAGTTTTTATTATATAAAATAACTTTAGATTATAATATTCCTAAAAGTTTCACATTTCTTACTATGTATTTTTCCTTTTAGAAAAATTTCTGGAAATAGGAGGAACCAGGTAAATGATAATTACAACACACAATGCAATTATGGTGTTGCATTAGAAACTTTTCTAGAAAACATCATAAGGATGATGAATAAACTAACTTGAGTTATGAAAAATTAATTGAATCATATTGATAGACTATATTCACCTCAAAGGTTAGAATTTTATTTGACTCCTTTATACATCAAGGTCCGCACTCTTTCAGTGGATCTATTATCCCATTGATTTATAAACAATGGATAAGCTCTATTTGAAAAATATATTATATACTATATTTTTGGGAGTAAGATAAAGTAACCTTGGTAGTATACTTCATTGAAGGAGATAGTTATTAGTGGTTGATGCTAATTAAAAACAACAATCCATGTAGGGAGATCGATGTTATGTTGTGGGTGGAGGTCAATGGAATCTTTTTCAACAAATAGTCTCCCAATTCCATGTGAACCAAAATGGAGAAGTAATTCGTATAAATAAATCATAAGTAAAATGAATCAGTGGGATTCAGTGAAATGAACATTACATGACTTTATTGATACACCTCACGCCTTTTATGGATCCTGAAATAGAGTTCGATATATTCGTCGGTGGATTGGGACCCCATATATGGGGGAATCTTTCTAGTTGATACTATGAAACTGATGAGACGATAGTTTGGAGTTCTATAAAGGTTGAATTTTAGTTTTGAAATACATAGTGGTCACCTAAGTCAAATTAAAAGAACAAATAAATGGATCTAAATTTAGAGATGAACATTGATCCTGGTAGAGGAGGAAAGGAATTGAAACTTTACATGTCAAAAAATGTGGGAATAATCATTATTGGAACTTCTTACAAGGAAGTGGAAAGTTATAAAAATATGTAAGAGATTGTTATAGAGCCTGAAACTTTCATGGTATGGTGAATCATAAACTTCTCAACAATAATGGAAAATTGATGATGGATCAGACCCAGTTAACAGTTAAATTCTTCAAATGTGGGATGCTCAAGCACTTTTCTAATCACTATATATATCAAAAGATTATGGATAGGATCATCCATCACCCTCAGAATAGGCCAAGGGAGAATGTTCGGGAATTTTATGTCATGATGGAAGAACTAGAGGATCCAAATGATTTGGTCGTAGGTATAATCATTGTGCTCTCAAATCTATAATGTTCTTTGTTGGATTCTTTCTATATTAATTCCTTTATTACATCCATGTTTTAAAAGAATATAGAATAAATAAGAAAACATATTTTAGTATTATTAACCCAGAACATGCATTGTGGTTTTATCCAAAAATCAATAGTGTATAGAAACTCTTTTATTGACGTTGGTGATCACAATCTCATCATAGATCTGGTAGTCATTCCCACGGTGGAATTACAAACAATACATGGGATGGACTAGCTCTCGATGTATAATTATGATATCAATTATTATGGAAAGGAAATTATACTAGTCTTAAATGTCCTACCTATAGTTATTTTCAATGGAGATATTTTCTAGCCTAATATTTTCTTAAAATCACCTCATGTAGTCTTCCTATGGAGATGGTTTGTTAAGAGGGAGAAGGAAATGAATGTATAATGATATATAATGTCTAAATCATTATGAAATACATTAACTTATTTCCTAAATAGTTACCTATTCCACCCTGGAAATAGAGGAAGAGTTCTTAATTTAACTCGTACCTAGATCCAAGCTAAAATCAAGTCCCCGCAAAGAATAAAATCTATAGAGTTAGAGGAATTAAAGAACGACTTCACAATATTCAAGAGATGGGTTCTATCTAACTATGTGTGTATATATGGGAGAAAATATTCTCTTTGTGAAGAAGGATGGTGGGTTAACGGGTTTTAGCCTTGATTATAGAAAACATAATAGGATCATAGTGAATAACTTGTGCCCACTACCAAGGATTGATGATTTATTTGACCATCTTTAAGGGGCTCAATTATTCTCTAAGATTGAAATTCGATTAGGGAATCATGAATTGAGGTTGAAGAAATAATATATTCTAATGATTGATTTCTGAATTAGATATGGGAATTATGATCTTGTTGTTATGCCCATCATCTTTAATAATTATCATACTATATTTATGGATTTTATAAATATAATCTTTAAGAACTACCATGATAAATTCAAGGTAGTTTTTATGGATTAAATAATTTTATACTCCAAAATTCCTAATTATTATGAGGATCATCTAAGAGATATTTTGGAAACTCAAAATAAGGGGAATATTTTTTTTGGAAAATTCATCAAATTTGAATTCTATTTATATAAGGATTTATTTTTGGGAGAATTGTAACTAATGTAGGAATATTTTTTTACCCTACGAAGGAAAAGGATGTAGAGGAGTGGGCACATCTTACACTGATAACAGAGATTCGTAGTTTCCTTTGTTTATCTGGATATTATAGAAGAATTTTAAAAACCTTTAATGATATTCTGATCAACTGACCACGTTAACTCAAGAAGGAGCTATGTTCATCAGTAAAAAGTCTTATGAAAGATTTTTCCAGGAACTACAGAATAGATTTGTTACTACACATTTGTAAACTCTACCCTTTATTATATAAGTAATCTTTATTTATAGTGATTCATATCTGAAAGGTCATGGGTGTTTCCTCACGAAAAATTTCAAGGTGATGGATTATGCATCTTGACTTTTAAATCCTATTGAGAATAATTATCATAATCATGACCAGAAGTTATCTATATTAACTTTTTCTCAAATAATATAGATGCCCTACCTTTATGGAAAAAATGTTATATATACACAGACCACCAATGTTTTAAGTATATTTTCACATGGAAGGAATTTAACATGAGATAGAGGAGATAGTTGGAACTTCTAAAAGACAAAGACTATTTACTAAATTATCACCAAGAATGAGAAAAGAAAGTCACGGATGCTCTAAGTAGGAATGAACTTATTATTCCAGAAATGATGAGGACTCAAGGAGATCCTTTGGTCATGGACCTGGTAAAATGTGACATGGGAATCAGAAGTTAGGGGAAATCATCAACCCTATCCCAAATTATTTCTCCACTGTAATTACTAGAGAAGATCAATAAATATCCAAGATGATATCCTTTTTAAAAAATAAATATAGAGGCTATGAGGAAAGGTAAGTTTCATAAGTTCAATATTGATCAAGAAGGTGCACTGAAAGTTCATTAATTTCCATGTGTCTCATCAATCTCATAGATAAAGAATAAAATGATGGATGACGTTCATATATCTAAATTATCTATATATCCAAGAATCACTAATGTTTTAGGGATATTCATCTTCATTATTGGTGGGATAATATAAAAAGGTAGATTGTTGACTAATCTATATTTTATCTGGTATGATAGCATGTGAAGGTAGAGAGAAAACATTCTAAAGGGGTATTTCAACCACTACCCAAACCAATATGGATATTGGAAAATATCACTATGAACATCACAACTAATATCCCAAAAAAATCCCATGGAAAAAATTCAAAAAGGGTTACAATGGATCGACTCACCAAGACATCCCATTTCATCATTATTCCGGAATATTTCTCCCTTGACCCACATTCCAATATATAAATAAGGTGGTGAGGTTGCATGGGGTTCCATATTCTATAATTTTTTCATCATGATCCAAGGGTTACATCTATACTATGGAATAGTATTCAACATGCACTGAACATTGAAATGAATTTTAGTATAACATATCATCCCCAAATTGATGTCCAATCTAAAATTACTATTCATTAACTTTAAGAAATGTAGATAATATGACCGATGTATTATAATGGTCGATGGGATCAACATCACTAATTATATGAGTTCTTTTAAAATATAAATATTCCCCCACAGTATTAAATAGAAACCATATATTGCATTCTATGGGATATGATGTGGATATTATAATTGTTGTGATTAAGTTGGTAAGTGGAAATTTCTTGGGCTCGATCTTATGTAAGAGATGACAAAATAGGTTCATTCCATCCTACAATATATAATTGTTTCTCAGATTATTGAAGATATATTCTAACAATAAGCAATGGGACTTGGAATTTTATGTCGGGGAAATAAATTCCTCTAGATATCACCATTAAAGGGAGTCATCAGAATTGGAAAGACATGAAATTTTAGCCCTACATAAATTGGCCCCATTGAAATCCTTGATCACAAAAGATAAGTGGCTATTAGCTATTGATTTCACCAAATCTAGATCAAATTTTTTTATTAATTTCATGTATATCTCTTTATAATGTTCATACATGATCCCTCATATTTACTGATTTGGAGGTGGTACAACTGGAACATGACATCTCTTATAAAGAGAAGATACTGGAGATATTAGACTAAGGATACAAGGTTTTATAAATCAAGAATTCCCACCTCGTAAAAGTATTATATTCGAACCATAAATATGAGGAAGTGATAGAGGAACTTATGTAGATAATGAGATAGAATTACCCTCACCTTTTCTCAACTGAGAAAATAAGATGAAATTTCATGGACACAATTTCTTAAGGGGTGAGAATGTAATGAAATTGAATTTTTAAATAATATTTTTTTCCTAAATAAATGTTTTTTTATAATATATAATACATAAATGCACAAAATAATGATATACCAACAAAATTTGGTAACTTTATTAATGAAAATTACATTTTTCATCTAATGAAACCAATTAAAATATCAAACATTACAACATGAAAAAATATATATAATAGAAAAACTAAAATAGGTTATTTTGTATCATCCCACTATACTAGAATCACCATTCCCTCCTAAAACTCTATCAAAAAAATAAAAATATTAGTAAACTAATAAAAATTTTATGAAAATGAAAATTTAATCTTAAGAGAATTTGTAGTAAATTTTTAGTGAAATAATGACATGGTATTTATAGGGTATAAATGGAAATGTGACCATTGGGATTCTACCATTATATGAGTGTTGGTCAATATAACCGTTGGTCAATATGCACATTCCAAACTACATTGTTGGTTGATAACATTACCATTATAAACACTTTTAATAAGTAATAATGATGATGGATAATTGATATAGAAAGGAGAAGCGATGGCCTCAACCAGTAGTGTGGTTCCATTTGAAGCCCATTTTTAAAAATATTGGGGGTGGTATCGTCAAGAGGGTTTTATATTGAAAAACATGATGTTGATGTTCAGTAAGTGAATATTTTACTACATTTCCTATGGTATATGTTAATGTTAGTGGATATTATCACTCGATTGATTTTATCCATGTCACCCCATGAAACTACCATAATCGCACAACTTACCCATATGCTGTAAGCGAGTGTTATAAAGGGTTATGTGTCCATATCATAGTGTAAATACTTTTTTATGAATAATTATTTTCTATCTTTTTCTCCAAAGAATATTTTTTCCTAATAAAATATCAGTTCAATGGATATGAATTGATCATTTGACCTTTCGATGCAAAGAAAACATAATTGTATTTTTCTAGAAAATATAAACTTTTTATAATAAAAAAGGTATTTTGAGTATTATTTTTTAGAAAATAATATTTTAAACCACTTTTATTTAAATAATAAATGATTAAATAATTTTATAAAGTCCAAGGATGTTTTTTTATAATTGTCAAAAAAGTTATTATTCCTTAAAAAATATTTTTTAAATAAATAAGATTTTTTTTATTTAAAATTTGAAATTGATAATTTTTATAATGAAATAAAAATTATTTTTGAAATCATCTTGTCTAAATAATTCTACTATGAATTTATGAGAATTTTATAAAATAGTATATTTTTTCTTGAATAATAAAAAATAGATTTTTATGGTTTCACCATAATTTATGAAATCATATTTTTTCATATTAATTTAATAACTAATTAAATACAATGCATGACCTAAATCATGTTATTTTATTAACATTATTTATTTTAGTAGATTTAATCAATTTTTAAGACTATAAGTGACTTCTCAAAGTCTGCAAAAAGAATTTTTGGTTTATAAAATCATTACATTGTAGAATATTCACTTCTCCAATACAAAAGAATTATTTATATGTGACGTTCAGTTCTATTTGATTAAAATAAAATAATTAATTACCCATATTTCTAAAACCATGGGAAAAAACCATGATTAATGCAATTTTTTTTCATTTTCCACAACCTTATTTTCAAGTACCCTGATTTGAAAATTATTAAACAATTCCTCCACTTATTAAATAAATACATATCCTTTTATCCATTTCTATTAACTCCCAATCCATCCTTAATTATTTTTGGGGAGTTTTCCTCCCAAGGTGTCACCCCATGGTTTCCTCAATCCCCCAAGATTGCCTTTCCCATGATCTAGTTATAACTCTTCAAGGTATAGGAAATCTTCATTTTTCATTTCCATTCAAAAGTCATTTTTGTGGAATGTCCTTCAATTTCCATGAAAATTACATTTTTATACATTATATTATCCCATTCCAATAATAATTATCTTTTATCAATGTTATAATATTGTCCCCTCCCATTTTACCTTTTATAAAAAAAAATTATACTTTTTATGCGGCTAAATGTCATTTCAAATTTCAATATTTTACAGGAGAAATTGTCTTATCATTTTTCTTTTTTCCCAACCATATTATTTTAGATTTAAAATTTAATTATTGTATTCATATATTTACTAAACATTAACCAACATTACCTTTTAGTGGAATAAAAATGACCAAATGATCATTTCATTAATCACATTTATATGTCATGATTATGATATGAAACCCCTTACTTATTCTCCATGGGTTATTAATGAAATGATTGATTATGATCTATATGGATCAAATTTATAAATAAATATTAAGGGTGAACTCTTATTGGTCTCTAATTAATTGGGTGAATAATTTAATCTCTATAGACTATATTTTTATGATACCTTGGTGAATAACATTGGTTATTTTCATTTTTTATACCTTGGTGACAAACCATGGAAATAAAATTATTAATTCCTAATTTAAATGTTGTATCCTAATTTCTATGTGATCATTCACCTTATTTTTATTATTTATTTCTTCATATTCCCTTTCTCATTCCATAATGATATTCCTCATTTTATTATTTATATTCCTCATGGCCACATGTAAATGTTTTCCATTACTGGGCCTCATGATCACCCCATTCCATTGATGTATGTCCCCAATATATGAGATACAATAATTGTAATCATGTAGAATACATGAGGATGTCATTAAGTATATTTAGAATATTTGTTGTGTTTTATTTTATTATGTATCTTTTTTCCAAGAAAATAAATATGAAAACATTCTTTTTTTGTACGATGTAATAAAAAGTTATGTAAAAACTGGTGGGATGACATAATTTTAAAGGATACCATGATTGTTCCATTTTGAATGATCTATTTACCTTCCTTTAATAAAAATTCATTTTTAGAAAATCCATAAATATTGTTTCATATAACCTATGATAAAATTATTATTGCGGGTAACGAAATATAAACACAATATTACATGTAATGAAAAATTTAGAAAATATTTTCTTCATTTAATAAAATAAGGGAATCATGAGGTGTTACATTTTAGCGCTATTAAAATTAATTTCCCCTTCATAATTAATCACTTTGAAACTAATAAATGAGTATACTTATACCTCATTACACACTTAGTTTTGCACATACCTTACTCATGATGGTGGTTTCATCACAAAACATTGATCTGTTGAGTTGTCTTGTTTTATATAACATTCTCATTTTGATCCAAAATATCATCTGGTCATTCCTTATAAGAAATATAATTCTCTAGTGATCCTGCCTCTATGTTCAATACATTTGATGGAATGGGTATTCACTTCCTCAACATTGATACGTGGATCACATAGTTATCCTGAGATAGATTCAGTAAATGATCCAAATTATACTCCACATTCCAAATAAGTTAAAGAGATTTAATAGATGTAATATAACTTTGGAATATTTTTTATTTCTTTATTCCATGGAGAAATTCATCGAAATAACTTATTAACAAATTAAAACTATACAACACATTGATTGTTATATGTATAACATTTCTATCAACTTTTTATAGTTCTTATATGTTTCTAAAGGGATCTAACCTTCTCTATAATCTCATAAGCTTTCTCGGGTCCTAATAGTTTTTTTCTAAAACTTCCTTTCAATTTATTTTAGTTTTACACTTCTTTCAACAAAGGGATTCATATGGTGCCATCTGAATGTCTGATTAAAATATATTTTTGTAGAAAAATTCAACTTGAGGAAGGTATTTCTCCCAACCAACATTGTTATCCGTAGAACATGATCTTAGAAAATCATCTAGGTTTTGAATTATTCTCTCATTCCGACCATCTATTTGTCGATGATACGTAGTTAGGAAACAATGCATCATATAATTTGTTTCTATACTTCCCCAAAACATCAAGTTAAACTAAAGATTTTAGTAAAATAAAATTTAATGTGGTACTCCATACAACCTTAACACTTCCTTAATGTATATTCTATTAATATGATTCCAAGAGAAATATTTTCTATTAACAATGATGTGGGTTGACTTTGTAAGGTGATCATCTATAACACATAACTATCTCAACATAAAAGATAAGATAGCCTCTAAACCTTTCCATTACCCTTAATCATATGTCAACAAATTTTAAAGGCATTTATTCTCAAATAACAATGTCACTATATACAAAACTATAGGGTTTAATTCTCATAAATGTCTGATTAAATATCCTTAATGGTGATAAACCTCTATCACAGGAAACCTCAAAAGGTTTGCTGATGAATTTTTAATAACGATCAACTGTAATTTCATAAACCAATTATGGTATCCATAACTATTAATTTAATATTTCATAGATATATAAATTCTTCCAAAATCTAATTCAATATTTATTCATTAATTAAAATCTTATCTTATTCAAAGGTATTTCTATTAGATTCTTGGTTTCAACATTTTACTAAAAAAAATTCAAATGTGAATTCATTATTCAAGAATTCATCTAAGGGGAGATAATCAAATGAAATTTCAAAACAAAATATGAACGATAAGGTTTTTATAGGGCTCATTCATATAGAATCAAACATGATATTCCTATCTTAGGAAGGGGGATTAGTGTGGCCAATTTATCACAACTCACTTCAACTATCCTAATTGACAAAATAATTCCTTTTAAACGTTTTCGTAATAGGGTTTTCATGTTGAACTTCATTATTAACCCTCTTATTTTTTCACTCTGTATTATATTACTGAAACTCTTTACAATTCATGCCCTAAACTATCGAAGGTTCATTATATGGATCCCTCTCAATATTTTCATCATTAGATAAATTCTTCCAATCAATTCAGTATATATCCACTTTATGACATTCGTTCCCACACATAACACATTTATTATTCCACATAAGAAAATTCTATCCAGGATTCCTCCCACACATTGAACATAAAGGGAAGCTCATATTCTCAACATGATGGTTCTTAGATTTTCCTTTGAATTCCATTTTTCTATTATTTTAAAGAAAATGAGATTTATATATCACTCCAACCACCATTTTCACCTTAATATAAAATCGATCAATATCTTCAAAGCTACTGATGTATCATTTGGATAACACCCTTTGGGGGATTTGTTTTAAGGCAGTAACGAAATGGTCAAGCTTACATCCATGTTGTATGATAATACCAGAATCATATCTTGAATGTCTTGTAAAATCTTCCTCAAATGTACTAATGTATTCGTCAACCGTTTGATTTATCTCATATAAATCTTTATCTATATTTTTATGAATAATTTCAATAATTTACTTAATGAAAAATAATTTCATGAACTTATACCAACCATAGAGTAAATTTAATCATGTTGCCTCATATTCTTTAAGTGAGGATACCATTCATCCACTTTTCCTACTAAATGGTTGATATATTAAGTAAATGTTCCCTGTTCAGAACACTAGATAATGAAGAATATATTTTCAAATGGAGATAATCCACTTTTATGAATCTTGTGCTTTAGAATACCTAGGGAAAGATGGTGGTTGTTTCCTCATGAAGGATTCAACATAATGTTGTTCCTTTATTTATTCATTTGGATGTATGGTATGATTCGTAACTTGAGAAATTTGTCTCATGATATAAAAAATATATTTCATTCAATCTCTCAGTAATTTTTTATTCTCATGAAAAAAATCATTTCATTATCTAATGCACTCATTGTTAATAGAGATAATTTGGGTCATATCCATTGACTAAAACCAAAACGCCTAGTGTTAGAAACAACAATCATGATGATGGACCCCATAGTCAGGAAATATTACTTATAGTATTTATAAATCATGACACACTCTTTTTAATCTATGAAAAATTAGGTTTATCCAAGGTCATTTATATTAATCATATATTTATGTCCGTTAAGATTATTCATGAAAAGTTTTTGAAATTACAAATCATATCCCTTTGGAGTGTCAAATCAGGTGTGAATAAATACCCACATTCATACCGTAGGTGATGATTAGGTCTGGGTAAATGTTACATCTTCATAGGTATTACCCCAAGGTTATTCGGTGGTAAACCGCATCCACATGTTGTATCCAGATAGTGATTTAACCATTTGAAAACCACTCACAATATCCTTTACCAGAATTTCATTACATTTTCCTAAACATTGACTCATCTTTAGACTTATCTTTCGACATTCTCTTACGGATATCACAAATGATTTCACATTATTGTTTCAAAATGTTAACTAAAAATATCCTCTGATAATAACTACAGAACATGTGGATTTTAATTCATGGATATTACATATTTTTAGATAAATATTAAATAAATTACCCAAACACATTCTTTTGGACCATAAAAGTTTACAGCCTTTGGGAACAGGGAACACAATAATATTAATGTGGTAAAATATATTAAATTTCACCCATAATGTCATCCCCTTTAGTTCCCTTCTCAAACATACCCCACTCAAACCTTTTTCCTTAACATAGGGGAAGGAATCATAAAAAATGGTTATTATATTTTTTTTAATTATGGTAAATAAGGGATATATGTAATAATAATATGAACTAAAGGGTATTGAAACAATATAATAACAATTGAAAATTATTCCCTACATATTAAAGATTATAATCATGAGTCATGGAATAAATATTGGCAGTCCATAAGACATGAGTCATAAGGTATCTACTAAACATGATCCATGAGAAAATATCAATTTCATATGAAATATTATCACTGCATGTATGTAATCATATACAATATTATTTCATGGATAATCACCATGAAAATTACAACATGTTATTCTTGGACCAACCACCTGTGTACCTACATTGGGCTTCGGCTAACCAATATTGTACCACATTTTTCAGGCTTGGGATAACCACCATTGTACCCAATTTTCAATTCATGGGATAACCACTGATGTAACCTCTGTTTTATTCATTGTCTAACAATGATTTTACCCTCTAATAACATAGAATATTTATCATTACCCAATTCATTGGAGGGATCTACTGTTCATAAATGTTAGATAATGAAAATCAAATATGTGTGTGCCACAAGATCATAAAACATTCACCATATCATATCTCAATAAATTAAATGGGTTTCATAGAAATATCACAATATAATAACCTTTAGAAAAATATAGGTTTACTACTAATTTTACAATTTCATCATTGAATAATCAAAATAAAAATAATTGGTTTTCAAAAGAATTTTTTCATGGTATAACCCGTGGATGAGAATTGGTTTCATAAGAATTTTATGGTGGTGTAACATGTAGAAGATAAATGTGTTTTATAAACATCTTGTCATCAAAAACATAAACCATTTAGAGAAAAAAATGGTATCCATGGATCATATCCCCTATAAAAAAATGTAACATCAATGGGGTGTCATCTTAGATGGAAAATGACTTTGAATGATAATTTGATAATTCGATAGAGGAAAATATCATTTCTTTAAGAAAAAATTCCTTCTAAAACATAAATAAGTTTAAAAATATTTCTATATGAAAATAAAAATAAAAATTTATAATTAAATATTCAAATAATATAATTTTCATGATAATGGGAAGGTTTTTTCATGTCGTACATGTTAAAAACAATAATTCTCTGAAATTTTCGATAAAATGTAAATATGTACATTTTGGAAATTGAAAAGAATATTTAATTAAAATATATTTTTTTAAAATTAAAAAATGGGTAAAAATTTCCTTTAATAATCATAGTATAATAATAATAATTTTAAAAAATAATTGTCAAATTTCGTTTTGGAGGAAAACATATTTCAGACCGAAGAGAAAAATAGAGTCATATTTTCCTAAAAGAAATTCTAAACATTATTAAGTATGAATGAGTGGGTAAATTGTATTATTAATTAAAAATATAATGAATAAATATTTTTAATATAATTCATGAGTTTCTTGGGAGATAAATAATAATATTTTATCATTGGAAACATAATCATAAAAAATATTGATAAATAATGAGATTTTAACAGAAAATAATTACGGCATTGGTATCTTTGAAGCAAAAGAATAATGATTGAAAAACATGAAATTAATCATAAATTATAAATAATATAATTATGATTATTATATCACATGTGAAATAATCTTTATATACACCTCATACAGTAAAATAAGTGTATAACATAATCATATGTCTCATATAAGGAAAACTGAGACAAAAATCTCTTTCTTATTTAGTATCTTTTGATCTATAAACCTAATGAAATTGGGATCATAAAATGGATTTATAAATAAAATTAATTTTAATAATATTTTTCATAAAATAAATTCTTGCATAGTATATACACCACATAAAAACATGTGGTGAATATGGCATTTTTTCATTAAAAATAAATGTGAGACGGAAATCCACTACCACAAAACAATTATTTTGAATTTTTATCCACATTAAATAAGAAAATAATTAACCATAAATATAATTAAATGTTTTATAATCATGATATAACATGTAAATTAGTCAGTATATTCCTGACACAAGTATAATGAATTCTTAATATGGCACATGTATACCAAAAATAAAAGGGAGACTAGAAATCCCTTATCTTAGGTCATAAATTCTTCCACAAACAACATAACCTTATTTATAATAAATATAATTTTCTTATAAATATATTATAGAAACATAAAAATATATTTCAAACCTTATTTGACTCACATATGACCTTTTATTACCCATTTATTAACAATTCCTTGTCAATTCCCATTTCAGGAAATAATAACTTTGTTTTTCTTGTATGTTTTCATTGTTCATTTTTTGTCCTCTAACTTTTATCATGGTCCCATAATCTATAGAATGTTAATAATGGTATAAATATTATATAAATTATTTATAAATTTATTAATAGTAATATATTAAAGATAGAGATATAAAAATTAATATACAATTTAGACAGATGGAAATCCATATATACGTATGAACATTGTTTCCATTTTCTCAAATTATTTTAAAAAATAAATGTAAATGATATATTATCATTATAAATTCATTTTTTTGTCATTTATATCAATTATTTTTATTAAACCCATCTTTATTACCTTCCATTTAAAGTTTTAACAAATCCCATTTCTTCACGAGGTGGTAGTTCATCGTATACACGAGCGACATTATCATATTCCCACAAAATGTAAAGCATATAATTATGTGATATATAATGATTATTGAACCATGATAAAATCATAAATACCAAATATAAACTATAAATCCATCATTGATTCTATCGTTGATAGGTGGTAATGGAAAAATGGATAATGTCAGTTTGTGAGGAAGTAGTCTGTCTTATACACAAATGGAGATTTAGTAACCCATTTAATAGACTTGGATATGGTTATAGGTCAAGAGAATAACATTAAAAAGTCCTCAGTATATATAACATATTTAGGTTATTATATCATCAGGGTATAAGAATAATTTAACGATATGTAGGAGGAAAAAAAGAAAAATTCTCGTTGATGAACATTACCACTTATTCGGGTATCCTCCATAGATTTTCACCAAAAAAATCATGAAAGTATAATGTTTAGATTAGAAGGGTTGGACTTTTATAAATAAGGTGACTGGCACACTTGTAATGGTTTTGAATAAAATAATTATACCCATATTTTTTCATGTCCCAAGGCTCTAATAATAGATCGTTCTTAATACCAAAATTGATAAGGATGAAATACAGACATTAAATGGGTTTTGGAAAAGTTTTGGGTTGTTTTTGTACCCTTACATTTTTATTTTAACCCCTGGTAAACCCATTTTTACCATAACCGAGTTAAATAATTTTTACTATATTAACTATTTATTTTTTTCAAAAATTAATTTGAAATTATTAGATAATATAAATTATTTTGATTCTAAATATATAATCCATTTTTCCAAATTTCATTTATATAAGTGGAAAATTTTAATTTAAAATTAATTTTGTTGACGCGACAAGAAAGTGGGTTTTTAAAGAAAAAATGCTCCACTGTTTACAGTCCTTATATCCTGTTTCAACATAGAATTTACTCACACGATATAAATAATATTTATATATATTTAATTGAAACAATTTTACTTAAAAATAAATTTAACATATAATTTATCTTCGTAAATAATTTAAACAAAATGTTTTTTAAATTAAAATTAAATAATTTTCACTATTCATCAGAAAATTAAACATTTGAAAATTTTATTAAAATGTGTCTCTATGATATTTTTGATATTATGATTTCAAAAAATATTTTTTAAAAAAAAATAAAAAATATTCAAAATTTATTATCCATTATAGGTGCGTAAAATCCAATAAAACTTCTTTTTAAAAAAATACATTTTTAAATGAATAATTGGATTTATTCATATCTGTTACATAAAAACACATAAAATAAATGTTATATAATTTATTGAATATAAACTATAAAAAATATATTAAAATAATTCACAAAAAGTTATTTGTTTAAATTATTGAGGATATGTGTGTTTTCTTGCATAAAAAAGTTTTTCAAAAACAAATTATTTTATTTTCAAATTACATGGTCACAAAAGAATTCATTTTATATATGAGCGTAAGAAATATATTTTCATACATTATTTTTTACAATACATATCATTTATAAAAATGGCTAGGTTATAACTATCATATTAAAAAATAATATATTAATAATATATCATGTTTCATTTAAACATGGTATTGTGTGTCACCAAATCCAAACTAACTATTGTGTTCAATCAAATAAAAATAATTATTTCATGTAACAAAAGATTAACATGATATTATAAGTAATAAAAAATTTAATTTTTTTAAATTTATTCTTATAAAAAAAACAAAATCAAAGGGTGGTATAATAACAGTTATAAATATGAGGATTGCATGAATGTTCTCCCTGAATAGATTCCATGTAGTAAGAATGAAAATGGAATTCAGAAGATAGAGGTACTAAAACCATGATTTACTTTAGTTTCCTTGAAATCAAGAATAGTAATTTCATCATTGATACTTGATCGTGGGTGTTTCTCACATTTTATTGGTGACGTGAATATTATTAAGTACATTGAGAAGAACAACAGGGGATAAGTTAATTTTGTATGTGTTTATTATATTAAAATCAAATGACATAGCATGGAAAAAATTAAATCCCAAAATATGTAGTCCAATGATGTATTGTCTGTTAATAGACTTAGGAAAATGAACATATTTTTTAAAATTTTATGATGACGGACATGATAATTCGTTCAATAATGAGTAATTTATCCTAAAAAGAATTAAATTCATATGGATCATTACTCATATAAGAATATAAAATAGATATCTATTTCAAAATAGTTATCTAACCATTTCCTTTTATATTATTCAAAAAGTTGAAGTCAACTTCTGTAATACAATTCTTTTTCATATTATATATATATATATAATAAAATTTTTCAAACATGATATTGTGAGAGATATTACCAGGATGAAGAGAGAGCAGGGTGACATTTATAATACATGTTTAGAGGGGTAAATTGATCAAGGTTCTCATAATAGTTGGTAAATTCTATCTAACAAACTAGTTGAGTGTATTTACACCAATATATGTGGTCCCATGAAAAAAAAGTATACTATATGTGATATATATTTCATTATATTGAATGATTATTAAACAAAATTTAATATTATTCTGATTGTTAATAACAAGTAAGAATCATTTCAAATATTCAAATTCATTATAATAAAAATTGAGAATTAGTTGGGACACTACATTAATAAACTATGATCGGATAATGGAATGTAATTTTAATGTGGTGAATTTTAAATATTTCAGGAAGAATATTTGATAGAGGATCAATATATCACACCATGTACTCCCCAATAAAATATTTTAGTAGATATGAAGAACGAAAACATTATTGATATGGGAAGGACTACATTAGTTTGACAAAAAATCAAACAATATTTCTAGAGATAATCCATATGTACCATTGTAAACATGTATAATAGGTCTCTAATAAGGCCAAAGACCCAAAAGAAACCATTAGAAATGTGGTATAATAGAAAGAATATTGTTAGATATTTTAGTGTTTTTTTAAATTGATTGATTAATATCAAGACCAAAACCAAGTTCGTTATAAATAGAAATAAAAATAAGTTTTTTTCATGGACTAAATATGTAATGGAAGTGGATTAGATGTTGGAAAAAAATTCTTCACAAGATGGTTGACTATTTTCATGTCAAAATTTTTGAAAACTGTTTACAAATTGATGTGATATATAGAGTAGTTTTAAAAACATATAAAGAAACCACAAAAATATATCATAGATGTGGAATGAGGATATATCTAAGAAGAATCTAATCACATTTGATATTTATTTTGAACAAACTAGTGTTGAAGATTAATTTTCTATAAATGAGATGAAATAATACCATAGATTGGAGGAACATTTTTAAGATAATGTTTTTTGTCATTCAATGAGCTTCCATGAAAGAAATATTTTAATAATTAAATTATAAACTCTACTCATTTAAAAAATTGATCATAAAACCCTAAATAGATTTGTTGATCCTAAGGAGTTGATACACGTTATGGATGAGGAGCATCACCATATTGAGAAGAACTCCACTAGGGATCTTGTTCCAATACATAAAAATAAAAATGTACTTTTCACTTAGTGTATTTTTTTGAATAATCTGAATGAGAATGGTGAGGTATCATAAAGTAAAGCTATATATGTTTGAAAAACAATATTCTAAAATTTAATTTATTAACATTGAATTAACATTTTCACTAATTGAATGGTTCTAGTACATTATAATATTCTTCCTTCTGAAGCATAAATACCTTATATATAATAACAAATGGATGTGAAATATGTGTTTCAAAATGATGATCTTGAAGAAGATGTTTAATGTGAAAAACATGATGTTCTAAACTTATATAGATATGTAATCATGATCATTATATTAGTGAATATTTAATATATCATAAAATAAACCCCCAAATCCTAGTATTCAAAATTTTTTGGATTTATAAAAGAAATGAATCTGAAAACATTATATGGTGATATTACCATAGGTGATCTCATAGTCATTGAGTTTATAGAGGATTTAAAATTTAATGTAGATGAATAGTATCTGAGGTAGTAATTGGCTAAGAAAATCTAAAAGATCTTTTGGGAAGTCCATTCAAGGTGAGATTTCATGATTTTTTCCATTACAAATTGGGAAAAAAATTACATATTTTTATCCAAAAAAAATTTTGCTTGAAATTAATTAAAAATATTTTTCATGGAATATTAAAAAGTAGTTCCCAATCCCATTTATATTAGAAACAAGTAATTATACAATGATGAAATAATAATTTTAAAACAGAAAAAATTTATTTTATAAGAATCATTGGAATCTTTAATTAACTAATAGAAACAACACAGAATATAAATTATGTAGTGACACAGTGTGTACAGTTTCAGAGTATTTCGGAAGAGTCTAACTTGTTGGATGCTAAGATAATATAGTAATATGTGAATATGGAACTTGATTATGGACTGATATATAGACATAATGAATATTTGAAAATATTGGGCATTATAGACACATATTTGAAATATGAATGTATTGATAAATGAACAACTTCATGTGGAATATTCTTTTAAGAATATTGATGTATATGTTAGTTCAATGGAATGATGTATTTAGTGACACTAAGTAGAGTTGAGATATTGTCTATATCTATTACACATTACTTTACACTAATACTATAGATTTTGGTTCATATTATATATTTAAGGGTTGATACTAAGAGGAAAATGAATATTTTCAATGATAATCAAATTATCATTTATTTTAACAAGAACCCAGTTAAACATTTCTGATTTAATATCATTGATATCATAGATAATTTCATTACATAAATGGTCTCTAATATATATTTCATGTGGGAATATATTTTAACAAAAATTAATATTCTGTTGTCTTCATCAATTTTTTTCCAAGTGAAGGGTTTTTTTAATTTGTGTTGAAACTTCATGTTCATCCTTCTTCCCTCACTTGAATATTTATTGATGAATCCACCCTAGGGTATATATTCTATTATCAAAGTGGGAGATAAAGGGTATTATTCATTTTCAAAGATTTTAGTAAAAAATATATATCTTTAAATCTAAATCTATCATTTGTATAAATAAATTATCGATAAGTAGAATGGAAGAATATATTTAAGGGTGTATCTATGAAAATCACACTTAAATTCCATATCATCGATAGATGAAATTATCATAAAACATTCACTTCTATGATTGTGTGGAGATTGAAAATTTATCATTCAAAAATGCTATTATTTGTTAAATTTTAGTGATATTTGTTAAATGTTAGGTATTGGAGTTGAAAATAAATCTAAATGTTTAAATTGAATAACCCATAGAATTTTTTATGTAGTATTCTTATTTCAAACGATTGTGAGTGATGAGTTTTGAGTATTATGGATGTTGTGGGTTTAATTCCAAGGAATATAGAGGTGAACATATTTTTTAAGAATGAAAAATGTGAGAGATGAATAAATATTCCTGAAAAACTAGATTTTATATTTTTTGGAACATATACACTGTTCTTATTTCGGATAAATAATATATATATATATATATTCAATGTAAAAAATTCATGATATGGCCAATTATAAGATAATTATATACCACTTCCATTACAATCCATAGGATTAAACATAATTATATCATTACCAAGAGTCTATAATAGAAGAGTGTCAAGTGAAGGCCTAAGGGTGGTTCAGTGCTGTGGTGAAGTGAAATGGTAAAGTGTCATCATTTGTGGGGGAGTCACTAATGTGTTCATGTCCTGGGGTAGTTACTATTGGATATCACTACCTAGTAGTAGAACTATTTTGTTAATAACCCAATTCCATATCAAATAGATTTTTGATGTGGTAATAATTATGCACTATATTTTTCATCATTTAAGAAATGAAGACTGTGTTTTTTGAAATAGAGTGATTATATACCTTCTTATATATACGGTAATTTCTGATTCCCTTGAATTTACTGGTTCATACCATGACATAAGACTATGCACTATGCGGAGCTTGACATCATATGGGACCTTTCACCATGTTGCTTGGTTTTATAACATGAAGGTTTTCATGACACTATGTTTCATTTCCTACACCCATATATGATATTTTGACACAACTACCACATATACATCAATGCATTTCTCATAAATCTTCAATGTCATATAATAAAATATGAATTTTTTTAAATAATGGGGAAGCTAGAGTATATAGAAGAAGTTTTAAGTTAGGATGATTCCTTTGGGATCTTTGTAATTTTTTTTAGTGTCACTAATGATTTTTGTAGTTGTAAAATGTATGTAGCTCGAAATGATCAATAGTGACACTCTAAAGAAAGGCAGTGGAAATATATGGTTATCAATAATTATTGGTAACCCCAATGTGTTTTATTTTTCTATAAATACCCCTTCATTGTATTTTTCTTGAAAAAACATTGAATGAGAGTAATAAACTAATATATATAATGATACCATGAGAACTCTGATAATAAAAAAACCTTTAAAATCCATAATAAAACTGATTACTAATAGTGTTTTAATTTATTCAGATATTTAAAGTATAAAAAATAGGGATTTTTTTGTTTCCATGACTTGATGTTCTATAAATACCATACATTCCACTACTTATAAAAAATGATAACACTACAAATTAATGGTGTGTGAAGTACATCAAGTTCATTTTACTTTCATGAAGGAAAAAATCACATATTTTATGTTGTGTAAAGTAGGATCAGGTTGAGGAACCTGAAGCTACTGTGATAAATATATGGGAAACTGAAGTATTAAAATTTTCAAATACAGTGTTAAATTAATTCATTGTGTTTTTTAATGTACATTTATATAGTTCCATAAGATTTAGGTTTTTTGAATTATTTTAAATAGTAATTTTAGAATCTGTACATTGTGAAATACTGTGAATAAAGTTGGGAGAAATACATATAGTAAAGAATAATGAACTAGGGTTTCTATGAAGTAATATTGTGAAGAGAATCAAGAAGTTATAGTATGAATCTAGACGATAAAAATGATACGAACATGAAGTTACTGAATTCATTAAACAATGAGCAAGATAAACAAATATGATTGTGAGTATTAAAGACTAATATTCCAGAATAAGTGATCACATTCTATTCTATTTACCCATAAGTCTCAGAAATTAATATCTACATCAATATTATATAATTATCTATTAATAATAAGTGATTGGTATTATTTTGTTTTGAAATTTTTGTATTGGTTTTGAGAATAAAGGTTTCTAGTTTTTCTTGGGAAATTCTTAGTGTGACTCTTCGAGGATAGATATTTTATAAAGGGATTGAGAATCTGCATGGCATAAAAACGTTTCATTATAGTGGAGGGTCTATTATTGGGGAATCTAACCAAACACATCAAGGAGAAAGAACTAACATTAAGTATGAATATTTTAAATATATTTTGTATCTACATTTTTATTCTCTAATATATTATATTGAGGATGATTAATCATATAAGAGTTGATTAAATTTTAATAGTTCAATGTTGATTTATTTTAATGAAATATAAATCATAAAAATAAAATATTGATTCAACCATCCCATCTTAGAGGTGAAAATTATTCCTATATTCTTTACATCCTATCATGATTAATGTATATGAATCCTCAAGCCAGTTATATATCATGGAAATCATGATAGATCCTATCAAAGATATTTTTGAGATTATACTCATTCGTTAACTACTCTTGTGTCTGAGGACACCTTTTCATTAAGATATATATACCACAAGACTATATAAATAATATTCTCTTGGATTTATCTATATTGAAAATATTTATTACCTTCTTATTTTATGTGCCATGACCTAGTTTTTTCATAATTCTATATCTATTGTGATGGATAATTTTCTCTATAATGAAGGATGTTTCACCTAAGGTATTAATATTGGATTATTTTTTATCCATTCTATAATTGAATATGAAACCGGTATCTCATTTCACATTAGTAATATATAATCAACAAATATGACTCAAGAAACTATATCACTCCCACTACATGTATTATAGACATAGGTCTCACAATAATTTCGAATTGAACAAAATTATTTAATGGATTAACCAAAATGAATTCTCCATGATCTTAATGCTTTCATCAACCAATAAATAGAATATTCCAACTAATACACATTATTATAATCTATTAGAGTCATTAAACATTCAAGTTGTGTCATATAAACATCATTCATATGGATTCTATAAAAGAGAGCAGTCATTAAAAACATTTGATGAATCCCATAACAATGATATGTTTCTGTAGAATATATAATTATAATGTATATTAGTATTGTGAATATTTAAAATTTTCTATCATAGTTTATGTATTAAATTGTTTTAACCCCTTTAGAAACTAGTATAACTTTATAGGTACTATAATTTTAATCTATGTCTTGTTTCTGAATGAATATCCATTTTCAAAAAATATGATTCACATTAACTGGTGGATATAATGAAACACAATCATGTTCTTTTTCAGTGGATTACATTTCATAATTCATGGTTTATTTCCAGCTTTAAAATTTTTAGATGTTTCAACATCGTTTTTTGATATATATTTATTAACTTCAACTAATAATGGTTTTCCATAATCAGTGACTGGAAAATCCAATCTCAATGGATCTTTAACCTTTCTAGTTCTCTTATGTTACACCTCTGTCTCTAGAAAAACATTATTCATTAGTTATTCAGGAATATATTTTTTTAAAATTTATATTTTACATGAGCGTCAACTTCATCAGATTCTATATTTCCCCCACTATCACATTTATGTATGTTCACCCTTTCGAGGGACAATTCATGTCTTTCCACTATTAAATTTATCTAAGGTATTTTATTGAAAATGTACCCATCTTCCTCAGGGATAGAAAATTAAGATACACTTAGTTCATCAGAGTGCATGTTAGTTTCTAGAGGTGTCCTTAAAAATGATTTACAACCCTACATGTGTAAATGTGACAAAAGGGGTTCAATTCTATACAATCACTGATTTTGAATTCCATTTTTCAGGTTATTTGGAACTCAATGTACTGTGTGGGTTACTATTTGTAATTGGTTTCCCAAAAAGGATAGTGGAACCATTTCATTACTCGCTATCTGTATCACAATGTCCAATAAGAATTGGTACTTATTTTATTTAACATCATTCCACTATGGTGTATAAAGAGGAGGGTGTTGTGATAAAATCCTAAACTCTTTTAAATAATCTATTCACACATGGATAAGACACTCCCACCTGAATTTTAGTAGATTTTCCTTATCTTCATATGAAGCTAATCATTTAATTCATTCTTATATTTTTTTATATTTATCAAATGAATCAAATCTATATTCATTAATTAGGTGTTTCAATATATAAAAAATTATTTTGAAATATTTATGAAGTAAGAGTGTAAAACTATTGGTTCTACAACAAAAGGTACATAATCATTTTTATGAAAATATTAAAAATGATTTGTATCACTTACTCCATTTTCACTAAATATATATATGGTCATTTTTTAATTAAAAAACTAATATCAAATATCCATTTATTTTACTTTAGAAGAATATAAATAACTATCTTTATATAATTTTTGTAAACAATTTTCATTTACATGACCAAGATAGTGATTCCAAACCTATGTGTGAACTGGCTCATGTGAACATGAATTGATATCAATTTATAATATTATATTTTCATGTTCTAGTATGAAAATAACATTATTTTAATATCCCATAAAGTTACATGTGTTATATTTATAAAATTAAGTTATTTTATTTTTGAACATGAAATAAAATTCATCCAGCTCTAGACTAGAGACATATATTTTGTTCATCATTTCACTGGAAAAAAATAAAAATTATTTAAAAGTCGAATCATTCTGGTATATAATTCTAAATAATAATACATAATAGCTAGATTACATATTCATGATCCATTGGAAGATCAAAGATCCCTAACACCCCTAGTAATATTCAAGGGTCAACTTTCTTTATATATTTGTTTAATATTGAGATAACGATAGTCAATCATTATTTGGACAAGTAAAAGACCCTATATTCAAATCTTTATCAAGTTTGTTAAAGAATAATTATTTTTCATGTGGCCTTACTTATTATAAAAAAACACACTATATTATACTCCTAAGACTCTTTTTGAATCTCTCTACTTTTATAAGGGTATTATAAATGTGATTTAGACTTACTATTTATTTTAGAACTCTTCTCATTGAATTTTGAATTGCAAATCTTGATGATAGAAGATATTTCCTGATCTTTGACTTTATAATCAGGGAAAATTAGATCAATGATACCTAGGTGAATACTATATATATAATTCATGTTTAAATTTACAAAAAAATAGAATTTATGAGTAATTGAGGTAAGTAATAGGTGTGTGCACAATTCCTTGGGAAGCATGAATCCTGGAATTTCTAAACACTCGATGGATACAACGTAATTAACTATATCAATTCTATCTAGAAATTTTTCTCATAGATTCTACATTAATATTTACATGGATATTCTCATATCCAATTTCTTTTAATAGAGATCATGGAGATGAGACAACATCATATATGCAACCATGTCTTATAAACGCTTCTAAAGATCACTAGTCCTGCGTGATACCATGGGGATTTTTATATCATATTCATCATCAAAATGTTTCAAGAAGATGTTTTATACCCCCTTATATACCTCCATAGAGAGATAAATTTAATTTTGGGACTCCATTATATAAATATTATACTCTTGGAATATTATAATTCAAAATTTCATGTACAATTCATAGAAGGTATCACGTATTTGAAGATTTTCATTCTCTAATATGGACTGAAGGGATAATGAAATAGTTAAATGGATTACAATTTTTCAATAAAAACAAAACAAAATGTTTTATTGTTTAATCTTGATTAAATATTAATACATAATAAATTTATTTTATTAGTCTCCTACTATTTTAAATATATCCCAAAAAATGTCATTATTTGATTCAGTATATACCATTTCTTAGATATTTTATTGACACCAAATCATATTCCCCTTCAAAAAACAAATAAAGAGGCCTTGACATATTATAAAATGTATTTTGGTAGTATTTACATTTTGACTGTATTAACTCACAATTCCATGATTTTTAAAGTGTACTCCAAATTCCTAAAACCCTATACACATCCTTCTTCAATTTTTTCCTCCATGTTTCATTAATTCTTGCAAATGGAGACTAATAATGATTCTAAATTGGTAAAGTCAAACCATGACATTAATTAGAATTTATGGATAAATGATGTTATCTTAATAATGTTTAGAACAATACTTTGACTTATGGTTTCATTCTAACTCATGTGATAAATAGTTATATTTGAATTAATATTTTATTTGAGAAATTTGTTACCATATAAAAATATATTCTTCATTTTATTCTCCACAAGATTATCAGTTTTATATTAATTTTATATAATTAATAAAAAATATATAATAATATTATTTATATATAATAATACTATTATATTTCATTATAAAATGACATTATTTTATTTACATTATGTGATCCCATTTAATCAAAAAAATAAACCATGCATCGCATAAGTAAATAAATAACTATGAAATGAAGAATAAAATAAATATGTGATATGATCATGAAATTATATCAACTAGTTAGTTTATTGAGAATATATAAACGGACCTCAATCATAGGGGGAAACCCTCCATGAGTCTATTCCTTTCACAAGGAACAATATTATACCACTAAACTATGTATCTATTTTGTTGATTTCGGCTCATTTCAGGTCCTGGACTATTTCTTATTATTGGGATTTCCATACATTACATATTTTTAATCACTCACATGTGAGGGGTTCCATAAGATTAGATTTTTTATAAAATAAACCTTGTCAAACCATCCTATATATAATAAATGAGAAAATTATTATTCATACGTCATTAAATTTTATTTAATAGTAAATTATCACATAAACCCCCATAAAATAAACATATATGATTAATAATCCAAAACAATACACAAGAAATTCAATATCATGATCAATCACGACATGAAATGACTATGAATTTAATCTTATTATGATTAATTTCAATTAATTCTTAATAAGATACATTTAATCCAATTAATAAATTAACTTCTTAATTAACTAATTAGTTATTTATCATAATGTATGTTCCAAATTTTTTTTGATATTACCATGACATAGTACATTAAATAATTTTTTATTTTTATTTTTATTTATAATTAATTAATTACACGAAATTTATTGATGAGGTCACACAATGTGTGCCCTCTAGATCAGTTGAAATTCATTACTAGAATTAATTATATATTTGGAATATACTATTGAAGAGACAAGGTGTGTTGATTCTATTTAAATTGAAAGTATTTTCACTCAAAATCTCATGTGGCTCACACTTTGTATACTCCTAATAGATTATTGTATAATTAAATGGAATGTATTCTTTCATGGTATGTCATGATATACTTGGTGTGTTATTCTTGAGATTAAACTACATAGGTTATATGTCATGTATAACCAGACAGCATACTAGGAACATTAGTAGTATGTTCCACTAGAAATGAACCCGAATTACATGACATGTACATCACAATTACACATAATTTAGTTTTATATTTTAAATGGATAATAATTACAAAACAATTTGTATCCATTCAATACGTCAAAAAGTACTCTGTATGTTCCTAATATTGAAAGGTAACTATAACACAACGTATAAAGTGAGATAAATATTATGTAGTTTCTACTCAATTTTTATTAAACATTTGTTCACTCACATTAAAATCCTATCTTAATGATTAAAATTCATGATTTAGTATTTTATTCACCACTGGTACAATGAGTTACAAGTTGTGTAATCTATTTCTGTCCACCCACACAAAATTCCTAAATTCCCAGCATGCATATTTTATAGATTAAAATTTATTACACATCATATCAAACTTAGTAATGTTCTATCTAATTATATTCTAGTTATTTCTCCAAAATAGAAATCAATACACTATTTATTATTAAATTGGGTACTTTGACAACACGGCTTACTATGATTTAAATAGACTATATACCATGTAGGGTTTCATGGTGTGTTTACTAGATAGAATCCATGTGCTCTATTTAATGTTATATATCTTATTATTTGTCAATAGAGATCATTTTATGTCAGAATTTAATAATCCACATATAAATTCATGATTGACATTTCCAACTCCTTGTATGATTGACCATGAGTACACGACATGTTCTTTACCATTACACATCACGTATCTCCCTCACATAACCATCAATCTTAGAACTTCAAGATGACATATTCAAGAATTATTCATCTATTATTGGAATATTATTTTTCCATATGAATTTTAAAAAATATATTATCTCCTCATTTGGATTTATTAATTAAAAATTAGTAACAAAAAAACAAACTAATACAAAATTTTCCAAACAAATAAGAAATAATTATAAATAACAATGTGATCACTCTAATTCCATTTTAATATTAAAGGTAATATTGGAATATTTAGAAGAGGTAACAATAATGGTTTTCCATTAAATTAAATGTCTAATATCTGAGAAACATGATGATTTATAAAGTTGAGTCTTTAAGAGAATATCATTCACATTTAATTTATAATTAATTTAAAAATAAAATTACCTCGAATTTAATAATACCTATTAATCAATATGGTTTCTTATCTTTTTGTATCATTATTATTTTAGATAATAGAAATGTGGATCCCTATAGTTTTATCTAACATTCTCTATGAATCTTGGAACAATTATCTTAGTTTTTTAATTATTATCATGGAGAGAACTATTACTTTTTGTTGTTCACCATTAATCAAGAAAAATAATTTCTCATTTTCTATCTTTTTCTTAACTTGGAGAGAGGAGGATTGTCACTCTAAGAAATTATATAATTCTAAAGTCTCATTTTTGTCATAATGACTCTTATCCCTCTAAAATGATATAATTGTGATTTTATAATTAGGGTCAAACAATTAATAATATCAAAGGGGGTCCTTATTTCATTGTTCATTATATATAATCCCTATGTCAAATATTAATAATATTATAATTATTATGTCCCATGAAAAGTTTTAAACTCAAGGGTAAACATATCGTATTAGTTAGTCCTTTTAATTGGTCTTTAAATTCCTCTAAAAATTCATCAAACCTTGAATAATAATTTTATTTCAATTAAATAAATAAGTAGTGTATGATTAATAAATAAATATGTATTATATTCTCTAAATTTGAGAATAAATATTTATTTTAATATTTAATCTAAAAAATATATATTTATATAAATAAAATAATAAAACCATTTAATTAATAAATATAAAATTAGGATCTTTTTAATAGTAATCATAATATAAAATTCAACTCGAATATTCTAAAAAAATATCAAGTGATCAAATTTATGCGGTGGATGGTACATAAATAATTGTTATTTTATAATCCATGAATGGTTTTTATTCATAATAATGAATTCATTAATATTTAATGATATTTTAAATACACTTAGTTTTTATCCCTCTCCCCTCTTTCTTTATTTTATTCTTCGAACTTAACTAATTTTAAAGATCATCACCTAGCCATATATTAAGGACATAGTAGAGAAAGTGGTTAGTATTGTGATAAAAAAATATCTATATGAATTGTTCTATATAATATAATAACTTTGAATCGATATCTCATCATGTAGGATGCGTACTTGTGTCAAAACCTTGTTTTATGGATAAATCATACTTTGAATTTCTGAAAAGAACATGTTAATAAATTATAAATACAATGACTATAACCAGATGGTTCCTTTTTAATAATAGGTCATGTAATATCTTCTTCCATTAGATTATAATGGATAATACTTTCTGGATTAATTTAATTAACGCAATTCGAATTATGATGTACACAAGGCATTCTACCTCTCCTTGAGCGTGTGTGAACATCATATTCATCCATACATAAAATTATGTTATATGTGATATAAATTAATAATAATATCATGTATATAGACCAATACACCTAATCTAATATCGAAATATTCAATGACCCATATACCTTGTGTAATTTCTATTAGCATATATGTCCTTGTAACCTCCTTTCCTGGATATTACTAAGTGAAAAAATCATGATAAGATGTCTAAATGACTTAAAAGCCTCAAATAACTAATATTAAAACATTATATGTGTCCAATAAAATAGATTTTATATAGACCATATTACAAGTTTTAAAGAATATTGTCACAACATTTCTAGGTTCTCATTATAGTGTAGATTTGTTACAACACTTTTTTATGAAAAATACATTATGTAAATTACTACATTAATGTTATATAAAATAATAATCATCATATGATAGCATATTACTTATTATTATTGTAATCAAATGTACATGTTAAATTGGTTCCATAGTGCCAACTCTGACATATATTTTAAAATTATAAATATTGAATAAACTAGTTGATTTCTGTATTTAATACTTATATAAAGTTTGGCACACTAGTCTCCCAATAACTTGAAATTTATTAGTAAATACTGTATATAATTTTATACATTGTTTAATAGTCAGTTATGTAGTAATACTGGAACATTTATATAATTTAGGTGACATGGGTGATATTCAACCATATATATCATCACATATTTCATGATTCAACGTGTAATATCTAAAGGGAAATGAAAATTGTATAATGAATGATTATACAATACATTTGTTTCATGGTTTTATAAGAATTTAAAAACTTATTCAACTACATTAGAAATCTTGAAATTCTTGTGTTGGGGACTATGTTTTAATGTGATCCATGTTCTAGTTTTCAAATTAATGTCTATGGATTCTATATAAAAAATCAGGACAACAAGTGTATTGTACAAAATATTTGTGAAATGTTCATCACTAAAGTAATTTATTTTTCAAGTGAAAAATATAAAAAACCTAATTTTGACATCAATAGAACATTTCTGAGTTTTCAAGACATAAATAAAATTTATTACATTAAATTTTGACTACAGGAATTTAATTATTACTTGGTTGATATTAGAAGTTGTGTGGAAGATATGGATAATACATTTGAACTTGTTTATTTGAAGGGAGTTAGTTTTAAATATAACGCATTGATCATGTAATTACTTGTGAATAAAATATTTTATGTTACTAACTCACTTATTTATTTTTGGTCCATCACTTTGTAAGAGAAAATTTTACTTAGGTGATGAGGATATTGATTATTTTGTGTGGACTTATATAGGATATCTTCATATACTGTATGATTACTTAATAATAACAATGATCATGATATAGACTTTTTCTTTTATATAATAAATGATCACATAAATGGTATATGGGAAAACACTTTGTTACTCTCCTAATAATTCAGTTAAATGAAAGCATTTTTTTATTATAAAACTAAAAAAATTAAAAATAAAACTATTTTTAGATGAATATTTAATCCTATATATATTGACCATTTTTTAAATTTCTTTCACAATTATTATATAAATTAGTTTTTGGTATATATTTTTTGTTGAAGGATCCTACCATCAATGTATTACTAAGACTATTTATTTGTATTAATCATTTTCAAGAACATACATTTCTTTAATGGTATTAGTTAATTGAAAAAAAAAATTATTTCCATTATTAAAAAATATAATTTTTACTTTTACAATTAATTTAATTATAATTAAATAGAACTACATAGAATTTACAAAAAGTATCATACATTTATTTTAATGATGGACACAACAAAAGGTGAACACCCATGAAGGTAAGTGTGTTTATCATTATAAAATATATATTTACAATAAGTAAATTATATGATGAAATTAAACATAGATATGTCAAAATTATTTATATCACTAATGGTTATATCACTATTGTGAGGTCCCTATTTTTTCCAAATAATATGATACCCAACGTTAGTAAATATGGGATTACACCTTTTCAAAAACATTCACATTCTCATGGGATAGATAAGTGGTTTCCAGTTGAGTTAAATGATAACAATAACCTAATATTATCAAATGTGTGGTAGTTTAGAAGTTTCATGGCCTTGAATTGTTGAGGGAATATTATCATATTTTATCATTGTGGGAGGATCATTCCCTAGGTGATAAGGATCACTTGTGAGAGTGTGTGATGGTAAAATTTCAAAACCGATCTATTTATGGTCCAAATATTGTATAATTCATATGACCAATATTCTATCAATTCAATTAAATATTACATTCAAATTTATTGATGAATAATATATTAATAATAGTTATATTTATTTTTAATTAATTAGAAGGGGGTTATAAATCAATGTAGAATTTAGTTTGCATTTTTAAGAAGAAACGAGATGAAAACCCAAACCCAGAATATGGGTTTAGGATAATGAGAAATAGCAGAATTTTTTCACCATATAGAAAGAGTAATCCTTTCTTTTCTGATAGTTTTTATCTATAAATTCATTTGATAAAATAATTTTTTAAATTACTCATTTATTTGTTAATTTATTATTATGTAAAACAAATCCATGGGGTATCACTAATAGATCCATTAATAGAATGTTTTCTTATATACATTGTAATGCCCCGACCCTAGTTACCCAGAGTCGGTGCATTATTACATAACATTGGCATGATCACAAAAAAGATCAAATCTCGAAAGACCGATTGGTTTAGTAGCCTTGGAAACACTAGATATATTCATAAGTTTTAAATTACATCATAAAATGAAAAACTACTACAACAACATAATGTTTCCACAGTCCACACTATAATCCCCTCATAATATCCCTGCAGGTCATTCATAACTTACATCTTCACATCCTGGGAAAAATAAAACATAGAAAATGGGTGAGCTCAAATTCCCAGTAAGGATAACAATATAGCGGAACATTCAAAAATAAGCATAAACATTTAAGGCAATGAATTATTAAAACAAAAGACTTTTAAACTTGAACTTCAACATAGTATGGCAAAAGTAAAATGAAATAATTCCATTTACTTTTTCACATGGATATTCTACTAATCGAATAATCACATGCAAAATCAATAACCACTTTCATAATGTTGGAATGCATAATGCCAGACTATCATAACCACATAGCCAAGGCCTCGTGCCAAGACTACAAATAAGATTTTGTCAAGGCCTTGTGCCAAGACACTAGTTTGTCTCATGAGACCTACCGATGCATCGAGGAGCTATAGCGGGCTCCACCCGTCACATATTAAGTCCAATGCATTCCCATATGAAAAGGTTTAAACATAACATAAACATTCGTATTAAAACTAGCATACGAAATGTCAATACTTTCACTATAAACTATGAATGGTATAAAAATAGCACATCCACAGTCAAACATATCACAAAACCTTCAATACAATATAGATGTTTTGTATCATAATAAATCAACTTCAAATAATCTTAAAATCCATCAAAGGATGTTGACATAGATGAAATCAAAATTCTTTTTAAAGAAATATCTCCTTTTATTTTGAAATCATTTAAGATCCATATAAAATAAAACATTTTCTTTGAAAATATTCTTATAAGATTGTAAGGGAAGCTTTGAAGATTTTATAACAGCGGAAAATAGCCGCACCCGCCGTATAAGTTAAAAAAAACACTCTTACCTTAATTCTGTCGAAAAGGTTAAAAAAGACCTTGTTTTGAAAACGATGGAAAGATTCCATTATAAACCACTTATAAAAGTCAAAAAGGGTATAAATGACTTTAACTCATATTCTAGTAAATAGTAAAAATGTTTTGAAATACATTTTTATGAAACATGGATGTGGATGATAAAGAGATCCCAGTAGATTATTACATATAAACAACCTCGGATAATGAAGAGATTGTGAAATAACCCCTACCTTGTAATTTTTCTTGGTTGGGGTAGGTTAACCTCCTGTATAATGGTGAAATAATTGTTATTAAATTATACAAGAATCATATATATTAATATGATATCATATATGATCTTTTAACATTGATTTGTTAATAATATCTTAGAATTATCGTTGTTTCGGGTGTTAACTTACTTGTTTTCTTTTATATGTTTTGTTACGTAAGACATGTTTGTAAAGGATATGTTTTATATTATTCATATCCAGAATGATATCAAGTCCTTAAACATCATCTTTTAAATCATCAAATGATAATTATACTTGAATGGATACAATGGAGAATGAATCTCATCGCGTTCGTGGAGACGGTAGTCCGTACGTACGCACGAGCAACAATATCATTCTTTTGATATTAAAATAATATATAATGGATGGTATATCATATATACAGAATCCTTAACATGTTATATTTATTATTTACATGAGTTACACATCATTATTATACCCATCCAAATAATATTATATTGAATAACAATTACACCACGACGTGGAGACGGTAAGCCGTACGTACGCACGTATGGTGACATGTTATTCAAAGGGTGGATAGAATACTGAATATGGTTGTACCATATTTATAATAACATCAAATTATATATATGATACTGGATGGTAACAACAAAGGAAGAAGAAGTGGAAGAAAAAATGAACTTAGAAAAGGGTGGTGAAATCATTACCTCTTCTTCGGGTTCTTCCTTTTGATTTGATCGAAAGGGCTCCTTAGGTTGGCTTTCTGATCAAACTAAGGCCTCTAGGTTGTAGTGAGGGATGTTGTGAGAGTATTTGGACCGAGTTTGGCCGAACCAAAAGGCTTTGAAGGTGTGAAGAAATGGGAAGGAGGAGTGCCCTTTTATAAGAGGGGTGAGGGGCACCTTTGGAAAAGCTAGAGATATTAGTTTATAATAAATTCATAATCGGTTTCCAATGGCTCCAAAGTTGAATATTCAAAGTATAAGGTGGGGAAGGGTCGAAAAAAACTCAACCAATAGAATTTAGACAGGTTTGGGTACTTATATTAACCTTATCTTTAAGTATTAACTTTAAGTTAATTAGTTTCACTTTTACAATGTCTCTTTGTATTTTTATATAATATGGTTAATAAACTTACTATATAAATCCAAGAGACCCCCAAGTGGTACATTAATGATGAACATATCATGATATAAGTCTCTTGGCCGAACCTTAGATTTTTAGGAATTTAATATAAATTAATAATATAATATTTGTTTTAAGAACTCTTTTATGTCAATTTTGACACTATTCAATAGTTGATTTTTGTAAAACTCATAACAGATTTATTACTTCGAACAAAGTCAATTAAATCAATCCTAATATATCATATTATCCTATAAAATTAGTTTAATTCATTAAAAGTTTCATATTATATTTATTTGGGTATTTATAATATCAATTATTTTAATTTTTCACTATTATAGTAATTACTGCATCATCATTGTGTCATAAATAAAATAACTTATTTAATGTCTAAAAATTATAAATAAAATATCATTATGTAGGAAATCGTTTTATCTTTCTAATTAATATTTATAATCTAAAATCCAACATATATAACCCTATGTAACAATTGGTTTGCTAAAAGATATTTGCTTGTGTCATTTTTGAATTCATTAAAATAAAGTGTCTTTATCACTTACAAGTGGATCCATGGGGTCCCAAAATCGACCCAAAGATGCCCATGGTCGACCATGTATCAACCAATAGGGTTAAGAGACGTTTTAGAGTAATTAATATTATTATAATATTATTTTTTAACCCTTATTTACCGGATTTACCCTTAACCATGGTAAATAAAATATTTACCGCAGTAATTATTCAAAATGTCTAAAAATAAAAGTTACCTATTTACACAATTTGAACATCCTGATTCCAAATATGGAATCCATTTTCCTAAATTCAAAACACATAAGTGGCAGAAATTAATTTAAAATTAATTCCCGCTGTCAAAACAAAAAGCGTGTTTTTAAGAGATAATAACTATCAAAAGATTGACACTTGTTTATGTTCGGTTTAATTGTAAAATTGTGTCCTATGACCAACATTATATTAAATGGTAAAAATATATTCTAAATATACTTTAAAACCACTCATATTCATAATTTATTACTATTAATTATTTTGATTAAAAAAGTTGTTTTTAATTAAAATTTATTAATTTTCACTATTCATCAAAATATGAAAGTTATCCGAAAAGTACCAAAAATTCACCTTAGGCTAAATTTGATATTCTGAATCCAAAAATGAAGTCCATTTTTAAATATAAAATATATATAATTTCAAAAATTAGGTATTACTATTCATAACGGCTAGTTTGATCGGTTGTGGTGTGTGTTAAAACTCGAAGTTGCGTACAACACACGCTACTGTTTTATTCAAAGGAAAGCGTACCGTGGCAGCTTGGGTTGTTTTATTTTAAATTTTTTATGTCCCCATTTATTCAAAAGTTTAAAATATTTTATTTAAAAAGGGTTCACTATTAAAAGTTGGTAAAACTGCAATATTGAAAATGAATTTGTTCTTACATTATGTCTAAGAAACTCATAATATGGATTCTAAAATTATAAGGATTATATAAAGTTTAAAATTTATTTAATTCTATTCATAACCTATTTTGAACGGCTTGTTTGGAAATTCATGGTGCGCTTGAACTCGGTGTTGCGTGTAGTGCAAGTTATTGAATTATTTTGAAGAAATAACACACTATGAAATCTTGGGGTGTTACATTCTCCCCTCCTTCAATAAATTGCGTCCTCGCAATTTGAAATTGTTTTTGAAAATAAAAGGTTGAAAATAGAAAATATATTTGTGGGAAAACCCACATCGGAAATTGGGTTACTAAAATTTTGTCTTAATATGAGGAAAATAGAAATGAAAGGGTCACCACCAAATTATGATCTCGATTAAGAGAACATTAGTGGCAATTAGAGACATATAATTGGAGGAAAAACGTAAATATTTATAGGTAGTGATTGAGGTCATCAATCACAAACAAGTATAAAATTGAGGTCCTTAAACTCATCAATCTATGATGATTTTAAGTACCATCGGTTCAACAAAATATAGGGTATTGGGATAACACATTTTTGACATTTCAAAATATCTTAGTTGAAATCCCACATCAAAAAATGAATTAATGAGGCCTCTATTTAAAATAAAGAGTGGAAAGTATGAAGAATACCGAAAATAACACATACTAGGGTTCCATTTAGGAAAATATGGATATGGAAAAGAAATCTAACCATCAATTATCTGATGGAGAGTGGTAGAGAACATGGCTATGAAAAGGCCAACAATCCCAAAGCCATAAATTAGTGATGATTTAAGGTACCATCTAGGACAACATTTTTGTTCTATGTTTCTTTTATTAATGTTGAGGAATTTATTTATGATATTGGCTAAGATAATAAGGAGATATACTTACTTTATAATTAGAGTTTTATCCATTAATAAATTTCTACCACAAACTCATCTTTCAATCTAAAAGATAATAGAACGTAAAAAAAAAATTCTATTTATACTATTCGTACAGGGTTCCAAAATAAATGAATTTATAATTCATCTACCAGATATTTTAAAAAAAAAACTACATTATTTAATCTAGGACATCTCATGGGCCAGTGGTAGATGATACACCCTTGTCGCCCTTCGGTTGCGGGTTCAAGTCTCGCAGCCTTGCCGGACGCGACGGGTTGCCGCCCGACCTCCGGGTTGTCCTTTTATGGTAATCCAAAATAATCCAAACTAGAACTATCCAAAATACTTCTGTCCAAACTCACAGTCCAACATTTATAAGGAATGTAAACATAATATAGATCCTTTTTACCCCGTAATAGCATATTAATACCTTCATCTTGTATTCTTTTAATACACAGAAACATCCTGAATTACCATATTCCTTATTGATTACATTCATACTCCTCTATTCCATATAGAATGCTGGATATACTTCATCAATCCAAAAATGTTTTAAACCCCAAAAAAATGATGGAATATAAAAATCATTAATCAGTTTCAAGGTAGTCAAGAATATCCAATATAATTTATCCAAATCAATCATGTATTATTCTAAAATCACTAACTCGGTATCAGAACCATATTTTGGTTTATCTTTCTCTCAACAATATATTTTCCAAAAATTTATCCTGCTATTGAGTCACTTTTCTTTGTTCCACACAATCTCAAGTCCTTAATGAAATAGTACTGCAGTACAATCCTTATATACTCCATAATTATTATAACAAGTACATTGTTGATACAACACTCAATTGACAGAATCAACATAAGAACTCTAATCATTCCTCTTCATCTGTGGTAGTATCATAACTTGATTATTATCCAATAGCATCATTTGTGGCATAGTCTGATGACTGGGACATAGGTTCGCGTAGTGTCCAAACTCCTTGCAAATGAAGCATTGTACATTTGAAACCATTTTCTTACCCTTACAGTCACGTACTTTGTGCCCTTTTCCTCCACACTTATAACAAACTCGCATTCCTTTCAGGCAAGTTCCAGGGTGTTTCTTTTCACAGTTACCACATATGGGAAAATTCTTCTTTTCCCTCTTCCCTTTATCCATCTTTCTCTCTTTATCCTTTTCTTCTCTTGCTTCCCTTCAAAGCCATAGGACTCAGTAAACTCTTCACTTATCTTATCAACACATGATATTATTTCTTCATATGATGATAATACATGGGAGACTATTTATCTTATAAATTCTAGCTTAAGACCATGAAAGATATGATCCTTCCTTCTCTTTGGATCATGTGCATTTCTGGAGTTCTCATTCCTTCTACTGGGCGCCATTTCTAAACAATGGAATACACTAGATCAGTTTATGAATCAAAATACATAATCCTATACTTATAAAACACTTAACATAAATTGAAATATTTATGGATATAATCCATAATCATAAGAATGTTTTCTTTGAGGAAGTATATACTCATAATCCCTTCAAAATGATTTGTAAAGAAAATGAGAGTTATCCTAAGCATATCCCCCAGGAGTGTCGTAACCAAGAGTGCAGCAAGGCCCGTTGTCGTGCACCAGTTCCTGTTCGTGTCTAGCTCAAAGCGGTGTTTTCGGGTTTTACCCCTAGGTACATCTGTGCCAGAGCCGCCTCTACCTGCTCGTATCCAGACAGGGATGTATTGCTCGGAAAACTCACAAAATCTCTACAATACCAAAATTCTAGGAAGTTATTCTATACTAATCCTCAAAGTTCATCTTAGGTCTACGTGCTCTAATCAGAGTTTATCTAAATCTAGCTTCCAAGGTTTGTACTATACTTCCTCTGATACCAACTGTAACTCCCCGACCCTAGTTACCCAGAGTCGGTGCATTATTACATAACATTGGCATGATCACAAGAAAGATCAAATCTCGAAAAACCGATTGGTTTAGTAGCCTTAGAAACACTAGATATATTCATAAGTTTTACATTACATCATAAAATGAAAAACTACTACAACAACATAATGTTTCCATAGTCCACACTATAATCCCCTCATAATATCCCTGCAGGTCATTCATAACTTACATCTTCACATCCTGGGAAAAATAAAACATAGAAAAGGGGTGAGCTCAAATGCCCAGTAAGGATAACAATATAGCGGAACATTCAAAAATAAGCATAAACATTTAAGGCAATGAATTACTAAAACAAAAGCCTTTTAAACTTGAACTTCAACATAGTATGGCAAAAGTAAAATGAAATAATGCCATTTACTTGTTCACATGGATATTCTACTAATCGAATAATCACATGCAAAATCAATAACCCCTTTCATAATGTTGGAATGCATAATGCCAGACTGTCATAACCACATAGCCAAGGCCTCGTGCCAAGACTACAAATAAGATTTTGTCAAGGCCTTGTGCCAAGACACTAGTTTGTCTCATGAGACCTACCGATGCATCTAGGAGCTATAGCGGGCTCCACCCGTCACATATTAAGTCCAATGCCTTCCCATATGAAAAGGTTTAAACATAACATAAACATTCGTATTAAAACTAGAATACGAAATGTCAATACTTTCACTATAAACTATGAATGGTATAAAAATAGCACATCCACAGTCAAACATATCACAAAACCTTCAATACAATATAGATTTTTTGTATCATAATAAATCAACTTCAAATAATCTTAAAATCCATCAAAGGATGTTGACATAGATGAAATCAAAATTCTTTTTAAAGAAATATCTCCTTTTATTTTGAAATCATTTAAGATCCATATAAAATAAAACATTTTCTTTGAAAATATTATTATAAGCTTTTAAGGGAAGCTTTGAAGATTTTATAACGGCAGAAAATAGCCGCACCCGCCGTATAAGTTAAAAAAACACTCTTACCTTAATTCTGCCGAAAAGGTTAAAAAAGACCTTGTTTTGAAAACGATGGAAAGATTCCTTTATAAACCACTTATAAAAGTCAAAAATGGTATAAATGACTTTAACTCATATTCTAGTAAATAGTAAAAATGTTTTGAAATACATTTTTAAGAAACATGGATGTGGATGATAAAGAGATCCCAGTAGATTATTACATATAAACAACCTCGGATAATGAAGAGATTGTGAAATAACCCTTACATTGTAATTTTCATTGGTTGGGGTAGGTTAACCTCCTGTATAATGGTTAAATAATTGTTTTTAAATTATACAAGAATCATATATATTAATATGATATCATATATGATCTTTTAACATTGATTTGTTAATAATATCTTAGAATTATCATTGTTTCGGGTGTTAACTTACTTGTTTTCTTTTATATGTTTTGTTACGTAAGACATGTTTGTAAAGGATAGGTTTTATATTATTCATATCCAGAATGATATCAAGTCCTTAAACATAATCTTTTAAATCATCAAATGATAATTATACTTGAATGGATACAATGGAGAATGAATCTCATCGCGTTCGTGGAGACGGTAGTCCGTACGTACGCACGAGCGACAATATCATTCTTTTGATATTAAAATAATATATAATGGATGGTATATCATATATAAACAATCGTTAACATGTTATATTTATTATTTACATGAGTTACACATCATTATTATACCCATCCAAATAATATTATATTGAATAACAATTACACCACGACGTGGAGACGGTAAGCCGTGCGTACGCACGTATGGTGACATGTTATTCAAAGGGTGGATAGAATACTGAATATGGTTGTACCATATTTATAATAACATCACAGTATATATATGATACTGGATTTATTATTTTATAATGGTAACAACAAAGGAAGAAGAAGTGGAAGAAGAAATGAACTTAGAAAAGGGTGGTGAAATCATTACCTCTTCTTCGGGTTCTTCCTTTTGATTTGATCAAAAGGGCTCCTTAGGTTGGCTTTCTGATCAAACTAAGGCCTCTAGGTTGTAGCGAGGGATGTTGGGAGAGTATTTGGACAGAGTTTGGCCGAACCAAAAGGCTTTGAAGGTGTGAAGAAATGGGAAGGAGGAGTGCCCTTTTATAAGAGGGGTGAGGGGAACCTTTGGAAAAGCTAGAGATAATAGTTTATAATAAATTCATAATCGGTTTCCAATAGCTCCAAAGTTTACTATTAAAAGGTTAAGGTGGGGATGGGTCGAAAACAACTCAACCAATAGAATTTAGACAGGTTTGGGTACTTATATTAACCTTATCTATAAGTATTAACTTTAAGTTAATTAGTTTCACTTTTACAATGTCTCTTTGTATTTTTATATAATATGGTTAATAAACTTACTATATACATCCAAGCTACCCCCAAGTGGTCCATTAATGATGAACCTATCATGATATAAGTCTCTTCGCCAAACCTTAGATTTTTAGGAATTTAATATCAATTAATAATATAATATTTGTTTTAAGAACTCTTTTATGTCAATTTTGACACTATTCAATAGTTGATTTTTGTGAAACTCATAACAGATTGATTACTTCGAACAAAGTCAATTAAATAAATCCTAATATATCATATTATCCTAGATAATTAGTTTAATTCATTAAAAGTTTCATATTATATTTATTTGGGTATTTATAATATCAATTATTTTAATTTTTCACTATTATAGTAATTACTGCATCATTCTTGTGTTATAAATAAAATAACTTATTTAATGTCTAAAAATTATAAATAAATTATCATTATGTAGGAAATATTTTTATCTTTCTAATGAATATTTATAATCTAAAATCCAACATATATAACCCTATGTAACAATTGGTTTTCTAAAAGATATATGCTTGTGTCAATTTTGAATTCATTAAAATAAAGTGTCATTATCACTTACAAGTGGATCCATGGGGTCCCAAAATCGACCCAAAGATGCCCATGGTCGACCATGTATCAACCAATAGGGTTAAGAAACGTTTTAGGGTAATTTAGTATTATTATAAAATTATTATGTAACCCTTATTTACCGGATTTACCCTTAATCATGGTAAATAAAATATTTACCGCAGTAATTATTCAAAATGTCTAAAAATAAAAGTTACCTATTTACACAATTTGAACATCCTGATTCCAAATATGGAATCCATTTTCCTAAATTCAAAACACAGAAGTGGCAGAAATTAATTTAAAATTAATTCCCGCTGTCAAAACAAAAAACGTGTTTTTAATAGATAATAACTATCAAAAGATTGACACTTGTTTATGTTCGGTTTAATTGTAAAATTGTGTCCTATGACCAAAATTATATTAAATGGTAAAAATATATTCTAAATATAATTTAAAACCACTCATATTTATAATTTTTTACTATTAATTATTTTGATTAAAAAAGTTGTTTTTAATTAAAATTTAGTAATTTTCACTATTCATCAAAATATGAAAGTTATCCGAAAAGTACCAAAATTTCACCTTAGGCTAAATTTGATATTCCGAATCCAAAAATGAAGTCCATTTTGAAATATAAAATATATATAATTTCAAAAATTAGGTATTACTATTCATAACGGCTAGTTTGATCGGTTGTGGTGTGTGTTAAAACTCGAAGTTGCGTACAACACACGCTACTGTTTTATTCAAAGGAAAGCATATCGTGGCAGCTTGGGATGTTTTATTTTAAATTTTCTGATGTCCCCATTTAGTCAAAAGTTTAAAATATTTTATTTAAAAAGGGTTCACTATTAAAAGTTGGTAAAACTGCAATACTGAAAATGAATTTGTTCTTACATTATGTCTAAGAAACTCATAATATGGATTCTAAAATTATAAGGATTATATAAAGTTTAAAATTTAGTTAATACTATTCATAACCTCTTTTGAACGGCTTGTTTGGTAAGTCATGGTGCGCTTGAACTCGGTGTTGCGTGTAGTGCAAGTTATTGAATTATTTTGAAGAAATAACACACTATGAAATCTTGGGGTGTTACATACTTTGTCACATAAATTGTGTCATTTATTAGAGTAGAAAATGATAACGTAAATTTTTTGAACGATTAGGTGCTAAATTTTTTAGTTTCTCTAAAGTGCTTTAGTTCATTCCTGTAACTCCTCCCCACTCAACATTAAAAGTGGAAATAATAAAAAAATTGGACAATATTCCTACTCATTCATCAAAATAAGTAGCTAGTAATATTATAAGTAATTTATTAAAAATTTTCTAAAATTTATTTATTTTTAAAATTCACCAAACACTTACATAAGATTACTCGTTCAAGTGGAAAATGATCTTCCTTTCATGAATCCCATTCATAGAATGATCCCTCAACTCTCTTCATATCCCCCAATTAAATGGGGATATGATTTTGTTTATTAGAATTAGTGGTGGATGATTTCATCTTGTGGTGATATTAGGACAAAACTTTTTTGCATTAAATATAAACAAATTTCATCCTTATTGATAGAGGGATGTTGGTTATATGGGTTTCTGATGGGTTGGTAATGAAAATTATAGATGGTGGATCTTTACGTAGGCCAATGATAGGTGAGAAAACACATAGGTTGGGGTGGTGGCTACAATAGTTCAAAGTCGTTGAGAATTTTTGTAATGAAGGACCCTCGCTCGATAATTGGGATTAGAAAACATGGGTTTCACCCACTAAAGTGACCAAAAGGCCACATGGGAATGTTTTATATGATTATATAGTCATTACGAAGGACAATATATCTTGTTTTTGGAAATCTATATAGAAAATAGAAAGAGGTAATTCCATTAAGATAGTATCTTTTGTTTTATATAGATAAGAAAATAGTCTTAAAACAAAAGGTCCTTTAAAAAATTTTATAATATATTAAAATAGGTCTTGTTGGTTCTGTTGATTAATTTTTGGGGAGGTATGAGCCTTTATCCTTCTATGTTACTAGTTTTGGAATTTTTTGTATTTTTTAATCCTATCTACTTGGTTAAAAATAGAAAAATAATAATTAATTAATTCAACCTAATAATATAATATTTATATGTTTTATTTGAGTACTAACTTGAGGTTCATGTGATTAAGGGGGGATTTATCTCTTAGGATGGGTAGTAAGTTCATGTAATTGCTATTGATAAGAAAAAAACAACCATTATTTGTATGATAATATGAGGGGTGTTTGTATTAGAAATTTTTTTGGACATCCCATTATAGTAATAAAGGATGTTGAATATAAGGATTAAAATGAAATGATCGGGCCCCAAAATGCCAGGGGTCGGTGCCTGAGAACATGATTTGTGTCTTTTAACAAAAACATTCACTAATAAATTGCACATCATGTCCCATACAGATGATCGAATTAGTTTCATGTTCTGGGAAACCATCTGCTTTTGTCGTGCTTCTTCAGATAAAACCTGATAAGTGAAAAATTTATTTCAAAAATGTTGGGTGAGCATACGATTTCCCAGTAAGGGGTTTTAAAATAACATAATAAACCAATATATCTTTTTAAAACATTCTTTAAAACATTCCCGAAAACTGTTCTATTTAAGAAAAGTTGTAACATATGTAACATATAATAATAGTGATCAATTAAAATCATGCTAACATAATTAAAAGGATACATGATTCAATTATAGGCATTCACATTTTGAGTAATAAATAAAAGAAATTATAAACATGAATTACATATGAATTTGTAAAAATAAATTAAGTGGATAAGAGTAATGAATAATCAGGGTTACACGTAAAGGTAATAACTTCAATTTCATACACTGAATACTAATTCACTGAGTGCATATGTCATGCCAAAATAAATTACTTTTCTGATATTCATATGTACCAGATCATAACCATAGATATTCTACTAGTCAAATATCCATTTAGTTAATTAATTAGCATACACATAATGAGAGAATGTATAATACCAGACATAAATTTCTATGTCAAGGCCTTATGCCAGGAGATAGGGGCTGACTATAACAAGACCCCAAGCCAGGGAGACTCTAAAACTGAACTCCATCTTGGAGAGTCTCTTTAACAGGACTCTAACCCGGAGGGTCTGCTATAACCGGACCCCAACTCTGAGGGCTTACTTTTACCAGTCCCCAACCCAAAACATACTAGTCAAATACATTTCGCATATGTCCAGTAATGTTTGATATTAAAGTTGTCCCATACCACTATGAATATTAAAATTTTACTTCATATTACTCCAGGTGTCCCATACCACTTTCAATAATTTAATTTTTTATCTCATTATTATTATATGCCACATGCATGCATCAATGAGTGAAACTATATATAAAATGTAAAATGATACCATTAAATCAAAAAAAATACATAATATGATAGATAACATTGTAAATATTAAAGTAACAGTTTATCAAAGGCATACATGGTTTATTACACATTCATTGCACATGAGACAATTACTAAAGCACATCAAATAATTGATGGGAAGGGGCTTTTCCAAATGAGATGTTAAAATTATACCTCTTTAATTTAAAATCCTTATTTTATGAATGATATTTTTTTATTTAATACGCGAATAAAAGTTTCAGTGATCAACCAATTAGATTACATCACAACTTAACTAACAACAATCACCAAAAATGATAAAACATTAAGTGAGCATAACATGGTCGCATGGTTTAACACACTCTTTTATCCTTTAATATATTTTGGTCAAATCAAAAGTATATATTATTTTTAATCATAAAACACATCATGATCAATCATATAATACCTTTGAAACATGAAATTATAACATGGCTAATATCATTAAAAGTTCCTTAACTAAAACAATTTTGACATACTTTATGGATTATGACATACATATTTACATAAATAAATACTCGTTTGTCTTACACAGAGACTGATATTCATTAATGTCTCACAAGTATTAATTACATCAATACATTAATTAAATTTAAATAATCCATACATGAATTTAGGGTTTCGGAAACTATAAAAAAAGTGTATATATGAGTTTTCATAATTAAAATAAGTTTAATAATTTCTAATAAGTAATAAATACTTTAAAATATTTCTAATACACCATTATAACATGATTAAAACCAAACCATGTTAGGTTTATAATATGTGTGACCATATCTATATTTATATATATATGTAAAAGTTAGGGTTTTTCATACTAAATATAAATCCATTTAAACCCAAATAACATTTCACATCCAACAAATTAATTAAATATTGGTATTGAAATTTGAAAAACATAAATAGAATTGTAATTAATTACCCATGTATATCCGAATATAAAAAAGTGTATATTTGGCTTTGGTTTAGTAGAAACATTCAAAATAAAACCCTTGAATCATTTCAACCTTAAAAATAATTGAGAACACAACATCCAACCTTTGACAGTATTGGTAGGTTTGGATTTTAAATGCATGTAAATATATATTTATATACCTGAATATTCACATAAGTATATATTGGGTTTTTCCTGAGAAGTACAAATCAAATTGAACACAAAACATAATTTGCATCAAAAATATTATTTAAGGGTTGTAAATCATCTTCTAAAATTCATAAAGCAGATTTGGTTTGATTCATATAAAATTTTTATATATTTTTATGCATATTATTATATACAAAGTGTATTATATGGTTGGAGGATATAAAAACACATGAAAATAAATCCTTACAACATTATGAAATCTTGAACACAAACATCCATCAATTGAAAACATGAACTAGCTTGGATTTGAAATACCAATAAATATATATATATATATATCTGATTATATAAAAACAGTTTATCGGTTTTATATAATAAAACAATTTAACAAGGCCCCTTACAACTATACTACTACTGGAGCCCGAAAAATAAACGGCTATGATCAGCCTTGAAATATTTTTTTTCTAGACTGTAAATATCATAAATATATATTATGAGTATACATATTTATAAACCCCCAAGAACACAATTCAAGGCAATATAACCCTTACCATAGCTCAAGGAGGGAGATGGGATTGGTAGAACTCGCTGAGGCTCACTGGAAGTTTGAGTGTGGAAGAACCGAGGGGTTCTTTGGGGTGAAGAATGGATGCTTAAATAAACTATTTTATATTTACATTGAATATTTTAATTCCATTTTCATATGATCTGAGGCTTCTTCGATGTACTAAAATATCGAGAAAAGTTCATTGTGGAAACTACATGAAAGGAGGGGGGCGCAGCGGTTGTCACGGGAGAAGAAAATGGTGGGTAGTGGGGTTACAGGTTCAAAGCTGGAAAACAAGAGGAAGAAGACGTTGTGGGAAGAGGATGATCGGAAATTTAACAGATGGTCGGGATTTCTCATGGCATTGATCTGATATCTAGGGTGTGTCTACAGATTTTAAAAGTGATGAACAGTCACAATAAGATCTGTGATGGATCGGACGACTCTAGTTATCTTGGTGTTTTTTAGAAAGTCTTGGATAGTCTTAATTATATCATGAAAGATCGAACGGTACACAAAAATGCAGAGGTATTCCGCGGTTGCTGAACATTGAGGCCCGGACCGTGATGGATGTCCTAGATTGCTAGTGGCAAGATCCAATGGTCTAAATTGGATCCCAAATGAATTTTTTCGTCCCACAGCGAAACTGTGATAAATTTTGTAGCTATTTATAAGCCTGAGACTCCGTTGGATGTTCAGAAATCACATCACACACATAAGTATCCTTATACACGGGCTCCCGCCCCCGCCGGCCTCGGATTACCGCTGCCTCTCTAGGACCTCGCACCCACAGTGGTGCCCTCTAAACCCCCATGTGCTTCTACGAGCACTTAGGGGAACCTATGCCTATGCTCAGCTCGATCTGGCTGGGGCTGAGGGCTAGGCTCAGCCACCTAGTGTGAGCTTCCTCCATCGGCATGGCTTATGGGCTGGCCCTAGTGGGCTTAATTTTTTTTATAAAAACCAACTTTTAAAATTATGTAAAACCATAAGAAAATTAATATATACATTTCAACTATATAATAAATATTTTACAAAACATAACTTTTATTTAATCTTTGAAAGGTTAAAGAATAAAAATGTCTTCACTAAGACTATTACTAAGATTATTTATAAACACTATAGTTTTAATGCATAGTTATAACTTCATTATTTCCATATGAAAATGTTTATCAATTTTATAGAAATTCGAGAATATTCCAACAATAAATCAAACATATTTTAATTAAAACATTGATTAAGAATTAATAATGAAAACATTTACAACATTTCTGAAATATTTACAAGTCATTTGAAATCCCTCTCATTTCAAAATCACTTGAGTGTAATTTATACCATGCCCTTTTAATGTTCATAATTAGGGGTTGTTTTATAATTTCCACTCCGTAACTTAATTATTTAGAAAACTAAATAAAATTCACATGTTTTTTTATCAATTAATCAATTTCCCAATGACTATAATTTTAGTCGTAGGAATTCAATGGTCAATCAAAGAATCAGTCAAGTTGGTGCCTTAAAAAACTACGTCTTAGGGTGTCTTAATTTCAAGGAAATTTAATAAAATGGCTCATGTCATACCATTGGTGATTAGCACGGCTGTGGTGATCTTGGCCATACTAGTGTTTGTTATGACGGATCCTAAGTACCCATATTACATTCTTCGTATTCTTGTTTTTCTTGGTGGTCTCCCTGTAATTGTGATAGGGTTTTTAATAGGAATTTTTGGGTAGAATAGTGTCATGTTTTCTTGATACATTTTAATCCCTTCAATTTCATGTTCAAATGAAAATCCTTTTGTTTATATAATAAATTTTGTTCATTCAAAATAAATTTAAATAGAATAAAAGCATAATATTATCATTATATGAGACATAAGTTCGGGGTGTTACAATATTCCCCCTACAAAGAATAGCATCCTGGAAATTCCTTTCACATAACCTCGTTAAAAGACTCCCTCACCAACTTCACCACATCCTACATCATGGAGAGTCCTCTAGTGTGGGCTGGTGAATTCCCATATTGGTGTTCCACTCCTCTCCTTCCCTAGCCCAAACACACCTTGGGTAGAAATTCTTGAACTCGTGCATAGTGCATTTGGGCTACTAGAGTGTGGCTCAGATGGTGGAAAGTCTGTAGATGTCAGAATGGACAAAGTCTCTAAGGACTCGCTGGACTATCTCCCGATTGAGAACATCTATGTTATAGACGTGGTCATATAATCTAAAACCAAGGAGTTGGTACACGTAGGACGCACAAAGGTTTCCCTCCAAAGCATCCTCTGGAAACATTACTCTAGTTGTGATGTTCTGTGGTCGAGTGAAATATAGGAAAATCCCTTCATGGTATTTCCCCCTTCGCCTGTACTCAACCAGTTGGATCGTGTCTATGCGGTGGTATAAGTAAGCATTCCCCTGGAAGGAGTGGAGAATGTCCAAATTGTTTGATATATCGTAAATTTTCTTGAACGTTCTTCGCAAGCTTGCAAAAGGTAGGTACTCTTCCCCATAGGTTTTGACCAAGATGGTCTCTATTATCTCAGTAGGGAGTGATAATATGTGAGTCTTTCCTTCCATCTGAAAAATTTTATGAATGTCCAATCGGTGAAACCCATCCAAAAGTATAAACAAATAAAAGATAACAGAAAGAAGAGATAACAAGTTGTATTCTCATATAACCACTGGTACATAAAAAGGTAGGGGATAATGGTGTCCCCAGTTTCCTAATACAAGAATCCCCAAAACAAGTTCAAAACTCTCAATCTCCCCAAACCATATGCAACTTGAGAAGTATGGTTCGATCATGTGGGTGCACTTGTGTTGTCTCCGGAGTTTGGCATGTGGGGTGTATAGCTGAGGGACCTCAGTATGTACTTGATGTCTATACATAGAACATGAGGTTTAAAATTCAAGGATGTCAAAGTCCAATACTTGACTATAATGGCCATAAGACAATACTTGACACATATACACTGTGCGGAGGTCTCATGATGCTGAAGCTTCAAGGAAATCCATAAGGGACTGGATATCTTCCGCTATGGTGAAGCATATACAAATGCCTCGTATTACTTTCCCCATCATGCGTAGGATATAAATTGGGTTTGTGTCATAAATATTTGGTTCAAACACGCTCCTTGGTGGATTTGTAATACTCTGGGAGAGTTAGATACATCATAGAGGTGTTTTCATGACATACAAATATGGGCATAGTTTATAAAATTTTCATGGATGAATATGGAAATAATGGTTCTTGGGGCCTCATTGGGAAGAGACAGAAGACTAGTACCTTTGTTTTCCATTTGAAAATTAGGTAAATCTTCATATTAAGTAATGATTAAGTAAATTTTTCTTTGTTTATGTTCTGGTTTTCCAGAGTTATGTAAACTGAATCCTATAATACAAACTGCAATGACCCGACCACCATAATGCTAGGGGTCGGTGCCTGAGAACATGATGTTTGTCTTTTAACAAAAACATTCACTAATAAATTATACATCATGTCCAATAAAGAGGATCGAATTCAGTTCAGGTTCTGGGAAACTAGCAACTTCTGTTGTGCTTCTTTAGCTAAAACCTAATACCTAAAAATTTTGTTTCAAAAATGTAGGGTGAGCATACGAATTCCTCATAAGGGGTTTTAAAATAACATAATAAACAATTATAACTTTTGAAAACATTCTTTAAAACATTCAATATAACATTTCTCTTTATGAAAAGTTATAACACATGTATCATATCGTAAAAGTGCTCAATTAAAAACATGCTAACAGAATCACAAGGATATATGATTGCATTATAGGCACACTCATTTGGAGTAATAAATTAAAGACATTCTAAACATATATGACATATGAATATGTAATCAGAAATTAAACAACTAACAACAATGAATAATCAGAGTTACGTATAAAGGTAATAACTTCAATTTCATACACTAAATACTAATTCACTAAATTCATATGTCATGCCATAACATTTAATTTTCTGATACTCATAAGTACCATCTCATAACCATGGATATTCTAATAGTCTAATAACCATTTGGTTAATTAATTATCATACACATAATGAGAGAATGTATAATACCGGACTTTAATTTCTGTGCGAAGGCCTCGTGCCATAACCTAGGGGAAAACTTTAACCTGACCCCATCCCAGAGAGCCTCTGTAACCGGACTCCATTTGCGGAGAGCCTCTGTAACTGGACTACAACCCGGACAGTCAGCTGTATCCAGACCCCAACTCGGAGGGCTTACTTTTATCGGTCCCCAACCCGAAATATACTAGTCCAATAAATTCCTCATATGTCCACTAATTTCGGATATTATCGGTGTCGCATACCACTATGAATATTTAAATTTTACATCATATTACTCAAGGTGTATCATACCACTTTGAGTTATTTTATTTCTCATCTCATTATTATGATATGCCATATGCATGCTTTATTGAGTGCAACTACAAATAAAATTGAAAATGAAAACATTTAATCCAAAAACATTACATAATATGATATATCACATTTAAAATATGGGAGTAATAGTTTATCGAATGAATACATGGTTTATTACACATTCTATGCACATGAAAAAATTACTAAGGCACCTTAAATAATGGATAAGAATGTGGTTTGCAATATGAGATGTTAAAATGATAACCCTTTAATTTAAAATCCTTATTCCATGAATGAAAATACATGTTATTTGATATGCTCATAAAAGTGTCAGTGATTATGAAATTAGATTACATCACAACTTAACTGACAACAATCACCACAGTTGAAAAAAACATTAAGTGACATAACATGATCGCTTGGTTTGACACACGCTTTTATCCTTTAATATATTTTGGTCAAATCAAAAGTATATATTCTTTTTCATCATAAAACACATCATGATCAATCATATAATACCTTTGAAACATGAAATTATAACATGGATAATATCGTTAAAATTTCCTTATCTAAAACAAGTTTGACCTACATTATGGATTAGGACATACATATTTAAATATATACCTAGTGGTTTGGATTACACAAAGGCTGATATTCATTAAATTCTCACATGTATTAATTACATAAATAAATAAATTATATTATAATAATAAATACATGAAATTAGGGTTTTGGAAACTATACACAATGTGTATATATGAGTTTTCATTATTTAACTAGGTTTAATAATTTCTCATCAGTAATAAATACATTAAAAAAAATTAATACAGTATTATAACTTGATTAAAACCAAACCATGTTACGTTTATAACATGTTTGATAGTATGTATATATATATATATGTAAAAGTAAGGGTTTTGAAAACTAAATATAAATCCTATTAAACCCAAAGCACATTTCGCATCCAACTCATTATTTAAAGATTGTTATTCACCTTTTAAAAAAACATAAGTAGATTTTTAATTAACCACCCATGTATACCCGAATATACAAAAGTGTATATTTGGCTTTAGTTTAGTAAAACCATTCAAAATAAAACCCATGAATCATTTAATCCTTAAAAATAATTGATAACACAACATCCTAACTTTGAAGGAATATATAGGTTTGGATTTGAAATGCATGTAAATATATATGTATATACCTGAATATGCACATAACTATATATTGGGTTTTTCATACGAAGTACAAATCTAATTGAACCCAAAACATAATTTTCATAAAAAAAATTATTTAATGGTTGGAAACCATCTTCTCAAATTCCTAAAATACATTTGGTTTGAGTCAAATAAATTTTTTATATATTTATACGCATATGATTATATACAAAGTGTCTAATCCAGTTTGCGGATATAAAAACACATGAAAATAAATCCTTATAATATTATAAAATCTTGAACACAAATGTCATGAATTTGAATACATGAACTAGATTGTATTTTAAATACAAATAAATATACCAATATATTCTGATTATATACAAAAAAACTATATGATAGGTTTTATATAATAAAATAATTTAACGAGGCCCCTTACAATCATATTACTACTAGAGCCTGAAAAATAAAAGGTTAGGATGGTTATAGAAGTATTTTTTTCTATATCATAAGGATAATAAATATATATTATGAGTATACATATGTATAAACCCTCAAGAACACAATGCAAGGAAATATCACCCCCACCATAGCTCGAGGAGGAAGAGGGGCTCAGGGGAACTTGTTATGGATCGCTAGAAATTTGAGTGCAGAAGAAGCAAGGGGTTTTTTGGGGTGGAAGATGGTTTCGTAAATAAACAATTTTATATTTAAAAAGAATATTTTAATGTGACTTACATAAGATCTGAGGCTTATTTGGTATACGAGAAGACTGGGGAACGGTCTTTGTAGAAACCATGTGAAAGGAGGGGGTCTAGTGGTTGTCATGGGAGAAGAAAATGGTGTAAATAGTAGTAAGGTTACTGGTTCAATGCAGGAGGAGAAGAGGAAGAATGAGCCCTATGAAGTGGAAGATCAAAAATTGAATGGATGGTTAGGATTCGTTCTGGACTTGATCTGATGGCTAGGGCACGACTGCAAATTTTAAAAGTATTGAATGATCGTGAATGATCTGCAGTGGATTGGATGGCTCTGGTTATCTCATTTTTTTTAAAATTCTTAGACGATCACAATTATATTGTGACGGATCGAACAGTACACAAAAACAAAAAGGCATTCCATGGTTACTAAGGGTCGAGGCCTGGACCGCAATGGATGACCCAGATCGCTACCGGCATGATCCAACAGTCTGGATTTGATCCCAGATGATTTTTTTTCATCCCACATCAAAAGAGTGAGGAACTCTGCGGCTCTTTATAAGCATGAGACTCTGATGGATGTTAAAATATCACAACACACATAGAGGGAGACTTATACATGGGCTCCCACTCCAGTAGGCCTCGGCTTACCCTTGCCTCACCATGACCTCATGCCCACAGTGGCATGCACTAAACCCCCATGAGCTCCTATGATCCCTTTAGGGAACCTATGCCCACACTCGATTTGGCCTGGTTGGGGCTGAGGACTACGTCAGCCACCTAGTGTGAGCTGCCTCCCTCGGCCTGGCTTATGGGTGAGCCCTAGTGGGCATAATTTTTTTATAAAAACAAAATTTCTAAATTATTTAAAATCATAAGGAAATTAATAAACCAATTTCAACTATATAGGAAATATTTTATAGAACATGACTTTTATTTAAACTTTGAAAGGATAAAGAATAAAAATGTCTTAACTAAGAGTATTACTGAGACTATTTATAAACACTATAGTTTTAAAGCATAGTTTTAACATCATTATATCTCTATGAAAATGTTTTTTAGTTTTACAGAAATCAGAGCATATTCCAACAAGAAATCAAACATAGTTTAATTAAAACATTGATTAAGCATTAATAATGAAAACATTTACAACATTTTTGAAATATTTAAATGGAATTTGAAATCCTTCTCATATCAAAATCACATGAGTGTAATATATACCATGCCCATTTAAATATCATAATTAGTGGTTGTTTTATAATTTTCACTCCATAACTTAATTATTTGGAAAAAAAATTACGCTGACAGGTTTTTAATCAATTCACCAAAAGGACAATGGATATAATTATAGTAATTGGAATTTAATGGTCACCCATGGAAATGGGTTGGTTGATGCCTTATAAAACCATGCCTTATGATTCAAGGAAAATGAATAAAATGGCCCTTGTCATACCATTGGTACTAAGAATGGCTTCCATGGTCTTATCCATACTAATGTTTGTTATGAAGGATCCTAAGGAACCATATTACCTTCTTGGGGTTCTTGTTGTTTTGGGTGGCCTCCCTGTAATTTTGATAGGGTTTTCAATAGGTATTTTTTTGGTAGAATTGATTCTTGTGTTTTGGATACATTGTAAACAATTTTTTGTCTTGTTTAAATGAAAATACTAGTGTGTATCTTATAAATTTTATTCATTTACAAGAAATCTAAACACAACTAAAGTATAATATTATCATTATATGAGACACTAGTTTTGGGGTGTTATAGAAAATCCATGATACTTGATCTTCAAGAGATAAATTGGATGATATATTAGGGAATTAAATCATTTATATAGTGTATGTTAGAAAATATGGTGAGATAGGTGATGTCTGCCTGTCTCAAACATCAACATACTAATTAATACCCATCTATGTACTGTGCAATACATGTTTTGGATACCCATTTATATATTATAAAATGAATAATAATGTAGACTCTGATATATTATTTATATCATCACCTAATATAGTTGTATTAGTTAAGGGAAATACTACATGGTATTATTGATCTAATTGTTCCAGTGTAATTTGTTACTAAGGAACTGGCCACATTTTCATAGAAACCAATTAATTTTTAATTTCATTTTTATATCATTTTTCACTTATTAATATATAACTTATTTCATTTTTAAATGTCTCACCTAAACCATATCCTATGAGTAGATTATGGACTCTAGTAGTATATGAAATTACATAGGTATGCCCACTCATACTCTAGAGGCCACAAACTAGAATTGGGTGCTTACGGTGTAACTGTGAAGAGAATATACCACCATATTAATGTGTTCAATAATTGGAAACTAACTAAATAGAATCTATAATAATAAAACATAGTATACAAAATCATATATACAATAAATCATGTAATAAAAATGTAATGTGGAATCACGTAATCATATAGACTCTTGGTCATACTAGTAAAAAGAAAATAATCACCCACTGGATTTATTACATATGACAAATAAGTAAATTAATAACATAAAATTGGCTCAACTGAAACCCAAATTTGTATAAAGAATTGAGTATATAAGGTTGTTCTGAGTTTCCTCATTCAATCGTCCAACATTGGGAATCTTTTACACAAGAACCAAAGATATGTGATTTATAGTCACATACCTAAGTGACACGGCCACCCAAGCATGGTGTGAGTTCAACTCAGTGGGTTACCCCCAATGTTGTCCCAAAAAGATCTAGTAACATAGCGATCATACAGATGGCATGCTTAGAAGGATAAATAGTTTTAATGTGAAATTTTAAATCAATAAACATTATCAATCATAGGGTTATAGCATGACACCTGCGATCAACCCAAACCTTATTTGTCCATTCATAGAGTTTCTTATCACATCCAACAACAATTACAATTGATATCAATACGATATCCAATTCATATTAGTAATACCTTGATAATTTATGATTATTAATCTCAACAATCATATCTTAAGAGAAATTACTTAGAATCCAATAGAATACATATTACCTGGGGGGAAATGAGACCCTACCAGATCATCAAAAGTTTACCTATCATCATGAAGAATTAAATACCTCCCATAACATCTCATAATATTTTTATTATTTAATGGGTAGAATATCCCCCATGGATCATCTCACATATAAATTTTTATGGGGGTAGTGCATCCCTCTCAACCAGTGCATATTAGAAGACATGAAGTTTGGATCCATGGAGAATATCTAAGGCATCCCATGTATCCCAATACATCTTAGTGGGTAGTGATTTCCACTAAAATATTCCAATAAATAGTAGGAATGAATTCTTGATATCAGTATACAATAGAAGGCATCCCATGAAACTCAATACATCTTGGCGTCTAGAGTGTCCTACTCCAATCATCTCATATTACACATCTCATAAGGATTTTCCCATCTTCCAAAATCGTCTCACATAATTGATGTCAACTTATAAAGTGTATGAATTTTTCAATTCAATATATCCATATAAGTATCACATCATAAATTCGGGTTCTAAGGTGATACTCACTATCATTTATACCCATTACCTACACACACCCTCTCAGGGTGTATACGTCTCTAGGGAATCCACAAAGTTCCCCTAGATCTCATCTATTTCTGACACCCTAACGAGATCGTTTAACCAAATAACATCTCCCAAGTCAACACCCAACCCTCAAATGGAATCATGTACTACATTATTGTTAGAAACATATCAATATGTAATTAAACACCTAAAATTTCTATATAACCTCCTCCCTAGTAAGAATACATAAATATCCTCTCAATATCCAAGACATCACTTTATTTTCCTCTTACCCAACCAATTCAAAAACTACCCCGGTCATACCCACCAAGTAACTCACATATCAGAGGGAGTGGAATCATCACCCCATTCTCATCTAAACTATCATGGAGTATTTGATATATCTCAAGGTTCTATTAATCCTAGCAGGTCCATCCATTTCAATTCATAAATTACCTCAAAAAGGTGTCTCTAAGTCACCAATGAAAAGGGCCACCACTTCTACCTCATCACAATAATTCCCCTTTAGGGTTCATGTTCCACAAAGAATACAATTACACTTAAACTCTCAACCATCAGTGGCCAAGATCTGCGTCTAGTTCATTAGGGCCCACCATGTCCCTTGGAACTTTGTTCATTTCCCTCAAAGTCTTATAATTTTAATTAAACAATTAATTTTAGAAAAATTGGTTGTTCACTATAGATTGGAGACTACATCTCAAATTACAAAAACACCTTCATAATCCAATGGGAAATGCATAAGGGACCACCTAGCACATTAATGAAAATATTACCTTTTAAGCACGACCCAACAACTCTAACCTAATATCTTTCAAGCATCATATCTCCATATATATTATTAGATCATGATACTATTTCCAAATTAATTAACTATAATCATGTTATAATTATTTAAATGGAATAAAAATTATATTTAAAATTTTGAACTAATTTGGAATAATCACAAAATAACTAATTGAGAGACCTTATTTCCCTATCACCATGAATAAACATGTGTAGGGTTTGTATAACACACTATCAGTGTTACCTTGAGAAAAATCCCTAATACATGACATTAATTCATTCACCAAATTAATTTAGTTTAGGATAAAACTCCATAAATATTACATAGTGATGTACCTAAAATGAAACTATGTGAAATAGAATGTGATCATTTCTACAAGACATACTATATTAATCATATGGAATAGTCCCATCATATCTGGATGATTATACCATGATCTAGTGGAATCTTTAATGAAATAGTAATCTGGGATTCAAAAATTAAAATGTGAGAAATATGATGTACCTAAATAGGAAGGAGGAAGGATATTTCACCTCAAAACAATAATGAAATAAAATCCAAATAAACTGAAATATGAAGGGAATGTAAAGAGATAAAAGGAGGGAGTTCTACCAGATCATGTTTAAGGGATAAAGAAAATAGAGGAGATCAGTTTTAAAATATGTAATTAAAAAATGGGGTTTCCCTCATATTAGGAAAATCGAGATGCACCAAAACATTTTATATATATTGGTGTACATCTCAGTAAAATCTATAGAGCCTCAACACACTTAAAAAAATGGTCATTCAATCACCCATATCATTTTTTCTTATTTGAACCGCCTAATTCCCCATGATTTAGGCTGGCCGAAATGGCCCCCCAACACCTAGCCCAGAGCGTTTCCCTCTGTTTTCGACAACAGAAACATGTAGATTAGACATTCATAATTACAATGAAAACATAAAATCCAAAAAATAAATGATGTGGTGGGAATATTCACCACCATGGTCACCCAAAATGTCTATCTAGTCACCATGCCTACCACAATAACCACACTCACATGCTAGATTTTATATCTTCCACCATGGAGTCTACCGTGGAATGTCCCTCACTATGGAGATGCACTTATAAGGAAATTTCATTATAAATTAACCCAAATTAACTTCATCATTCATTTGAGCACCTAAATAAACTCTTGGGCCTCCTTTGATGTCATACACACCTTCTTAACTTTATAGAACCCTCATTATCCCAATGTAAGAATGGATTCCCAAACCAATCCTTACTCCAAATACCAAAAAATAAAATTCCATTAGAATTTCATAGCATAAAAAGGAATGTTGTCTTAAAAACTCCCCACCATACAATATATCACCCTTGATGAAATCCAATGGTTTTGGACCAAAAAACTTATCCTAACCCAGTGATCAAGACCACATTAACTCATTGTGCCATACTCTCAAACCACAAAAAATATTCCTCAACAAAACAATAAACATGCTATTTTATATTCATCAAAAGTTGGGCCAACCAATTTCCGTAATTTCAAAAATTCTAAGGAGGAACTGAACCATAAGTATATATCCCTATACACCATGATTTCATAAATCAATTTATTATCAGGAATGTATCACCCCCACAGAAAGTCTATACATTCTAGGGATGATTTGGATCCATCATAATGACCATAATTGAAATAAACTAACAAAATACACCTCTAGTTTCCCATGACAAAACTAGTGTGGTTTCTTTCTCACCACACTCAATGTTAGAGTAAAACACTCATCATTCTTCCTCTGGATAGCCTCTCTCAAAATTCTCAACCACACACGACAATAATCTTTCACAACATATGATCACATTGTCTTAATTTCCAAATGTAACACATGATCCTTGAATCATGAACACCAAATCCTTAACCCTTAATTTGTTTTAAGTCAATAAATGTATCCTAAACCAACAAAATCATACATTATTCTCTCACATGATCAAGAACACACCCTCAGATCACCTCATAACCAATAAATATCAAAATTCCAATGTATGGAATCCATTAAATACATAATACTAATCCCAAATATGGTATTCTCTATAATAGTCCCAGCCATAAAAAATAATTAATCTTGAGACAAGTCAAGAATTGGATTTAATTAACTTATACAATCTTTTTAGGTTTAGAGTTTTATATAATTATGCCATAACTTTACATTACGTCTCAAATATTACAAAGTAGACACTTATACTCAAAATAAATTTCACAATAATAAAAATCATTCAATAAAACAAGCATTATTTTATTGATAAAAATCTTCATTAATTATTCATTTCTCTTACCCTTCTTTATACCTGATGAAAACCAATTGAAAAATATGGGATGGGCATAAAAGGATCAGTAAGGAATATAAAATATGGAAGGAAAACAGTATCCCACTAATACATACAAATCAATGAAATCATAAATTTTACTCAAAAAACATAATCTCTTTAACATACCTCATAAAAGCATAAGTTTTATGAATTACTAATAGAAATACTAAATCATAAAGGTAACCTATGGCATCCATAACTTACTTAAATTGTAGCTTTCAATGCCACATAGGGAGTAAACTTTATGGTTATGTTGGTAATACCCATCATAATATATTCTATAAATATATTAGGAGAAAACATAATGCTTACCACTATAACATGACCAAATTAATTGGAGAGATATCTCAGGTTTACTCACCCTCGGTTTATCACAGAACCATCCATATACATCAACAATTCCCAATAACCATAACATAATCATAACACATAAAATAAGAATAAAGGAAAGATAAAATTGCAATAAGAAGATATCAATTCAAGATATTGACAAAATAAATATATTATAAAAAGCATTTTCAATAAAAAATACATAAAAGGGTATATGGTATTTATTATATTAAAAAACATTACGTCTTGTAGATAAATCCAAATATCAAATAATGTTTGTGGTGGTGGAAAGGTTATTGTCTCCACGTATGTTAAAAATTAACATTAACTTTTTTGTTTAGTAAAATGATTTTCAAAGAAAATATTCCTTTTGAAAAAAGTTGAATGAAATTAAAATTCAATGGGGTTTATTATACATAGTATAAAACAATGTGGTATCAAAATATGTCTCAATGAAAGGAGATTCAGATGAAGTCCCTTACCTTGATTCAAAATCGTCACTTTTTTTCCTTGTTCTTCCTGAATAATAAAAATAAGTTAATTTATAAATGTTTCTAAAACTGTTTCAATTTTTTTATTCTATTTATATCAATTATTACCTTGTTATAACAATCACATAATTACTCAAGTTCATATCGTTTGTTTTATCAATATTTGGTACTTGACTCGAAAATGAACTTGTTTGGATGTAAATCGTTCATGTTTTAAAAATTACATCATCTCCAGAATATTATTCATGATTTAATTATAATATATATAAAGTATATGTGTATTTATAATTTTCCATAACATTTGGAGATATGAAATGAAATAAACCGTTCCTGGAGACAGTAGGTCGTACGTACGCATGAATGCCACTTTCATTTATTTTTCATATTAATGGAATGAAAACTAAATGATACATAGGTATTTCATAATTTAAATATAGTATTTATGTTATATATTTTATATAATTTCCTTAATTTAATCCCATATATGTTCCATTTATGGAATGAATGAGTCATATCCCTTGGATGGGGTTGTAGTCCTCACTTCCTCAAATGAGATTATCGTATCTACACATTTTCGAATCAATAAAGTTATGTTGTAAATAAAAATTACAAAAGCCTAGGGAAAATATAAATATAATATATATCACATATAATTATAGTTCCATCATAATGGCTACCATGATAGGTGGTAGGGGAAATTGAAAAATCATCATTTCGTGAGGTAGTAGTTCGTCGTACACATAAATAGCATGTCCGTATCCATTAGATGGAGGTGTGTGTAAGTGTAGTTAGAATATTTCTCAAAAAACATCCAAGTATATTTCAGATATTGTTTTTGTTATGTAATCAATGAATAATAAGATCATAGGTATTAGTGAAGGAAAATAAAAGAAACAAACTAGAGAGAAGACGTTGCCTCTAAATTGGGAAACCTCTTTTGATTTGAGCCAAAAAGGATTTCTTGAATTGCCTCACACCCAAGGTAAGGATTATAGGCAGACATTAGTGATCTTGGTATATTATTTGATTAGAATTTTTACGATCCAAGTGGATTTATAGGCGTGAGTAATTGGGCATAGGTGGTTCCCTTTTATAAGACAGAGGAGGGGCACTTTAGGAATGTCTTGAAATATTAATTTATTATAAATTCAATATCACTTATAAATGGTCCAATAATCATTTAATTCGAATATAAGAAGATTTCGGGGAAAATACCTATCGTAAAAAAAATTCATACAAGTTTTGTAAATATTTTAATTTTATCTTATTGGTTTAACCCTTATTTTACCCTTTTTAATCATACGGTTATATCCTGCTATTTGCACATTGTGGGTTAATGTAATTACCATATCAGATCAACAGTACCAAAAAAATTCATTTATGAAATATTTGGACTTATATTAACCATTTCGCAAAATAATATATTTTTAGTAATTTAATATATTTTAATGAACTATTTTATATTTTATGTTACGAATTATGTCAATTTTTGGACACTATTCAACTTGAATTGTTTACAAATTCATAACAACTTGATTACATCAATCCAAAGGCATTAAATCAAAGATACTATTTCAATTTCTCCTATAAAATTCATTTATAGACTGAAAAAAAATCAAATTACAATTAATTTAATATTTATAATATCATTTATTTGAATCATTCATTAATAAGGTAATCATGGCATCATCATTGTGTCATAAATAAATTTATTTATTTAATGTATAAAAATAATAAATAAAATACCATGATGTTTTAAATCCATTTAGATTTATAATAAATATTTATAGTCAAATAGATCAGTTACATAACCCTATATTATAATTTTTTATTGAAATATACTTGTTTTTTTATTGCCATTTTCATTAAATAGAAAATTATAAAAACTCATTTTCACACCCCAACTGGCTCCCAAATGTCAAACGTTCAGCCTAATGATGAAAATTGTCGGCCATAACTCATAAAATAGGGTTAGTTCTCGATTTCGGGTGCGTTAATATTATTATAATATTATTTTCAACCTTATTTACTGAATTTCCCTTTTCCCCGTGGTAAATAAAAATTAATTACTGAATTACTATTAATAATTCCCAAAAATGGGTGCATATTTACACAATTTGGACCTTTTATTTTGAATATCGAATCTATTCTTCTAAATTAAAAACACAAAAATTTAGTAATTAATTTAAAATTAATTCCCATTGTCAAAACCAGAAATTGAGTTTTTAAGAAGTAAAAAACTACCAAAATATTGACATGTGTTTATTTCCAATTTCAATTTGAAATAACTTACAAAGACCAACATTGGATTAATTGATAAAAACATGATCCAATTACAGTTTAAAAATAATTAAAAGGATAACATAACTATATAAATAAATTATCCAAAAATTTAGTTTTGAATTAAAATGCATTATTTTCCACTATTCATTAAAATGTGAATTTCATCAAAAAAATACAAAAATTTCAACCAAAGTAAATTTTGATGTTCCACTTCTATATAAGATGATTATTTTTCCCATATAACATATTAAAGTGGAAAAAAACCCAATTTAAAAATGGTTCTCCATCAAAAGGTAATAAACTTTCCTATTAAAATATTAGAGTATTTTATGTTTAAAATGGGATTCATTCTCATTTTAATCCTCTAAAATTTATTGGATAAATGTAAAAAATTTAAAAAAAATGTATAATAATATTTCAGTTAGATCTGTTCATTATTTTCAATACAAAGTCAAGGCATTAACTATCATTTAAAATAATAATAATAATATTTTATTATTATTTGGTATAAATCAATGTTGTGTACAATGTAAGATATCAGAGAAACCTGATGTTGCCTATCAAGTATGTTTTTAGAAAATGTATCCCTTTTAACATAAAATTAAATTATTATTCATAAATATTAATATATATGAAAAAAAAATTCTTCTATAAATACCTGGGATCCTACGTCCTTCCCCCCTTTTGGAAATTGTGTCCCTGAATTTTATTTACTTATCAAATAAGTGGGGTTATTTATCCCTCATAACATTTTCACATTCCCATATTGCCTCTTCGACCGTATTGTTTTTTCAAAAACCCTTTACCTGATTAGTTACCTTATTCCACAAAAAATGCTCTCTGTAGTCAAGATTATGTACTAGTTTTCCTCATTAGAAAGATTCTATTCCAACTGAACCACCTTTGGACTCAAAATACGAGATAGATCTGGTATATACTTTCTCAATAATGAAACAATGAAACAATTGTGTGGCTGGATTAAACATGGAGGTAGATCACTTTGTAGGAAACTCATCCTACTTTCTTCTAGATTTTATAAGGTCCAATGAACCTCGGACTCAGCTTTCCCTTATTACTAAAAAACATGACACTTTTCTATGTAGAAACATTGAGAAAGACACGATCACCTTACTCAAATGAGAGGTCCTTCTTTCAGTTATCTACATGTTTATTCTGAGATGTTCTTATGTGCTTCTGAATGAACAATTCTTTTTATTCCATCACTTCTACCAATTCTGGTCCCATAAACTTCCTTTCATATACTTCATCCCAAAAATATGGCATTTGAGACCTCTTTTCATATAATGCTTCAAATGGTTCCATCTATATACTGGAATAAAAAATATTATTATAAGAAAACACAACCAACAAAAGATGTTGGTCCCAAATTCCCTACTAATCCATTGAATAAGAACAGAACATATTATCTAATGTTTGGATTGTACGTTCTGACTTCAAATCTAATTGTGGATTAAATGTTGTATGAAAATTTTATTTATTACTCAATGAATTATGAAGGCCCTTCCAAAAGTTAGATGTGATCCTGGGATCATGATCAGATATAATGGATAGGGGAGATCCATGTAACCTAACTATCTCTTTTAAATGTAATTGACAATGTTTACCTAGAAACAGAGTATCTCGAATAGAAAGAAAATGAGCATATTTTTTCAATCAATAAACAATAACCTGTATTGAATTATTACCATGAGAATTATTTGTTAATCCCACTATGAAATCCATATACACATTTTCACATTTCCACTCTATCACTGGAAAAGGCAGATGAATCCATTTTGGTAACTGTCTCTCTAATTTATCCTATTGAAAAATAAAACATATGAGGGTAAAGTTAGAAATATCCCCATTAATTCAATCCCACCAGTAATACTCCCAAAGATATATTTACATCATGGTACTACCAGGATAAAATGAAAATGGAGAACTATGAGCTTCACATAATAACTTGTTCTTCAACTATGAATCCCAAGGCACACATAATATCTTTCAAAAATTCAAAACACATTCTTTATCTATGTTAAATACTGGTAACATACCCTTTTAAAACAATTCTACCTTTATCTACGAATCACTATCTTGTTTCTATGCTTTCTTTACTCTGTCTTCTAGAGATGATTGTACTAAAACCTGAAACAAAATAGAGGAATTCCATGAAAAACAACTTTCAAATCAAAATTACTCAAATCAAATACCAAACAATCTCATTCTAAACATATCATAGTTAATATAGAATTACTTTAATGACTCAAAGTATCGAACACATTATTTTCTTTTCTAGGATGATAATTAATCTTGCAATTATAATCCTTGATTAATTCTAGCCATATCACCTTCCTCATATTTAATTCTTTCTTATTGCATATGTACTTCCAAATTTTGTGGTTATTATATATTTCAAACTTTACATCATGATAATTATGCATCCAAAATTTTAATAAAAAATTATAGCAGCTAATTCCAAATCATTTGTAGGGTAATTTAACTCAGGAGTTTTCAACTAAAGTGAATCATAAGAAATTATTTGGCCATTCTGCATTAGGAAAAAACATGTCTTTTCAATGAAGCATCACTATATATATATAAAATTCACCATTCCTAGAAGGTGGGGTGAATACTGGAGAATTTACCAATATTCTTTTTAGTTCCTAAAAAAATCATCACATTCTTTTTCTGGATTAACTTAACACGTTTCAAGCTAACTAAGTCATTGGGAAAGATAACAATGAAAAAATTGGAACAAACCTCTGGTAATGAACTTCTAACCCAATAAAACTATAAATCTCCATTATATTGGTAGGTCTTGGCTACTCTTCAACAACTTTTGTTTAATTAGGATCAACACATATGCCATATTGATAAATAATGTGACCCAAGAATGAAATGTATTGTATCTAAAACTCACACCTTTTGAATTTCCCATACAATTTATTTTCTTTTAATGTTTTTAAGACAACACTTAAATTACATTCATGCTTCTCTTTACTTTTATAGTATACCAAAATATCATTAAAAAACAAAACCAAAAACTTATCCCAAAACTCATAGAAAATTATATTCATCAGATCCTTGAATAAAGTAGGTGCATTGGTTAACCAAAAAAGCATAACTAAAAATTCATAATGGCCATATCTAGAATGAAACATTGTGTTTGGAATGTCTGTTTCATTTAAATTCAACTGATGGTATCCCAACCTCAATTCAATATTCAAAAAAATATTAGCTCCATGGAGCTTATCAAACAAATAATCGATATAAGGAAAAGGATAATGGTTTCTTAATAGTTATTTTATTCAAGGATCTATAATTAATGAAAATTATCTCTGAACCATCTTTCTTTTCAACAATAAAGATAAGATCACCCTATGTTGATGTTCAAGGTTGAATTAAACCTTTATCTAATAACTCCTGCAATTTCATCTTTAACACTAAATGTCCAATTTGAGCCATTCGATAAGGGAGTTTTGAAATTGTCTAAACATCAGTAACCAAATCAACAGTACATTCAACATCATGATTATGTATTATAACAAGAAACATATTAGAAAAAAAACAATATACCCATTGACCACTGGCACATCATTAATCATAAATGTTCCATTGTTTTCAACAATATGTTCAAGTTAACATTTATTTCTATATTTTAGTAGTTTTTAAGCTTCAAGATATGTTATCAAAATTAAGAATTCATTCTTGTACACAAAATAAAATTCATTATGAAAATAAACATCTTTAGCTCTGTAGTCAATCATAGAATGATCAACACAAAGCTAATCCATACCCAAAATAACATCAAACTCTACTAGAGGAAAAACAATAACATTTGAAAGTAGATATCTTCTGCACAAAAGGACATGAAGGATTTTATAATTTATTTTTTCCTCAACATTTCCTCTAGGATTTTCTACCATATGTTTGGGATTCAGATCATAGGATGGAATTCCCAATTTACTATAAAATTTCATAGAAATGAAATAATGTGTAGTCCTGGAATCAAAAAACACATTGGAATAATATTATTAAAAAACAATGTACCTAATACAACTTCATTTGATGGACCAAAATCTACTGAAGTAATTACAATGGATTTCACCACCACTTTATGCTTATAGTCAGAGTACTTTCCATTATTTCAGTTTTTTTATGGACACTCACTTTAATAATGACCCATCTAATTGAAATTAAATGATTTTATTGACCATATATCAAAAAATTTCATACCACTACCCAGATATTTTAAAGTGCAATTATGATCCATATGTCCTATTTTACCACATCAGATGAACTTACCAGGGATCAAAAGGCATTCAGTAGTTTCCTTTTTACCACAATTTTCACAAAATATAAGCTTAATATTCATTCCATCGGATGTTTTTAAGCGTTATTTTCTTTCTTCTAAAACCTCAACCTATTATTAAGTTTTTTGTCCAAGAAAACCTAATAATCTGTAAACTCCATTTCCATCATCTCAGCACATCGAACACGTTTTTCATAACTTTTAAACTCATGAGAAGCTAATGCCATTTGATACATTGGCTTTAATCCTAAGTAAAAATGATTGATTTTACTATCAAGATCCAGTATGAAATTTGGATCACACATTTCAAGTCAAGTGAATTATTCTTCGTAAGCATCCACTGAGTCATCCTCCAATAAAAATTCTATGAATTTTCTTTCCATCCTAAGTCAAACAACATTGAGAAAATATTTCTCAAGGAACATACATTTGAGTGCATCCCAATCAAGATCATCAATCTACCCACTATCCCTAATATTTTATACTATCAACCACCATAATCAGCTTCAAATTCAAAATGGAAAACAACATGATTCCCCTTGTGATGTTTAGAACAACCCATGACATCAAAAATCTTTTCTAGTGCTTTATTCCACCATTCAACTAGCACAATATCAGATGATCCTCTCAATGATAGAGAAATTTCCTCATGAAATTCTCTATTAGTGACATGTTCCTTTGTTGTTCATCTAGATAATCTCATACATGGATACCACCACCATTTATAGATGTGGTCAACTATGCCATCACTGTAGAAAACTATTCAATTCTGATTCTGACCATTTCTGGTTACATATTTTGTTGGTTGTCTTCCTCTTGATTACATCCCATTATAGCTTCCCAAATTCCTATATAGAAAACCATTCAAACACAAAAATATCATATAAAAAACAACATGGTACTTAATCTTGAGTTAAGTCAACAATTAACGTTAATTCACTTCAGGGATATTTTCAGGATTATTATTTTAGATAATATGGCCATAACTATTACATTACATCTCAAAAATTAAAAAGTAGACACTTCTACTCTAACCAATTTTTTCACAATAATTAAACCAATTAAATAAAACAATAATTATTTTCTTGATAAAAATATTCTTGAATTCTTCCTTTCTCTTACACTTCCTTGTACCCTGTGAAAAACATTTAAAAAATTTGGGATGAGCACAAAAATCTCAGTAAGGGATATAAAATAGGGAAAGAAAACATTATTCTACGAATACATACAGATCAATGAAATCATAATTTCTACTCATAAAACATAAACTCCTTAACTTACCTCATGAAATCATAAGATTTAAGAATAACTCATAGAAATAAAAAATAAAAAATGAAACTTATGGAATCCATAACACACATACATTGTAGATTTGATAGGAACATAGGCACTAACCTTCATAGTTACGTTTTGAATACTTATCATAGTATATTCCCTAAATCTCTTAGGAGGAACCTTAAAATTTACCTCATTCACATTACCCAATGCATTAGAGAGCTATATCAGGCTACTATAAGGACCTAGCATTAAACATTACTTAATATTGAGATAAGTCAATAATTGACTTTAATTCACTTTGATGATCTTTTCAGGATTATATTTTTAGAGTATTGGGACATAACTATTATATTACATCTCAAAAATTATAATGTAGTCACTTATAATCTAACAAATTTTTTTCATAATAAAAAACTAATTAAATAAAATAGAATTCATTTCTCAATAAAAATATTCTTTAATTATTCTTTTCTCTTACACTTTCTTGTACCTTATGAAAAAACATTTCAAAAAATTGGGATGAGAGTAAAAATATCAATAAGGGCTATAAAATCGGGAAAGAAAACATTAGTCCAAGAATACATAAACATCAATGAATTCATAATTTTTATTCATAAAACATAATATATTTAACATAAATCATTAAATAATAATATTTATGAATAACTCATAGAAATACAAAATCTTAAATGTAACTTGTGGAAACCATAACACAGTTACATTGTAGCTTTCATTACCACGTAGAGAGTAACCTTCATGGTTACGTTTGGAATACCCTTAACAATATATTCCCTAAATCTCATAGTATAAAACTTAAGTATTACCTATGTTACATTACCCAATGCACTGGAGAGCTATCTCGAGCTCACTCTCCCTAGGTTTATCACAGAATGACCCATATATGTAAATAATTCCCAAGAACTATAAAATAATCATAACATAGAAAACATGAATAAATGAAAGATGACATTGCAATCGCAAGATCTCAATTCAATATATTGAAATAAAAAATCCATTCTCAAAACCATTTTCAATACCAAAATAAATAAAGAGGGTATATGGTATTTATTTTTCTTTTCAAAACATTATAGCTTGCAGTGGAATCCAGATATCAAATGATGCTCGCGGCAGCGGGAAGGTCATTATCGCCACGTACGTTAAAAATAAACATTACTTTTATCATTTAGTAAAATGATTCTTAAAAACATATCTCTTTTTAAAACCATTGAATGTAATTAAAACTAAAATGGGCTTATTATACACCATATAAAAGAAGGTCATATAGAAATATTACTCAATGAAATGAGATTTAGACGAAGTCCCTTACCTTCAGTCCAAATCATCACTTATATTCATTATTCTTCATGAATAATAAACTTAAGTTAATTTATAATTTTTTACGATACATATTTCATGTTTATTATTACTTTTATATCACTTATTACCTTTCTATAAAAATCACATAATTATTCAAGCTCATATCAGTTGTTTTGTCGATATATGGTACATGAGTCGAAAATGAACTTTTTTTATGTAAATTTTCCATGTGTCCAAAATTCCATCATCTCCAAAATATTATTCATGATTTAAATATCATATATATCCATTATATAGGTATTTATATTAGTCCATTACAATTGGAAATAATAAATTAAAATAATCTTTCATTGAGATGGTTGGTCGTAGGTATGCATGAATGCTACTTTCATTTATTTATCATTTTAAAGGAATAAAAAATAAATGAGTCATTGGTATGTTATAATTAAGTATATTATTTTGTTATATATGTCATATAAGTTCATTAATTACATCCTTTATAAGTTCCATTTATGTCATGAATGAATCACATTACTTTAAGGGGGCGGTAGTCCGCACTTCCTCAAGTAGAATTATCTTATTTAAACATTATGGAAAGAATAATAGTATATTGTAAATAAAAATTACAGAAGCACAATTAATATATATATATATAATATAAAAAATTTATAATTACAGTTCCATCATAATTTCCCCCATGAGATGTTTTAGGGGAAAATTGAACAATCATCATTTTTTGAGGCAGTAGTTCGCCGTACATAGAAACATTATGTTCATATCCATTGGATGGAGGTGTGTGTAAGTGTTGTTAAAATCCATATAAAAATAATTTACTAATATATTTATGATATTGTTTTTGTTATGTAATCAAATAATTAGAAGATCATATTGAATATATAAGGAAAATAACGAAAAATAGCATGAGAGAAGACGTTACCTTTAAATCGGGTAACATCTTTTGATTTGAGCCAAAAGGGTTTGTTGAATTTAAGTATTCCTAAGTTAAGGAATCTATGAGAAAAGAATAGATGTTGGGAGAGTTTTTTATAAGATGTCGGATGAGCCAAGGGGTATGAGAGGTGTGAGTATGTGGGTAGAGGTAGTGGCCTTTTATAAGATGGGGGAGGGGCACATTCGGAAAGTCTGGAAATATTAATTTATTAAAAATTCAATTTGGATTAAAAATGTTCAAAACTCAGTCAATTATATGATAGTATGATTTTGGTTTGAATACCCATTATCCTATAATTGGTATAAATTATTTGAATATTTTTTTATCCTTATCTTTTTTGTTTAACCCTTATTTTACCCTTTTTAATCTTACAGTGATATCATGTTATTTACACATTATAGGTTAATGTAATTACCATATCTTATCAAACTACCCATAAAAAAGTCATTCATGACATATTTTGACTTATAGTAACCATTTTGGTGAATCATATAATTTTTTTAATTTAGTATCATTTAATAAACTATTTTATATTTTATGTTATGAAGTATGTTAATTTTGGACACTATTCATATTTGACTTTTTTAAAAATTAATAAAAACTTGATTCCTTAGAAACAAAGTCATTAAATCATATATATTATGTCAATATCTTCCATAAAATTCGTGTATGGCATCAAAATAACCAAATTACATTTATGTTAGTATATATAATATCATATATTGGGGTCTTTCATTAAGAGGGTAATCACTGCATTATCATTGTGTCATAAATAAATTTATTTATTTAATACCAAAAATTTGTAAACAAAATAAAATGATTTAGGAAATATTTTTATATTTTTAATGAATATTTATTGTCAAATATTTCAGTTATATAAATCTATAATAAATTTTTTTTATTAAAATATACATGTTTATGTTATATTTCAATTTTCTAGAAATTAAATATCATAAAATATCATTTTCAACCCCAAGTGGATCCCAAATAACAAAGGGTATACATAAGGATTATAATGGTCCTAAATAACTAATAAAATAGTTTTAGGACCCATTTTACAGTATTTTTATTATTATAATATAAATTGTTTACCCTTATTTTCCTAATTTAACCTTTAACCATGGTAGATAAAAAATAATTAATGAAGTTACTAGTCATAATGTATCAAAATAAAGGGAAACTATAAAAAAATTTGGACCATCTGATTCCCAATATGGAATCCATTTTTTCAAATTAAAAACACAAAAATTGTAGTAATTAATTTAACATTAATTCCCAATGTGAAATCCCAAAAGCGTGTCTTTAAGAAGTAAAAACTACAAGAATATTGACTTGTGTTTATGTAAAATTTCAATTTAAAACTAAATAAAAAGAACAAAATTGGATTAAATGATATAAATTAATCAAATTACACTTTCAAATCAATTAAAAGGATAGCATAACTATATAAATAAATTGGATGGAAAGGCAATTTTGAATTAAAATGTAGTATTTTCACTATTCCTTAAAATATGATTTTCATGAGAAAATACCAAAATATAAACCAAAGTAAATTTTGATATTCTTCTTCTAAAGAAGAAGTTTATTGTTTTAAATAGAACATATAAAATTAACAAAAAACATATTTAAAAAGTTTTCTCCATCAAAAGGCGGTAAACCGACCTTTTAAAAATATTAGAGTATTTTATGCTTAAAATTAGATTCATTATAATATTAAGACTCTAAATTTATTAGATAAGTGGAAAAACATTAAAAAAAAGGTATGATCATATTTTACATAGTTATTTTCATTCCCTCCAATACAATGTCTAGCTGTTAACTTCAATTTAAAATAATAAAAATATTATATTATTATTTTGTATAACACAATGTGGTGTGCAACGTAAGATTTCGGAGAAACCTATTGTTCTGTATCGAGTATGATATTGAAAAAATAGTCCCCTTTAATATAAAATTAATATATTATTCATAAATATTAATAGATATGAAAAGGTATTATTCTATAAATACCAGGGATCCTACACTCCATGAAACTAAATATAATCCAATTCACCATCTCGCTAGAATCTAAAAATATATCTCAACCATCCAATTAATAATCACAACACACCCATGACCCTAACCCTATTAAGGCCATATATCCACAACTCATGCTCAACCCATTGTTGTATACAATAACTACATTGATTTTCCTGATCCTATTTATGAACTAACATGAATCATTAATCTTCACCCATTTTTTACTCACATAAGAAACATCATCGGCATCTATAGATACCCAATTTTTAATGGGGGTTATACCCTCAATAGATAAGGGTGCATATCCCACAAAATAAATTACTTTATACATCCCCTTGCACACAACACCAACAGGATCCAACAACATATGTGCGTTTCTCTTCATGATCCATGTTGATCCACTCTCAAAACCTGAAATTGACCCATCCACAATTTCGTTTTCATTAAAAAGATAGTATTATTCATCAATACATTGAGAAACCAATACCAAATTAATTAACCAATTCCATCAGTCCTAGGCCCACACACAACCCATCATTGATCTGTTACTCAATTTAACTATTTGTATCTATTGTGTAACATCTTGATCTCATCCAAAATAAATGGTCGAATACTCTAATAGATCGTAATTATATATTCTAAATCATTAACCTATGATTCAAATGATATCAATACCAAGCTCATGAACTTAAAAATGGAACATGATTCTATCACATTTTAACCATATCTACCCAAAAGTACATTTGGCACTCCTCTTTAAAATAAGTTATTTTAATTTTTTCATGGTCCACCACATGATCACCCACCATCTATGGTCATCTCAAAATAAAAATTGCCTATATATTCACTTTCCTAAATCTCTCTATCTAGGATAATAATTTGTTATCCCCTTCAGAACCACACTCAAAATCAATGGGGTCACGTATCACATGGATCCCACCCTCATAACCTTACCCTCAAACCCAAAGTTCTCCAAGTTTCATCACATAACAAAACTCAAGGAATATTTATTCCAATATCACATATCTAAATGAACCTCATAAGTATTAATCTTGATCGAAGGCATTGACTAATTCTTATCATCTCCTAAGGAACTCACAAGCCTGGGATAACCCATCTCTCAAGTTACCCTTGCATGTCACATCACAACCAAAATAAAAGGATCACAAATATCCTATCTTTTTTCTCAAATCAAAAGGATCTCACACCATGATTATAGGTCAAAATCCTGGGAGACAAATCTCTATTTGTATTTTCGATGTCATAAGGGAACTCCCATTCTGAACTACCCATCATAAATCCCTGTAAGTATGTACATTTTTAGTCAAATGCCATTTCATCATCCTATTGGGGAACCAATTCCCATAAATCATTCACATACAGTTTGATCCCCTTGATAACCATGATATTATCTCTAAATACATATATATATATATATATATAAGCATGATACCATTATGATATTTTTTAGTTAACTCATAGTTTTACTATTTGTTTATATAGAATGATTCAAATAATTTATATAAGAAAACACCAAATAAGACAGTGTTGACACATTAAGTATCTAAATTCATTTTTTATACCAGTTATAAAGCCACCCATAAGTGTTCTATTGATAGGTCGTATAGTGCCTACATCAACCGACTAGATTCAATATACATCAATTGTACCAAATTAGTTCTACATTACTAATCAAGGGGAACATGATTATAGATCCACATGAATTTTCATTAAAGAAAATATAATATAGATTATGTTTTTATAATTAAAACCAAATTTTAAATATAAAAATTACATATAAGTTGTATTTTACATTTTGAATAGTCACAATCTATCATTAGTGATATCTATCAAAAGAAATACGCGATTTTCATGTGAATCCAACAAGCTAAATATAATATAGGAAGTTTCCTCTTGAAAATTCTCCAAGAGTCAAAAATCAGTACATAATAAATCTAAAAAACTTTAGTGCTTCGCAAAAGATGAAATCATGTGACTATAAAAATGGAAACGTGGAATAAAAAATCCCATGTAAATATTAACCTGAAATTTATATTAAAAAGGTGTTCACAATATAAAATTATGATATATATATCCTAATATCGAACCCAATTTTATATCACATTTCTAACATCTCCCTAAATATTAAAACAAAAAAATATGGTAAACTATTTAATCTCAGTCAACTAAATGCTTTGGTACCACATTGAAATATCACGCATCAGTATTTAGTCTCTAATCCGTATATGAACTAAAGAATTCGTTTATCAACCTTAGGAATGCCTCTACATATTCTAGAGTTTACTAACTAGAAGTGTGGGTCTAGGGTTTACATGATGGGAGACTATACCTCTATATCAAAGTGTGTCATAATAAAAAACCTTCCAAATGATTTATATAATTATATATCTGACTATGAGTAATCCAAAAAATAAGAAATCATGTTATGAAAATATAATGTCGAAGAAGACACTCATATAGACTCTTGGTCATTCCAGTACATAGAAATTAATCACCCACTAGGTTGATCATATGTAAAAAAAAGATAACAATTTAATCTTCCTCCATTAATCATACCACAAAATTACCCTAAAATCATTATTTGATCTATCCCACTCAATCACACAACATAAATCCTCTTCCTAACATGAACTTATGATATTTAAAGAATGTTGAGTACCCAAGTGTCATAGTCTCTGGAAGAATGTGTGAGTGTAAATAAATATGGAATACCAAGAATGGTCTCAAACCTATCATTTATCGCAGTGTATGTGCATGTGACATGCTAAGATAAATTAATATATAACGTTTAAAGGATTAAATAAATAATCACTATCTATCCTCGTAATCTAATATGTCACATAAAATTGACCCAAAACTACATTTTCTAGTTTTGGAGTGAATTTGAGAACCTCAAATAATTGTTCCAACTAATACAATGCCAGTCTATGATTATAAATATCAATTCATAGTTAATCATGTTGTATTTGACTTAACAAATATATTCTAATAGAAACTTAGAGAAATCAAATAGTACACTAATCACTCTGTGATAGTGTGTCCCTCCCAAATCTCCTCATGTATACTTCTCATTGGGGGTAGTGGATCCATCCCATAACATCTCATAATATGTTGATATCTTGTAGGATTTTTATCATTCTTGGATCATCTCACAAATACATCCCTATAGGTGTAGTGCATCCATCCCATTCATAGCATAGTATAAGGCCGGAAGTCCAAATCTTGGGAGAAAATTTAAGGCATCTGATTCATCTCAATAAATCTCATTGGGAAGTGGTTCCCACCTATATTTTCACATTATTTGATGATATAAATGATGGATTGAATGAGAAAATTTGTGGGATCCCATGAATCTCAATGCATCTCATTGGGTAGCGCATCCCATCTGAATAATATCATAATATTCATCTCAAAAGGGTTGGACCACTATACAAATTTATCTCACATAATTGAGTTTTTCCTCTCAAGTTAATGGCCAATCCCAATCAAAATCTCCCAATAAGGATAAAATTTCCAATTTTGGTTCTAAGGATAAAGCAACATTAATCTATACCCATTTCCCAAATTCACCCTCTTGATGTCGATATATCAATTGGAAAGTCACTGAGGTCCCTTAGTTCCCATCTCTAGAGGACACCCTACATGGGATCCATTAACTAAAACACATCTCTCGGGTCAAAATCTATCAATCATATAGCCTCACATCCCTCAACATCATCAAATTCATACCAATCCATCATTGGCCTCCTAGGAAAAGTACTATAGGCGCCACTAAATAGATAAGTCTTAAAGCCTATCTCAATGTCTATGTCATCCCATGTTAGTCCTATCACCCAAAAAATATATAAAAATCCCAGGGAATACTGACCAAGTTACTCCCATCTAAGAGGGGGAGAAACACTCACCACACTATCATCTCAACTAGCCCAATGGATTTACGGTATCTTAAGGTACCCCTAAGCCTTCCAGTGTTATGCACTTCTATTTGTCATATCCCTATACAAGGATGGTATATAGATGTTTTACAAAATGTAACAATGTCTCACTCCAATAAATAATACCCCTCTAGTTTTATTGTTTCTCAATTCAGACAATTACCCTTATATACTCACATATCAGTGGTTGACACATTCAGACATTTCATAAGGGTTCATGGTGGACCTTTGATCTTTATCTATTTATTTTATAGGATTTTCATTTTAATTTAACAAATAATTTAAAATAAAATGTTTATTCAACAAAGTAGTGATACCATATATCACATTCCATAAAAAATCAAAAATCACCCGGAAATTCTCAAGGGACCACCTACATCATTAACGAAGCTATTCCCTTTTTAGTGTAGCTTAATAACTCTCACCTAATCTTGTCCAAGAATCACATCAAAATATAAGATCCTAACTCACACCAGGACATATAAATTTATTAATTATAATAAATATATAATTAATGAAAAAAAATCAATAAAATTTTATGATTTTAATTGATTTGGAATAATCACTGAATTACTCACTGAGTGACCTCATCACACCAATATTGTGACCAAACACACATGAGTGGTCTATGGTGAGGTATTTACATAATCCAGAGAAAAAATTCATAACACATGACATCAATCCCTTTTCAAAATTAATATAATTTTGGGTAAACCTCTAGAAAAATTTACATGGGGACATACCTTTGATGAATTGGAGTGAAACATAATTTTATCATCATCTATAGAAATCCTTTATCCATTAAATGAAAAATACCTATAATATCATGATGATCCCACCATGGTTCTAGAGAATAGTCAAAAATACCCTAAACCTGTCACCCCAAATTAGGAAGAGAGTGGGAATAATAAATAAAGAATGAGGGATTAAGGATATCTTAGCTTAAATTTCCAAACAAATCATATCTTAATCCACTCTAATCTGAAGGGTAAATAAAGAGCGAAAGAGGGAGTTTCAGATGCTAATGTATGAATGAGGGATAAGAAAAAGGAAGGAGAGCGATTTTAAAATGAGTAGGTGAAAAAATGGGTTTTCCACCATTTAATAAAAGTTGGAAGAACCATATCTTATACCATAGTATGCCCTATATTATGGTGTTCCACCAAGTAGGCCTTGAGGAACCCCAATACTCCTTTAAATATTTACAGGCTATTAACCATCTCGACATTCGACAATAGTATTACCAAATTTCCCATGCTCCATGCTGACCAAAATAGAAACCACCACACCCATCACAAAATTTTGTTCTTTTTCCCATATAATAAACATCTGAACCCCTAGGCCAAAACGGACACCAAATTGCTTAATCATCAGGCCCGACATTATGGTGGACTTGACCAATCACTACCATAGTGATCTAAAATTCCCAACCAAGGAACATTACCCTCCCAATTTTTAATAGTAACTAACCTCAAGAACCAAACCCAACCCAAAAACTATTCCCTCACTCTAGTAATTTCATATTTTACCAGGTGGTCCACAATTTCATGGTCATCTCTATAGTGGTGTACCTTCAAGAAGAAAATTCCAATCAATATCACCCAACATCACTATATCATCCACCCGTGGGTAAACATAAGCCCTCGGGCTTCAATCCACATCCAAAATGACTCCTTGATATTATTTTTCCCTTAGTAATATAATTTTAGAACCAATTCCCAAACTGACTATTGATTTAGAAACAAACATTTAAAATTATCTTTGAGTTTCACAAGACGAAAAGGGATGGGGTTTTATTTATTTTATTTTTGACATTTTTTTCAGCTTTCAGGAAATTTTTTATTACATTTATATAATATAAATGTATCTAAAATATATAGAATCGTTATAAATAATGTATATCTTTGGAACCAAAACAATTAGTTAATTCTTTGTTTTCTCAAGGTATATCAAAATTATCAGTGAATTATTTTATGTTTTATAATTATAATGGGTTTTTGCTGAGTTCTGAAATATGTAAGGTAGAATATATGTTAATAATATAAAAAAGTACATCTTGGTTGTTATTATTTCTAGAGAGATATTAATACTCATGTTATAATGGTTTTCCATTTATGTATGTTTCAATTTAAATTTTCATTTCATTCATTACAAATAAATTATAGTAATTTAATTTATTACATATCTATTTATTTATCCAGGAACTCATCATATAAAAATGATATAACTTTTTCTTGTAATTTTAACGATCTCTATTTCATTTTAATTACTATGAAATACTTAGGGAAGACAACTATAGTGAATTATATATTTGAAATACTAGAAAACATAGATATTGAATGTTGGTTTCTTCCATTACTAACAGGTAAAAAGGCTTACATAATTAGAAACTACTATTAATTATAAAGTTATTTATATATAACATTATATATTTATGTATAAATTGGATTTATTCATTATTCTACCCTCATGAATAAAAATATTATTGGTTATGATCATTATTGAATGACGTTTGTGAATTTTTCAATACTTAATGAATTTTAATGTTTTAGTCTATTTAATTAGTTCATTAATCATAAATGTATCAAGTTAAAAATGTTGTGATAAATAATATATGAAATATTATTGGTCACACATATCCTTCAACAAGGACTTATTTTTATAATATAATCCAAATGAAAATAATTGTGTTCCAATATAGGTAAATGACTTTTATATTATTTAATGCTTAATTTTCCATACATATAGATATTTTGTTTCTTATTTTCATATTGCTTTCATAAATATAGTGTAACCATCAAATAGAAAATTTTTAATGCAATTATTATGTCTTACAATACATTTTTGAGATTATCATGACTAGAATAATGATATAATTCCACCACATTAATTCCATTAAAACTCTCTTATTTTAAACCTATGCTTTTTATTATTATTTTTAAAAGATTTATTATTTTTAAAAAAACATATTAATGGTCTATAATATTTATTAAATGACTTAAACAACCTTATATTTTTATTTCTATATTTTTTCATAGGTTATAATTAAATTTTCGATGTATATATAAATGTTTCTTTTATGTGTAATTTCTTGCTAAATGATATTGCAGAAAAGTCTCTATTGATTTTATGTTTGATATTGGATATTTTTTATTGATCCTTACAGAAATATATTATTTTATTTGTTAATGTTAATTCAATAGAGTATTGTAATTTTTTAAATATTAGTTTTCAATATTGGTTATTTTAAAAAATGATGTTGAAAATAAATTTCTGAATCGGTTTTTACAATAACTCTTTTAGGGAGATGCATTGATGATAGGTTCTAAATGATAAATAAATTTACATTACGTAAATATGTATATTTATTTATTATATAAACGTATATTTTATATAAAATTATGTTTTAATACTTTTCCATGTTGTATTTTAAAAACATATGCTAAAACCCAATTTCTTACATCAATTGTAGTAATGTTACTCTTTAGCTGATGTTAAAAGTAAAAAAGTAACATTAAAAGGGTTATTATCTATTATTGTGTAAGAAAACCATTAACAAAAAATAGGAAAAAAATATGTTTAAATTATAAAATTATAACAAAAACATAAAAATATTGTAACTATCATAAAAATACAAAAATGGAATTCATGATTTCATCAAGGTTCACTCCCCAAATTGGTAACATGGAGTTTATAATTTCATGGATGATAACTAGAATACAATAAAAATTAAAATATCTTAATTTATACTCCCACAATCCTTGTAATTTTAAAAAATTATAATGGGTCTTGGTGTGATATATTTATAATTATTTTTTGGTTTTTCTTTAGAGAAGTCAGCGTTCTTGTTGGGAAAGTGATTTTTTCTTTAATTAATATATTTTATTATCTTAAAACTCATTAAATACTAAATAAATATACATTTTATAACTTTATATTTCTTAAATATTTTTTTATTCATGTTTTATTCCCCATTTCATTAGAATCAGTCCACTTAAACACCTCTAACCCATATTACAGCCTATTTTGTTTAGGTGTCATCAATATTTATTTCTGATTGTTTATTGTTATTATATGCTTCCATTTGTAAAAATGTAATTTTATTTTTCATGTAATCTAGTATAATGAATTATATAACTATGATCCATAATCCAAAAAAGGAAATATTTTAATTTAGATCAATTTATATAATGTTATGTTAAAAATATCAACATGTCAATTAGACCACAAGGTAAAATATTCAAATTTAATTCCTCTTGACAAAAAAATGATAAACATCCAAATTAAATACATAAATACAGATTATTTATAATGTCTTGAACATAATCATGCCTTTATATAGTTTTTAATGGTGTAGGTTGTATCAGTAGGTTTTTTAGAGGTGATTTGGAGAGGATTTGCTATTATCTGATAGGTTTGTGATGAGGGGTACTCCAATGATGTGATGAATTAATGAGATGGGTAGATAAGGCCGTCATATATATAGTTTTCTTTTTTTAACTAGGGGATCTTTGGATCGGTGTGATTCCTTCTTTTTGGTTTGATTATTCTAGTGGATTTTGGTTTAATATTATGTAATATTTTCTAGTCAATGTTATGTGTGCGCCATCACACCATGTTGATAATTGTTGAACTATGGGAAATTGGGCTGTGAATATTATATTTTCACTAACATGGGTACCATTATGGTGTACTGAAAAGAGATTTTTCATGGAGTGAGTTTGGGGATTATTAATTTTGAGGTAGATGGTATGAGGTTTACAATATAGAACTCTGGTGTTAAAGAATTATACTATGAAAACATTGGTCATTTCATTGTATCTATTTAATTCATTGTATTTAAGGTTTTTTTACATCTATATTCTTCTAATAGATAAGGGGGTCACTATGTGAACTCTGAAGATTATTTTTACTCGACCCCATTACATCGTAACCCTTGTCTTTATGTCAAAATGTTATTTTTTAAATTTTATTATAAATTTGGGTTCTACCTGATATTCATTTATTATTTCTTTTTTTCCTAACTCAAACCCTAGGTGATCAGGGGTACTCTTTTGGTGATTCTATATGGTTGAGTTTTATCTTTAGAACTTGGCATTATGTGATCAATAATTCTTTGATATAAAGAGATCATCTACTATATTTTACAATATCATTCCATTTAATTCTCACTAAGAGGATGTGGAAATGTTTATTCATGGATTTTATATGAATTGGATGATTGATTTAAAGGAGGTTATTTTTTATTGGATGGAGGAAATAGTATTACATGTTAAATTTCATTTGGCATTGTTTTTCTTCACTTGGTCAAGTTTTTATGAAGCTTTATTGAGGCAGGGGATTTGTAATTCTCATCTACCACTTAGAATGATATTCTTTATTTTATTAAAATGATTTCCTCCTATGATCATCTTATATTCCTTATACCATGTAATTTGGTTTTTTATTATTAAATATTCATTATTGTGAGTCTGGAAAAATTATAGGATGTTTTCTCTATGAGGAATTAATTAAATGAGGATAAAAACCATGGTATGAGGAATTTAAGAGGGAGGTATGGTTGAATATTATTTATTAGTTTTCATTTTATTTCACAATATGTGTATTCTTATTGACTGATATTCAATACTTTGATTTCTCGCGTCCTTTTATTATTATTGAACCATGTTACCTTCATAATCAAATAAACACTTAAAAAGGTAATTAAAGGGGTATGATTAAATTTTAAATTTGTAAAGTTACTATAGTAATATACTATGTTTAAGTTGATAATATATATTTTATTTATTATTATTTTTATGGCAAAATATTGGCTTGGTGGGACTAGTTTGGTTGGACATAAGGTGATTTTATGATCAAATTTTTGTTATTCGTACCCTTGATATTGAAACCCAATTTTGTATGTTCAAGATGTGAATGGGGATGGAAAGTGGAAATCTAAGATATGTATTAATAAACTTAATGGTTTAAATATCGAATAAATCATGGGTTTTGGAGGATTTTAGGAGGTCATTGTGCTTGGTTAGTGATGTTATCTTGCAATAATTTTAGTAGAGGTCATAGTTATAGTGAATTTGTGATAATTTAATATTTGGATTATATATTAATTGTTAGAATTTTTTGGGATGATTTAATTGGGGGTTTTAATGATATTGTGAAGGTTGTAAGGGTTACTTTCTTAATTAATGAGTTTTAATCGTTCAATTTTTGAGTTGAGTTTGATGGAGAGTTATTTTAGTGTTTCCCATGTCCTAAATATTCTCTATATTTTGAGAATGGTTTTTATGTTTGTTTTTCAATATTGTTTGTTTATTTTTTATGGTTTTGATGGTTGGTTTTGGGATTTGTGTGGATACTAGAGTGAGGTTAAAATGTTTAGTGAAATTGGTGGTTTGGGTAATGAATTTTTATAAATGGAATATAATTTTAAAAACATGTTCGACTACAACTTATGTAATTCAAAGGGAATTTGAATTTATTTTCCCAAATAAGGGGATAATTTGAGAACTAAGATTCAGATATGAATTTTGAGTGTTGGAACTTCTCATATTTAATTTTTTTAAAATGGATAGAGGGATAAGTGGAGTTTCATGAGATCACATTATTTTTTAAGTGGGATTCATGTGACCTTGTTACTATTTTTGGAAGAAGGCTTCCAAACACACTATGGCCAATGGGTCATTCCATGATGGTCTTCCATGGGGGTGTCCTGGAAAAGAGCGTGGAGTTATGCTATGTAGGAGGGAGCTTTTACATATAATTTATAGGCTTCCCCTGGGTGAAACATATCATGTTTTGCTCCATTTGGGACATTCCATGAAGATGATAAGTATAGTGATAGACCCCCTAAGTTGATCACACTCCCATCGTGTCTCTGTAGTGGGGAGACCTGTCTTCTTACGGTGGTCATCTTAAACCCCCAAAGGGACACACCATGACCTAGTTAAGAGAGATAGTTCCATTCTATATCACCATATGTTGACTAATCCCTTTTTTATTTTTTTAGAGTGTATAACCGATAATTTCTTGGTCAAACACCTTTGGTTATTTGTTAAATAACTACTTAGGGAGATACATTTAGTTAAATCTCCCAATACTACTACATTCCATTAATCTTCCTTGAGTATTCGTGTAATGGTGAGATATTTTTTTAACATTTCAAGTATGTTATTCCCCTCATATATTCATCTATTTTACCCTTTGATAGCTTCCAAATTAGTGTAATTTAGGCTATGGTTTTATAACTAAATCCATTACTGTGTGGTGTAATTTGTTGGGAAGGATGGGTATTTTTCATGTAGTGGGTAGAGGAAATCATGTACTTATGAACTCATGTCATCATCTACATTTTTTATTTTGGAATTATACTATCTAAATTTATTATTTTTTCTCATTAAATTAGATAAAGTGGGATGTTTTAATGGTTCCTAAATGTTAGGTATTTTTCTCATGATGGTGTTAGGAGTACAACATTTAATTTTCGAGTATTGTTGGTTGGAGTTTCGTTAAAACAATATGGCCTTGTGAGATTTTAATTGATTATGAATTTTATATTAAATTTGTAAAGTTAATTATAAATCATCATCAAAAATTATTTTAAATGTGATGTCATGATATGTTATATAAAAATATTTTACAAGGATTAGATGAGAATATGCAATATTGGTTAAGGTACTTAAGTGAAAAAAATATTTATAATGTAAGTGGTCCTGGAACATCTTCCAATAGTATATGATTTTGTTTATGTTTCATGTGATATATAGTCTCACTATTAATGATTGATTGACCAAAAATATAAATGAATTGAATTTATGGAATACCAATGAAATGAACAAGGTTTTGATGGAAAAAGTGGAGCCTTGAACACCATCCTGACATTTTGACCACCACTGTCCAATTAAGTGATTATAAATTGGTATTATTAGAAATTGGGGATTTAAGTATCGACTAGATTTAATCCCTGAGACTAGATTTGGTACTGATTTTATATGTACATAAAATAAAGTTTTCTAAAGGCTATATCATCTAGGAAGAAAAGTTTGTGATTACATTCGTGAGAGGATTGGAATAGGTCCTCAGGGTTGAGATGAGATGCACATACAATAGGTTAGTTTCTTAAGGCTAGATGGACATGTATAGAAGGATTAGTCCTAGTGTATATGGGTGAGATTATTGTACATATAATCTATCATAGGAAACACCCTGTTGAGGGTGGACTAAAATCATGGGGAGCTACATGAGAAGGATGTGTCCTTTATGACAATATGAGTTGTGTTATGGAAGGTGTCCTCTAAATGATCAGAACAATAAATCTCCTATATTAAATGTGGAATGGCACCTAATTATGGTTCATGGAATTTTTTTAAAGTAATTGAATCGATATTTTAATAGGCTTGGAGAGAGTTATCTTGGGATGGGCCTTAGTTATTGGGATTGGGTCATGATACGAGATTTTAATGTTATTTTGGATAGACCACTTGAGGATAAGGTTTAGAAAGAGCCTATGGGACAAGATAAAACCACGGGGTGTTGAGTATGGATAGGTTCTTGTGAGTATAGATACAGATGAGTCAAAAGGACCCTATTAGATTTTAATTTGGTGAGATAAGGGTGTTGATGGGTTTAATGTGTTGTTATTATGTCACTAATATAGTATTAATGGGAGAAATATATGATATTTGATGGATGAGGAGAAGTGACTAGATGTAATAGAATGGCCTTTAGTGAATAGTAAATTTTCTATTCCTAAAAATTCATCCTAGAGATTGTGGGGTGGGTTTTTCATGCTTCCAACCCATATTTATATGATATAAGGCTCAATGAAAATGTATGACCCTAGTGTATATTATATTTTTATTATCAGGTTCCAATTTGGGAAACATCCCCATATGAAATGATTGATTTGTAACTATTCTAGGTAGGGGATGTGACCTATGAGGTTGACGGTACATAATGGTTTCAAATATGGGATGTATCCCCCTGATGGATGATATATGAGGTTCCAAGGTGATCTACAGGCCCTGAGTGAATGTGATATGTGTTTCATGGGTGGGATTACTCATGGGTTATAAGATACATGATGGATCTAGATATGGGATGTTACCCCTCAGGTATATGATGGTTAAATTTTAGGATTTACAAGAAGTATGTTATATTCGGATTTAGGGATAATCTTCACCAGGGTGATATATTACTTAATTTTTTGTTGGATGTTTTTCCCCTTAAGTCACTCAATATTAATTTCAAGGTACAATATGGAATCCTCTGTGGGGTTATGGGATTTATTCATAGATATATAACATAGGAAAAATTATTTATGGGTTATCATGTGTGTCACCTTAGAATATAAGGATCAATGGTTATTATTTTATTATGATTTTAACTTTTTTATTTATTCTAATGACATCAAATGTTGTGTACCCTACATTAATAGTATTGTTAGGGATACCATTGGTAGTGGACTAGTATGTTTGATCGACACCATTTTTAGGAGACCTATTATTTTTGTACCTAATGAAACCATGTGGATATAGGTGTAGGTGGGATATATGCTCGTTGTTTCATGATCTAGCTTTGTCAGTACCATTAGATCAAGAATACACACCTTATAGGGGGTTGAATCAGGGATTTCCAAATACATTTTCCAAACAACGATTCTAATGTTACACTTTTATCCCTCTATTGTTTCCATACCCCATTATCTTTTTGGATATAAATGAATCCCTTTATATTTTATGAACATTCCATAACCACAAGAAATAAAAAATATGAACAAAAGATCAGCATGTGGTATTTTTATAGGGTTTGGCCCCAACATGGGAAACCTAATCCTTATGATGTTAAAATATTGTTGATATATGTATTCTACAGGAGTAATCTTCCAACCAAATATAAGTTGTTTGTCCAAGATTTTCCTTAAACCCTATCTTTCCTTAACACATAGGAAATTGATCACTAAATGACATAGGTGTAAATCATTCACTATATTATCCAAGTGAACGGATGTTTATAATGACTCCCATAGTCTTTAAATAGTAAATAAAATTTCTATTCTCCTCAATAAATCCACCTCTTGATGTAGACCATTTAAAATGTACAGGGATGTCACTGTATCCAAAATAGATTTTATGTATACTCAATAATAGTGACTTTAGCAGCCTATTAATATTTAAAGGTTTCTTATACAACATGTCCTCTACTCCCCTATTTATATCTTCATAGTTCCACTTAATAAATATTTTTGGACTTCTATTCATATATAAATTCATTAATTTCACCCCAGAATATATCTCACATTGAGAATATATAAACAAATGAATTGTTCCTCGAAAAATTACTAGGTTATAGAACATAAACAATGTTCTATTATGCTACTTTCTTACAGAATTAAAAACCATGTAAGGTCTAGTGTTCCACCCTTCTTCCTCTTATTCTTATTCTGATTTTCCTAATACTAATTTGACAAACTCAACTTGGTTGAATTATTCTTCTCTTAAACACTCCTAAATTATTTATTTAAAATCAGAATAGAATCATCACTTTTTTCTTCATTGAGATTATTCTTCCTCCTCTTGGATAACTCATAACTTCTTCTTCTATAGTACTTTCATATCCTAGATCATTCATTTATGCCCCTAAAATAGGGAAAAACGTTAATATTCTCTATTTTATTCTTACAATATTTCTATAACATTCACATCTGGCTTAATTAATTCACCACTCATTTTAAATATCCATAAATTATAGATAAGATAAATTCACTACTAGAAAAAAAAACACAATTATAAAATATCATCTTTGCATGCCCTATCATATTACATGCACCCATTTTCAACTTAGAGGATATTAAATATATATATATATATTTAACATAACTCCATTTTAAAACTCTCAAAAACATATTTTTCTTTATTATCTTCAAGTATGAATTTGCCTTCTACAAATCCTTCTTAAACCATCTAAAAGAAATAATATTTATTAGTTTTATAATTTATACCACAATCATCAGCTTCTGGAATTATTCTTCTATATTTTAGCATGAGATTAGCTAAAACTCATGTATCAACTTCACATTAATTTCAATGATTCTTCCAAGCCTAATAACTTGTAACTAATATTATTATCTTGAAACACAAATAAAATTGTTAATTTTTATCCACTATGGTAAAAAAATCAAAGAAACATATGACATAAAGTTTCAACATTTTAAAATCATAAATTATCATTCATTGAGCTTAATTAATTTATCTAAAAATTTTCTTTCCTTTTATCTTATTCAAAATAGCTTGGTATAACACTAGTTTTGATTTTTATGAATAGTTTATGAAGTAATTCAACATCATCATCATTTTTCATTAAACCACATGTTTTTTTATTTTTCCTTATCAAATATCTTATCCAGTTAAACATATCATATTTATCTTATTTGATGTTTCTAAAAAACAAGAATCATCGATTAATGATGCATTACGATTTTGATATTGAATGAACAAGATTCAGTATTATAGAATTTAATTTCCATTAGAATAATATTATTCTAGAAAATAATTTTGAGATTTCATAAAATACCGTAAAAATTATTCTTACTTTAATATTCTATTTCTTTATGTGGAAGATAATCTTATTAAAATACTCCAACATAAATCAGGGACCCTTTTATGTTTTTTTAATGTTTATATTATTTATTGTATGATTTTTTGTAACCATAATTGATTTTATCCTTTATATATTCAATTCTATAATTTCATAGATTGTCAAATTTTTTATCTTTGATGTCATATGCTTATCCCTTAAGAAGTCATACTCAACTGTATCATGTCATACGATGCACCAAAAGATCATTTTTTATGAAATATAAGTCATATTAAGTCACAAAGTCATGTGATATAGTAGAAGAGAAATTCTATATGAATTTAGAAATCATAAAATGTCCATGATGAATCATACATGGCTTTTGAAAGTAATATGTATAAGTCATATGTTTCCAAAAATTCATATTCTAGAATCATCATATAGCCGATGAAATAAACATAATGTCATATGATCTTCCAAAAGAGTCATAAAATTTTTTGAAGTCTTATGATATTATTATGAATCCTTATGAAGCATTTAATGTCAAAAAAAATCCTTCAAATTTCATTTTATGTGCCCAAAGATATATGATTTTTTTCTTATCCATCTTTCAGCTAACAAAATTTCCATAGATTCATTTCTAATGATTCATGTAATTCTTTATTCAATAAATATAATTATCAAACCATCATCCAAGAGTTTTTAAACACTAGATATAGAACCCAAAAATAAATGAACTCCACAAATTTATTGATAGGATTTCTCAAAAACTTAAACTAGATTTTATTTAATACATTGAATGAGATTTAAAAATTTTATCTATTATTATATAAGACCACACTCAAGATTCAACACCCAGTCCCTTAGACCTCATCTCTAATATTCTAAATATGATGTATAAAATTATACTCCAATCATTAGAAATTTTTTAACCTTTATGACCAACTCAATAATTATTAAATGTAAGGACATCTTACCAAGAATCTAACCCCTCCTTGTTTCTTTCCAAATATAAAACAATTAGTCCTTTTCATTTGTAATGGAATAAACTCCATTCTCTATTAGCTTGTATTTACTTTATTCATATTGTTATAAAATAAAACTCAAGATTCAATAAATCTATTGGAACTTAAATATCCCCCTTTTTATTTGTTTAATACCATTTTACATCAAAACTCAATGAAACTTCTACCTCCCTCATATTGATAAAAATGAAACGGATGGAAATTTTTTCTCCCCCATATTGAAATTTTTTGTAGGCTTGAAAATATCTTCTCCAATTTTTTGTTACTAAAACTCTAATGGAATATCTTCTCATCCCAAACTAACACTCCGAAAATTAGTAAAAATCATATACCCATGTGTTCATCCACTTTCCAGTATCTCAAATATTTTAATAAGAGATTAGTGGCACCACATTATTCTCAAAAATGTTTCATTGACACAAAAACAATATGTATACATAAGGAAACACTTTATAGAAAAATATAATAATGTGTTTTAAAAAAATTATCCATTTAAACATTTAAATGTGTTACCTACTCAAAATTCCACTCTCTTAGGGATGATCAAACTGATTTTAAAGAATTTTTATGAAGCTATACTCACTTTAACACAAAAATAAATAAAATTTAATTGAAACATATATTCCCCATATTTGGATAGATATTAATCCCCCCCTCAATAAATATAAATAATTTGAGTTTTAAAAGTGATAGTAGAATGAAAATCATTCCTAATTATTTAATTTATTCATATATTTTTTTTTCTAGATTCAAATAAAATGACTAATTTCTTGTAGGTTGACATTATTTGGAAAACATCCACTCATGTAATACTTTTAAAAATACATAATGGTTGTGTCCAAGTAGGTATGATAAAAATTTATATTTTGGATATCAATTGTGATAAGAATTAAAATTGAGATATTTCATGGTATAGAATCTTTTAAGCTATCTAGAAATTTTAAATTTTATCATTAACCTTTTTTAGGATTCACCATTAATTTAAATTTTAATGATTCGTATCCTAAAAAAGTTAATAATTGCAATATCCTGATAGCACTTCAATGTGAAATGTAAGGTTGAGTGAACATTCCTAACCCAAAGACTCACTTCATTGAAATTATAATGTGTATAGATATATTCAATTGTGGTTCAGCATTGATTTTCCAAACTATTCACCATTGTATGGCATAGTTTTCAAGTCATTGTAAACTTTATTAATAGTTATATTGTCCTTTTTAATTGTTAAAAATAATTCATTTTCCTTCTTTCCCTATCACTGCATCATATTGTCATTTTCCAACTAGATTTTCTATATAGAAAAAATAACTTTGGGTACTCACTAAGACTTCTTCATAAAACAACATTCATGGAATAAGGATTAATTTATGATTTCACATTATTATTACTGTGTATAGGTAAAATGGTTATATATTTAAAATAAATGTTCCATACTAGTTTATTTTTCCAAACACCTCTTTATCAACTTTAGAGTCACTCCTTTTGTGATTCCTCTTATATTGTTTATCAGGAGTGACTACTACCAATAAAAGTTTTTTATCTATTTATTGAAAACACATTATTCATAATGATTTTAACGTTTTTTGTTTATTATTAAATTTCATGACCATTTTATAGTTTTCCATTACATTTAATATATTGTAATAGTATATGTATTTCTTTCAAGTTGGTTTGACACCCTTATACACTTTCTTCATGAATTTATTTGCAAGATTTGATTTAGCTTTGTTATTTTGAATATGCTTCAATGTAAATGCATTTACATTATTTTCCTAATTATTAAACTATTGGGGAATTTTACCTAATCAATATGAGGCTAATAATAGATAGGTGAATTATAATAATTCTCATAAATGTGGTCAAATATGTTTTAAAAATTAAAAAATCTCTCTAATCATTCAAATATTTTCTTTAAATACCAATAATTCCTTCTCTATAAAATATAATTAATAAAATAAATTTTATATATAATTTATTATTTTCTACAACTAGGTTTATATTTAATAACTCTAGTACAAAGTAACATATTTTTCAAGCAATCCCTAACCATATACCTAAACCTCTTCCACTTTCTGGAGCATATAGTTTGACCAGATTGATACTCATGTTTTTAAGGGAAATAATCCCAAAAATATATTATAATTTGGGGGCAAATTTTATTTAACATAATCACCTAAAACCTTGAATTATTGGTTTTTTAGTGTTTTTTCTTTCCCACGTTTTTATAAATTTTATAATGAAATATGCACATGCAGTTAAAACATATTTATCATATTGAGATTGAAAAAAGATCTAGAATGTGTTTCTCCATGTAAAAATGGTGTAGTCTTATCTAGATGATATAATGTACTTTAAGACAACATTTTTATTCTTCATATAATCTATAATCATTTATTAAATTTTGGGTGTGACACTCTTTTTCTCATCACTTCAAAAAGAGTCAGATTATGTATAATCCAAAATATTCGATTTGATTTTCTAATCAAGGAACATCATGTTGAGAGAGTTATATTAATCCATAAATAATACCAATGTTTTTTCTAAATCCAAATTGATCTTATGAATTTTATCATCATGCATATTACTTGTCTAAACTAATGAATTTTCCATCATGTTCACCATTGTTTTCTTCCAGTTGACTGGATTTAACATCACTGGAGACCATATGATGCTTTTCTAAAACATGGATTTCCTCCTTAAGAACCATTAAAAATTAATTATTCACACAAATATAACCATTCAATTCATTATCCATAACAAAAATTCTTCTATTATAAAGTAAATAATTTTCTTCTTTTACTTTCACTTGCATTGTGAGAGTATTGTTGAAACACATTGTTTTACCAATGCTTCTTATAAGGAATCAACATATTCTTATAGATATAAATTATAACCATGAATTCCATTGATTTATATATATGTATAAATGTCTACATTGAGAGGAAAATTATTTAAATATTTATAATCCTCAGGATAGATGTTTTTAATATATTTAATGCATCCATTCTTGTATCATGAACTTTAATCATTAGATGAATTACAATCTATAGTTTGAACTAATACACCCTTGAAATTTTGGTTACCTTCATCTAATGGTGTTTCCTTCTTTATACATAATCCATTCCTTATATATTTATCAACATTAATCATCCAATATATTATTTTATTGGTAATAAATTTTAGATATGTTATAATATGAATGGAAAATAATTTTTCTACCTAATTTTCATCTTTAAACATTTAAAATCTTCACCTAATGTATCCTTGAAAAATAATCCATGAAATAAAATTTTAAAAAATACATGATTAATCCTTGTGACCTAATTTTAGATATTGTAAACCATTAGTTTCAATCATAGGGAACCAATAATTTTATACCACTTGTTAGTGAAACAAGATTAAAAAAAACTTGAGAGGGGCCTAAATCAAGTGTTTATAAATTCATATACCAAATATCAATTCTTATTTAATATTTCTATTCCCCAATGGTATTTCACCAATGTTATTTATTAGGATATGAATGGATCAATATATATTTTTCCAACATTTCATAATGAAATGAAATTCAGAATATGAACAAGATATAAACAAGTCATATTTATAAAAGGTCCATCCCCGATATGGGAAACCTAATCCTTATCGTATTCTACTACTATTGAGACATGAAATCTTAAATATTACTATTATTATAAAAAAGTATTTTATTTTCAATGGATTATTTTTAAAACTATCTTTTTATATCACATTTGAATTTTATCACCATATTACATAAGTGAAAATACTTTACTATATTACATAGGTAAATGAATATTAACATTTCATCACATAATCTTCAAATTTTCATCACACCAACTGGTCCTCTCTTCACTTTCACCTCTTAAATTTAATCATTTATACATAATAGGTATGTAACTTCATCTATAAGATATGGTTTTTCTTTAACCAATTTGACTTCTACTAATTTCAAATCTATATAAAATTCTCATACAACTCGACCTCTGTTGCTTTGTTTTCAGCTTCCCAGTTCCTCTAGAAAATGAATTCTAGATTTCTCTCAACTCATAAATTCATGAATTATCCCTAGAAAATATATTACATGGAAAATATATAAAGGACATAAAAACTCTTCAAATTAGTTTTTATTGATATGACATAATGAATATACTATTCTAATCCTTACATATTTTATGTAGTACCATGTAAGGTATATTATTCCTCTCTTAGTAATCTTGTACATCTTCTTCTTATTATTATATTACATTATCCAAATCAATTCATTCAATAACTTATCTCCTTAGAAACCCAAAATATATTTCAGCAGTACTAGTTCTGAAATATCCCATTTATTTTTCCAAGAGATTCTTTTTCTTTCTCGTAGCTAGAACACTTAATACTCAATAATATATTCTTATATCATCTCATTCGGTTATACTATTACCAAAGTGTCATAGGTCAATAATATCTATTTTTTCCTTTATTTCAACAAATTCTATTCTTGGATAATTTAATTAACCTTTAAATTTCAAAATATATAAGTGGAAGACAAGGAAAATTTCAGATAGCTATAAAAATAAAATTTCAACTATTTTATTAACTAATGTACAAAACTATGGATAATTTGATTTTTCATTTCTATATTTTTAAAAACATAACGTTCTCACAATTTTAATTTAAATAAATTCTGGAAAATACATCCATCCTTTTATCTTATTCTCAAATAATGTGATCACATAAGTTTTGAAATTGATCAAAATCTTGTGCGTCAGCTCAACATCATCTGTATTATTATTGAAAACCAATTATGTTTATTTTTTATTTATAAAGTAACTCATTCACTTATTATTTTCATATTCATCTTATTTATTCTTTCTCAAAATAAGAAATAATTATGTCTTAACTAAGAATCAATATTTTGAACTTTAATTCACATATTCTTAATCAGTGAATTTAATTTTAAATAGATTAGTTAAATTTTTGAAACTCGATCATAGACATTAAAAAGGTATCGCAACATTCTTCTTACTTGGATCTTCTATTTCCTCAACTCAAATATAATATTCTCAAAATTATCTTTCTTTAATGACAAAACCTCTTGAATTTTTTTATTTAGAACATTAGGGATTGGATTTGGAATAATCTCAATTTAGTTTTCTCATCAAATAATTGATTCTATAATTCTCTAGATTTCTAACAATGTTTTATATCGTAATTCATACAGTTAGCCCCTAGGAAGTCATAAGTTGGCTCAAGAAGCCATATAGTGTGGTGAAATTTATTTATAATGACTTTTAAGTCATACAAATGCACAATTCCATACACTATAATAAATTCATCTTTTCAAATGACATTTAAAGTCATAGTAATTCCTTAAAGAGTCAAACATAAATTTAATAATTCATGCATAAAAATCTTAAATAACATAAAATTTGTATCCTAGATGTATCATATAGGTGTATCCACGCACATAGGTTTATGAAATCTGCCTTTGATGTTATATAAAATTATTCAAGTCATAAAAGATTCTTATCAGGACTCATGAAACATGAATATTCATACAAAATCCTTCATAAGTAATATGATATGTCCAAATTCGTATGATTTCTTGAGTTATCTTTATTTTCATGTAACTCAGTAACTCTCAATTATTTTCAAATGATTTTGGGCCTCTCTAATCAATCATTAGATTTATCTAATCTTTGTCTCTGATTGTTTAAACAATAAATATAGAAACCAATATTCTATGAACTACAAGGGTGGATTCTAATGATTTCTCATATCACCAGTTTTATTTTCCCTATACCTTAAACCTCATTTAAATATTATAAATATGAGTATAAAAGAAATTATATCTAGATATTGTATCCAATACATATAAAATATACTCCCACGATCAAAACATGTTATAGACAACACCAATCCAAGCATTATCACTTTCCATGGACACGGGGATCATCTCAACAGTCGAAAAATATAATGGTATCTCATTATTCATATAAATCATTTAATTTTATGTTCCAATATAAAATATATAATCCTTCTAATATTTAATGGAATCTACTCCATTCTTCTTTACCATACATTTACATTATTTATATTAACAATAAATAAAACTCAATATTCTCTAAACACATGTGGACTTCAGGATGAAGTAGATCGATGGGGATTTAGAAGATAGGATGTAGTGAGGTAAGATAATTATAGTACATACCCTTTTGTTTTTTTATCTTGTATATGTGATCACCTCAGGGGGTGATCAGTTTGGATATATTCTTGTATGAAATAATTTTATTTGTTATACTATGATTATAATTTATTTGGATTTTTCATTTATAGATATGTTTTAGTTATATCCATTTATTAATCTAATATAAGGATATAGTATCCCCACAGTAACACCTTAGATACTCGCTGATACTCATGACCTATAGAATATGTCTAATTGCACTTGAGGACACATTTCATCTCAAATAGGGATAAATGTGACTAGTCTTTAACTATGTTACATTAAACATTTGTATCATAACTTATTTTGTTTTTAATATAACTTAGATTATGGTGGATAGAGGATAGGGATGTGTGGGAGCCTATGATAAATATTAACCTATCTGTCTCAAACATGATTTTTAATGGAATGTTGAGGAAATCAGAGATATGTTATTTTTTTTCTTGGTTTTTCATGTAATGTTTCATATATTTATTTTAGTATGATGTGTGAATTTGAGATTTTTATTTTAGGTTTTGGATCTTATCACAATGTTTAAATAGATATATGTGCATGTATCATTCTAATCACATAACATTTTCAGGACATTTCTGTTCATTCCTATCATTGATATCAGTGATGAAAAATGGTTCATTTGTTTAAAATTTCAATAAAAACATATAAACAAATTTCTTATAAAACATGTTAGTTTCATTTTACTCATTTGTACCATTTTAATTACTTTTTATGATAGGTCATGTGGATCCAATCATAGGGTGTTCTCCAAGGATGACTTTATAGTCCAACCATGTGGGGATTTATATTGACCCTTAGAAGGTTAGTACGAATATTGGATGTCTTAATAATAAACCCCTTGTGGGTGATTGTGAATCTAGTTTGGTAACTTAAAGTGTAAATAACTATAAATGTAGTTTTTTCGCATATATATTCTATATCATATTACTCTTAATTAAACTATTAGATAGTTGTTTAACTCGATAGGAATCTACATACAATGATGTCATTACATGCACAAGGATGTTACCTAATACTTGAGGGTGTTTTTATGATATGTGGATTATTGAGTGTGGGTAGTTGAAATGGAATGTGATACATCATATTGGAATGTGTTAACCCTGCATTGGGAGTGTCAGCACAACATTTTCCTTCAGATATTTGTGACAGCAGAAGAGATAATTCTCTATGGGTGGAAACTATCTAGAGTTCAATTATGTACTTTTTGGCAGAGCATAAAATCACTGGGATTAATTCACAAGGAGTGATAATAGGAATGTGATTTAGGTAAGTAGATTCATTGTATATAATATATATAGAGGTAAAATAAGTTCTTATGTGGTGACATAACTAACACACTTGAGATTTATGGTCTTATAGTAATGTAGGCTAGTGATCTTAGGTTTCATGATACAAGACTCATTAGAACATGAGTCAGGTTGTGAAATTTCATTGTACATGAGTATAAAATCATTAGGATTAAATGATAATAATATGTCTAATATGTATAAGCCTATGAGAGTGTATTAATAGGTACAATATATTTGTGAAGATGAGTGTGATAGGTTGTGCAACTTTTGAAAAAAGACTCAATGAATGAGGGAAAGTATGCACTGGGTATGTGTGGTACATACTCAGTTTTAGATTCAGGGAATCCATGTAAGGTTTTATAACAAATTAATTTTGTGTAACACTCATGGTTATAGTGGTATGATGCTTTATTGAGTTTAGGAGGCATTTACTCTTAAATTTATTATGGTATCATGGATTGATTGAAGTGTGGGGGAATAGTCAATCCGACCATGCATCATGACATGGGTTGATAGGATGGGTGAGTGTGGATTTGAAAGAGTGACCTATGTGTGGTAATGGGACCAATTTTGGTGGTTCTCTAGTATTGGTGTAATAGAAACCATATGTTAGGTACCACACCAATGGTTGTTAAAGGTTATAACCCTCATTATAGATTGAATTCTATAATATGTGGAGGAAGACCTTCTTGGTGAGCTAGTAATGGTTTGAGATTTATGTTTGTGTTGGTTATCGATTATGGGTGGGATGGTTGGGTCTACCCATTACATGTAGCATTGGATGGAGTGTGGGACGTGAATAAAACTAATTTGGTTTTAGTATTATAATGATAAGTATACTCCTATGATGGATATCATCAAATCATTTATTTAGGTATGATCCTCATAATGGAAGGACCATGGATGTGGTGATATTGATCACCAATGTGTATATTCATATACTTTTCTCCACTTTCATGTTAAATAGAAAATTTGGGATTCATATGTGGTGTTAGATGGAGTTCATGTGTGAAATTAGGCTCAAGATGGATTTGGAATCACTGAAGAGTGAGTCAGGTTGAATGTGTGTTTGTGATACTGGTGAGAGTATTATAGTTGATTTGGTTTGTTAGGGAACAAAAACTATAATAAAATTTAGTTTTAGGTAATACATTTTTTTGAATGTTTGTATGATCATGGGATGTTGTCCTAATTTTAGGTATTGTGATCGAGAAGTGTGAAATCATATTGGCATGTGTAGCCAAGAAATATCATGAATGGTCAACTAGAGGAGAAATGAAGGATGTTTTATCATAAAATTCTGTTTGAGGAGGGGAAACCTGTATCAATAGCAATGAATAGCCACTATAATTTTTTCGATTGCTAATTTCTATGTTAGGGAGTATCATTTCTAAGTATAAAACTTTGCGAGCAATGTCTTGTATGGGAGAGTACCATAATATCAAGGATGAATCAATTCAAGAAACATTAGTGTCTCAAGATTGATAGTTTTGTCTAAGAACTATCTCACCATTTATAGTGGTGATAGCTGGGTAGCTTGGACATTAAAGAAATCATGGCCTCATTGTTTTTAGTTTCCCGAGGGAAGCTCAGTCAGCCTCTAGAGATAGAATATGGTGGGTCACCCATGAATAAAAAACATAGGTAGGTCCAAATTATTGTATGTAGGACCACCATGACTTATATGGTATAAGAAGTGTTGTAGTTGGGAAATTATAATAACATGCATCAACATTGATTTTGAAATTTAGAGAAAATTTTATTTTTTCATAGAAAGTGACTTTTGGGAACTGGGATTTAAAAAAATAATTTTGATTCTTCAAACACAGGATTTGTTTCTAGATATAGATCAAGGCTAGAGAGGTGTTCTATGTTCCATAATAATCATTGGACTGTTTTTACTGTAAACACATTGCCAGTTATAGTTGACGATAGGCAGTCATGTCACATCCAAGGAGGGTCACAACGTGATGGCCTATCATAGGGGTATCATGGTAGGGGTTTTGGTTCCGTGAGGGATAGAGGCCATGAATGGGAGGCATGGACCTCCCTGGGGTGAATTACACTGTACTCCAATCCCTAGGGATCATTTAGTGACTGGGTAGGAAAATGGGTGTCCCCTCAATCTAGGGTGGTCAATTCACTACCCATAGGGGTCATGCCTCGAGGGTGTCTTATTAGTGTGATGAATCTTCCTCCTAAGATAGTTGTGTTGTGACTTATGAGCGCCACTCCATAACCTTGAAGGTTGAGTGAGTGTTTCATCATTATCCCTTATATTCAGACAGTAACCTTATGTTTTTCCTTTTTAAATATGTAGGATGACCTATATTTTTAATTTCATCACCCCTTTGGTATCAAGTCGAATAACCACTCTAGGAGATCCATTTCAGATATATCTTCCCCTCTTCTTCCATTATATAGATCTCTCTTGACGATGTGTGATCGTAGCTGTGATTTATTTATTATAATTATGTTTCACCTATCTTTTCTCTATTCTTATTTTTCCTTTGATATACACTATATTTGTGCAATTTTGGCATGATTTTTTACACGGATTTCATCGAAACATGGTGAAATTAGTCGGGAATGATGTGTATTTTGAGTGTGACAGCTAGAGGATGTCAAATTAGGATAAACTCATGTACTACATGGATGTTTCAATTTTTTTAGTAATCTTCCAAAATCATTTATGGTTTCTGATTATATTAGATGATGTTGGATATTAATCAACTATTAAATGTTATGGATTTTTAGTTTTTATGATATGTAGAGTACTCCATGGACCTTATTGGTGTGGTTGGTCAAGGTTTATATATGAATAGATGGCTTGGTGACATATTAAGTGATTATTCCTCTTTAGATAACATTAAATAATTAATAATAAATCATTGTAATATTTTTTTATTTAATTTTATGGGTTGAGATAGAAATTCATGAGATGGTACAAGGCTTGGACAAGATTAGGTGATAATGCTTAATATTTTTATCGGAATAAATATACATGTAATAGTTGGTCCAAGAACATCTTTCTATCGTATAATATTTTTTTATAAAGAATTGAATATGTAGTTACACCACCAATGGGAGATGGAACTAAAAAATATATGAATTGATTCTATGAAATACCCATGAAATGAAAAAAATGTGTCAAGGGCCATGATGGACCCTTGTACAAAGTCGTGATACATAAGTAATCAATTCTCAATGATGTTATTATAAATTGGTGTTTTGAGGAATGGTGGACCAAGAGATAGACTATATTTGAGCCTTAGTACTGAAGATAGTGCTCCTTTTATGTTTAGAGAAAATAGAGTTTCCTAATCTCTATGTCACTATAAGGGAGATGATGTAAATTGTGTTCACATCCAGACCAGGATAGGTCATTGAGTTTGAGATGAGATTTTTATAGCCTAGTTTAGTTTAACAATATTGGGTAGATAGGTATAGATTTATTATGCATATTAGTGATTGGTGGGATGATCGTACGTCTTACGCATGAAGGGGAAAACCATTTTGGTGTTGGATAAGAATATCAGTGAGTGTTATGGGTGGGATAATTACCATAGTACTAGATGGCATGAGGAAGGTTTCCTCCATATGTTTTACATGATATAAATATCATATGAGGTGTGGAATGAGGCCTATGTTTGGGTTTCTGGAACTTTTAGACAAATTAACATCGAGATGTCTAGAGGCAAGGGGTGATTCTGCTCATCATTATCCATTATTAGTGGTCCCATGTAATTATATTGGATTTTGAGGATGTTTTGGACTATCCTCTTGATTATATGGTCAATATAGGTCCTACAAGATAATAGAACACCATGTTGTGTATGATATGTCCTAGTTCTAGTTAGTATAGATTAGGATTGGTCAAAGGGACAACAATAGATGGACAAGTTGGAGATTTGAAGTCATTAATAGATATGGAGTGTTATTATTATCTGACTAGGGTGTACATGAGTGGATCAACCAACAAGGAAGGATAAATGATGAGGAATGACTAGAGGAATGGTATAACCCTCTAATTCTAATTCTATGTTTTGTCATTGGGAGGCCGACATTGGGAATATGTGTTAATTTTAAAATTTTCCAACCCATATATATATATATATATATATATCATAGATGTTCTATGGGAGGGTATTCCCTATTTTATATATGATATATTTATTATTGGGAAACAAGGTGGGATGAAGCCCATGGGTAAATATGGAATGAAAAATGTTCTAGGTAGGGGATGGGACCCTTGAAATGGATTGTGGATGATGGTTTTGGTAGGGAATGAAACCCCTAGGTTTATGATATATGATGTATCATGGTGATATGATTCCCCTAGGTGAACGTGATATGATATTCTAATTTTAGGACCCCCTAGATATATGATGGCTCTAGTTGGGGGATGTGATCCACTAGGTGCATATAGGGATTTAATGGCCCTTGTTACACCCCCAATTCATTTTTGTATTATATTTTATTTTATTATAGAGTAATTTATATTTTTTAGATATTTTAGTAGGATAATTTAAATGAATAAAAATTTATTTATGTTTCACATTTCTGTTGAAAAGGATAGAGGAAATCATGTGGGATCCAAACATAAAGTACCCTTCCAGTTCCTTTTTTCAGTCATGTTTTGGTCTTCATGGGTAGCATATGGTTTGGCACAAACTATTTGAAACTGAATAGATATCATGTATGAATTTTGTTCTTAAGGATGTAAGCGCATGGGTTGAGCGTAGTTAAGAGAAATAACATGATTGTCCATGAAACAACACCAAAGTGAATTGAAAAGGCATTTTTTAGAGTTGGAATAGGGTTTTAAAAATAGAGTCAACAAGCTATATGAGAGGGATAATTTTTTCTTCTGTAATCTTTAGGGTTTTTATAAAATTTACAAAACCAAGTAACATGTCCATGTAAGCTACCCAAATTTAATTAAAATTGTATTTTTCCTTTTAACTATTGGTTTTTAAATATTTATCCCCTCCTCTCCTCTTGGAAACATTTTTTCAACCCCCGTGATTCATGAAGGGAGCTCTCCCATCCTACATACTCTATTTTTAGCCTCCTCCACATAGATTTCAAGGTTGTTTACTATAAGTAATAAATCTTATCCCCTATATATCCCTTTTACCTCCTTTATTTCACATTTAACTTTACTTTTTATCCTCTTGATAACCCTAGTCAATTTGTGGGTTCTCTATACTGTTTTGGTTTACCCTAACAATATGGTTTTTGGTTGATAGGGCTTGTAGATGGTGTGTTCTTTCTTGTCAGAACATTCTCCATCAAAGAAAATATGATTGCAATTATTATGTCTTGGTTACACATGATTAGAGGTATGTGTTTTGTGCATTTATATTAAATATAATATAATTTAATGAATGAAGTTTTTAATTTACTTTTTTAACATTAAACCTATATACGATAATAATGTATATTTTATTTGGGTTTCAATATATTTTCTCCCTTGTAAAAATGGTCTAACGGGTTTTCAATTTTTTCTAAAGTGTTTTTATAGATGTCTGATTTTTTAAAATAATATTAAGATGATTGATCTAATTGGATTTGATTATTAAATGGGTTTGAACATGTTTGGTTCATCAAAAAAGAAGGAAAGTATGATTTTGTATAGAATTGTCTATTAAAATTAATTGGTAAGATTTTATATATCATTTAATAAAAGTGGGGATTGGTTTAAAATAGTTTTATGAAATGATATCTATGATTTTATTATATATTAATGTTTTAAAGAGATATTTCAAATGATGGAAATGTAAATTTTTATTTTGAGTGTGATTTTGGAGGATAGTTTGGAAATATTAAAGAATTTGTATGTAGTTTTTGTGTATGTGGGTCAGGATAGAGCCCATTAATTTCATTTTTATGATTTATTTTCATTGTCCCCTTATGGTAATATGGGATATTTCTTATTATTAATGATTATTGATGTTAAAAACGGGTTTTTTATAAGGGAGTAGGAAGAAAGAAGAAATATTTTCAAATTAATTGATACTTTTTTAAGTATTGATCTCATGATCTCGTAGTTTAATCACCACTATTAGTTTATTTCAAGGGATTCCTAGTATAATATGTAGATTCATGGATGCTTGAAACCCATAGTGTAGATTTTTCACTGTCTAGGTTTAGTTTCCCAATGATGTTGAATGTTCAAGGGATGGATTTTGTTCCCATGGTAGTTTCACCATCTTGGGATGGTTTTAAGGACAAGATTGATCCATGGAACTTTTGAGACTAACAAGTTGTTTTAGGTCGTCCTAGGGTTCCATTCTCCCATTCAAGGTCATCATACTTGATTCATAGGGTGTTTCACATGAAACATTCTATTCTTAAGAATTACATAGGTTATTATATTATACCATTTTTTGTTTACCCTATCCATTTATTAATATCTTGGTTTCCTTTCATTGATCAGTAATTTGGTTATTCTCTTCTGATATCATGGTTCCTATTTCTTGTTTACCTATACTAGTTATGATGTTAAATATTTTTCTTATAAATTTAAGAAATGGCATAGAAATTTTTATTTCAAATGAACATTTCTTGTATTGCATAAAAATGGAATTTGATAAATATATTGAAAGGGGTAATGGTTTCTTGTATTTTATTTCATGAACTTAAAAAGTGACAATTTCTCAATGGTTTAAAAGTATTTCAATAAAATTATTGGTTCTTATGTTCTTTTTTAATGAAGGGTTAATGTTTTATAAAAAAAATTCTATGAATGTTTATTTAATTTCATTATTATTGTTTGTAAAAACATATTTTATATAGTTATATTTCAAACTAGATTTAATTAAATGACTTTTTAAAGGAAACTATGAAAAACCTTTAGTGATATAGTATTGGGTGTGTTTATATCAAGCCATACATACACCACTAGGTGTATGAAACTCTTATTCATTCCATTAAGTTATCATTTTATCCTGATCCTTGGATTAAGTCTCTTATTATGTGTTCATGTTTATATTAGACTATTAAGGGATGTTTTAGGACTTTTTATTTGAAAATGGATCACATGTGGATAGTTGGTAGTGATTTTCGTGATGATTTTGGTTTATTTTTTGTATGGTTATAAATGTTTCTTATGATCATGTAGACAAATGAGAATGAGTTGAATTAGTGGTAACCTTTTTCAATTTCCTTTCTCTGGAAATTAACCCAATCAATATGTTAAATATTTGATCTTATGAATATTAAAACTTATCCAAACTCATATGAAAATATAAGTATGTAATGTAAGGAACATAATTTTTTCAAAGGTTATGTCCCAATATGGTTACGCAGTCTTTTTCATGTTGAATCCCATCAATCCATGAATATCCACTACATAGGTAAGAGAATAGAATCGGTCCAACACTGATCAAGTTCCTTATATCCCCCAATATGAAATTATTCAAACTACCACTAGATATAATGTTTTAATTTGATTTGGATCCAATAAAATATAAAACATGAAACTATTCAAAAAAATTATCCATAAATTCTATCTTATACACTCTGTCTATTACAATATATCTATTTCACCTCATTCTCTATTAAGTATGCCTCTGTCTAGTGTGCCTCAATTTTACCCACCTCCATCCAATGCCTACATTCTGTGGTTCTCAATCTATTTTACATGTGTTTGGTACACCTCTATCTATTACCTCTTCTTTGACAAAGCGATTACTTGGTAGGCTACTCAAATTGTAAAAACATCATCATTTCATCTCACTCACAATAGATTCAGAAAGAATGATTCTTAATGATACCTCACACATTTATATAGTCATTCTTCCTCAAAAAATAAAGGGTTAATCATGGGTGTATTTTTTATTTTCTCACCCAACAATACATTCTTTTGACTACTTTCAAAATCTACAAAAACATTATATTCAACATTATTCATTAAATATCCCACATATCCTAGTGTCAATGATATCATTAGAAATTCCTTAAATGTCATCTATATTTATGAAAATTTTCATAATATATCAAAATTGTTAAAATTTATTGACTTTAAAATGTTTATGAAATTATAATCAAGACTCTTTATGGTGTAAAATCATATTTGTTGATACTATCTTTCAGAAATTATAAGTTTGGTATGCTCATGTTTTGTCTTTCTAGATCTCTTTACATTTTTCCTTCATCTGATGGAATTTACTCATGTAATTATTATATAATTTTTTAGTGTTCTTTCCATTGGTACTTTTAACTATCTATCATTTTAATAAAAACTTATTCTATACGGTGATCTTCACAAGGGTGATATAATAGAAATGGATTCCATTGTGGAGTACAGATTCTATGATTTTTCCATCTGGACATCTTTTTCTAATAATCATGATTTTCTCCGAATTTTTCCTTAAAATATTTTTCTGGTTATCATTTTATAGTTATACTCTATCTAATGAAATCACAATCTATAAGATTTGTTCTCATTCTAATGAAATCATAATTCTCCATCTCATTATCTCACAATTATCTCCATCTGGAAAATCTTCATACATCTTTGTATGGGGACTATTCGAGAGCCTTTTTTATCTATGTGCCCTAATAAATTTATTAGGATTTCCTTATCATGTTTTGGACTATTTTATTGTCAAACAAAATTCTATTTGATATAATATCTTTGATGAGATTTTAAGAGTTTTTCTAATGGAACATATTTTTGTGATCACCATCTCTCTCTTTCTAATGTACTTCATACTTATGTGTCTAGAATAGCCTTTTTCAAGTTCATCTGGTAACCTTCACATATTATTTCATCAAATGATTCACTAAAACATTATTTTTTCATTACCTGAACTTTTTTACATCCCCAAATCAAATATTTTAACATTAATCATTATATGTTCTACATATATTTAACTTTATACAACAACATTCATCCAGAAACTTTATTTGGACCATGAAAAACTTTTAGTAATAATGATTTTTTAAACAATGAGGACTAGCATAACATCATTTGAAATAGTATGCGTAAGAACTAATAATTCTTATGATATGTAGATACTCATTTTATTGAAGCACGGAATCATTTAAAAATAGTATGTTGACAATAAATAAAATAATAATAACAAAATCAACCCAAAAGTTCATTAATATCCACATTTGGAATTGTTGGCAACATTATAAAAAAATACTTTCAAAATAATAATTAAACCAAGACTTTTCTTATAGAAAATATCTTAACACAACAATTCTTTTATAACAAATTTTTTTAATGGAATTTCATTCCTCGTAGAAAATAAATTTTATGTGAATTACATCGATAAACTCCTACCCAAACATCTATAATTATTAAACTGTAACTTCCATACCTTTATACAACCACTTTATATGAAAATACCAGATTCAAATTCATAAACAATAAATTACAGATTTTTACTTCCTCCCTCCCTTTTTCAGAATAATACAAAGGATTATGGGGGTATATATAATAACTTTCTATTGTAAGTGGTGGCTGTTGAAAATATTTTTTTAGAATCAATTCCTCTAGTATTTCCTTTAATATAGTTTCAGTGAAACATTCATCAATTTTAGATTTTTTGTAGAAATATAATAAATAATTACATCTCCTTTGTTAACTCTTTTCATTAAGAAATGATATTTAATATCAATGTGCTTTGATGAAGAATGTTGTATTGTATTTTTGGACATATCAATTGAGAATTAACATTGATGATGAATCTTCAATGATTTTTCTAAATTCATCCTAAAATATTCCAACTAAACATTCATCCACATATTTTATATTCATTATTGGGTGGTTAATCATACTTTGTTTCCAATGAACTCAAAGAAAATGAAATTTTTGTCATTCAATGCAATCTTAAAAAACATCATACCAATATGAATATTCCTCCTATTGTTAATTTATTATAATTTAAATTGTTATCTCAATAATCACCAGCTTACCCATGGAAGGTCAACTCATTACTTCAGAAATATGTCATTCCATAATTTTATATTATTTTAATATACCTAATTATTATTATTATTTCATGTATGTTTGACACCATATGATCACTCTAATATCTCACACACAAAGTTATAATTTATGCAATGTATGTTATCGAATTAGTAAGATATAGAGATCTTAGAATCACCTTATATAATTATTTTTGATATACACTTTTACAATCTTCATATTTACTCATTATCATGCTAGTAGAAATAGGTGGAGAAACTTCTTTGGAATTTTCTATGGAAGAATTGTAGAAACTCCTTTGAATAATTTTCTTATGAGAAGAAGATATGTATTTGTTTCTATTCGATTTTAAATCCTAGAAATAGTTTTAACTCTTTAATCATTAACATATAAAATTTCATTACCATTTATTTAGAAAATTATTTACAACCATTATCCACGTCTCTCATAAAAATTATATCATCAATTTAATCTATGAAAATTTGGTTACAAGTACTCAGTTATTTAACATAAAAGTTGCCATCAGGTTTTACTTTAAATATATTCAACTACTTTAAGAAACATTCATTTTTGTAATAAATGGAATTATGGTACCTTTCCAACCTGGACATGTCTTTGTTCAATTTATACACCATGCTTCAATAATTCTCATGTATGAACCCACTAGGTTTCTCAATATAAACTTATTCTTCAATTTCTATATTTTAGAAAGATGGCTTAACATCAATCTGATAAAAGTTTTAATTTCTATGAGTAGTGACAACTTAAACGATTTTTATAGTTTCAATTCATACAATATAGAAAGATGATTCATCAAAATCAACACTATTAATTTTTGAATAACCTTTTCAAACTAGCAATACATTATTTCTATTAATTTATCCTAATTCATTATTTTATTTTCAAACCACCCATTGTTTCAAAACAATTCATTACATTATTTCATATAAAAATATCTTAGGTGTCATTATTATCAATTTTATTTAACTCTTCAGTAATCAAAATTATCCATTCTTTATACTCTACTACTTGAAAAAATAATTGTAGTTATACATATGATATTAGTGATGTTTAATTATCAACTATTAGTTTCTATCTGGTCAGAACTAGAGCATTATAATTTACAATGATATTTTAGATTCAACATGTATTTGTAAAGTCTATAATTTCATTGGATACCTTCAAAACATACTTGACTCATAATTAGACTTATTAGAATCAATCTGCTTAATATTAGCTTCTTAGTCATCCTCCCTCTCATGAACATATCTATAATCCATCATTATAACTTTCATTGAACTATACCCATTATAATTGAAAACTTTTGTTATAATGGACTTCTATTAATTGACTTTTAAATAATGGGAATCAAATAAATTATATATTCATTTATTCCATCACTTGTAACTTTTCCCATTTGATGATCATCCAATGAAAACACCATATTCTTATTTTTTATCAAGCGTTATGAACTCCTATTGATTAATCATTAGTAAGAATAGAAACCCAAAAAATATTGAATAATTTATCTATAGGGTTTTTCCTAAAAAATATCATTGGGAGTCATTTGTTATTCCTTCCTAAGAAAACATGTATTATAAATATGAACAACTATACTTATATCTTCTCTCTAGAATAATTTTAAATGTTTATATTCTATGAGCATGTGTCCTCACATTTTATTTAAAATTATTCTTTTCCTTTCCACTAAACCATTTTGTTAAGGAGTGTAGGGAGGAAAATATTGGTGTTTAAAACCATATTTCCTTTAATAGGCCATGGAAGAGTTACATGTGTTCTCTTTTCAAATTTCTATAATCAAATTCAATATTTTTGTACCCATTTCTTTCTCAACATCCCTTTTGAAACATCTGAACTATTCTCTGGCCTCTAATTTGTGTTTCATAGATAATATACTGATCATCTGAGTGAAATAATCTATTAAATTAATAAATTATAAATAAACTTTTATTTATTAATGTTTTATCACCCCCACATATTGGAGTGTATGAGCTCAAGAGGTCTAGATTATTAAATTTTGACTATATTATGCCTTCTACTAACCATACTTCCTTTTAGGAAATTTATAAAAATATAATCATAATTACCATTGAGTTAAGGAATGTTTATAAAAAACAATTCATTAAAAAATTTATCATACTCTTATATCCAATATTCCCAAGTCTTTAGTGACACAAATTTTTCACCCTCATAACATAAATAGAAATAATTGATAGTATCTAAGATCTCAAATAGATTATTAATAGTTATACCTCCATTACTGAAAATTTTTATACCATTTAATCATTAAATGATACATATAAATTAATTTTAATGTAACTTTCTTAAAATTTTTATAGAGTTGGCTAAAACATGGTATGTTATCCATAATCTGACTAATGAATAGAAAATTCTTTCACTTTTGATTATGCGCTTCAATTTTAATCATGTAAATTCCTTTGTTTTTAAGGAACTATAGTTTTTTGAAGTGTTTATCTCCCATAATGTTATTCAAAACTTTTCATGATTTTAAAATCACCTGTCATATGTGAGGAATAACTGCTCCATTGTATCCATGGTTTATTCATTTTTATATCCTTTAGGATAGTCTCAAAAATAAAAACATGATATTCTATTTTCATTTTCCCAATTTCAATATATTATTCAATAATGAGAATTTTTTGGAATTATTTTTATATAATCCTAAACATAGTGACCTAGTCATTCACACATTCCAAAAATTTATTCCAAGAAGTCAAATTGGTTTTTTCTGGATAAATATTTAACATCTAAAGGATTTTTTTATCTATTAACTCTATATTTTTTCTTCTTATTCTTCCATTTCCCCCCCCCCATTATTTTATGGTTAGTCCAATGGAATGAATTTTGGGATTAAAAACTAATACTCATGAAATATATTCACTTGTTAGACCAAAAATATAGAACTAGAAACATAACATTCACTAGATGGTAGTTCAGCCAACCACTTTAGCCGATGTAGTGGAAAATCTACACATTGTTACCAAATAAAATAGTTATATGATAAGTTCCTATTATGAGTTATTGTGAACTAGAACTAGGATTATATCCCCCCACAACACTCCATGATCAAAAATCAAACACATAAAATAATAAACCAATGGGAAAACAAGATTTATGTGGTTTTTACATATAGACTACATCTATGTGAAAACACAGAAAATATCATAATTTATAGAGATTAAATCAAATAAAAAACACTATATAACTTCCTCACTATTAAAAATTTTCAGAAAATTATGTTGGAAACTCTATCCTTATCCGTTTTATAAATAGAAATCCACGAATAACTCCAGATATGGGCCACTACACCTCTTTATAGTACACTCTCTCAGTCCAACTACTTTCACCAACCTTTAATATTTGTGATAAAACTTCCATTAGATATAGAAACAACTAATACACTATTGACCCATCCATTCTTACATCAAATAGCCGATCACTCCAAATAAAATCAGTTTATAAGGTTTTCACTATTCGGGAATACTGTTAGTGAGAACTTTTTCAAATGATCTCTTTCTGATCATAGAATCCTCACCATTAAATCCCTAAATATAGTGAATATATGTCCATAAATATTATTCTGATGAAATTCTATCAAGTGACAACCTTTTTCCCATACGCACTGAAATAACACAAAATAGAAACACATTTTTCTGATCTTTCGAGTGGTATCAGTCTGATCACCTCTATGTGAAAAACTTGGTCTGATGGCTATTTAGAAGTTCCACAAATCTAGAAATTGTCCACTAGTAAATTTATTTTGGATTTCTATATTATTCAAATATCCCATCAGATTTATACTCTTTCTGATGCAAGTAGTTTCCATCACATCATTACACAATTTGTGCCTAATTACAACACAATTTTTCCCCATCATTTATTATACAATCACTTTTTTAAACATATCCAGATATTATATATTCTAGAATCCTTCAAAACTTCCATGATATTATCTTCTACTAGAATTCATATAAAGTGATATTATTGGTATATTTTTTCAATCTTAGATGAAACACCCAATTGAGAGTTAGATGACTATCGCTCTGACTATCACAAAATAGCATCTGTCATCCTAATCCCTCTCTAAGTTCCATCATCAAGTGAATTAACCAAATAAACTATTCCAAAAACATTATTAGGGGTAATATACTATGCCTCAATTATAGATAAAGTAATGAATATTTTAGACTGAGACACCCAATAGAGTATTGTCTCGTTAAAAGTAAGAAATGAAATATGTAATATGTTTCTATGAGACCATGTATCCAAAAAAAAATATGTGTCTACAAAACCATTCAACTGATCCGTTTTTTTAAAAGATAAATCTACATCCTCCAACACTTTTAAGTATTTTAGTATCTATCTCAAACATTCTTGTTATTTCCTTACAATATTTGATATGAAATGGCTATCAAATCTCACTAAAAAGCTAATGATCATTTGAGTAAAAACCATTACAGATATAAAACATCCCACATCTAAAGAATAATGAACCTTTATTATGTCACAAACGTCTTCATCCATTAATGATGCTTGTTCCTTATAAATTTTGAACTATTTTTGAGGAAGGGTTAATAAATATTTACAACTGGTCATTCCAAATATTTAAATTTGCTTCTTTATGTATTCATTCTATGTTGACACCAATGGGTTATCATTACTATCCCTATCAATTATAATCCCCAATATTTTATTAGCATCTCCATAGTTTTCCATTTCGACCCTTCTTGATCAGTTCCTCTTTAGTTGCTCAATTCATTAAAACATGGGACCAACAATCAACATATCATCCCTATACAAAAACAATATGAGATATGTTCTATCACCTCATTATTTTTATAAAATTAGTGATTTGACTCAAATAAATAATTTATTCAAGAATGATGGTGTCAAACATCCTATTCCATTTTCTTAGAGCATTCATCACGTTAAAATTTATTTATTTCAACATATAAACCAAATACTCCTTATTATGAACATAAAAACACTTTGGTTAAACCATTTTAATTTCATCCTATAAATTCCATGATGAAATTTTTCTTTTACATATATCTACTTCAGGCTTCAATAATTATATGAAACAATTATAAGCACTGTCTGAATGGTTTTGTACTTCGTCGCTAGTGATAAAATGTTATTGAATTTTGTTCAGTCCTTTTTCTACGTAATTTTCATTGTATGTGACCAGTTAATGTAATTGTATCACTGAGAGGGGCGGTGGTGAATCAACGATACTTCTTCTATTATGTTTCTTTCAAATTGGGAACAACATTCACCATTGGTTAATGATTCTATTCTCCACTGAAAATAATTCAAAAAAACATCCAATGGAACACTGGTATTTATAAGGATCACAATTCAATACAAAATGATATGTCTTAGTTATGGTTTGGAAATGATCCAATACCACACAATCCACTATAAATCTATCATTGGATTACAATTAGTAGGATATACCATTTTACTTTTGTAGTACTATGTAAATAATTACAACAGTGTGTGTGCACCTTCTTTGCTAAAATAGGGTAAAAAATGTTTCCATAACAACTCATGTTACATGTTCTTCTTTTCAATTCCATATATGTATTCAATTGCAAAAAATATTTCACTTTTATACCTAGAAGATGGTATGAATTTACTGTACCATTTAAAATAAAAACCATGATTGATTTTCATAGTTCGTTTTTTCCAGTTTGATTCCTCTGAGTATGATTCTCCCATGTAGGATTATTCCCAATTTGATTATTATCGGTATAAGAAAGTATTAACTTGACAGAATACAGTCAAGATAAATTGACACCACTTTAACTCTCAGTAAGGAAAACTCAGTACGATTCTCCCTGTAGGATTCTTCCTTAGTGTGGAAATCCCAGTACGAAAAATCTAGAATCAGATTATTCAGATAGATATGATAATAATTCAAATATGATTCACAAGATGAGTATGGTTATTAGATGAGTAAAACAACCAATACACACAATGACCAACTGAATACAACGTTGCGATCTTGTCTCTTATCTTTCAATTCTTCATCAAAACTTCTTCAACACATGTGAATATTGAAACATCATCTTCTCTCTAAAACTCAGATATTCTCTCTCATGAACAGTACATCGGTTGTCAGGAAAGTACAATATAAATTTATCCTTTTATAGGTTACCCTCAAGAGATTTTGGCTAGAATACCAAAAATTCTCTTACTCACTTAAATTCACCCAAATCATAGTTTCCCCAAAAATCTCAGTTTTATTTTGACTTCATCAACTCTTCTAAAAGCATCTCAATTATTCTACAATTTTTACTCCATCAGACAACTCTAAATGATGAATAAAATCATTCACATGAATTCCAATCTCCCCATTTAAAGTTCATTCAGTAAACTCTGCATTCAAAAAACTTTTACTTCATCACTTGTTCTCTTGAAGCATTTGGAAATATAAACAATTTAACAGTGAAACAATGTCTCTTGACCCAATAAAATCCTGAAAATTAATTCAAGACTCTCTAAAAGAGTTTACAAAATTGGTGATCCCATTCATCCCTTTTCATTTCATTCATCAGTCTAAGGAAATTATTTCTTTTACAGTCATGTGCTTGTATAGTGAATTTTTTCCTGACATTAAATTCACTTGGGAACAGCTTCTGCATCGTCAGACATCAATTAGAAATTGTCATAATGTTCCAATCATTCCATCATCCTTCCTTTCTGTCATATTTTGAGTATGATTTTCTATAGTAAAAACTTTTGTAGTAGGATTTCTTGCGTACAATCATTCTGGTTTTGATCATTCTAGGTATGAAATTTATCTTATAATTATAATGGATGATCAGATGCTACAATACATGAATTTAAACAGAAAGTATTAATACTTTCCAATCCACCATCAACCTATTTCATTCCTTCTTAGCCCAAATATGAAAAATTTGGGTAGGATTTCTTTTTTATTGGAAAAATATCTTTCTTCTTTTCCACCAGATAGGATAAATCTGGGTATGATTTTGAATTCCTCTTCCCCCCTTTCTTCCATCAATTTTACATCATAATATTTCCAATCAACTAATGATTAATTAGAATTACCAATTATAAAATCATCATCATAATTAATTAATCATAATAATGCATACTTTCATATGATAAATGCTTTTATAGTAGATCCGGAGTGAATCTGATGACCATTTACTTTCACAAGGATACATTCTCCATGCAACTGGTTCTATTGTGAGAGACAACAATCAATTCCTCATTACGATCTTCTCTCATTCCAGACCCAAGGAATGTATCATCAAAACATTTTAAAAAAAATTCTTCTCCTCATTATGATAAATAGAGTAAGTTTAATTCTTTTGAAAGCGTGAGTAATATTATTTTAAAAAAATTGATCACTACGATTTCCATCCATCACCTTTTTCAATAATACTTTATTCCTCCAAAATATTTACTGATTGATATAAAATACATCCAAAACACAGTGTGGGCCTAACAATCTCCCCCTTTGTATTTGTTGTCAATACCCAAATCAAAATTTCAAACACATGAAAATAGTAAGTGTTATTTTTTTCATTTATAACATTTTAGTCTCTCCATTCCTTTCTTACTAACCCAATTTCTATAATCTCTCCCCTATCACTTATCTCTCCCATTTATTGATAAAAATATTCAAAGAGGCCATAAAGACATGTTTATCCCAAATGATATCACTTCGAGGAGCAGTAAAATTTCATTTTCAAATCATGAAAAAATTTATAAACCTAAGTATCACATGAGTTTCTTAACAAAAAAACCATTAACTAAACAACTCCAAGTCTACGTGGGTGAACCCAATGTTGAAAACAAGAGTGTACGACCAACATGATCAATGTTTTTCATAACAAAAATTTCATGTAATATAATTTCATGTATCATTAAATATTCTCCTGATTGGGGAAATACTTGAAAGAGTTTGTTTAAGATAAAGTAACCTACACCCATCTCAACAAACATATCAGAAAGATTAGGTGTGTAAAAACACAACTTTTTAAAACCTCATGTTTTTGGTAACCTCGATACATTCTTTAGAAAATAATTTAAGAGACTCATCAATTAAAGACTCCTTACTTTCATTAAATTCCCTATTAGTTATCAGAAGTAAAAAAAATTGGGAATATGGAGGAACCTCAATTGTTCCATAGAAACAACAGTCAGACTGATATACTTCTACCAATCTTGACTTATTCTTCTTTTTTGGATTTTTCATTGAATTTAATTTCTTCCTTATGTTAATGCTTTTTAGTTTTTTTAAAAACATTACACTTCTATATAAAATCTTATGGTGAATATGTCATATTTTCTTCATCTTTAGTAACATCTTTGTTATAATCAGTTTGTGCCATGTTTTCCATTCCTTTCATTTGTACTAGAAATATAGTTGAACAACTTTTGATATAATTCCATTATTACTCAGATGTAGAATATTTTGATACCATTTTTTAATAATTTAATATATTCCTGGAAGTATGTGTACTCTTTTTTTCTGATTTTTGTTCTTTTTTTAATTTTTTAGAAAACTAAATGAGTTTTGGCTAGATAAATAAGCACTCATTGTTTTTGGACTCAGCAGATCCACTTTTCATAACATTCAAAAAAACTTGAATTAGATAATTGTTTATATATTTGTATTATTATGGTCAAAAATTCAATACATCTATTATTAAGATGGCTAGTTTTCTCATACCTTTTGACAAACAGCTTCCAATGGGTGGAAAATATTTTTAACATTCACACCAACCTTCTCAGTTTTAATCCAAAAACCTTTTTAGAATTATTTTTTTTTGAGGAAATTGAATCCCCCTAATCTTTTTAATTTCATAATATATGGGATAACATAAATGTTTTTTTTGAACCAACACATATTTTAGAAGTTCCCAAATCCCCCACAATACTATAAATATCTATAGAAATAATATTCTGCTCTGAAACTTCAATACTGATTTGAATTGTAAATTTTCATCTCAGCATAATTATTTTCTTCCTTTTCAAATCCACCAAAATTTATATTATCAGTTATAGTCTTAATTTTAATTTTAACTTTATTGGAACCAGATGTATTGGAATATTTTATAGATCTAGATAAAACAATTTCAGACTCAAGGTTCTTTGAGACTTTTTTATTTCCAACATTGAAGGTTTTGGATACATACATGACTTTCCAAGAATTCTTCTTCTCAAAACCAATTCCATAATTCTTATCAGCCATTGAAGGTAACTTTTATTAATCCTTCATAGGTTTATTAAAATGATAACATTCACTAACTTCAAAGATATATTTTTTAAAGTTTTTACCTTTCTCTTCATCATTAGAATGTTTTTTGGAAATGTTCCATCTCTTCTTATTTTTCTTTCATCTTTACCACCAAATGGTCATTTTGATTCTTCTCCTAAAGAGATTTATTTAAATCTAAAATATCTACCATCTTTGTTATTTTTTCTTCTGAAATTATTTCTTGAATTTTTGAGGAACATTCATCTTCTAACTTCTTGTTTCTCTTTTCAAGTTCTCTGATATTTCTCAACATTTATTTTAACTTTTCATTCAATTGTATTTCATGTTGAGTTTATTTTTCATCAGAACTTTTGATTCCAAATTCTCCAACATTAATTTTTGTAATAAAAATATTTTCCCAAATAGGATCAATATATTTTTCAGATTTATCTTCACTTTCTTCATTTTCAGGGAATCTACTTTCATTGCTAGAGAAACATTACTCATTGACTATGGAAATAAATGTGTTTTCTTTAAAAAAAATTGTAAGTTCCTCACTATAATCATCCTTAGAAAAAAATATTTTCCTTTTGGGTTGTTATAACATCTTATCTTCTCTATTTGTATAGAACAATTCTTTATCACCCTTTTTTTCTAAGATCCTTTTGGTATCTTTCTTCTCCTTCACTTTCATCTTCCTTATTTTATTATTAATTTACTCATTGAGGACAATTAGAAATAAAATTCCCAACATCTCCACATCCCAAACATTTTATGGAATGTTTCCATTTATAAATTCTATACCTTTTTTACATTTTGATAAATCAAGGATAAAATGTCATTGATGTTTTTATATACCTCATTTTCAGAATTAGAATCTCCAATATCTTCTTCTTCAAGAATATTCCTCGAATTTTCTTTCTTTTCATCCTTAAGATGTCACGACCCGTCCTCGGGGAATGTGTCGTGACTACCCCAAGCCCGCCTTCCATAGGCCAGGGGCTGGCGACTAGCAACAAGGCATAAATCCCAGAAAAAGGGAAGGCATTGCCTTTAAAAAGTAAACAAGCACCAAAGAGTAAGCAAGAAGAAAAGTAAACACTAAGTAAAAACTATAACAAGCTATGCTGAAAGTAAAAGGGGACGGAAATACAAGCTCAACTGTAAAGTACAACTGAATGGGGAAAACAGCAACTGAAAAGAAAAGCCGTAGCGTCGAGCCGTCCTCTGGCGGTCCCACCTGAAGGGTGGGTACAAATAGCCTCCACAGCTCCTCGGTCCTGCCGTCCGCTCCGAGTACGTCCCGCCCAATGGTCCACCTCCAGGTACCGTCCTGCTCCACAAGCCTCCACCATGATCAGCATTGTCCGTCGTCTGCAACCAACACAACGAAGTGCGGGCATAGCCCGTGCAGGGGTGAGTATAAGCTACTAAGTAGGGACCCCGAGACCCCCGAAGGTCTCCCAGAATCCACAAAGGATAATCCAAAAAGGAAGGATACAATCACGAAGTAACATCTGACATGGCTTAGGTATATTCCCATACATATACCTAAGTCATCAATTCCCGTTCGGCTCCAACATCCGAGCCCAAGCACAACCCAGTCCACAAAGGAAAACAAAACGTATACCCACACAGGATAGCACAACACAATCCACGAAGCAGAGCAAAGTAATCCACATAGGATAGCTCAACACAATCCACAAAGGAGAGTTAACAATAAATCCACACAGGATAGTTCAACACAATCCACAAAGGAGAGTAACACAAGATTCAGCTCACACAGGTATACTTCTTGTATGACGATAAATATGATCACTGATCCATCTAAGTCGTCAGACCCACAAAGGATCGAAAGGTACTAACCCCCGCAATGACCCACACAGGATCAGACCCACGTAGGATCAATAGGTAACTAACCCCCGCAAAGACCCACACAGGATCGGGTCCACACAGGACCTGTAGGCCCTGGCTCACACAGAACCGCTGAGCGCTGACCCACACAAGATCGGATCCACACAAGATCTGTAGCACTGATCCACGTAGGATCGCTGATTGTAGTAGTCATCACAATCCACTGAGGATCTCTGCACAGTCGTCGTCACAGTCCACTGAGGATCTCTGCACAGTCGTCGCTGCAGTCCACTAGGGATCTCTGCACAGTCGTCGCTGTCGAAGTAGCAGTCGCAGCCAGCTCTAGGGTTCCCGCACACAGCAAGCTCGTTCGGGAGGGTCCGCTCCACGAGCCGAGAGGATGATACATCAACTGACACAAAGTACGAAGTTGATGTATCCCAACGTTCCGTATCGTCAACAGGAACTCAACGTCGCAGACGGTGCGTCAATCGGACGCCCGGTCTGAGATTTATTGGCTTTTTCGTCCCAGGGGCCCGGTTGGTTTTAAGGAAAAACCCACCTGACCGTACTCCACCTGTGTTCAAACCTCGGGTGTAGTGATCCAAAAGATCTGTCTCACTTAGAGGAATTCAACAAAGTTGACGGTACGTCAATCGGACGTCCGAAGCTCAAGATATGAGTGTTTCCGCTCCGAGGGCCTGGTTGGTTTCGTATACGAACCAACCTGGCCGAACCCAAAGTATTCCGAAACCTTGAGTGAAATATACCGAAACGACCGTCTCGATCCAAGGATCGCGTTGCCGTTGACGTAGCATCGTTCGGAGGCCCGTAGCTCATGTTACAGGAAAAAGACCAAAAATGGTCCGAAGACGGGGGGTCTGGGCCCGGGCCGACCCGGCCCGACCCCCCCCCCCCCCCCTCGGGTCGGCCGAAACGGGTCGTCCCGAACCTGGTCGACCCAACCCAGTCTGACCCGGCTGGACCCGGTCCGGTCCGGCCAGGGCGCGGCCCGGCCCGGCCAGCTCGGCTCGTCTCGACCGAGCGGCCGAGCGTGGCAGCCGCAGGGCGCCGCCCCCGCGGGAGGAGGATGCCGCGACCCTTAAAGGGTCGTGCTGGACATCAGCGGACGCGTCTTCTGCCGCATCCTGTGCGGGCGAGCCAGACCCGCACGGCCGCGGCTTCAGCCGCGGCGGCCATGCCCGGCGACGCGCCGGGGCGCCGCCGGAGACTTCCGCCGGCCACCGGAGCTGCTCCGGTGGTCCGTTTTCCTTCCCGTCTACGCCGCTGTTCCTCCAAGGTTCTGTTCTTCACTGCGGGATCATCAAGACGCCCTTGCGTCACGTTTTGTTCATCGCCCGCCAAATCCGCACAACAACGAAGAACGGCGGAGGGTTGTCAGGCCGTGTTCGTTTGGCCCACACCCTCCACGTTAGATAAAAACAGTCGGGAGAATTATTCAACACATCAAACAACAATTTTATTAAATTAAAATTGTTCTTATGAAACTGGGTTCTTTATTTTTAAAAGAAACGATCACGGGAATATAAAACATTCAAAAAAACTCCTACCTCGTCAAGTGTCGCACGCGCGTTCTTCGCGGAATTGATCACCGTGGAAGGAGGCGATCGTCGCGTCGCAGAAGGCGTCACGTCGTCGCGGAAGGGCGTCGCGTCGTCGCGGAATACGGTGCGCATCGACGAACTCCGAGTTTCAAGAACAAAAGATTTAATTTTAATAATTAAATCCATCTTGAGTTAAAAACCACAAAGGAATTTAAAGAAACGAAAACTCTCACCTCAACGGATGATCGAAGATTTTTGTCGCGGAGGAAGGAACGTCGCCGAAGAACGTTGCGGGAGAGGAAACGTTGGCATCGCGGCACATAGCGTCGCGTCGTCGATTTTCGCGGGTTTGGCGTTCTTCGTCGGAGGCCGGCGTTCTTCGCGTTCTTCACGTTCTTCGCGTTCTTCGCGAAGGAGGATGAAGAATTCTTAGAGGTTCTTCAAAGGTTTAACACAACATTTCAAAAGGAGGGTGTGTTGGCCTTATTTTATTAACATGACAACAAAACAAAAACGTGTTAAGAAACGAATGAAATTAATTCATAGAATTAATTTCAACGAATAAACCGCCCATTTAATTCAATGAAGAAAACCGCCCAATTAATTGGTGCGTTAAGAAATTAAGAAAATGCATCAGTTGACTTTCATAATGACGGGTTTTCACGGGTGCGTTACTTAGCGGAAAAGAAATGGTGGGGCTCGTGCGGGTCCCACCTCACAAATATCCTACCAAGAGGGTAGGATATTTTTGGATAGCACCCTATCCGGATCAACTCAGCTTAAGCCGCTTTAAGTGGATTCAAGTGGCTTCCAAGTGGCTTAAGTGAAATAAAATAAAGTTTATCGTACAATTATTTTATTTCTTAACATTAAGCCCGAAAATTAAAAACCACACTCGAGCAAACGCAACTCCATAAGAGGAATTTCTAAGCATGTTCCGGCGCTGCGATTCCATCGGTGCCCTCAAAATTCGATTTCGGGCACTAGTTCAAAAGTTAGAAAAACCCGCTCGTCCGTTCACTGAACATACCTGAGCCAAACTTCGGAAAATGATTCCGGGCACACCGGGCCTCGGAATCAGGTGCCGTCAGAAAATGCGTTCTTGTAAAATTCCAAAGAAAATTAAGAAAAGAAATTTCCTTGAAATTTACGGGTCTTTACATAAGATACATTTCTCTATCAAATTTTATTTTTTCTTTCATAGAATTCTACCTTCTCATTTCATTTGTTATGAGAGTACAGTGATTTTCATCTAGAAACAATGTTTCTTCATCTCTATCTTCCAATAAAGAAACCCTAGAATCAAAATTATCAAGAGGAATTCTCAATATCTTTTCAAAAATAGTATAATATTCTAAATTTTCACCAAAACATCTGATAGTTTTCACTATAGTATTTACCCTCCTAAACTAGTAATCCAAATATTCATTCTCATCATTCTTGAGATCTACATACTTCAATATCCATATTTTTAACTTTTCCTCCTTTACTTTTTCATTTCCTTCATAAATGTTATTCATATTATCCTAGATTCCTTTGGAATTGGAAACTCCTATTACTCTTAGAAAATTAATTTTATAAAGTTATGAGAGTAAATAATTATTAGCTATTCCATCATTCACAAGATTTTACTTATCAATATTAGAGATATGATCATTCTGAGTACGGAGAGGGAAACCGTCTCTAATAGCTCTCGATACATCGTACCCAAGAGATATATGATATAGAATAATTATTTCATTCTCAATATGATAATTCCTATCATTTAAGATTGTAATTATTTTATAATTTACACAATTAAGATTCTCCGAAGTTTTCTCTCCAAACCCTCGACAATGAATAATTTAAGAGAACTTACACTCTGATACCAGTTTTAAGTGAACAATAAGTGTAATCGTATCACTATGTGTGGGAGGGGAGAATTAGTGATTGTTTTTATTTTATATTTATTTTCATTTGAAACAAACTACACATCATGTTTAAGATTCTATTCCCTACTAAAAACAATTCAAACACACATCCATAAGAACACAAGTATTTACAATGTTAACTATTCAACAAGAATAGATACTCCCTTGGTATGGTTTATAAATGATCCAATACCACATAATCCACTAGAAATCAATCCTTGGATTACGAAAAGTATGATATACCCTTTCACTAGTGTATAACTACGTAAAAAATTTCAATACTGTGTGTGGACCCTCTTAACACAAATAGGGTAAAAAATGTTTTCATAACAACTCATGTTACCTGAGAATATTTTAAATTCGAAAGATATATTTAATTTAAATCAAATAATTCACATTCTTACCTAGAATATGATAATAATGTCCTAGAAGTTTTAATGGAAAACCCTATTTGATTTTTGTTGTGTGCTTTTCCTAGTCTGATTCCTTCATGTAACATTCTCCCAGGCATTATTCTTCCATTTATGATTATCCATAGTAAAAAATTTAATGTCTTGGAATTTCTATGTAATGTTTTTTATATGTAATTATTTAGTGACTGCACGATCTGAAAGCACGTGATTTCATGGCCCGGTGAGCCTGGAATAGATTTTTGAACTTTTTTTAAGGTGTGTTCAGAAAACCAGTGGGAGGGGTTTTCTATCTTTTGAACTGGTGCTCAAATATAAAATCAAAGGGCACCATTGATCTCATATCACTAGGATTCACCTAAAAATTAATTAACTTCGGTCGTCAAGGGCCGAGCGGAAAAGTTATTTATTTGGACTTTTTGAGAAAAAAATAATTTAAAAGATTTATTTTATTTCATTACTCACCGTTGGGTGGAGTATGGCAATGCAATTTTAAAGAATCTAAACTATTGTGGGGCTCATTATTGGGGATTATTAATGGCACATATTATGCAGCATAACAATGAAATAAAGTAAGCATAATGACCCGACGTCGCAATGAAACAAAAACGCTGCGACATGAATTTTTTAATTAAACCAACATGTGGGAGAATGGGGAATTAAACTGTGCTGATTCTCTGATGAAACCCTAGTAGTTTTCCCCACCAACTGAGAACAAAGAACATTTTAGAGACTTAATAATCTTCAATGTGCCTCAAAGAACGGAGCCAGAAGCACTATCGACATCGTGTAACCTCAAGGATAAACACTTCGGCATCGAATGTCAACAATGTAGGCAGTTGTTTAACTTTAAAAAGTTCTTCTCCATTTGTTTTTTTCCTAGAAATGGAGAACACTGATCAACCCACAAATTGGTTGATCTGTGATTCGTGCATTTATTTTAGAGGGTGACTTCTCTTTTGGGATTTCTTTATCTATGGTTGAATCATATTTATCACGCCCTGGCCCCAGACTACCATAGAGCCGGTGCGGTTTTAATAAAACATGGTGTATGATTGTTTTTATAAAAAGAAATGATAATAATTATGTATCTTGTTCCAATAAATAGGATATTTTCAGTTTAGATTCTGTAAAACTAGATACAAATATTACAATCCTTCAAAACTAGAAGAAAAAATAATTCCACAAAGCTGCCACCAATCAGTGAAACTCAATCTACTAAACAGTTAAAAGTTAATTTAAAATGTAGTGTGATCATATGAATGACTAGTAAGTGGGATTTAAAATAAAAAAATATTTCAACTAAAACCATTAAAAAATCTCTTTAAAAATATTTATAAATCATTTTCCAAAAGGAAGATGCAATACATGAAGCATAACATAACATTTTGTCCAAAAATTAAAAGTGATCATTTCAAGGAATATTTATAGAGTTAAAATTAAAAGTGTTCCAATCATAAGACTTATTATACAAAATATATGGTATAAAGAAAATAAAGCAAGAGTTATTCTAACTATAACAAGTGTGACATGTGAAAGTGCAAGTACAGAATTTAAAAATTAAAGTAATACATGATCAGAGTTGTAGATAAGATAATAATTTTAATTTCTTTCATTACTAACGGTAAGTCATAAACTGGCTGATAAATATATGAGTAATGAATAAACATTATTCCATAAGTATTTACTTCTTATGATACTCATAAGTATTGGATCTTAACCTAGTATATTTTAATAGAAATATATTCACATGGTTGATTAAATATCATAAACATAATGAGGGAATGTATAATTTCAGATTGTGTCAAGGCCTGATTCCATGACATAATTTTTCTCATGGTAACTACTAATGAATCATAGGGCATTCATTGACTTTTCCCCAACCCGTAGGGTGTTCATTAACCGTTTCCCAACCCATAGAGATTATATTAACTGGTCCCTATTCCATCATAGACTGATTCCAATACATTCCTCATATTCCAAGTAAGGTTGTATATTCAAAGATTCCCATACCACTTTGAATATTTAATTTATCATTTCATATTATTCATGGTTTCCCATACAACATTGAATAATTTAGTTCCAATCCATAAATGGCTATAATAGTTTAGTTACATTCGGTAGCATTTATATATATAGAGAGAATAATGCACTTAAGTGTCAAAACTAACAACTGCATGGAAATTTAATAAATTTCAAGTATGACAATTATATTATAGCACGTGTGATGATAACTAATGCCCAAAAAATATAGGTTTTTTAACATAAAATGATAAGCCTATAATTCAATAAATATTTATTTTGAAAACAAATTAAATTAAAAAATGCATAATAGTCATTCATCATGGATTGAATATATAACTAATTTAAAGGTAAAAAATATATTCCATGTGAGGTATTAAATGCATAGTTTTCCAAACACCCATTATTTACTTGTATAACGTAACACAAAGGTACCTCTAGCTGTTTAACCAAAAGTTATAAAATTAAAATCATGAAATTCAATCACACAATTTACTACCATAACTAATACGATATAATAATTATGAGAATAATTGTGTCAAACATATGTATATTTTCCTACACACATATTTTACATAATCATAAGAATAATATATATGTGTAGGAAAACACCCACTTTCTCAACATAAACATAAATCTCCATTGAAACAGTTTGATTAATATTTTTGTGCATCAAATCATTTTTATTACAATAAACATATGTATATAGGTGTGAAAAAACCCAAAATTATTACACATAAATTCTCTTTAAATATTATAAATATTAAAAGTATCTAAATAATATTTGGAAAATCGGTCATTATCTAGGATTGACTGTTGTGTAATCCTTTTATACACAAAAGTGCATATAAAGGATTGCATTTTTTAAAAAAAATTCCATATAAGCCTTTCATACTTCAAAAAAATGTATTATTCAATCTTATAAAACCTTTTTAAAATATAAATTAGACTTATGATAAATGCTTATATATATATATAACAGAATATACATAATGTATATAAGGTTTTTACACAAAAAAATTAATGACACTTACATGATTTAAATATATTACGAAAATTAATTAAAAATAGGTACATTAATTTCCAACTGTGATATAAAATGAAAAAGGATTGTTTATAAAACAAATAATTATATATTTTAATGTATAAATTTATATAAATATTCACAAAGCCTTGCAATCCCGTGATCAGTAAACAATTAAAAACATCATTTAGGACAAAACAATTCACCATCATAGAAGAAAACAGTTGATCCTATACTCAACCGTGTATATATATATATATATATGTATATACATCTATGTATATATATATATATATATTAAAACCATAATAAATCAATACAAACAAGGTCCCTTACCTGGTACGAAGTAGAAGAAGAAGAAGGACGGATGTTGATGGAGCGCTAGAGAGGAAGAACACCCGTTGGGTTCGAGTGAAAAATGAAACATATAATCAAACCATATAAAATATATTTTTATGAAAACATACATAGGATCTAAGGAACCATGGTTTAAAATAATACCAAGTGTGTTCGGTCTTTTGGAAACCAAGAAGAAAGGAGGGCCACCGGTATCACGGGTGTGGAAAAAAGAGAAAAAAGTGTAGCGACAGCTATTGGTGCGGCATATGCGGGAGGAAGAAGAAGGAGCGATGTGGATGGGTGAAGACAACAACGGACGATCGGGATTTAATATAAAAATTATCTAGTGGATGAGGTGTATCCATGTGTTTTAAAAGAGATGATCGTTCGAGATTAAATCTCAAAGCGTTCAGACAGCTACGATGCGACGAAGTGTTTTAAAAAGAGAGGAATGGTCAAGAATAGGTCCCGATGGGATCGAACGGTGGATAAAAACATTGAGGAAAAAATGAGGCTACAGGGATTTAAAATCTGAATTGATTTGATAGCTCAAATCTCGCACAGTTAGATCAAATGGCTGAGACACAGTTTCTCTTTAAAATTCTCATCCCACATCGAAAGGGGGAGGATTTCTTGTTGTATTTATAAGCTTGAAGCTCCCAAAATTAGTCCATAAATCCCCCTACCCCCTCCCTAGTACCGCCCAGTACCTGGCCTCTACGGGCGCACTTCTGTGCCCACCCCTTCCGTCGTGTCGCCCCGCACATTGGTGCTCTCTGATGCCCCTTACACAGGCCCTGGTGCCCCTTACGCATGCTCGTCTGCGGTTAGGGCCTGACTATGAAGGCATGTACACACAGCTTAGTATGCACCATGCATACACAACCCTGGTCCGTTTTCCAGGGGAATGTGAGTGAGATTCACACCAAGTCCTTGAGTGGCTTTCCCTTCAAGGTTGCCCTCGGCTAGGTAGAGGACTCACCTAAATTTTTTAGCAAAGTTAAAAATAAATTTTTATTATAAAAAAGAATATAAATTTATTATTTTTATAAACAAAGAATATAAATCACTAATTATGGTTAAAATAATCCTAAAACAAACCTTTTCATTGGTTTATAAACATTTGAGTTTCAAAACATCAACGTTCAAAATCAAAGTTTAATATGTTGTAAGGGAAATCCCATGCTAATTTTATATTTTAAAATCAAAACAATTTTTTAATTAAGATGTTGTTTTTATTCTTCCATGGAAGAAAAAATTTATAAAAATATTTTTAAGACATTTGAAATACATAAATACTTAATTCTCTAAGTATAGTAAAAAAATTAAATAAAACAATAGTCATTAAATTTTTTTACCCAAGGTACCATTTAAAAATACAAAATATATTTCTTTATAAAAAAACCAAGAAGTATCAAATGTGTGCTTCTCTTGGTATTTCTTTTAAAACACAAGGGTTACGATTTAAACCCATTTTTACCTTTAAATCAGTATCCATCTAAAATATATCAAAATTTTTTATTAGAAACATTTCTAATGTTATAACTTTAATGCCCACTTTAAACACATTGAAAACTCATTATACCTAGATAATTTAAATTAAACCACCAGAATGCCCAACGACTATAAGTTCTTATAGTTGTTAGAGACTCAATGCACACCTAAAGGAAGAAATGGTCAGATTATCTTTAAGGCCTTTTAAAAACATGATTATGGTGTTCCAACTTCAAAACGACTTAGTGAAGATGATTCTAATCATTCCTCTTATCCTTAGCACTGTCGTTGGGGTTATATCTATACTGATGTTAATCGTGATGGATCTGAAATCCTCCACACTTTGAAAGGGATTTTTTTATATTTAGTGGTCTCTCTGTGATTTTAATAGTACTCTTAGATGGTATCCTAGGGTAGTGAGGCTCTTTGGTCTTGTTGTAATGTAATATTTTTCAGTGTTTCATTGAATAAAAAAGTATTGTGTTTATTTCTAAGTATTATTTTGGAGAGTATGGAAATTAAAAGATGTAAAACCATACAAGATTATTATTACTCAAGAAATGTGTTTAGGGTGTCACATTATCCACCATTCAAATAATTGAATCCATTCAATTCTAAAAAAATCATACCCATCCACTAGCAAAACCAGAAACACATCACTTCCAGCATCCCCTCACAAAGTTATCCAACATGGATGATCTTCTGGTCACCCTCATGTGGATCTGTAGATTAGTCTCTAGTTCTTCGACATCCTTGGTCCATATACACCGAGAACAGTTAGGGTTACCCCAATTCGTAAAGAATTCGGGTTTCCATAGAGAGGATTGAGTTATATAGAGGTTAGATATTTGGGAGTGGACTAGTTCCCTATAAATCCATCAAACTACATCGTTCTTGAATATTTTGATGTCATAGAGCATCCATTACATAGTAAAATTTAGGATTTGGATAATATAGTCTGCTCAATGGTTACTCTATAAATAAACTTCTAGAAACTTTCTCAAAGCATGAAAATTCTTAGATAAGGTGAAAAAATAGAAAATACCATCGTAGTATTTCCCTCTCTGCCTAAACTCTAAAAATTGAGCATTTTCAATTCAGTTATAGATATAACTCTATCTATTGTAGGAATGGAGGATATTTGAGCTGAGGGACACTTTATAAAATCATTTATAGGTTAATAATAGGTTCACAAATGGATGGTATGTCTTTGAACATGATTCAACAATTATGTGTTATAGTAATTCAGTAGGGTGTGATAAACGTTTGGTTGGTGAACTCGCATCTTCCATCTGAAAATTTCAAGATACATGTTTTATATAGAAATGAATAACCATATTAAAACAGAGATGTTATTTAGTAAAATAATGTTAAAGTACCAACACATAAACATAACATTATCCATTTATACAAGGTTCATAAAACCCAAGGTGTTACATAACTATTCACTCCCTCTCACAATTCACTAGTATAGATTTCTTAAAATCCATCATAATGTCTCTTAATAGGTACCACCGGTGTTGATGATTTCCCAAGTTTCCAGTTATGCAGATCTCCAAAGAAGTTTCAAATTATTCAATATCTTTAGTCAACATACAACACGGGCAACAATGATCAACCGCATGTGGACATCTAAAGTTCACTATGAGAAAATAATGACATGTGTTAAGTTGAGTGACATTAGTATGAACATCATGTCGAAAAAAAATGATAAGACACGTCCCCAAAAATTTTGAATCCCATAACATGACCTTGGACACTGTAGGTCAATATTTGACAAAGGTACGCTTATTGGAGGTCACCCACCTAGGCTACCTCTTAGAAGTCATCTCGAGATGATGCATTCCCGCCTATGGTAAAGAATTTATATAAACCCTCAAAGTATTTTCCCTTCCGTTCATAGAAAAATAATTGAGAGTTAATCATAAGAAAATATCCAATGCCTCCTCCTCGGTGAAGTTGGATAACATGAGGAAAATTGGATATATATGGTAGTGGTTTTCGCACATCAAACGAAGGTTTTCAAAAATCTCATATACTTATAAACATGATTTTCCCACTATAGTTGTTAATATTTTTGTCGGAAGGGACAGGAGACTTAATTCATCTTCCATATAAAAATTTTAAGACAACTTATACTTAGTAAGACATAATCATGTTTTTAATGTTTTTCTAATTTTCTAGGGTTGTCTAAAACAATCCTCTTATACAAACTATCACACCCCAGCCCCAAACCACCCCAAAGCTAGTGCAATTTCAATAAAACATTGTATGTAATTTTTTATAAAAAAAATTATTATTATTACACATCATGTTCCAATAAAGTGTATATATATTTTTAGATTCTATAAAACTAGATACAAATATTAAAATCCTTTGAAACTAAAAGAGAAAACTATTCCACAAAGCTACCACCAATCAGTGCAACTTAATCTACTAAACCTCTAAAATTTTAGTTAAAATGTAGGGTGATCATACGAATGCCTAGTAAGGGGGTTTTAAAATAAAAATAATATTTCAATTAAAACCTTTTAAAAACATCCCTATAAAAATAATCATAAATTATTTTCTTAAAGGAAGCTATAATACATGAAGCATAATGTAAAATTTTTTCCAAAAATTACAAGTTGAAATTTCAAGGAATATTTATAGAGTTACAATGAAACATGTTCCATTCATAATCATGCTTATATAAAATATATGGTGTGCATAAAATAAATAAATAGTTATTCTAACTTTAATAAGTGTGACATGAGAAAGTGAAAGTACAGAATTGGTAATTTAAAGTAATACATGATCAGATTTGTGCAAAGATAATAACTTTAATTTCATTCCTTACTAACTATATGTCATAAATGGGATGATAAATCACTGAGTTTTGAATAAACATTATTCTATAATCATTTACTTCTACTGATACTCATAAGTACAGGCTCTTAACCAAGTATATTCTACTAGTCAAATATTCAATTGGATAATTAAATATCATAATCATAATGGGGGAATGTATAATGCCAAAATGTTTCAAGGAATCATTCCATGACCTATTTTTTCTAACGAGAACAACTGATGCCTCATAAGGCTTTCATTAACTGGTCCCCAACTCAAAGGGATTTCATTAACCGGTCCCCAACCTATAGGTTTTTCATTAACTACCACCAAATAGTCATATATTGAGTCCAATACATTATTGATATTCCTAGTATGGTCTTATATTCAAATATTCCCATACTAATTTGAATAATTAATTTCTCATTTCATATTATTCATGGTGTCCCATACCACTATGAAGAATTTAGTTCCTTATTCCATAAATGGTTATAACAGTTTAATTACATTCTATAGCTTTTACATATATATAGTGAATCCTCCACTAAGTGTTAAAACTAACAACTACATGTAAATTTAATAAATTACATGTTTGGTAGGTAGATTATAGCACATGTGATGATAACTAATGCAAAAACAATATAGATTTTGTCACATAAAATGATAACCCAGGAATTCCAAAATCCTTATTATGCAATCATTCTATATTCAAAAATGAATAATGGCCAATCATCTTGGATTGAATTCATAACTAATTTTAAGGTAAAAATTATATTCCATGAGAGTTATTAAACACATAGTTGTCCAATAACCCATTGCTTGCATGTATACCGTAACACAAAGGTACCTCCAGTCGTTTAACCCAATGTAATTAAATAAAAATCATGAAATTCATTCACACAATTTACTACCATATTTTAGACCATTTAATACTTATGAGAATATGTGTGTCATACATATGTATATTTTCATACATAGAGATTTTACATATTCAAATGAATAAAATATGTGGGTAGGGAAACACCGACATTCCCAACCTAAAGATAAATCTCCTTTGGAACAGGTTGGGTAATATTTCTATGCAAAAACACATTTTTATTACAATGAAAATATGTATATAGGTGTGTCAAAACCCAAAATTATTACTTATAAATTCTCCATAAATACTATATACATTAAAATTTTCTAAATAATATTTGGAAAATCCAAAATTATCTAGGATTGAGTGTTGTGTAATCCATTTATACACAAAAGTTTATATAAAAGATTTTATTTATATAAATATTTCCTTATAAGCCTTTCATACTTAAAAAACATTTTTTATTCATTCTTATACACATTTGGAAAATCAATATTAGATTTAGGATCAAGGTTTTTATATATACATACATACATATACCTATAACCGAATATACATAATGTATATAAGGGTTTTACACTAACAATTTAATGACACTTACATGATTTAAATATATTTGGAACATTAATTAAAAAAAATTCAGTAATTTCAAATCAGGATATAAAACATAAAAGGATTATTTATAAAACAAATACATATATATGTTTATGTTGACATACATATATATATTTACAAAACATCACAAGCCCTTGCTAGGTAAAGAATTAAGAACATCATTTAGGACTAAAAATTCAACATCATAGAAGAAACCAATATATATTATACTCAACCGTATATATATATACACAAATATGTTGATATACATATATTCAAACCATAACAAATCAAAAAAACTAGGTCCCTTACCTGGTTCGAAGTGGAAGAAGAAGAAGAAGGACGGAGGTTGATGGAGCGCTGGAGAGGAAGAACACAAATTGGGATTTATCATAAAATGAAACATATAAATAAACCACATATAATATATTTTTATGAAAACATTCATAGTATCTGAGGCACCTTGTTTTAAAACAATACCAAGTGTGTTTGGTCTTGTGTAAAAAGAGAAGAAATGAGGGCCACTGGTATCATAGGTGAGGAAAGAGAGAAAAACGAGTAGTGATAGCTACTAGGGCAGCACATGTGGGAGGAAAAATAAGGAAGTGACACAGATGTGTGCATAAAATAATGGAATATTGAGATATAACCTAAAAATAATCTAGTAGCTGAGGAGAATCTGTGGGTTTCAAAATAGATGATTAGTTGATATTAAATCTCCACTTGATCAGACGTCTATGGTGTGACGTAGTGTTTTAAAAAGAGAGGAACGATCAAGATTAGATCCTGATGGGATCGAACAGATGATAAAAATGCGGAGGGAAATCCATGACTATGGAGATTTGGAATTCGTATCGATTGGACAGCTCAGATCTCACATGACGATATCGGTTGGCTGAGACATAGTTTCTGCTTAAAATGACCATACCTCATTGAAACGAGATGGATTTTTGGTTGGCTTTATAAGCAAGGATCTCCCAAAAATAGTCCATAATTCTCCCTCCCCCATCCCCAGTACTAACCCAACCGGGGTCTCTACAGTCACACTTCTATGCCCACCCCTACCATCGTGTCGCCCTACACGGTATCACTCTAGTGCCCCTTGCACATGCATGTGTGCTCTTAGGTCTTGACTATGAGAGCATGTGTGTGCGGCCTAACATTCACCATGTGTGCATATCCCTAGTCCATTTTCTTGGGTATGTGAGTGGGATTCTCACCAAGTCCTTTAGTGGCTTGGCCTTCTATGTCACCCTCGGCTAGGTGGGGGACTCACCTAATTTTTTTAGAAAAGTTAGAAATTAGTTTTTATTATACACATGATTAATAATTTATTACGTTTATAAACAAGGAATATAAATTCCCTATTATGGTTAAAAAAATCCTATAACCAATCTTTTGATTAGTTTATAAACATTTGAGTTTCAAAACATCAACGTTCAAAATCAAAGTTTAATAGGTCCTAAGGGAAATCCCATACTAGTTTTATATTTAAAATCCAAAGCATATATTTAATTAAGACCTCATTTTTATTCATCCAAGGATGAAAACATTTATAAAAATATTTTTAAGTCATTTTAAATACGTAAATACATAATTCACAAAGTATAGTTAAAATATTAAATACAACAATAGTCATTAATGTCTTTTACCCAAGGTACGATTTCAAATTCAAAAATATTTTTATTAGTACCAAAACCAAGTAGTATCAAATGTGTGATTCTCTTGGTATTTCTTTTAAAACACAAGGATTATGATTCAAACCCATTTTAAACATTAAATCATTATCCTTCTAAAATATATCAAATGAGCTTATTACAAACATGTTTAAAGTTATAACATAAATGCACACTTTAAACACTTGGTAAACTCATTATACTTAGTTAAATTAAATTAAACCACCAGAATACCCAACGACTGTAAGGTCTTATAGCTGTTAGAGACTCAACAATCACCTAAATGAGGAAATTGTTGGATTATATTTAAGGACTTATAAAAACACCCACTATTTGAAGATGGTGCTCATCATTTATCTAATTGAAGATTAGGGTGTTACAACTTCCACTATTTGAAGATTAGGGTGTTACAACATCCAAACTCCTTGGTGAAGATGGTGCTCATCATTTCCTTAATTCTTATTATGGTTTTTGTGGTTCTGGATATAATTTTGTTTATTGTGATGGATGAAAAATACCCCCACTATTTTTTTTGGGATTTGTTTTTTATTTTGTGGTCAACCTATGATTTTAATAGGTATATTTCTAGGTATCAGAGGGTAGTGAGGTTCTTTGGTCTTGTTGTAATGTATTCATTTACAGTGTTTCATTAAATAAATAAAGTCGTGTGTTTATTTACAAGTATTTTTTTCGATAGTATGGAAATTAAATGATGTAAAACCATAAAATATTATTATTACAGAAGAAATATGTTCTGGGAATCGCAATATTTGTTGTTAGAATTAAAATCTTAGGACCTCCCTTGATAATAAACTTCTAACACAGAGGGTGTGGGCCAACACGAACAAGGCCTGAGCCCATCTTTCGGGGTGTTCTTAATGTACAAAATCATGAATTGATGATAAGACATATTTGAGACCTTCACGGTGGAGAGGACGTTTTCCAGAGAGTGCATGCACAAGAGGCACAAAGAACGGGCCACCGGTGCAGACCCGATGTTATTTGGAAAAGTCAACTCGCACACAGGCATTAGCGATGGCGCCAACGTCAGAGGTGGAACCAGCGACTGCATGTGGTTGAGCTAGTGAATTCTGGTGGGGGCCATTGTTGGAAGCCACATTCGGGTGGTAGTACACCATGATGGCGCTCTAGAGGAAGGGTCGCGGCGTAGTGGGAGGTGACACTGGCTTGGCCAACGCCTGGAGGCGGTGGACGTGGTCACTCGACCACATCATAGGGCCACATAGGCATCACCATTCCACATCATGGGTGGTGGGCCGCGATCACTCGACCATGGCAGAGGAGGCACCCTGTGATGACCTATGGGGTGATGGTGGCAGATCATACACGGCATCCGGCTGCGTCCCAACAAGGCGGACCCGAAGGGGCGCAAACCGCCTAGCGAGCCATACCCATGAGCCAACGTGCCGGACCCGTGGCCCAAAGATCTGGAACCACATCCCAACAAGCCGGTCCCACCCCTGGCGGCATGTACTTGTACCCTATGAGCCGGGCCAGACGATATCGGGTCGCCAGGCGACCATGCGAGCTGGACCCTCGGCCATGTCGGGCCAGGTCCAGTGAGGCCCATTGGGCCATTCCCAATGGCCAAGATGAATTGGACCGACCCCAACCCAAACAAGGTCCAGTTGAGTCAGTTGAGTTTTAACCATGGTATTTGGGACCTCAGGACAGGTTGGTCGGGTCGGACTAGGCCTAGATGCAATCGGTCCCTGTTTCACTAAAACACATGTATCTCTCAAACTGAACATTTGATTGATGCGCAGTAAGTTGCATTGGGACCCCTAAAATGAGGATATATGTTTGAGATAAAATATGTGAGTTTTCAAGGAATTTTTAATATGTCTAGGTAAGATCGGACTCGAATCCAACCGGTCCCTTTTTACAAAAATTCCCATATCATGCCGACAGGGCGTCCGATCGATGCATTGTCTATTGTGTTGGGACCCTTACGAAGAGACGGTCCTTTTGGGGTTCTCTATGTGGGACTTCGTGGTGATTGATATTTGACCAATGTCTTCAAGAACATATCCTCCGGAAATCATGCAAGCTAAGTGCGAGAATCTAGTGGTTGGTAGTGACACGAAGAAAAAATAATGATTATGAGTGGGTCGGCACCTAGAAATATTGAGTGGGATAGTACCTCACGATCCTCTTTGGGTTAGTATCTAAAGATCTGTTGTGGGACAACACCTTGTGATCCTTTGTGGGCCAGCACCTTACTACCTTGTGTGGGTCAGTAGAAGAGCCTCTCAACAGAATAAGATGATCTATCTTTACAACTAATCATATTTATTTCTGAACGTAATTTATACCGGGTGTGATATTCTTCTTTTAAATTGTGATATGTGTTTTAGAACATGCATGGTGGTATTAACTCTATGGTATTTCCTTTTTGGTGTTATTCATTGTTGATTATGAAGATACCTTAAGGCATCTCGAGGTCCCAACTAAGTATTGTTATAATCACCCCTATATAGGCTTTTCCCACACATGGAATGTCTTGTGTAGATGAGGTACAACCTTGATCGAGACTTTAGGGAGCCAAGACTAACGGGTGCTCAGAGGTGGATCGATAGGCATGGGGTGCTGTAGTGACATCTGACATAGTTTTATACCTACCCTTCGTGTAGGATTGTTGGCTGATGACCCCTATTTATTATTTTTCTTTTTCTATACATTTAATTTAGTTGGCCTTTTATTCTTGGACATTAATTTCAGTTTACACCCCTTTATTCTTAGTAGTATTACTTTGTGGTGGGTTGCACTACATTCCTTCCATTTTGGTTTTCTTTTTCTGGTTTTCCCTCTCTGTGTGTGTATATTTTTAAATTCAATGCCTTCCCGTTCTGGGGATAAGCCTTTCCGGTGCTAGTCACCAGCCCCTGGCCTATGGAAAGCAATCTGGGGTTAGTCCCGGCACGGGCCCTAGGAGACGGGTCGTGAAAAAGAGGTATCAAAGGGTGGTTGGTTTTACCAAAAGAACTAAGAGTGTTTATTTTTTCAGTCAGGGAAATAGTGTTAAGTTTCTTGAGTTGGGACTTCAGTCTAGGGAGTCCAGTTTTGGGGTGGAGTCCAACGTATCCATACACCATGACCCTCAATTCAATTTTCCGACTCAGTACACTAAAACTCAATTTTCATGTGTTTTGGTAAGGTTTTTCTCTAGATCTATTTTGAGTCCACTCACCATGTATAACTTTTGGACTATGAAAAATCTATTTAACTATTGGATTAATTAATGAAGACAACCATCCAGGATACTAGTGAGAGATCACAATGATGGTCCACTGAGTGCTGAGGCATCAGTGTAAGGGTCGCTTACAGCGTTAGCGCCTTCGGGTGGTATACTAGCATCACCATGTCCCAAATATCAGTATTTGCTACCAGTCCTACCATTGGATAGTGCATGCCAACTGAGCATGTCTCACGAGTTCTAGTGACAGAGCCCTATAATGTTTTGAGTCGAGACAGATCCTTAGGAAGCTGAGGATTGGCTGGAGGTAGTATCTCGGGATTTTTTTCAAGTAGAGAAACTGATAGAACAGATGGTAGATCTAGCCACTAGCCTTTTTCAGGGAATGATAGGGAGGTGGTGGAGCTTGAAGCTCTAGACACACGAGGAGGTTACCCTTGTCTGGGTAGACATCAAGAGCCTATTCAGGGAGGAGTTCATACTAGCAACATTGTTCTCAGTGCGTATTCAAGAGTTATGAACCTACAACAGGACATCCAAACTATAGCCCAGTACTCAGTGAGGTTAACTGAACTCTCATGCTACTCCACTGAAAATTTATGAGACCCTTTCTTTAGGGCCAATACCTTTGAGTAGGGACTCCCATAGGAGAACAGGGCGTCTATGGTTTCACTCAGTATCCCAACGTAGGCTAGAGTTCTAGAGTGATACCTACTAGTGAAGAGATTTCTAGGAGAGTAGGAACCAACAGTGAGAGTGTCCATCGGACAATATGTAACACCCTGATATTTTATGAGAAGTATATATTTTTATTTATGTAATATGTTATACGGAAAGGAATCTTCCACTACACACAACACTAGCTTGGCTTGTGTTACACGCAATCACGACCTTCCTCAATAGCTGTGTAGTACGCAATACCGAGTTTCACTAAACAACAATTTATTATAATATAATAAAACTAGCCGTTATAAATAGTATTAACTGTATTTTGAATTTTTTAACATTATAATTAATCTTATATATTTTCTAGAATGAAGTATGAAAACAAAATCAGTTTTTTGGATAAAAGAAGTATTTTTCAAAAAAATGCAGTTTTACCACCTTTTGATGACGCCCCCACTTTAAATCTTGTTTTTGACAAGTTTATAAGTTCAATTTGAAAAAAAAATAAAATTATTCCTTAGAATCAGGATATAAAAATTTACTTTGGATAAATTTTTCATATTATTCTGATAACTTTGATATTTTAATGAATAGTAAAAACACGTTATATTTTAATTAAAAACAACTTTTTTCATCGCAATACTTTATATGGTTAAATTATAATATTGAATGTTTTTAAAGTATAAATAGAATATTTTTTACCATTTAATTTAATTTATGTCATTAGAATTATTTTTACATTGAATTCATAGGTAAAAACATTTCAATCTTTGGCAATGTTTTAACTTTTAAAACCTGTTTGCTTAACAATGAGATTAATTTTAAATTAATTACTGCAACTTCTATGTTTTGAATTTTGAAAAATGGATTCCATATTTGGAATCAGTGGGTCCAAATTATATTAATAGGTTACTTTTATTTTTTTGATATTATGAATAGTAACTACGATAATTTTTATTTACTATGGTTAAAGGTAAATAGGGTAATTCAATGTTAAAAGAATATTATAATAATTCCAAATTACCTTGACACTTGTCCTAACCTTATTGGATGAGTAGTGTCCGACCATGGTCATCCTTGGGTCGATTTGGGGACCCCATTGAGCCAATTGGTAGTGACAATGACAATTTGGATTAATTAATTTAATGTAAAGACAAAATTGACATTAACAAAAATCTTTTAGTAATTAATTCTTATAAGGGGTTATATAAATTATATTTTCGACTCTAAATATTCCATAGAAATATAAAACGATTTCCTACATAATGGTATTTTATTTTTAATTTTTAGACAATAAATAATTTAATTTAATTATGACACAATGATGATGCAGTAATTATCTTATTAATCAAATATTGACATAATTGATGTTATAAATACCCAAATAATTGTAATTTGAGAATTTTTATTAATTAAAATAATTTTCTATGTTAATATGATATGTTAGTATTTATTTAATTAACTTTTTTAGAACTAATCATTCTGTTATGATTTTCACAAAAATCAATTACCAAATAGTGTCAAAATTGACATAAAAAAGTCTTTAAAACAAATATTATAGTATTAATTGTTATTATATTCCTAAAACTCTAACGTTAGGCCAAGATACTTATATCATGATATGTGTATCATTAATGGACCACTTGGGGGTCTCTTGGATGTATATGGTAAGTTTATTAACTATATAATATAAAAATATAATGTGACATGGTAAATGTCAATCTAATTAACTAAGAGTTAAAACTAAAAGATAAGGTTAATATAATGACCCAAAGTTGTCTAAATTATATTGAATGAGATTATTTTTACCCATCCCCACCTTAGAATTGAAATAAATCAATTTTGAGCTACTAAAAACCGAATATGACTTTATAATAAAATAATATTTTTAGTTTTTCCAAAGGTGCCCCTCTCCTCCCTTATGAAAGGCACCTCCTCCCTCTCTTCCTCACACCAATTTGAGCCTTCAAGCTCGGCCAACCCCTGGCCATTTCACTTCCCCACTTCCTTAGAAACCTACTATAGGTACTGGTCTTCTCAAAAGACCAACTCTAGTGCCTTAAGTGAAAGTTTAAATGAGGCACTTCGAGAAAGAGGTAATACCTTCTACAGTTTTCTTCAAGTTCCATTCTTCTTCTTCTACCTCTTCATTAGTTGTTTCATTATGAGTTAATAACATATGAATCCCTAATATACTGATATGTTATTATAAATTTGAAACAACCCTATTTCACCTCTTATCCATCCTACGGAAAACAAAATCATCGCATGTGCATACGTACGGAATACCATCTCCACATCGTGGTGTAATATATTTTCCACCACCACCTTACATGGATGGGTATAATGGTGTAAATAATAACTATATATGATTATTGTAAATTTATATTGATTCTGAAATATTATACATACACTCCAATATAATTCCACAATCATCGGAACAATATCATCACTCGTGTGTACGTACGGAATACCGTCTCCACGATGTGACGTGACTCGTTCTACATGATATTCATTGCATAATGATTATATAAATGAATTGAATGAATTAATATGATATATATTATACTAATACCATTCTGGAAATTTGGTATCTATAACATAAAGAGAAGAATAATAATTTATTCAACAAAACACGCATAAGAACAAAAAGTAATAAACACCCGAATAACAAGTAGAAATGAAATATTACTAATAAAAAGCTACGAATATGGCCATATATGATATCATAACAATGAGTATGATTTTGGAATAATTCAATGACATTATTTAAATCATTATACAGGAGGTTCAGACACTTACGAAGCAAATCGGACCTAAGGTAAGGGAAAATATCAAAATCTCATTTTATCCGAGATTGTTTATACTTTGGTATTTAATGGGGTGTATTTTATCATCCACATCCATGTTTCCTCAATATGTAATATTATTTATATCCTCATAAAATTGTTTAAATCCAATTTTACCCTTTGGTGAGTTTTTTGTAAAAGATATGAAAGGAATCTTTTGTCGTTTTTCGTACGAAATACTTTTTGACTTTTTCGACAAATGTACGAGAAGAATGTTTTTTATAAATTATACAGCATGAATAGATTTTTAAAACATTATTTCCAATAAGATTACTTTACAAGTTTTCATGTTTATTTTTAATCAACTTCTTTTAGTTTAAAATTGTATGACATGTTAATAAAGGAAAGATGTTTTTGAAGTAGAAAAGATATTTTCCTCAAGAATGGAGTTCAAGTGTTTTATCAAAATTAATTTCCATCTAATATAATATAGGGTTATATTTCTATCCCTATTATTACATTGATTTGATTATGTTGTGATGGAATTATTTTTATGAATCGCTTTATCTTATATGAATTGTTTTATGATGTCACGTTGTTTACGAATCCCATTTTTATTACATGGGTTATGCAATGATGTATGATTTTTTTTTGATTTTGTGGCACACATAAGAATGGTATCATTATGATATGGGTGGGACCTATATCTCCCTCCAATGCATTGGGTAAATATTTTATATCTCATGAGATAGACATGGCTGGAACGGTAGGTTAAACCGGTTCAGTAAAACAGGACTAAAATGAGGAGTGAACTCGGTTCAGAAATGCACTTTGTCCACTAAGATAGTCTTGGCAATGATTCTTGACTAATAAGACATGATTATCTATGATTATGTGTGTATGCCACAAAGTTTCATGTTTTATGTTATGATTATTTGGATTACATTTCACTACCATGATTTATCCCATGTTATGAAATTATGATCTCTTTTGTAGGGTAAGATTTCCAAAATGTTATGTTCTTATGAATTTGATGTGATTGATATTTCTTTTGTTTACCCTAACTGAGCATTTGAGCTCACCCTTTTGTATGTTTTCTTTCCCCAGGTTAGGAAGAAGGTTATTAAGTAAGATATTCCAAAAAGGGACTATTGATATTATGAAATAAATGGGAGACAATGTAGATGCTTTATAAACCAGTTGTTTATGTTTCCCAGTTTCTAAATACACTAAACCTATACGGTACTTTCAGGGTTTTTTTATATGTTGTAATAAGTATGCATCAATTTTGAAGTATTAACAATGTATGTAAGGTATGGGTCGTTATAGTTGGTATTAGAGGGAAGGTATAGTCAGCCTTTGGAAACTACAATGTGAAAGCCTTAGTAAGAACCCTAAGGATAAGTCTAAGCATAGAACACAATCTTAGTGTTTTATAAATGGCCATGAACAACCTAAGATAATAACTTAAGTGTGAAATTTTATTCATGATTGTGTGGTTTTCCTATTATAGTTAGTGTTGCTCACACTATTCTTCTTGGTTTTAGTTAATGGCTGGAACATGAAGGAACCTATTAATGCGGAATGCGATGGGAAATGCAATGATTATCCCCCTGAGCAACCAAACATTATTGGAGCTGGAATGAAAAATCTTTTAGCCATGCTCACACAACTTTCTCAAGATATGAATCATGCAGGACTTCCAAATGAGAAACGGAACAACATTCTGTTGAATCCTTCATGAGGTAGATTCCACCTTCATTTAGTGGGTCTTCTGATCCATTAGTGGATGAACAATGGATCAGTACCACTGAAAAGATATTTTCAGTTCTTCAATGTTCTGAACATGATAAAGTCATCTTAGCAGTTTATCGTTTGGAAGGTGAAGCTGATCAATGGTGGAATCTTATTAAGAATATGAGGCAAAGGGATGAAATTGAGTACATGGAATGGGACGAGTTCAAGAACTTATTTTTCAATAAGTACTTCATCGTATTCTTCAAACAAAGATGTATAAGGAGTTTCTTGAACTGAAGCAAAAGGATGATGAATCTATTTGTAACTATGAAGCAAATTTTACAAGACTTGCAAGGTACCCTTCTGGTATTATTATCCAACCCGAGAGTAAGATCGATCTATTATTTAGTGGCTTAAAACCAAGTCCTCGAAGGGCGTTAGCCATAAGGGACTTCAATGGATATGAGGAAATCGTTCGATGTGCTCTCAAGGTTGAGATAGAGATTGGAGTAACCCATCAGTCATATGGGTTTGATAAGAAGAGGAAAATGGAATTCAATGGAAAATCTAAAAAGACACTGAAAAGAAGATGAGTTTTCCCTTATGTTCAAAGTGTGGAAAGAAACATGGAGTAAATTGTCTTTAATGGGACAAGAAAATGTTATAAGTGTGGAAAATAAGGTCATCGGGCAATTGAATGTCGAAATAATGGGAAGAATATGTCTAATGATGCAAACAAAGGAAGGGATACAGAGAATGAACCTACTACACTTCAATGTTTCAAGTGCAAGGAGATGAGGAATTATGCCAATCAATGCCCAAATCCAAGGGTTGATGATGATAATCGACGTCAACAAACTCTTAAGGCCAAAGACAAAGGAAAGTCACTTGCAATTACTATCGGCGATGTGGAGTATGACAACGAAGTGGTGAGAGGTACACTTAACATCCACTCTAAAGTCGAAAATGTTTTATTTGATTGTGGATCCACCCACTCTTTTATTTATGAAGAATTTTCTAAGGGTATCACCATATTACATCAACAATTAGATGTTGAGTTAGCTGTGACAACTCCTAATGGCACAACAGTCGCATCAAAATTTTATAATTCTTCTCTGATTGATGTTTTTGGGAAAGTGCTTCCTACAAGTCTTGTGATCCTTCTTATAGTGGAATTTGATGTGATTCTTGGCATGGATTGGCTTTCTTTATGTGGAGCTCATATCAATTTCCAAAGAACGGAAGTCACATTTCATATTCAAGATCAATCTATGATCATCTATCAACGCAAGGATGAACATAACCTTCCAGTGGAAATTTCTTCCATCTTATGGGTCTTGATTCCACTAAATGAAGGTTATTTATCTCAAATGGTTGGTGAGAAACTCATGATTAAGAATATTCCCATTGTACGGGAGCTTGATGATGTCTTTCTGGAGGAATTGCCAGGTCATCCTCCAAATCGTGAAGTAGAGTTTTCAATAGAACTCGTACCGGGTGCTTTGCCTATTTCAAAGACACCTTATAGAATGGCCCCAATTGAGTTGCGGGAATTGAAGAAGCAACTCCAAGAGAATATTGATAAGGGATTCATATGCCCTAGTGCGTCACCTTAGGGTGAACCTGTTTTATTTGTTAAGAAGAAATATGGATCAATGATACTCTGCATTGATTATCAAGAACTTAACCAGATCACTATCAAGAACAAATATCCTCTCCCACGCATTGATGACTTATTTGACCAACTATGTGGAGCTCAATACTTTTCCAAGATTGATCTTCATTCAGGGTATCATCAATTAAGGGTCAAAAGGGAGGATATACCAAAGACGACTTTCTGTACAAGGTATGGACACTATTAATTTATAGTGATTCCATTTGGTCTTACTAATGCCACTACTATCTTCATTGATCTGATGAATAGAGACTTTAGAGACTATCTTGATCAGTTTTTGGTAGTCTTTATAAACGATATTCTAGTCTATTCAAAGAGTAAGGAAGAACATGAAGATCACTTGAGAATTGTATTAATGACCCTTAGAAAGGAGAATCTTTATGCCAAATTTACCAAGTGTGAATTTTGGCTTCAAAAAGTTGCATTTTTGGGTCACATAATCTCAAAATAGGGGATATCTGTGGATCTAGAAAAAATAGTGGTTATCAAAAGATGGCCGAGACCAAAAACAGTAACTGAGATCTGAAGTTTTTTTGGTTTGGCTGGATATTATCGACGTTTTGTGAATTATTTTTCACGATTATCCAATTCACTCACCAGGTTGACTCGAAAAGGAGTTAAGTTCGTGTGGATGGAGGAATGTGAAGAATATTTCTAAGAGTTGAAAAGAAGGTTATCCAGCGCACATGTGCTCACACTACCTTGTAGTGGATAAAGGTTTGTGATCTATAGTGATGCATCCAAGAAGGGGATGGGGTGTGTTCTTATGAAAAACAATCTGGTTATAGCTGATGCCTCACGATAGTTGAAAATCCATGAGAAAAATTACACAACTCATGCTTTGGAGTTAGCTGCGGTAATCTTTGCATTAATGATTTGGAGGCATTATCTTTATGGAGAAAAGTGTGACATTTATACTGATCATAAAAGTTTAAAGTATATTTTCACACAAAAGGAGTTGAATATGCGCCAAAGAAGATGGTTGGAGCTGATTAAGGATTACGACTGATCAATTCATTACCACCCTGGGAAAGAAAACAAGGTGGCAGATGCATTAAGTCGACAAGACCATGCTAGATTATCCATTATGAGGATCACAAAAGATCCAATATTTATGGTTTTGCAAAGGATGGATCTTGTAATTATAATGAAAGGCAAAAAATAATATCTTTCTCAAATGAATGTTCAACCATCTATACATGTGAAGATTAAAGAGGTGCAGAAGGAAGATGTCGAGTTACAAAATAAGGTGAGAAATGTTCCTGAATTCAACCTTGATTGTGATGGGATGATAATGTTCAGGAATCGGGTTTGTGTTCCTCCCATCCCAGAATTAAAGAAGGAGCTGCTGGATGAGGCTCATAGTTCTTCATTCACTATTCATCCTGGAAGCAAGAAGATGTATAGGGACCTAAAAGTGTACTTCTAGTGGGATGGCATGAAAAGAGATGTTGCTGAATATGTCTCTCGATGCTAGGTTTGTCAGCAAGTTAAAGCTAAGAGACAGAAGTCCAAGGGGATGTTACAACCATTACCCATACCAGAATAGAAATGGGAAAACATCATTATGGACTTTTTCACTGGACTTCCTAAAACATCCAAAGGCAATAATGTTATCTGTGTCATAATTGATCATCTTACAAAGTCTCCACAGTTCATTGCAATTAGAGAGGATTTATCTCTGGATAAGCTTTCCAGAATATATGTAAAGGAAGTGGTAAGATTGCATGGAGTACCACTTTATATTATATCTGATCGGGATCTGAGGTTTACCTCAATGTTTCGGCGAAGTCTTCAGCATACTCTAGATACAGAGTTGAGTTTCAGCACTGCTTATCATCCTCAGACAGACGGTCAGTCTGAGAGGACAATTCAAACTCTAGAATATATGTTGAGAGCTTTCTCTATGGATTTCAAAGGTTGTTGGGATCAACACCTACCATTGGTGGAATTTTCTTATAATAATATCTTTCACTCCAGTATTCAGATGTCTCATTATGAAGCTCTCTACAGAAAGAAATGCAGGACTCTGTCTTTCTGGGATAAAGTTGTGGAATGAAAGCTATTAGGACCTGATCTTGTTGAGGAGATGGCAGAAAAGGTCAGATCTATTCAACAACACATAAGAGCATCTCAGAGTCGACAAAAAAATTATGCTGACAACCGAAGAAAAGACCTAGAGTTTGAAGTGGGTGATAAAGTGTTCTTACGAATATCTCCTTGGAAGAGAGTAATGAGATTTGGAAAGAAGGGAATGTTGAGCCCTAGATATATCGGTCCTTATGAAATTCAGGATCGTGTTGGGAAGGTATCTTACCAATTGGCGCATCCACCGAATCTCTCTCAAGTTCACGATGTGTTCCGTGTATCTCTCCTGAGAAAGTACATACCTGATCCTTCACATTTACTAAGCTCAGAAGTTGTACCGCTGTAACAAGAACTTTATTATAAAGAACAGCCGACAGAGATTCTGGATCGTAGCGAAAAATTCCTACGGAACAAGACCACTCGCTTGGTGAAGGATTTATGGAGAAACCACCAATTAGAAGAAGCTACATGGGAACTTTAGGATATGATGAGGGAGAGGTATCCTCATCTGTTTGTTACGAAGTGACAAATTTCGATGGTGAAATTCATTTTAAGTGGGGTAGAATGTAACACCCTGATATTTTATGAGAAATATATATTTTTTTATGTAATATTTTATATGGAAAGGAATCTTCCACTACACACAAAACTAGCTTAGCTTGCGTTACACGCAATTACGACCTTTCTCGATAGCTTGTGTAGTACGTAATACCGAGTTTCACTAAACAATGATATATTATAATATTATAAAACTAGCCTTTATAAATAGTATTACCTGAATTTTGAATTTTATAACATTATAATTCATCTTATACATTTTCTAGAATGAGTTATGAAAATAAAATCAGTTTTTTGGATAAAAGAAGTATTTTTCAAAAAATATTGTTTTACCGCCTTTTGATGGCGCACCCACATTAAATCTAGTTTTTGACAAGTTTATAAATTCAATTTGAAAAAATAAAATTCTTCCTTAGAATCATGATATAAAAATTTACACTGGATAAATTTTTCATTTTATTCTGATAACTTTCATATTTTAATGAATAGTAAAAACACGCTATATTTTAATTAAAAACAAATTTTTTCATCGCAATACTTTATATGGTTAAATTATAATATTGAACGTTTTTAAAGTATAAATAGAATATATTTTTACCATTTAATATAATTTATGTCATTAGCATTAATTTTACATTTAATTCATAGGTAAAAACATTTCAATCTTTGGCAATGTTTTAACTTTTAAAACCCGTTTCCTTAACAACGGAGTTAATTTTAAATTAATTACTGGAACTTCTGTGTTTTGAATTTTGAAAAATGGATTCCATATCTGGAATCAGTGGGTCCAAATTATGTTAATAGGTTACTTTTATTTTTTTGATATTATGAATAGTAACTACGGTAATTTTTATTTACTACGGTTAAAGGTAAATAGGGTAATTCAATGTTAAAAGAATATTATAATAATTCAAAATTACCTTGAAAGTTTTCCTAACCTTATTGGATGTTTATTGGCCGACCATGGGCATACGTGGGTCGATTTTGGGACCCCATGGAGCCACATGGTAGTGACAATGACAATTTGGATTAATTAATTTAATGTAAAGACAAAATTGACATTAACAAAAATCTTTTAATAGTTAATTCTTATAAGGGGTTATATAAATTATATTTTAGACTATAAATATTACATAGAAATATAAAAAAATTCCTATATAATGGTATTTTATTTGTAATTTTTAGACAATAAATAATGTAATTTATTTATGACACAATGATGATGCAGTAATTATCTTATAAATGAAATATTGACATAATTGATGTTATAAATACCCAAATAAATGTAATTTGAGAGTTTTTATGAATTCCAATAATTTTCTATGTTAATAAGACTTTTTATTATTGATTTAATGAACTTTTTTCGAAATAATCATTCTGTTATGATTTTCACAAAAATCAATTACCTAATAGTGTCAAAATTGACATAAAATAGTTTTTAAAACAAATATTATATTATTAATTGTTATTATATTCTTTAAAATCTAAGGTTCGGCAAAGATACTTATATCATGATATTTGTATCATTAATGGACCACTTGGGGGTCGCTTGGATGTATATGGTAAGTTTATTACCTATATAATAAAAAAAATATAAAGTGACATGGTAAATGTCAATCTAATTAACTAAGAGTTAAAACTAAAAGATAAGGTTACTATAATGACCTAAACTTGTCTAAATTCTATTGGATGAAAGTATTTCTACCCCTCCCCACCATAGCTTCGAAATATATCAAATTGGAGCTATTAAAAAACGAATATGTCTTTATAATAAAATAATGGTTTTTGTTTTTCCAAAAGTGCCCCTCTCCTCCCTTATAAAATCCACCTCCTCCCTCTATTAATATCACCAATTTGAGCCTTCAAGATCGTTCAACCCATACCCATTTCACTTCCCCACTTCCTTAGAAACCTACTAGTGGTACTGGTCTTCTCAAAAGACCAACTCAAGTGCCTTAAGAGAAAGTTTAAAGGAGGCACTTCGAGAAAGAGGTAATACCTTCTACCCTTTTCTTCAAGTTCCATTCTTCTTCTACTCCCTCTTCTTAAGTTGTTTAATTATGAGGTAATAACATCAGTATCCCTCATATAATGATATGTTATTATAAATATTAAACAACCCTATTTCACCTCTTATCCATCCTACGAAAAACAAAATCATCGCGCGTGCGTACGTACGGAATACCGTCTCCACGCCGTGGTGTAAACTATTTTCCACCACCACCTCACTTGGATGGGTATAATGGTGTAAATAATAACTATATATGATTATTGTAAAGTTATATTGATTCTGAAATATTATACAAACACTCAAATACAATTCCACGATCATTGGAACAATATCATCGCTCGTGCGTACGTACGGAATACCATCTCCACGATAGGATGCGACTCGTTCTACATGATCTTCATTGCATAATGATTATATAAATGAATTTAATGAATTAATATGATATATATTACACTAATACCATTCTGGAAATGAGGTATCTATAACCTAGAGAGAAGAATAAGAATTTATTCGACAAAACACGCATAAGAACAAAAAGTAATATACACCCGAATAACAAGTAGCAATGAAATATTACTAATAAGAAGCTAAGAATATGTCCATATATGATATCATAACAATGAGTATGATTCTGGAATAAGTCAATGACATTATATAAATCATTATACAGGAGGTTCATAGACTTACGAAGCAAATCGGACCTAACGTAAGGGAAAATATTACAATCTCATTTTATCCGAGATTGTTTATAATTTGGTATTTACTGGGGTGTATTTTATCATCCAGATCCATGTTTCCTCAATATGTAATAGTATTTATATCCTCATAAAATTGTTTAAATCCAATTTTTACCCTTCAGTGAGTTTTTAGTAAAAGATATGAAAGGAATCTTTTGTCATTTTTCGTACGAGGTACTTTTTGACTTTTCTGACAAAAGTATGAGAAGAATGTTTTTTAACATATACAGCATGAATGGGTTTTTAAAACATTATTTCCAAGAAGCTTCCTTTACAAGTTTTCAAGTTTATTTTTAATCAACTTCTTTTAGTTTAAAATTGTATGACATGTTATGAAAGGAAAAATGTTTTTGAAGTAGAAAGGATATTTTCCTCAAGAATGGAGTTCAAGTGTCTTATCAAAATTATTTTCCATCTAAGATAATATAGGGTTCTGTTTCTATCCCTATTATTACATTGATTTGATTATGTTGTGATGGAATTATTTTTATGAATCCCCTTATCTTATATTAATTGTTTTATGATGTCACGATGTTTAAGAATCCCATTTTTATTACATGGGTTATGCAATGATGTATGATTTTTTTGATTTTTTGGCACACATAAGAATGGTATCATTATGAGAAGGGTGGGACCTATATCTCCCTCCAACGCATTGGGTAAATATTTTATATCTCATGAGATAGACATGGCTGGAACGGAAGGTTAAACCGGTTCAGTAAAACAGGACTGAAATGAGGAGTGAACTCGGTTCAGAAATGGACTTTGTCCACTAAGATAGTCTTGGAAATGAGTTTTGACTAATAAGAAATGATTCTCTATGATTATGTGTGTATGCCACAAAGTTTCATGTTTTATGTTATGATTATTGGGATTACATTTCACTACCATGATTTATGCCATGTTATGAAATTATGATCTCTTTTGTAGGGTATGATTTCCAAAATGATATGTTCTTATGAATTTAATGTGATCGATATTTCTTTTGTTTACCCTTACTGAGCATTTGAGCTCACCCTTTTGTATGTTTTCTTTCCCCAGGTCAGGTAGAAGGCTATTAAGTAAGATATTCCAAAAAGGGACTATATATATGATGAAATAAATGGGTGACAGTGTAGAAGCTTTATGAAATAGTTGTTTATGTTTCCCAGTTTCTAAAGACACTATACATATACAGTCCTTTCATGGTTTGGTTATATGTTGTAATAAGTATGCTTCAATTTTGAAGTATTAACAATGTATGTAAAGTATGGGTCGCTATACAATAGGTGGAAGAGTCAACTATAGTAGGTAGTAGGTAGATGAAGGAGAGGCCCAAACGTGCCAGACCATCTGGAGGACAACCCCATGAAGTAGATTCGAAGGTGAGGAGCTCACAAAGCAGAGGAAGTAAACTAAGGACTATAGTTTGTTACTCTTGTGGAGGATAGTGGCACTTGGCTTCTGATTGTCCAACTCCCCGTGAGGATGATCATCATGAAGTTGAGGGACCATCAAGTAGTGATAGAGGTTCGATCAAGGAGGTTTTTAGAGTGGAAGACGTGGGAGGGGAATAGGTCAAGGGGCAGGCCATGGACAAAGGTTCGAGGTACTATCACCACCAGCCCTTGGAGGTCCACCCCGAGCTCCAAGATCTGGTGGATAGGGGTGCTGCCTGCTTCAGGCGATGGCGTCCAATGACCACAATTCTCCAGAGATGATTAGTTGTACAATCAGTGTCTACTCAATTTTATCATTAGTTCTTATATACATAGGTGATAGTCACTCCTTATTTTCCATGACACTGGTTCGGAGCTCAGAGATTCTGATCGATCCATTGGATCGATCCTTACATTTATGGACTCATACATTAGAGGATTAAACAATTACACATTGGTTCTGGTAGTGTGAGATTACTCTAGGAGGTGAGAGCATCAACTGGGATCTCCTAGTAGCAGCATTGAGTCCTTATGCCCTCATCTTGGTTATGGAATAGTTATCCACATTCCATGATCATATTGACTATTTTAGGCGCAATGTGATGTGTGTCCATGGGGATGGGAGAAGGTTTCCCTTCACCAGTGGGAAGGAAACCTTTTCAGCACATGATGGAATTTCTCGAAGAAGGTTGATGTCGATCACTCACCAGTTGGCTTGCCTCACCCTCAGTACGGTGGATGTGGGGAGTCCGAGCTTTCCATTAGTGGTGGATGAGTATGAGGATCTATTTCCAGAAGATGTCTCAGGACTACCTCCTCACAGAGAGGTATAATTCTAAATTGACTTGTACCTAGTCACAACACCGATATCTACACTTTCATATCAGGTGTCTCCTGCAGAGCTTTGTGAGATCAGGGTAAAACTAGAGGAATTGTAGAGGAAGGTGTTTGTAAGGCACAATGTTTCTCCATGGGCAATCCCATGGTTGTTTTCTAAGAAGGAATATAGGATATTGAGGCTATGCATGGACTTCTGGTGCCTGAACCAGGTGACCATGAAGAACAAGTATCCATTGTCGATGATTTACTACCTCTTCGATCAGCTTAAGGGAGCATGGTGGTTTTCAAAGATAGACCTCAAATTGGGCTATCACCAACTTCAGGTACGGGATGAGTATATAGCGAAGATAGCCTTCAAGTTTCATTACGACCACTACTATTTTCTGGTGATTCCTTTCAGCATGAACAATTCCCCAGTAGTGTTCATGGGACTCATGAATAGGATCTTCCAACCTTACCTCGATCATTTTGTGGTGGTATTTATTGATGACATCTTGGTGTACTCGACATCAGAGGATGAGAACGCTAAACACATGCGGATAGTACTAGATGCAATCTAATAGCACTAGATTTATAGTAGGCTCTAAACTGCCATTTCTAGGTTCGGGAGGTCCACTTTCTGGGACACGTCATATCGGAGGCTGGAGTTGCAGTGGATCCAGAAAAAATATAGGCAATGCTTCATTGGGATCAACCCAGGATCATGACTGAGGTGAAGTGTTTCATGGGGTTGGTTGGGTACTACCGGTGATTCGTACAAGAATTTTTCAGAGTAGAACCACCCTTTTTAGCTTTGACAAAGAATGGATAACCCTTCTTATGGGGGAGGGATGTCAGCAAAGATTCTAGGAGCAGAGGCGGAGATTGACTAGTGACACCATATGGAGACTACTAGAGGAGGTTGTTGGGTATTTTTTTTAATGTGAAACTTTAGGTACTAGCCTAGGATGTGTCTTGATGTAGGAGTAATCAATTATTACCTACGACTCATGATAGTTGAGTAAACATGAGAGCTAGCAGCAGTGGTCTTTGTCGTAAATATGTGGCAGCACAACTTGATGGGTGGGTGTTTTACAGTTTACTACGACCACAAGAGTCTCATGTATATATTCTCCCAAAAGGACCTGAAATTGAGATAGCATCGATGGCTGGAGTTTCTCTAGGACAATGACTTTGAGATATTCTAAACTCTTGGGAAGGGGAATGTGGTGGTGGACGCAGTCAACTAGTGTAACTCCCCGACCCTAGTTACCCAGAGTCGGTGCATTATTTTAATACATTGGCATGATTACAAGGAATCAAGTCCCGAAGGACTGATCAGTTTAGCAGTCTTGGAAAATATATTACATACATGAACGTTACATTACACATTATAAAATAAAACACAACATAAATTATCCTTTGAGAACACTATTAATTCCCAAGCTTAATCCTGCTTATCAATCATAACACACTTCTTCGAATCCTAGGAAAATAAAACCTATTAAAGGGGTGAGCTCAGATGCTCAGTAAGGGTAAATAATTTAGTGGAATATATAAACATTTAAGGTAGGATTCTTAATAAAAACAACCACCTTTTAAAACATAAACATGAATATAATATTGAAAAAATAAATCAAACATTACCATATAAACTTGTAGATGAATATTCTACTAGTCGAATAATTACATGTAATAACTAATTTCAAAATGAGGGAATGCCTAACGTCGGACATCATTACCACATAGTCAAGGCCTCATGCCAAGACTAAAAATAAAATTTTTGTCAAAGCCTTGTTCCAAGACACTAGATTGTCTCATGAGACCTACAGATGCATCGAAGAGTAATAGTGGGCTCCACCCTTCACATACTAAGTCCACTGCATTCCTCATTTGAAAAAGTTGAAACATAACATAAACATTTATATTAAAACTAGCGTACGAAATGTCAAAACATTAACCATAAACCATGAATGGTATAAAAATAGAGCATCCACAGCCAAACATATCATAACTCATTCAATACAACATAGAATATTGTATTATAATAAATCAACTGAAATCAAAAATAATATCCTGTGAAGGATGCTGACACAGTTGAAAATGATGAGTAAAACATTTTGAGAGAAATATCCTTTTTTAAATCATTTAAAAGTAACACATTTATAAAGAAAATAATTTAAAATAGATTTTTGAATAAAAGTGTCCCATACCACTTTGAAACTTTTTAAAAGAATTATCATTTCAAAACATTCATGTCCACATAAATAAATCCTTAAAATCGTTTTGAAAACATGGACATTAATTAAAAAGGTTTAGAAAGATAAATCATAAAAACATTTAAAATTCTGATCTTGATAAAGAGTAATTTTCACAAATCCTTAAAATATTCATTTTGAAATAATTTTTATGAAAATGGACATGGATGATAAAAATGTCCCAATAAATACTTACACATAAACAATCTCGGATAATAATGAGATTGAGGAATTAACCCTTACCTTGAACATTCCTTTAGTAGAGGGTACATTTAACCTACTGTATAAAGATCATAGTATGTTATTAAATTTTACCAGAACCATATTAATATTTATGATATCATACATGATTCATTTATGACTTTATACAACCAATTTAATAATAATTTCCATGTAAAATTAAAATTTCGGGTGATAATCTCTTTCTTTATCGTAAGTGTTTTAACTTGTTACTCTTGATTGTATCACTTTGATCAAGATTTAAATACTTATAGAATATAAAACATGATTCATATATAATATATATTTAAAATATAAATATGTATAATAGACATATATATGAAATGAAAAGCACCGTTTATGGAGACGGTAGTCCGTACGTACGCATAAAGGTTGTTTCCGTTTTCATATCGTATTGAACAAAACTAAGTGAATAAGATATATGTAAGTACACACATATATAAATATATATAAATATATATATCACTAGTAGAATTATTATTTCATATATTACATACCTATTAGTAATATATATTTTATAATCATTGATGAATGGTGAACGTGGAAATGAATCTCATCCCGTCGTGGAGACGATAATCCATACGTACGCACGAGCGACAATATCATTTCCTTAAATGTGTAGAATTGGATGGTATATTAATTTTATAGAGATATTAGAATTTTATATTCATTATTTATATACATATTACTCATCATTATTTCCTTCCAAATAACACAGTATTGAATAACAAATTACACCACGACGTGGAGACGGTAAGCCATACGTACGCACGCATGGTGACATTATCATTCATAAAATGGATATAATAATGAATATAGTTATTACATATTTATAATAACATCATGGTATATATAATATACTGGATTTATTATTTTATAATGGAAACAAAAAAAGAAAGAGTAAGTGGAAGAATAAGAGAACTTGAAAGAGGGTGGTGAAATTATTACCTCTTCTTCAGGTTCTTCCTTTTGATTTGATCAAAAGGGATCCTTAGGTTGGCTTTCTAACCAAATGAAGGCCTCGAGGATGAATTTAGGATTGTTGGGAGGATATTTGTTCTGGGTATGGCCGAGAAAAATGGATTTGGAGGTGTGAATTAGAGAGAAGGGGAAGTGCCCTTTTATAAGAGGGGTGAGGGGCACCTTTGGAAAAACTTAAAATATTATTTTATAATAAATTCATATTCTATTTATCATGGCTCCAAGGTGACGTATTTCAAGGATAGGGTGGGTATGGGTCGAAATACTCTCAACCAATAGGTTTTATACATGTTTAGGTTATAATTTTAACCTTATCATTTAGATTTAACTCTAAGTTAAATAATTTAACTTTTACTGTGTCTTCTTGTATTCTTACAGTATATGGTTAATAAACATACAATATACTGCCAATAAAACCCCAATTGGTTAATTAATGTCATATATATTATTATATAAGTCTTCTGGAAGATCCTTAGATTTTCAGGACCATTATATAAATTAATAATATAATATTTTTTTAAAAAACTATTTTATGTCAATTTTGACACTATTTGGTATTTGTTTTTTTGTTAAAATATTAACAGCATTATTACATAAAAAATACCTTTAATAAATCCTAATATGTCATGTTCACCTAAAAAATTCTTGTATGTCATAAAAACATTGAAATTATATTTATTTTAATATTTATAATACCATTTATTTGATTCTTTCATTAATAAGGTAATTATTTCATCATCATTGTGTCATTAATAAATTTAATTATATAATCTCTAAAAATTATAAATAAATAAAAAATTATTTAGGAAATTTTTTTAGATTTCTAATGAATATTTATAGTAGAATTTATATCTTTTAACTCTTCTTTAAATAAAATAATAATAAATATCTTGATCTTATAAAAGTAGACCTAAAGGGTCATATTTTATTCCTAAGGTTGTTTTTGGTCGAATTAAACTTATCCAATATAATTATTGCATGTTTTTGGGTAATAATAATATCATTTTTACCCTTAATTACCCTATTTACTTTTAACCGTGGTAAATAAAAGTAAAGAATTATTATTCAACAAGAATTATTTTTATCTTATTGAACAAAATTTTACTTATTTATATCAACCATGTCTCTAAATTTTTTGAAATTACACTCATTGATTTGGTAACATTACGTTTTATGTGAATTCACAAATTCTCCTAAGAGGTGGGTAAAAGGCGGTGAAAAGTTCTATAAAAATTTTACATATCTAAAAATATTATAAATTGACTCCAATTAATTACATTGAACTTATATAGGTATTATTTATCTATTTTTATCTAAAATAAATTTAAATAAAATAAATAATTATTTAAATAAAAATTCGATTTTAAACGATAACTCAGTGTTTTTTCACTATTCATCAAAAATTGAACATTTTCAGAAAAATACCAAAAAAATCAACCTAGGCTAATTTTGATATTCCAAATCCAAAAGTGAAGTCTATTCTACCAAATTTAAAACATATATGTTTCATTTATTAATTTAAAATTGATTCTCATTGTCAAAACATATAGTGTGTATATAAGAAACAATAACTATCAAAAGATTGACACTTGATTAAGTATAATTTGAATGTGAAATTAATTCCAATGACCAAAATTAGATTAAAGGGTAAAAATATAATCTAATTATACTTCCAAAACATTAAAATTTATAATTCAACACTATAAATTATTTTGATTAAAAAAGTTGTTTTCAGTTAAAATATAGTGTTTTTCACTATTCACCCAAATATGAAAGTTATTAGAAAAACACAAAAAAAATTATTGAAAATAAATTCTTATGTCCTGATTCTAAAGAATAAGATTATTTTATCAAATTGAATATATAAAATCTTCAAATATTGGATTTAAAAATTATTCTCCATTAAAAGGCGGTAAAATTGCATTTTTTGAAAAATAATTCTTTTATTTGAAAAAAAATGAATTTGTTCTTACATTATGTCTAAGAAACACATGATATGGATTCTAAAATTATAAGGATTATATAATGTTCAAAATTCAGTTAATACTATTCATAACCGCTTTTGAACGGCTAGTTTGGTAAGTCATGATGCGCTTGAACTCAGTGTTGTGTGTAGTGCAAGTTATTGCATTACTCTGAAAAAATAATGTACTATGAAATATGTGGTGTTACATTATTACCTAATTCAATAAATTGCATCCTCAAAATTTGAAAATGTTCTTCGAAAATGAAATGTTTAAAATAGAAAATACCATTGTGGGAAAACCCAGATTGGAAATTGGTTTAATAAAATTTAGTCTTAATAAGAGGGAAAGGGGAATGAAAAATTCAACACCAAATTATGATCTCAATTAGGAGAACATTGGTGGAAATTAGAGACACATAATTGGATCAAAAATGTAAATATTTATTGGGAGTGATTGAGGTCATCAATCACAAACAATTGTGGGATTGTGGGCCTCAAAGCCACCAATCTATGATGATTTAAAATACCATCGGTTCAACAAAACGTAAGGTATTAAGATAACACATTTTTTATTTTAAGATCCATTCCCTAAAGTTTAATAATTAATTTATCCATAATATAAGAGGGAAAATATATATATATATATATGTATGTATGTATGTATGTATGTATGTATGTATGTATGTATGTATGTATGTATGTATGTATGTATGTATGTATGTATGTATGTATGTATGTATGTATGTATGTATGTATGTATGTATGTATGTATGTATGTATGTATGTATGTATGTATGTATGTATGCATGTATGTATGTATGCATGTATGTATGTATGTATGTATGTATGTATGTATGTATGTATGTATGTATGTATGTATGTATGTATTTATGTATGTATGTATGTATGTATGTATGTATGTATGTATGTATGTATGTATGTATGTATGTATGTATGTATGTATGTATGTATGTATGTATATATGTATTTATGTATGTATGTATGTATGTATGTATGTATGTATGTATGTATGTATGTGTGTATGTATGTATGTATGTATGTATGTATGTATGTATGTACTTGACAAGTAGAGTTTCATCATTCAACTAATTCCCACCACAAACTCATCTTTCACTCTAAAATATTTCAAATATATATATATTCTATTTATCCTAATCATATAGGGTTCCAAAAATAATGAATTTATAATTCACATATTATACCCTTTAAAAAACTACATTATTCAATCTAGGACATCACATGGGTGAGTGATAGGTGATACACCCTTGCCTCCCTTCGATTTCGGGTTCATGTCTCGCGGCCTTACCAGACGTGACGGGTTCCCGCCCACCCTCCAGGTTGTCCTTTTTATGGCAATCCCAAAATAACCTTAACAATAGTATCCAATTTCAAACTCAATCCATTCCAACCTTTAGAATTGTCCAAAATACTTATATCCAAACTCTCAGTCCAAAGTTTATAAGGAAGTTAAACATAATGAGGATCCTTTTTCCCGGTAATAACATGTGAACGCCTTCATCGTGTATTCTTTTACAACACAACAACATCCTGAATTACCAAAATCAACTATCTCTTATTGCAAAATCACTACCTCATTATTAGAACCATATTAAGGATTTCCATTCCTTCAAACATTTATTTTCCAAAAAGTTTATCTTACTATTAAGTCACTTTTCTTAGAACCATATAATCTCAAATCCTCAATATAATAGTAATCTAGAAAAATCCTTATTTATCTCCATAATTCATGGAATCAGTATACTATTGATACAACACTCAAATGAAATAATTCTATAATAACAACATAAGAACACTAGTCATTCTTCTTCATCAGAGGTAGTATCATAACTTGATTATTATCCAATAACAATCATTTGCAGTATACTCTTATGAATGGGACATTGATTTATGTAGTGTCTCAACGCCTTGCAGATGAAGCATTTTACATTTGAAAACTTTTTCTTAGCCTTACAATCATGTACTTGGTGTCCTTTTTCTCCACACTTATAAAAAACTCCCATTCACATCAAGCATTTACCAAGGTGATTCATTCCACATTTATCACATGTTGGAAAATCCTTCTTTCCCTTATTCCCTTTATCCATATTTCTTTCTACCATCATTTTCTTCTATGGCTTCCATTCAAACCCATAGTATTCAGAGAATTATTTATTGATTTTATTAACACATGATACTATTTATTCATATGATGATAATATGTGGGAGATTATTTCCTTCCTAAATGTTGGCTTAATACCATGAATGATATGACCCTTCTTACTCTTTGGATCGTACGTATTGCTGGAGTAATCATTCCTTCTATTGGGAGCCATTTCTAAACAATGGCATACACTAGGTCAGTTTATGAATCGCAATTCACAATTCCAAACATGTAAATTACCTAATGTAAATTGAACAGTTTATGGATATAATCCATAACCAGAAAAATATTCTCTTTGAGAAGATATATACTCATAAACCCTTTATAGTGGTTTGTAAAGAAGACAAGAATTATCCTAAGCATATCCCCTGAGAGTGTCGTAAACAAGAGTGCAGCAAGGCCCGTTGTCATGCAGCAGTTCCCATTCGAGTCTAGCTCAATGTGGTTTTTTCAGGTTTTACACCAAGGTACATCTATGCCAGAGACACCTCTACCTGCTCGTATCCAGACATGGATGTATTTTCTTGGAAAACACACAAAACCTCTACATTACCGAAAGTCTAGGAAGTCCTTCTATACTAATCCTCAAATTCTATCTTAGGTCTATGTGATATAATCAGAGTTTATCTAAATATAGCTTCCAGGGTTATTTCTAAACTTCCTCTAATACCAATTGTAACGCCCCGACCCCATTTACCCAGATTCGGTGCATTATATTAATACATCGGCATGATTACAAGGAATCAAGTCCCGAAGGACAGATCAATTTAGCAGTCTTGGAAAATAGATTACATACATTTAAATTACATTACACTTTTGAAAAAAAACACCACATAAATAATACCTTGAGAATGCCATTAATTCACAAGCATAACCCTGCATGTCAATCATAATACACTTATTGGAATCCTGGGAAAATAAAATATAAGAAAGGGGTGAGCTCAAATTCTCAGTAACGATAACCAATTTAGCGGAAGCTATAAACGTTTAAGGTAGGATTTTTAATAAAAAACAGCCTTTTAAACATAGATTTGAACATAATATGGAAAAAATAAATCAAACATTACCATATAAACATGCACATGGATATTCTACTAGTCTAATAATCACAAGTAATAACTAATTTCATAATGAGGGAATTCCTAACATCGGACATCATTACCACATAGTCATGGCCTCATGCCAAGACTAAAAATAAAATTTTTGCCAAGGCCTTGTGCCAAAACACTAGTTTGTCTCATGAGACCTACCGATGCATCGAGGAGCTATATCCGGCTCCACCTGTCACTTACCAAGTCCAATGCATTCCTCATATGAAAAAGTTGAAACCTAACATAAACATTCGTATTAAAACTATCATATGAAATGTCAATACATTAACCATAAACAATGAATGGTATAAAAATAGAACATCCACATTCAATCATATCATAACTCATTCAATACAACATAGAAGATTGTATTATAATAAATCAACTTCAATCCAAAATAATATCCAGTATAGGATGCTGACATTGTTGAAAATAATGAGTAAAACTTTTTGAGAGAAATATCCTTTTTGTAAAATCATTTAAAAGACACAAATTTATAAAGAAAGTAATTTAAAAGATATTTTTTAATCAATGTTTCCCTTACCACATTGAAACATTTTAAAAGAATTATCATTTCAAAACATTCATTTCCATATAAATAAATCCTTAAAATCATTTTGAAAAATAGACATTAATTAAAAAGGTTTAGAAAGATAAATATTTAAAATATTTAAAATTCTGATCTTGATAAAGAGTACATTTAACAAATCCTTAAAATATTCATTTTGAAATCATTTTTATGAAAATGGACATGGATGATGAAAATGTACCAGTAAATACTTACACATAAACAATCTCAGATAATAATGAGATTGAAGAATTAACCCTTACCTTGAACATTCCTTTAGTTGAGGTTACATTTAACCTCTTGTATGAATATCGTAGTATGTTATTAAATTATACCAGAACCATTTAAAATTTAAGATATCATACATGATTCATTTATGACTTTATACTACCCATTTAATAATAATTTCCATGTTAAATAAACATTTCGGGTAATAATCGCTTTCTTCATCGTACGTGTTTTAACATGTTACTTTTGATTGTATAACTTAGATCTAGATTTAAATACATAAATAATATAAAACAATATTTATATATCATATATATTTAGAATATAAATATGTATAATAGACATATATATAAAATGAAAAATTCCATTTATGGAGACGGTAGTTCATACATACGCATAAACGCTATTTCTATTTTCATATCATATTGAACAAAACTAAGTGAATAATATATATGTAAGTACATATATATATATCCATTAGACCTATTATGTCATAAATTACATACTTATTAGTAATATATATTTTTATAATCGTCGATGAATAGTGAACGTGGAAATGAATCTCATCGCGTCATCGAGACTGAAATCTGTACGTACGCACGAGCGACAATATCATTTCCTTAAAGGTGTGGAATTGGATGGTATATTAATTTTACAGATACATTATCATGTTATTTTAATTATGTATATACATATTACTCATCATTATATCCATGAAAATAACATAGTGTTTAATAACAAATCACACCATGGCGTGGAGAGGGTAAGCCGTACGTAGGCACGCATGGTGACATTATCAGTCATAAGATGGGTAGAATAATGAGTATAGTTGTTCCATATTTGTAATAAAATCACTGTATATATAAGATACTAGAGTTATTATTTTATAATGGAAATAACAAAGAAAGAGTAAGCGGAAGAATAAGAGAACTTGAAAGAGGGTGGTGAAATTATTACCTCTTCTCCGGGTTCTTCCATTTGATTTGATCAATAGGGATCCTTAGGTTGGCTTTTTGGCCAAAGGAAGGCCTCTAGGATGAAGTTAGTATAGGTGGGAAGATATTTGGTCCGGGGTTGGCCGAGCCAAATGGCTTTGGATGTGTGAAGTTGAGATAAGGGTAAGTGCCCTTTTATAAGAGGGGTGAGGGGGCACCTTTGGAAAAACATAAAATATTATTTTATAATAAATTCATATTCGGAATATAATGGCTCCAAATTGAATTATTTCTAGGATATGGTGAGGATGGGTCGAAATAATTTCAACCAATATATTTTAGTAAAGTTTAGGTTACCATTTTAACCTTATCATTTAGATTTAACTCTAAGTTAAATAATTTATCTTTTACCGTGTCTTCTTGTATTCTTACACTATATGGTTAATAAACCTACTATATACTTCCAATAGAACCAAAATTGGTTCATTAATGTCATATATATTATTATATAAGTCCTTTTTCTGAACATTATATTTTTGGACCATTATATCAATTAATAATATAATATTTGTTTTAAAAACTATTTTATGTCAATTTTGACACTATTTGGTATTTGTTTTTTTAATAATAACATCCTGATTACTTCAAAACAATACATTGAATCCATCCTAACATGTCATATTCACCTATAAAAATCGTGTATTTCATCAAAACATAGAAATTATATTTATTTTAATATTTATAATACCATTTTTTTTATTCATTCAGTAATAGGTTTATTACAGCATCATCATTGTGTCATTAATAAATTTAACTAGTTAATCTCTAAAAATTTTAAATAAAATTCCATTATGTAGTAAATCTTTTTAGATTTATAATTAATATTTATAGTCGAATTTATATTATATATAACCCTATTTTAAAAATGGTATATTTATTAAGCATTGATTTTAACTCTTTTAACTCTTCTATAAATAAAATAATAATAAATGTATTAATCTTATCCAAGTGGACCTAAAGGGTCATATTTTATTAATATGGTGGTTTTTGGTCTAATTACACTTATCCAATAGAATTAGGATGTGTTTTAGGGTAATAATAATATCATTTTTACCCTTAATTACTCTATTTACTTTTAACCGTGGTAACTAAAATTAAAAAAGTTACTATTCACCAAAAATTATTTTTTCCTTATCGAACCACATTGTATCTACTAATATCAACTGTGTCTCTCATATTTTTGAAATTCCACTCACAGAAGTGGTAAAATGATGTTTTATGTGAATTTGCAAAATCTCCTAGGAGGTGGGTAAAAGTCGGTGAAAAGTTCTATAAAATATTTTATATATCTACAATTATTATAAATTGACTTCAATGAATTACATTAAACTTATATAGGTATTATGTATCTATTTAGACCTAAAATAAATTTAAAAAAATTAATAATTACTTAAATAAAAATTAGGTTTTAAACGATAACTCAGTGTTTTTTCACTATTCATCAAAAATTGAACGTTTTCACAAAAATACCAAAAATTCCCCATAGGATAATTTCGATATTTCAAATCCAAAAATGAAGTCTATTTTAAAAAATTCAAAACATAGAAGTTTCATTTTTTAATTTGAAATTAATTATCATTGTCTAAACAAATAGCATGGATTTAAGAAACAATAACTATAATAAGATTGACAGTTGTTTAAGTATAATTTCAATGTGAAATTATTTCCAATGACCAACATTGGGTTAAAGGGTAAAACTATAATCTAATTAAACTTCCAAAACATTAAAATTTATAATTCAACACTATAAATTATTTTTATTAAAAAAAGATGTTTTCAGTTAAAAATATAGTATTTTTCACTATTCACCAAAATATGAAAGTTATCAGAAAAACACCAAAATTTTATTGAAACTAAATTATTATGTCCTGATTCTAAATAAGAAGTTTATTTTTTCAAATTGAATATATAAAATCTTCAAATATTTTATTTAAAATGGGTTCTCCATTAAAAGGCGGTAAAATTGCATTTTTTGAAAAATAATTCTTTTATCTGAAAAAAATGAATTTGTTCTTACATTATGTCTAAGAAACTCATAATATGGATTCTAAAATTATAAAGATTATATAATGCTAAAAATTCATTTAATACCATTCATAACCGCTTCTAAACGGAGAGTTTGGTAAGTCGTGATGTGCTTGAACTCAGTGTTGCGTTTCGTGTAAGTTATTGCATTACATTGAAAAAATAACGTACTATGAAATATTGGGGTGTTACAACTGGAGGTCTGGTTTGCAACTGCTGAGCGAGGAAATATAGTAGCTAGTCGTGATGTAGATATCCTTCATGGATAGTGATGGGGAATGTTACCTTTAGTCGATGACTATTACTTCCCCACTCTTACGGCGAGTTAGGGATCAACAACTAATGGATGTTGACTGCGAGGTTAGACAAGCTCAGTTATCATTAGGATGGGCTCCTGATTTATTTTTTATAGGTGGGTAGAAATTCATCCTTTTCTGAGGGAGCTCCCTTGTACCAGTGACATTGTGGTATGAGGTGTTGAGGAAGTTCCATACATCCCCTTTGGTAGTACATCCTGTAGTGGCGAAGATGTACCAGGACCTTTGACGTCAGTACTGGTAGCCAGGGATGATGAAAGTGGGGGTCGAGTTCATTTTGTGATGCCTCACTTGTTAGTGAAGGCCAAGCATCAGGTTCTAAGAGGCATCGCCCAACCACATGAGGTACCAGAGTGGAAGTGGGATGGTATCTACATGGACTTTGTTATGGGGATTCCACATATAGCCAGGGTCCATGATTCCATCTGGGTGATCATTGACCAACTCACCAAGTCGACTCACTTTCTACCCTTCTGGGAGCTAGTAATGGTAGATGGATTAGGATTCCTCTATATCCCAGAGATAGTGAGGATCCATGGGGTGCCTTTGACGATCATCTCAGATCATGATGCTTGCTTTACATCCCGGATGTGGAGGGGATTTTAGGAGGCATTGGGGAATATGCTAAATTTAAGCATAGATTTTCATCATTAGATGGATGGTCAAACAGATTTGACCATACATACCCTGGAGTATATGATTTGTGCCTGCATCCTAGATTGGGTCATAGATGGGAGTACCACCTACCACTGGTATATTTTTCATAAAACAACATCTATCACTCCACCATTGGCATGGAACCATTCGAGGCCTTATACGGGTGGCCTTACAGATCACCCCTATGTTGGAACGACCCCAGGGAGTCGACACTCATGGGTCTGGAGTTGGTATGGGTTGCTATCAAGAAGGTTAAAATTATCCAGGAGAAGATATTGGCTACATAAAGTAGGCATAAGTCATATTTCGGCAGGAGATGGAGATCCTTCAATTTTGAGGAGGGTGATCATGTATTCCTTCGGGTCTCACCCTGATGAGGATTACAGAGATTTGGTATGGGAAGAAAGCAATCTCTAATGTTCATCAAACACTTTCGGATCTTGATCATATTTAGTGAGGTGGTGTACCACCTATCTCTTCCCCCATGGACGTACAAGGTAAATTATGTTTTCCACAGGTCGCAACTGAGGGGGTACGTGCATGATCCATCGCACGTAATTGATTGGGTGAGATGGACCTTGATGATGGGGTGACATTTGTGGAGTTCTCAGTTGAGGTAGAGGACAAAAAAGTGGGTCCAACATGGGTGATCAATTCTTAAAATGTGTGTTTGGTGGTAGCATGAGAATCTTCAAGAGAGAAAATGGGAGTAGGAGGCTCAGATTCGTGCTCAGTACCCCCATCTATTTGTTTAGTTTTTTTGGCTTTCAGGGATGTAAAGTCCTAAGGTGGTTAGAATTTAATGACTTAGAATATTCCTGCAATTTGTTTTTTTATATAGAATTATTTCTAGACTGAACCCTCTGATGATATGTGATTCCAAAGCCCAGTGAGCCCAAAATAGATTTTTGAACATTTTTAGATACTTTCAATAAACTTGTGATAGGGGTAATCTAACTTTTGAAATGATGTTCGGATCAAAAATATGAGGGCACCGTTGAACTCGGATTTTTGGGATTCACAAAGATATGACATAACACAGGCTAGAAAGTGTTGAGCGGAAAAGTTATTTTTCATACTTTTTGAGAAAAATAAAAAAAATAGTTTAAAATAATTATTTTATTTCATTACTCACCATTTGTTGGAGGAAGGTGATGACGTGGTGCAACGATTAGCCGGTTTTGAGGCACTTTAATGAGGCTAATTAATGGAATGTGTCACGAAGAATAAAAATGCAATAAATTAATCGTAACAGCATAATAATGTGATGTCACAACATAATAGAAAAACTATAACATGATTATTTTTATTAAACCAAAATGTGAGAGAATGGGGAATTAAACTGTGGGGATTCTCTAATGAACCACTGGTAGTTTTACCCTCTAATGAAGAAAAACGAACGTCAGTGATACTTCATCATCTTCATCATGCCACAAAGAATATATCTTGAAGAGATGTTGACATCGTGAAACCTCTAGGATGAATGCTTCAGCATCAAATTTCAATAAAGTATGGGGTTGTTTAATTTTTAGAGGTTCTTACCTATTGTTTTTTTCATAGAAAAGTCGAACATGGATCAACCCACAAACAGATTGATCCGTGATTCATGTATTTATGTGATATGGTGACTTCTTTTGGAATTTCTTTTATCTATGGTTGAATCATCTTTGTTGTTAAAATTAAAATACCCATACCTACCTTGATTATAAACTTTTAATGTGGAGGGCGTGGGCCAACACGAACAAGGACCGATTCCCTCCATCGTGGGTGTTCTTGGTGCCCAAACATTGAATCGATAGCCCAATAGATTTGAGACCTTCATGGTAGAGAGGAAGTTCCTCGGAGAGTGCAGGAGGAAGTGGTGCGAAGAACATACCACCGGTGTCGACCTGGTGGTCCACAGAAGAGTCTGTCGGCCCATCAGCGTCAGCAGCTGTTCCAGTGACTACCGACAGGGATGCATGGTGACCGATGTGGGCGGGTGGAGGTGTGACACGACGGTGAACCAGGGGAAGGGCCACATACATGGAACCATGATGCATCCCACATGGTGGGATGCAGTCGTGCAACTGTGGTAGAGGAGGTGACCCGCGGGGCAAAGGTGGCGAACCAGATGCGGCATCTTCCCATGTCCCAGTGAGGCAGAATGGGTGCGACGCAAAACTCCCAGTGATACAGGCCATCACCGGTGGTCTGTTCCAACCCCTAGCACGTTGGACTAGACAGGTTCACCGGGTGACCCTGCGAGCTGGACCCTCAGCCAAGTCGGGTCAGGTGCAGTGAGGCCCGTTGGGCCCAGCCGATTGGTCAGGTCAGACCAGATCGACCTAGACCCAAACCATGTCAAGTGGAGTTGTTCAAGTTTAAACTGAGGTATATGGGCCCCTATTATGGGTTGTTCAGGTCCGTCTGACCAGGTCAGACCGGTCCCAAATGCAATTGATCCCCATTTCACTAAAATGAATGTATTTCTCAAACCGAGTGTCTGATTGATGCGTCATCAGTTATGTTTGGACCCATGTTACTATGAGATCCTTCTGGGATACTGTACATGAGTTTTGGAAGAATTATAGGTATATCCAAGTTGGATCTGACTCAAATACAACTAGTCCATTTTTATAAAAATGCACATATCTTGCAGACTGTGCATCCGATCGACGTGTTGTCTTCTGCATTAAGACCCTTACGACAAGAGGGTCCTTTGGGGTTACTCAACGTCAGACTTCATGGCAGTTGATTTATGACTAATGGATTGAGGAGAGGATCCTCTAGAAATCAATCATGCTAAGTATGAGAATCCAGTGGCTGACTGTGATGTGAAGAAAGAATAGTGATCCTGAGTGGGCTAACACCTAGTGATCATAAGTGCGTCGGCTCCAAGCTATCCTCTATGGGTAAGCACCTAGATATACTATTAGGGTCATCACCTAGAGACCCTATTCGGTTCAATAAAATATCCTCTAAACATAATAAGAAGATATATCTTTACAAATAATCATCTTTGTTTTTGTACTTTAGTTGTATCTGGTGTGAGCTGTGTATTTTAATTTATGCTATCGGTTTTATATCATACTTGGTGGTATAAGCACTATGGTATTTTATTTTTGGTTTTCTACTTTTTGAATTTTTGAAAGACCTTCTGGTGTCTCGGGGACCCAAAAAAATATTTTTATACTCACCCCTACACGGGCTTTTCCCACACATGTTGTGTCTTGTGTAGACGACAGACGGTTTTGACTGGGACTTTGGGAAGCCAGGACTCAGCGGTGCATGTAGGTCGGTCGATAGGCTTGGTGTGATGCAGTGACATCTGACAGAGATTTGTACCTACCCTTAAGGTAGGATCCTTGGTGAACAACCCCTAGAGCTTGTTTTTTTTACTTTCCTTTTAGTTAGTCTTGTATTCCAGCCCTTTACTATTAGTTTACACCCTTTATACCCCATAGTGTTACATTGTGGTGGGTTGTAATACCTTCCTTCTTTTTTGGTTTTCATTGTGTGGTTTTAATTGTCTATGTGTGTACAGGTTTAAAGGAAATTCCTTCCCTTCCTGGGGATATTCCTTTCTAGTGCTAGTTACTAGCCCCTGGCCCATGGAAGGCGGGCTTAGGGTAGTCACGACACGGGCCCTAAGGGAAGGGTCATGAGAAAAATGGTTTGACTTTTATAGAATATAGAAGAGATGAATCTTCACCACAATAATTCTGAGTACAGAAAACTCAGTATTATTCTCTCTTTATGATTCTTCTTGAGTCCAGAATTCTATGTATGAAAAATACATAATTTGATTATTCGTCCAAATATGATAACCAGTAGAATACGATTGACATGATGAGTATGATAATCAGCTATGTAGAATTATCTTTGAGTATGATGAATGGATGAATACAATGTTTTGATATTGCCTCTTCTCATTCACTTCTACATCAAAACTTCTTCAATAAAAGTGAATACAGAAATATCTTCTTATCTCTAAAACTCATAGATTCTCTATTGTGAACATTAAATTTTTCCTAAGGAATGTTAGATGTACTTTCCCCATTTTATAGGTTACCCTCAAGAGTCTTTGGATTCAATCCCAAAAATTCCCCTACTCTCTAAATTTTACCCAAATCTCAGTTTCCCCTAAAATATATGGTATATTTTTACTTTTCCAACTCTTCTTGAAGATTCTAGATTCCTCTAAAATTATTACCCCTTATTTTTACCGCTCAAAATAATGAATAAAATAAATCATTTGAATGATAAGATCCCCCATAAAAATTCATTCATAAATCTCCACTTTCAAACCACTTTTACTTATCCAATTGTTCTCTTCAACCATTTGGAAATATAAAAAAATTTAACTTTGAAAGAATGGATCTTCAGCCGATTGAATCCTAAAAATTAATTCAACCATTTTTTACATGGTAGAATATGTTTTTAATCTTATTTTTTTTCATTTAATTAATTTGTATAATGAAATTCCTTCTTTCCCAATCATATGAATGTGTCAGACTTTTTCCAAAAAATTAAATTCATTTGGGAAAAGATTCAGGATCTTCAAACGTCAATTAGAATGTATCGTAAATTTAAAATCTTTCTAGATTCCTTATTTCCTTCCTAGCCTGAGTACGATTTTCGATAGTATGATCCTTCTTAGTAAAAGTTCCTGGGTACGATCATTTCGGTTACGATCATTATAGGTATGCAATTTTTCTTATACATACGATGTATGATTGGATGATAAATTTCATGAATTACAAATTAAAGTAAGACTTTCCAATCATCCAGCAATCTATTTCATTCCTTCTCATCCTGAATATGATAAATATGGGAATGATTTATTTTCAATCAATAACATCTCTTTCTTCTCTTCCACCCAGATATGATAAACCTAGGTATGATTTGGAATACCTATTTTCCATTTTATTCTATCAATATTGTATCATAAGTTTTTCAATCAACATATTATTAATGTGAATTAAAAAACAACAAATTATCATCACAATTAATTAATCATCGTTATACAGACTCTAATATGATCACCTCATTCCTACCAGAACCAGAGTGAATTTGATGACCATTTACTTCCTCTAAGATAAATTCTAAATGTGACACATTCTCTAATTCCAGAAATGGTCACTTCTTGATTATTATCTTCTTCCATTCTAGACCCCAGAAAAGTCGGATCAGAACCTTTTTTTTCAAACATCATCTCCTCATAATGATGAATAAAGTATGTTTTATTTTTTTCCAAGAACAAGTTTGATTCTTTTGAAAACAATAATCAATATGATTTCCATCTATCACCATTCCCAATCATCCTTTATTTCCTAAATACAATGATTGATTGACAATAGATATAAACAAAACAAAACTTTGGCCTAACATTGACCACAAAAGTTTCTCTATATCTCTTACTTACATCAACTTCTTATTTAAAATAAACAAACCATTTTTTATCTAGATCCCACTTTCTTTCTAGAATCACATCCAAATCCAATTTATCATTGAGATTATGTAACCCATTTAATATTAGATGGATGAATCCCTCTATTTACAGTTTCTGAGAGTGGCTACTTCTTCAGAATAGTTTGGTTCCCCTGCATATGTTATACGTAAGAAACTCTAATTTTATCTAAATATATTTACTTGTTTTGTAATGTTATTGGATATTATAATAATAATATTTTTTTCCTCCATTCTAACCTCTCTATCTAGTAGTATTCTATCTGATGGTGGTCTATCTGATCCTTCTATGTCTAGTACTTTTCTATCTAATCTTTCACACTGAATACTAGTATGCTCAGTCATCATCTGTTTGGTACACTTACTATCATTTTTTATCTCCTGGTGTTTCCCCTAAACTTTCTAGACTTAAATTATGTCTTGTAACTTCTTTCTAACAACATTGAACATTGTTATTTTTTCCAAACTCTATTTCCAACATAGAAAACATTTTTTCATTCCATAGAAACTATTCACTGAAAAAAACATCTCATCTCTGAAATATTTGTTTCTTATCACCATTTGAAAGTAAATAACCAAAGTTCTCAACACCATATCCAATAAGAAAAAGAATTTTTTATTTATTTTCATCCAAATTATCTCTATATTTAGTATCAATATGAATATTTAAAATGATTCTAAATTTTTTTAGATGATTCCCATATAGCCTCCTACCAGACCAAATATCCTCAGGAAGTTCCTATCCCACAGAAGTAGTTAGAATTTTATTCACCATGTTAGTTATTGTATTCAAAACCTCTTCCCAAATTCCCTTAGGTCCCCTATGTGAAGGCTTGTACTTTGAGTTTTCTCTGTCATAGTCTATTTCATTATTTTATGAAATTTATTGTGTTCTGGAATTTCTAGAATATACTTATCAATAACAATGCCTTTTTTCTTAAAAATTTAATGTATGTTGTGTTTAGTATATTCCCCATATTTTCCTTCTAGAGACATGGTAACTTTTATTCACTCTCCTTATCATCCAAATATTTCCACTAAATAAAATATTGAAACACATCAGATTTATTCTTCCTGAACTAAGACCAGGCCTTATAAATATCATCATCAATAAAGGTCACAAAGTATAGTTATCTTCTATATAAGGGAACAGGGGTTATACCCTAAACATTGGAATGAAATTGTTATAACCTTTGACTCCATAGCTTCGTACCATCCATCTTAAAGGAATGTATCTAATATTTTTCAAAAATAAAACTCTCACATCCTGCATGCTCTATGTGATTGAGTTTATGTATGCATTTAACCACTATAACTTTCATAATCTTCACACTGATTGGAAAAAACCTATAGTTCCACATTTCCATACCATTTGATAAATTCATTATAATATGTTCTACTTCATCACTATATCAGGTAAGGTATAATGTAAGATTATTAACTCTATGAAAAATCAATATGGTACCTTTTCTGGTATTCAATACTACATTCAAAAAGTTCATTCGAAAACCAATATCATCAATTTATCCCACTCATATGATGTTCTTATGAAGACCTGGAATGTTTCAAACATATTTTTGATTCAAGAAACTTCCAAATTTCATTTGAATTATAACATCACATTTTCTAACTATATCTCGAGTTTCATCATCGATTAGATCTACTATTTCCATGTATCATGGTACATATTAATCTATGCACCCAAACTCACTAGTTGAATGAAATTATTCCTCAAATCCAATAACACATTACACCCCTATAATGGTTGTTCTCAGTATCAACTTGGACCCTCCATATATTGTACGGAATGAGGTTTTCTATCCAGAAGTGGATTTCTCAGTCTGATTCAGATAATATTTCTTGATAGGTTCATTCGTTCAACAAATCCAGCATATAAGACCAAAACCTATACATTTTCCAGCAATTATTCAATATTAATTATCATTTATTAAATTATTCTTCTGAAGGTCCATCTGGTGAACCGAGTTCCCCCATTAAATTCTATTGAGAGAACATTTAGATAGAGTCTAAACATACTTCCACCTTAACTCCCCATTCAAGATAATTTTTTGAGTATTTTCAAACAAAATATCTTCCTTCCCACTAGATTTTCTCACTACTGTAACCATAAAATAATATCCCGATAAAAGTATGGAATGATTAAGAAAATCCAAAACATCATCTATTCAAGAAACCTCTACTTTTTCAAGTTTCCATCTGACAATATTTCATTCATTCACATGATCAGTTGTAGGCCTTCCATTTTATAACATCCAGATGAAAATTCATCACATCATGAAAACTTTTTTATGAAGTGTTACCTTCTAATACATTTCATCCAATACTTTCATATCATATTATATTGTTTTCTCCTATCTAATGTTAAATGAAAAAACACGATTATGTGAGATCTATATCAAGGAAAAATAATTCTTTTCCAACTTATCACATTCAATCATATTTGTATTTTTAGGATAAACACTTGATAGAGGTGCATGAAAATAATTTTATACCAAAATATATCCCAAATTCATTATTTAGAAGGAAAAATATGTTGAATTGAAATTATCTATAAATAAATTTCAGTCCTCTAAAATCATTTATCATATAATTTTAATTCCAACTAATATCAACAATAACTTTCAAGCAATGTAGAGGAAGAACATAAATTCTATGTGTGAATTAGTACCAATTGTTCACTCTAATACCAATAGTTTAGAGGAGAAACCCAAAACCTTAGAATCACTCTGTCTGTTTAATCATATAGAAATACCTATCAATACCTTCTTCTCTAGATTTAGGTTCATATAATTTCCTCATCTAGTATAACAAAAAATATCCACACTGACATCGAATTAAATGGTTATTTGATAAGTTCCAACTTTGAGTTTTTCTGCATTGGAACTATGATAAGATCCCATTTAATCACCATGCAAACCTCCATGATCACACATTACACAAATAAATAAATAAATATCCAAAAAAGATTTATGTGTTGTCTATGTTTTTCCTACATCTATGGGAGAACATTGTTAACATCCTCATTACTAGATATAGAAGAAAATAAAAAACATGCACGCACTTACTCTATATTAACATGTCATAAAAATTAATCTACAAAATAATTTATTTTCTGGAATACAAATAGAAATAAATGTATAACTCTAGATCTGGGCCACTACACCTCTTTATAGAGGTTTATGTCTCATCAAATAGTTACAAAAATGTATATGATCTATAGTGAACCTCCCATTAACGTATGATAATTATGATACACTACTGATCCATATTTTTAAAACTACCAACATCTAATCACAACTCATACAAAATATGAATGAAGTTACCACTCTCAGGGAGCAACATTAATAAGAAATTAACATTATGATCTTTGTTTGATCATCAATTCCACATTATAGAATCAATATCTTAGATGACTCTATATCCAAACATCTCTTTCAAAAGAAAGTATATCTATTGAAACAATTCATCTGAAATTCTCTAAAACTAAATATTAAGAAAAAATCAATATGATATATATTGTGGTCTTAGTCTGATAACCTATGTATAGAAAACTCAATTAGATGACCCAAAATAAGTTCCACAAACCAAATAGATACATGTTATGCTAATAATTATATTATGTGTACCATTATATCTCAAAACACCGACAATAATCATTAAACCAATATATTATATAAAATTATGGTTTTACCTAAGATTAGTTTTCTTATATTTAGCATACATCAGTATATCTGTTTTCTTTTGGTGTGGGGAATAAATATTTTTGGTGTAACTGTGAAATTTCATTGATTTGTTTTGTTTTTTAAATCATTTCTCAACCGAATATATTTTATTGTTCTCTCTTACACATATATGATGAGTATAATTAGATGAACTTTTGATTTTAAGGGGTGTACATTTCACATGATTCTTGGGATCATTTCTTCTAGTGGATTGAGGTGTTCTTCATTTACCTATATAGATTTTTTGAAATTATATTTCATTTTATTCAATGTATTTTTACCCTCGAGAATGCTTAATCTTGTCTTACATGGATTTTCTTATTTATAAGAAAATTTTTCATCATGATATTTCTATATATTTCATTATTATGAAACTTTCATCTTGATATTCATAATTTATTTTAGTTGAAAATATTATTTTCAAGAAAAGTCCTTATTTCCCTCATTCTTATTCTAATATTTTATATTTAATTTTAAAGACTATTTATTCAGTTATTTTTTTCTCTCAAGACATCCCACAAGACCTAATCTTAGTTGATATTCATTATAGGTTTCTACACCATCTTCAACATCATTTTTTCAAATATCTTCCTTTGTTTCAACATGATCCATTGGGGTTATCAAATTATATATTAATTCATCTTCAGGTAAACTATTGTCAGTAAAGTCATACCCTACCCTTTTACTCAACATACTTCTCTTGTTTCTTCTAATGAATTTTTCTTACTTTGGGTGGACTATATAGCTTCTATGAATCTTTTTATTCACATATTACTCTAAGGATTTCCATCAAAATAATCACCATATTATAAATCTTCCTTTATTAGTAAATTAATTAAAAATATATGATTCCTCTACACTCAAAACATTTATGTGGGTGTTTGACCTTATACTTACATCTTCCATTCCAGTAATTTATATATATATATAGGGTACATAATTCTATAGTTCACATCAGTATCATATTTATTATCTTCTGATTCAATTGATTCCATTACCCCATGATCAGTTTCTCAAATTTTTAACATCCTCATACGTTTAAGAGTTATCTCTTCCTTAGTATTATTTCTCAATACAGGATCATTCCTCATATCATATTCAACAAAAACGTTATAGAATTTATCAAAGGATAATTCATCTCTATCTTCTAAAGTATAGATATTATAATAAACATTTTCTTTAAGGGTCCCTATAAAGTTTTTGACAATAGTTAATTCCTACAAGACATCCTAAAATCCTAATATGTTGATAACGATTTCATTTTATTTAGTGAAATAATCACAAATAAAATTTTCTTATTCTATTCAGATATCTTTAAACATTATTATCAATAATTTTATCATTTATTATTCAACTAGTATATTCCCATAAAAAATAAATTTGAGTTTTTCCCATGATTATTTTACTATTTTGAGACCCATGACTTTTATATAATCATTTTTTGGTAAGTCTATATATGTGGAATTCTAAGCATTTACATCAACCTCAACATTTATTTTGTCAGTAAATGACATTGAATCATATTTCCACATTAGTAAAAACCCTAAAATAGTTTTATAAACTACTTCTAGAGTAAGAGACATAATATAGGGAAGCATTCACTTTTTTATCCACGATAATTTTTTTCATCGATGGTAAGAATACCTCTACCATTTACTATGTTGATATTATCTATGATAGGGGTCTCACATGGAGGAAGCATTACATTGATACCACTTGATGTTTCTTAGGATAATGTAAACCACTAGTAAGGGGGTGAATTAGTTATAATATTTTATAATTTTCTTTTATCTTGAAATTAACCCCTAATACTTGTCAAAGTTTCAACCCTATAAACATTAAAACTAATCCTCACTTGTATGAAAATAAAAAAAGTAAATCCAGACACAATTTTTTACAAGTATCCATCAAATGGTGAATACCTTGTCCATATCATGTCAACTCTCATCAATCCAAATATTTCCACTATATATGGATGTGAATATGATAGAGATAAAAATAATCAATCTCCTTTTTTCTCCGAGTAGGTATTAATAATAGACCCCTCTAGTTACAAATATTTCATATACTTTAGAGCTAATATAATATAAAACATAAAATATCCTCACAAAAAATTAAATGGATATTCTATGTCTAGTTCACTCAGACTATTTCACACAGTCCAGTAAACTATATATAATATCATGTGTTCCTCTATCTAATTCACCTCAATTTGATGCACCTATTTTTGGTGCCTTTGTTCAATGATTCTCTATTCATTATCCCTATGTTTGGTACACCTATATGTATAGCTTCTTCTTCAAACAATAGATTATATGGTTTCCTACACATGCTTCAAAAACATCAACAATCAATATCTATATCAATTAATTTAGCAACACACTTTCTCGGTGATCCTTAACCCATTATACTAGAAATATTCATCTAGAATTCAAGGGTCATTCAGAAAATAAATTTTTTATTTCCCTCTCAAAAACTTTTGTTTATCCACCTTCAAACTCTCCAAAATATCATTGTCGATTTTCTTTCATTAAGATTCCACAATTCTTGGAATCAATGATTAATTCAAAAATTATTTAAATATAATATAGACTTATAAATGTCAAATAAAAACTCAAAATCATCATAATTAAATAAAGTTTTAAATTTGATTTATTGTTCTTTAATCGTATATCACGTGTATAAACATCTATGTTTGTTCATATCCACATTATAGTCTTGTTTGGATAAACATATATTTTTTCCATATAGAGAACTTTATATTTTTCCTTAATTTGGGGGATTATGTAAAATATTTTATGATGGAGTTTTTAGATGTATACCCGATAGACTTTGTTATAGTGAGGACCAGGTGTAAGGATAATCATGGAATCACATTGAGCATGTCGTTTTTAAAAGTATTTGATGGTATGTTTCCTAATTTCAGCCTTAAAATCAATTTTTTAGGGATAGGACATCTAAAAGGGTTTTTTAGATATGGTTTGAGGCCTGGGGGATGACTTGGTTTCATGGGTAATTAACGATATTTTTGGTGTTAATAGTTTAATCTTTAGTGGAAAATAGTATGAGGTGCACAGATAGTGAAAATCATTCCCCTCAATCGTGAAACATAATATTAGTAGTCATATAGTTAGTTTCAACCATGTGAGGGGTTATAGATTTTATGATACATATATAGAATATTATAGAGTCCTTCATATGGTTTGTCATTGGTCCAGAAACAATGTTTACGCTATCCTTGTGAGGTGGTGTGCCTTGGATAGTGAGGTCTGTATGGTTTGGGCAGGGATTGGAAAACTATGTATCCAAATCATGAGGCTCAGTAAAAAAAATTTAAATTACCAAAATTCGTCTATAACCCATTATTTTTTAACCTAATTATCTCCTTCAATTTTTATCCACCATTACCATGAAGATCCCCCACCCTTCTCCTTTTCCCATAGGTCTATTTCCCTCTTCCCTAGACCAAATAATGTTTAGTTGATTTCATTTGATGTATTATAGTGAGTCGTCCTGTCCTTTTCCTTATAATTTGGGGTTACATTACTTAGTGGGTTCCAACTTTTTTTATACTATGCCTTATTACTTTAGTTTATTTTTCTCGTATTCAATTTTCTTCTAATTCAAACTTAACTAGTGGCCAACTACAAATGTCTAGAATTACCTATGTATGATGTAGGTGGTACATTAATTTTATCCACAGCATTTCATATTTTTTTGTCCATGTGTAGTGAGGTCTCACTATTTTTTCATGAGAAAATACTATGTTTTAAAAATTTGGTTTGATTGAGTATTTCCTTGTAAGTAAGCCCCATGTTTAGAAATTTGGCCTCATTTTGATTGATGTTCTGAAACGGTTAATAAAAACTAGAAATATTCTAACAAGGGTTTTTTTAGAATTGATGATTGTGGAATTGAATTTTACAATCATCTTTCAATGTAATTGTAAATTATTTCTTAATAGTATCCTAAATGGAAAATTGGTTTTGTATATAATGACTTTACCTTTTGTTTGGAATATATTAAAAATAATGTTGTTGTTGGAAATCAAAGTTGTTTAGAATGATTCTTAGAAATGAAAAATATTTGCTCAATGGGAATGTATAAATTGAATATTTTTTAAAAAATAATTGTTTTTTATATTTTTAAATGGTTAAAAGAAAAAAAACACACCTTACAGTTGGACTTTTTTTGTAACAAAAATATAGGATGACCCTTACACCTTGTGAATTTTTTTTTGGTATAAAAAGATATTATAAACATGATATATTTTTAATATATGGGAAATGATAGTTAACCCTAGTTTATCATGGCTCCTAGGGGGTGCATGAATTTGATTATTAACCCAAGGTGAGAAAAGACCTTTGGGGGTAAATGGAACTTATGGTCAAATCGGGGTGCACACAACCCTCGGGGGATGAAGGGCTCTTGGGATGTGTATATTACGCTAGGATGCTGATTTGGACTATGTATGGATATATTACCCCTATTATAGATTGGATGGGTTGTCATGGTCATCAAAATGTTCTCAGAGACACCGTAAAACTAGCCAAAGTAGGTTTTTAATATTCTGAGGTTTAACCCATTACTTAGGTTTGACATTTATTTTATGTAGTTCCTCCAAATCCCTATTTTTGTCACTTTCAAATTCCTCTTTTTGGGTAAGTGGGAACCTAAAAAAACCTCAAACAGTTTCAAACATCACTAGCATAAATTCTTTCACAACGAACTTATCCCAAAATCAACATTTTAATTTTAAAATTCAAATTCATACAAGGAAACCCTAAAAAACACTGGCAAGTGAGCATCCTAAGAAACCAACCATCAAGAAGACACCTCATCACCATCATCACCTTGTCACCCATCATCATAACATTGTCATCCCGGTCATGTCATCTCATCACTAGAGCCATCATCCTTACTGGCCTCTTCAATAATGACCATCGCCTTCTCACAGTCAGTGATATCTCATAGATCCTCCCTCGTCATGCCATCACCGACGTCATTCAATACCACACCGTAATGTTTAATCTCCTCAATAGAAACATGTCATCATCCCCAATCACACGACCACATACCAGCTACAACAAACCTACAAACATGAACATTGAAAACCCCCATCTACAATTCACTGAACCTAGACCAAAACTCAAAACATACCCTGATGATATTGACCACTAACATGCTGCATAAAATCATACAATGTAACCCCTGTAAATTCCATGAGAAAAAAACACCAAAAACCATCACTAGAAAATGTCACATGAACAAGAAAGAAGAATGTGGGACCAAACCCAAAAACGGGAAGGGATTTAAACACAAGGAGTAGGGGAAAACTCTTGAGTGCCATGAAATTTTTCATCCACCAAGCCACATGCCCAAATCATTGGTGAATCATGAGCTCAAAAACTGACCTAGAGAGAAGCTCGGGATTGAAAGATTAGAGCGTAAAGGGGGAAAATGGGGACAAAAAAAGGTTGTTATCAAAAATCATAAAATGTGAGGGATAGAGAAGGAAAGTATCTGATTGGAGAAAGAATAAAGTGGGACAAAACTGGAAAGGGAGAGGGATTGAATCCCTTGGAATAAAGACCAACTATGGTAGCATCTATAACTTTGTCATCAACCAAACCTCTCTCCCAAAACCTCATCATATCCTGTGCACCAAATCTGACCTGGAGATAAGTTGAGGAATGTAAAATCAGAGAGTAGAGAGGTGGATGAGAAGAAGATCTAATTGCTAGCACAATGTGGGGGAAGGAGCGTGAGATAGAAACAAAATATCGAGTGATAATGCATCCCAGAGTGAGATAGTTGTTGTTGAGAGAATTCAATACCCTACGAGCCTATCTTTTTTAGGTAAAACGATAGGGAAATGACCCATTTCATGAAGGTTCATTGATCATTATGGTAAATCTTATGGATGGTGGTACTGGGCTGGGCTTGGGACTAGTTAAGGATGAGTCATATATTAGTTTACTTTTATTTTATTCCTTTGTTATCCCTTATTCATGATCATTCTATGGTGCATCCATTGTAGAATGTATAGAATATATCATTTCGTTATATCATTGTGATGTATGTTTTTTTATCAAAACATTCTCTATTTTTTATGATGGTTAAATGGAATGGATTATATGTTTTTATTATTCCTATCACTTTTATAACTCTGGACAAAGAGTATATACTCCCTAAATATCTGTATATACATTCACTATTGGTTTGTAATCTATAGTGCATAAGGATCCGTGTTTGAGGTCATTTGGTGTTCTAGTCTAGTTATTGTTCCCATAGTGAGTTAGTCCATGATGTTACAAGTTGTAATAGATCTTTTTTTTCATTTTATTTACTATTTTTTCATGGTATATTGGGGATTAGGAATTAGTTGGGTCCTAGTAATGATATTTTTCAGAGGAGTGATTTCCCCATGCATGGATAAAATTTGATCATCATGGACTTTTCTTATTATAGCAGTATTTTATATTCACCTTGAGTAATGCATATAGTTTGTGATGTTACTGGTTATATGGATTTACACACTTAGCATATAATGGTATGCTTGTGTGGGTAAATTCATGAATCGTTTCAGGGACATAGAGATTGACATGACATGCATTGTTTTAGGTAAAAGGGTTTAACTGTTTATTGCATACTTCCTAGGAATTTTTTTTCTTTTAATTATCTTTTCTTGATGATGCCAGACTAATTTATATCTATCTATGGTCTATGTTTTCTTGGTACTAAGGGGTTGGTATTTATAATTTATGTATAACAATAAATGTTGTTTATTGATATATGGATATGGTGGTATCTTACTCGACCAATTCATGTATTGATTTATTTAAATAGGAAGATATAATTGGATGATGATGGTAATGGATAAATAATATTCTGATAATAAATATATGGAGTTTTTTCCTCTATATATTTAGAATGATATTAAATTGAAACAAGATTTTGAGAATTTCCTTTCAAGGTAATAAGAAAAAACAGTTTCAGAAATGTGAATCTAATGTGTGTGGGAATTTAAATAAAATTTTCGATTTATAAAATTATAAATTTTCAAATGTTTTTTTTAAAAAGTGGTGTATTATTTTAAAAACATTTTTGTAATTAGAATGTATTGAAACATAGGTTTTTCGAAAGACAAGAAATATAAATCTGGTTGTAAATTGATTTTCATGGCCTTATAATAATGTGAAGTCGCTTACAAAATAAAGAGAAAGTATGAAAACCATGATTATGGAGTTGTAACACTTGTGTATATGGATTATCTTTGTAGATGGGTTGTTGGATTTTTTGAGTGCACCTAGGTTTTGAGGTCTTGGGTTTCTATAATGAGATAAACCCTTTTAGGAGTGATTTAAGTTGGTTATGTGATGAGACCCTTACAAAAATGGTTGAAGTCTAGAGAGAGACTAGGTTTTGAAATATTTTGTGGAATGTGTTTTATTTAATATTACATAATAGATGTGGTGTGGCCCCATTTGAGTTCTTTCCCCTATTATTATGACCCATACTTTTCATAAATATATATTACATGTTATTATATGAATATTCATTACATGTGATAAAGATCGATGCCAAAATATTATAGTTCTAGTTCCTTTGGAAACTTGGATACATGAATAACTTTTTCATAAGTGAACTAAATCATCTCCATCTGAGTTCATAATAATTAGAACCCCTCTTATACAAATCATACATAATATCTTACTTTATAATCCAGAGAAAAGGAAACATAAGAATGGGTGAGATTATATACTTGATAAGGGTAAATAAGGAAGATATCAATGATAACTTAAACATAACAAGACCATTAGGGTATAATAACATGATTATAACATTTGAAAACCATACCCCATATTTCATAGATCATAATCTTGAGTTATCTCATAAATTATGGTAGTTCATAAAACATTAATCATAAAGGAATAAGATAATATGATCCATGAGATCATAAAATTGTAATAAGAAATAACTTTATAGTATACACATAAGCATTGATAATCATTTCCTTAGTTGTAAAAGTATGCTTCCAAGACTATCATCATGAATTGAGTTCACTCCCAAAACCATGATAATAGTCAAGGTTCATTATAAATACTATCATAATGGATAGAGTCCCTTACTGAACTGAGTTTACTCTCTATTCCAATCATGTTTATCTTATGATATATTAATATTTATTCATTTCAATGGGGGTCTATATAATTCTACACCCACCTATCACATAGTCAAAATCATACATATGTGTGACAGAAGATCAGAAATCGTCCATCATATCATAATAAATGAAAAATAAATGGGTTTCATAGAAATTTCATCTATGGATAACCCATATAAAGGAAATGGTATTTGTAAAAATGCCATCAACTAAAAATAGACTAAATAGTGGAAAAGGAATGGGTTTAATAAACATTTTATAAATTCATCATAGTCTACCACATAGAAAATGAACTGGTTTCAAAAACAATCCTCATAATAACAATATATAATCTTGTGAATGAATAAGTATGGTATCATTGGATCATATCCCTGGTAAATAATACTTAATAAAAAATGATTACATATTATATGATTTTTTTTAAAAGTTCACCTAGAATATTTCATGGTGAAAATATCATCTATACTTTGAAATCACTTATTTAAAATAAATAAAATTACAAAATATTATGGAAAAAATTTCTTTCAAATAATAATTGCAAAATTTTAATGGAATATATAATTATTTGAGTGTTCATGAGGTAAGGATATTTTTTATGTTTTATATATTAAAACAAAAAATCCTTTCACATTATCAAAAAAAATTAAAAACACCCATGATTGGAAAATAAAAAAAATGATTCCTTTGAAATATTTTTGTAAAAAGAACAACATGGGTCAAATTGAATTTAATATTTACAATGAAAATGTTAAATCATTCATAATAATATTTTAAATTAAACATGAATTTGAAAGATAATGATTCTCAACCTAATGGTAAAAAGATGGTCAGTTTTCCCTAAAAATATTACTTCAGTACATTGAGTACATGAAGATAGAGAAATGAAAGAAAAACAAGAAATATCCATATATAAATATTGGAGAATAAAATAAATCACATTTTTGAGATTAGGATCATAATATTTTATCATTAGAAACAAAATCATAAACAATCATGATAAACAATGATATTGTAACATAAAACCTCTATCACTTCAGTTTGTTTAAAATCAAAACCAAAAGAAAGAGATAAGTTTATATAGATATGTATATACATATAATTTTCATGTGGATAATCTTAAAATAAATTCATGGGAATTATATACACAATATTAAATGAAATAAATGGTGAATATGGCATATTTCCTACAAAATAAAATGTTCGATGAAAATCCCTCACCTCTAGTTACAATTGCTTCAAAATCACTCTAACCTCATGTAAAATTAATATAAATTTATTAAAAATACAAAATAGATTCATTTAAATACTTATAATATTATAAATTATCTACTTAAAATATTTCAACATCCATTAATTAATAAGTCCAAATTAAAATCATTGTTTCCTGGTGTTAATAGTTTCATCGTTTATGATAGGGGTGTTTTAGTAGCTTTTGTCCTTGTATTTTGATCATGGTCACATAATTTCTAAAATTTTAATAGTAATAAAAATATAATATATATTCATTATATAAATATTTATATTAATCCATAAATTATAGATATTGAAAAATGAATTGCATCATTTATGGAGATGAAAAGTCATACGTATGCATGAACGTTGTTTTCACTTTTTGAAATATTGAATGAAATAAAGGGAAAGGTTAATTCAAATATAAATCATCATTATTTTATCAAATATATAATATATATTTATTACCATTCATTAAAATAATAATTTAATAATGAATTGCATCACTTTGTGGAGGTGGTAGTCAGCGCGTATGAATGAGCGATGTTATCATTTTCCAATACATTTTATGGAAAGAAGTTATGTATGATACTATAATTACTTAAGTATAATTATATAATAAAAATTATATATATACATTTAATACATAATTATATCCATCCATGAGATGTTGTGATGAAAATGACTAACATCAGTTCGTGAGGCTTTGATCCACCTTACACAAAAAATATGGTTTTCTTTAACTTTTGATGGAAGAGGATATGGATATAGATTAATAAATTAACATAATAACCTCTTAGTATATGGAATATACTAGTGATATTATTTCATAATGTTTGAAAAATATTTTAAGGAGTTAGAATAAGTAATAAAATGAAAAATCATAGTTATGAACTATACATCATTTTTGGAAAATCTCCAAACGTTTATGCCTAAAGCATTAGGAGGATGAGATTATTATCAAATTAGTGAATATAGGTAACTCATAATTAGGTAATTAAGGAATGTTTTTATATATTAGTAGAACCAAAATTCTCTTGATTCACATAGAGGAGTGGAGAGGGGTTTCCTTTTATAAGTGGGGAAGATGACATACATGGAATTGTTGAAAAAAATATATCAATTATTTATTCACCCCAAATGAATACAGAATGGTCCATTTCCTATTATTATATAATATTGGGTAGATATATGTCCATAGAAAATAATTTAGATAAGTTATTAAGTCATTTCAAACCATATCCATTTAGTTTAACCCCCTATAAACCTATATTAACCTTAGCTGTGGAAACATATTTTCACTATTTTTACTTTTAATTATATAAAACAATTAAGTCAACATTATTTCCTAATATTATTTATTATAATTAATAACACATAATCCTATTTATTAAATTTAATTCACATAATTTTCAAATTTTAATTTAAAACAAAACTCACAAATGCGATGAAATGCAGTTTTCCAAAAAAAAACGCTTTCTTTAGTATGTAACATTTTAATTTAAAAATTCAATGTAAAATTGATTCTAATAACTTAAATTGGAATAATAGTTATATAATTAAACAAAATTAATTTTAAATCAATTTGAAACAAAATATATCTTTTTAAATGCATAAAAAAGATGATTTTTAACAAAAATAGTATTTTCCCTATTTATCAAAAAATTAATCTTATAATACAATTATCAAAAATTAACTCTAAAATAATTTTAAAATGTGTCTTTTAAAATTTAATGTCATTTTTGAAAATAAATATTACAAAATTGGAAAATTTTAATTATATTATTTTTTCATAAAATTGATTAAAACCCATTTCAAGGGAAAAGTTTTTTCAGAGAATATAGTATTTTTACTAATAAGATATTTTTCTTATCTAAAACCATATATATTCTTTTTTGAAATGTGTTTATTTATATTAAAACTTCCAATTTAATGGATAAATAATAATGGTGTACAATATTACAGTTAATTTACACTCAGTATTACATGTATCGTGAGTTATTAAAGAGGTTAAATTTATTTTAAAAGAATTATATCATCAAATATCAGTGTGTTACATTCTACACCTCTTAAAATGAATTTCCCTCTTGAAATTATGTTATTATGATACCAAAAAATTATGATATCTCTATTTAATCACATCCAATGGTTCCCATTTATATTATTCAAATATCTAATAACTCCATAGATATGTAACAAGGTAAGTTGTCTTGTTCTATAGAAAACTATCTCTATGATAAAATATTTATTTCAATTGTTATTGATAGAAAATTTCATGATCCATTGGTAAAACCATTCAGTTTAGAACATGTTAATTATATGTTATGTAATTCGTCCAGACAAACATAGAACATATAATGTACTAGGGAGAGGTTTTGGGGAAGTTCCAACCGATAAGCTACCATCCATAATCGATCAAGAATATAAAATGGGATAATATAAATAGGGTTTATCATTCCTTCTATAATTAATCTGATGACCTTATTACATGAAGAAATTTATAGAAACACTTTATCACCAACTTCCTACTCCATATCTCATTGATGATTTTCATCATAATTGTTTTTCAACTCTATACTTCAATGATATGTTGTTGAATAGTTATAACTTTCTTAGTCTTTTCCCCACTAATATCAGGTCCAAGTTTCTTTATTTATCCAAATTCATCTTATCATGTTGGATTTCTAAACTTAAATTCATATAGGGATTTATATGTACCCATATGAATGCTTCAATAAAATATATTTTTGTATCAAAACGTGACTACAGGATGGTTTTTGTCCCATCCACATTTGAAATCAATAGAACAAGATCTCAACATATCCTCTAGGGTTTGAATTGTTCTATCAAAATGACTATCTATCTAATGATTATATGCAGTAATGGAAATCAACACTGTATCCAAAACCAACAATTGACTTATCCAAAATATTGAGGTAACCCCCTAATCCTGATCATATACAACAGAATGTGGTACTCCATGAAACCTCACCACATAATGTATATTCTAACAAGATGGACAAGAGGGAAATATTATCTAATAACAAATAATTTTTATGACTTTGTAAAGATATTTAATAAACCCCAAATATAATTATAAATTTTATATTTTATATTTTTTGTGGATTGTAATTAAAAAATGTGTGGGGATGTTTTCATATTTCCATTCTATTATGGTTAATGGTAGTTTTATACCCTTTTACTTGTATCTCTAAACTGTGACTAGGTTACATACCAAGAATCAAGATCCTTACTCTATAATATATCTATTCAAACTAACCCACATGAAATATAGTTCATATCACTATTCATCTTCGTACTTCCAATATGAATAGAGAATGAAAAAATATGGGCCTCATCTAAGAGAAACATATTTAAATATTGTATGGACAGAACACATAAATGGTTTCTAGACCATATTATTCCATTACAATAAAGGTTTAAATTTGGAAATTAATCACCTTTTTTCATCTCTACACCATCTTTTTTTTCCTCATTAATCTTTACATAGATTTATGGTTGAACTATCTTTTTAGAGAGATAATATTTCTCACTTCCTTCAATATTTCAAGATCCATCCATTGAAAATGCCAAAAATATTGGATCTTTTATGATCCTTATCATATATAATCTAGAATGATCCTTTTGAGTGATAGCATATTCCTCCATTTTCACATTCCTATGGTAGAAATATATTGAGTTTTTAAAATCATTAATTAACTCTAGAAATATTATCTAGTGAATATTTAGCCATATCTAAGTGAATATATACTTTAAACCTTTATTAAATGTTTATATAACATATTATTCCCTATAAATATAATTATTAAATTAATTAAATGCAAAATATAACGTAGCTAAATTGAAATCAATAGTTTTGTAATTTTTCTCATGAACCATCAATTGTTTAGAGGAATAAACTATAATTGTATCATTCTTCATGATAACTCATCCTAGGCCATTATTTGATGAATCACTATCTATTATGAACACTTATCTACTGTAGGGTAATTTAATCACAAGTTCGCTAACTAAAATTTTATTCATTTCCATGAAATGTTCTTCACCTTCATTAATCTAAATGAACTAGGATCCCTTCCAAGTTTACGTTGTGATTGGATTAAATAGACAAGGAAAATTCTCCACAAATTTCCAATTATATCAATACAAACATAAGAAACTATAGATCATAGTCACAGTTCTTGGTCTCAGCCAATGTTAAATAACATTCATCATTAGTAGATCTATTTATATACCATTCCATCTAACTTTATAACCCAAGAATGGAACCTTATTTAGATAAAACTAAAGCATTATAAAATTTTCCTACAAAATTCTCTTTCCTTAGGGTCTTTAGTATAATCCTCTTGTGATCATCATGCTCTTCATTTATCATTTAATATATAAGAATATCCTCAAAAAATATATACATAAAATAATCAGTATAATATATAAATACTTTTTTTGTAAAATCTGTGAAGATAGCTGGGGAATTAGTAAGAAAAAATGGTATTGGTATATATTCTTAGAGTCTATACATTATATAGTGTGTTGTCTTGGGTATATTATCCTTAATCACCCTCAATTAAATATATTTAGAATAAGGATAAATCTTTTCAACGTATTGAAATACACATAGTTAATTAAATAAATCGTCAATACTAGGTAAAGTATACATATTCTTTATTAGGATCTTGTTAAGTTATCTATAATAAATGTAGAGCTACGTTGATCCATATTCTTTGTTAAAAAGCATATGTGCACTCCATGGTGACACACATTTCCTAAAAAATCCATTCTCATTTTATCCAAGAGTTTATTCTTCAATTCCTACTACTTAATCAGGTCTATTATATATAGATTCTTCGAAATAGGTGTAGCACCAGGTATGAATATATATTGAGATCTTGCCTTCATGATTTGGTGGAATGTTAGGAAACTCTTCTGGAAAGACATAAAAAAACATGTAAAACTAGTAAATCATCTATATTGAGTTTATACCTAATTTTATGAGATAAACATCCATTTTTAAAACCAAACAAGTCTCAGATAATAGATGTGGATTCTATTAGTATTTTTCATATTGCATCACACTTATATATAAACATAAGATGGTTCAGAATATCAAACATGGTATCCCTTCCTCGTCAATTTATATAGGATTTATATAAAAAATAATATCCATGCCTAATATAACATTAAATTCCACCAGAGGGAGAAAAATATATTTACATAGTGAACATTACCAAACAATTTATCTAAACAAGAATCGTATACCTGAGATTTGTTAGTGATAATTCAATATCTAATTTTTTATATGGTATTATGAAAATGTTAGAAAAAAATTATATATAAAAGAGTTGATAGATCATGAATAAATTACAAAAATATCAGTTCTAAATTGTATGGTAGGTGTACCATTTACCATATAATTATCCACCTAAATAGTAGTTTTTGAATGATATTTCCCATTTTCACTCGGCTTACGAGGTATCTGACATTGACCATAAACATTAACCTTCTTATTTCTTACCATCACTTCTCCATTCAAATACTTTATGATCATACCTTCCGTACTTAAAAAATTTACTTGCCCCCTTAGTAACGTTTCCACCATGATTCCTTCCACACTTTGAACTTAATGGAATTCTCTTTTTATTCTCCACATAGTTTTTGTAATTTCCCCTAAATTCTATCACACTTTTCTTATCAAAACAAATAGAAGGTTTGGTAAATAAAATCTTTATTTCCACTTTGATAGTATTTTAAATGATTTCTTCAAAGCTAATAGATTCTCTTATAGATAACACCCTATAAAAACATGGTTTTAAGACACTGAGGAATTGATCAACTTTAATTTTAGTTTGGATAATAATATTCCAAGCATAACTCCATGGTATTGTTAAATTTCCCTCATAGGTAATAATGGATTTATCATCCATTGGTTTTAGCTTAATTAATTCCTTATCCATTTTTTATGAAGAATTTTAGAAATATAATTATTTAAAAATAAGAAATCAAACTCATCCCACTACATGGAGTACATTTATTATCATTGAATTGTATTTTTGATAATATTCCACCATTCATTTCCATTACATTACAAATGTAAAAGTAATAAAATAAAATTTTCATGTTCCTAACAAGGGAGAAAAAAATATCTTTTTTTTTGTTTGAATATGCTTCCCAAAAACTAGTTTAATAGTTGACCCACTAAAAGAAGGTGAGTGTTTCCCCATAGCATACTAAATAGAATGGTGTTCCCTCTTATTCTCATTTGGAATCTCATAATGATTCATTTCTTCATGAATTTTTCTAAGCATATAAATGATATTTTTCATTACAACTCCCATAGAATTTGGTTGATCATGAGAAACTAATTTCATTTTCTATAAGATTTAGAAAATGAGAAGAATATTACTTGGAATTTTTTTTATAAAAATTCATTAATTGTTAAAAATGATATTAAATTTTCATAGGAAAACACTAAACAATTATTGAAAACAATTTAAAGAAAATAGTCACATGGAGGAGAAATATTCTTGGTCGAATAGTAAAACATATTTCAATTTCCAATAAAAATATAATTTTAGGACCTTGAGTACTCAGTGAGATAAAAATTAATGTAAAACATGTAATATCCATAGATAAAAAATAATAAAAAAATTCATTATTCTCCTAAAAATTATACAATAATATTTCATCATCAAAAACCTAATCATGAAAAATAATGATAAACAAATATATTGCAACATAAAATCCTTACCACTTTGGTAACTTTAAAATAAAAACCACAAGAAATATAGGAACTTATATGGATAGTTTGTACCCATAAGTTTCATAATTATTATAATAAAATACATTAAAGGTAATTATATACACCAAATTAATGAAACAAGTCATGAATATAGGATGTGTCTCATAGCTGTAATGTTAGATAAAAATCTATTTCCATGTGTTCCACTTGATTTGAAAGCACTCTAAACTCTTAAATAATAAATATAATTTTATTATAATTTTATTAAATAACCATAAATTATCCAATTATAATATTACACCATCCAATTATTAATAACTCTTTATTAATATCATTGTATTCAAGAGTTAGCTGTTACATTTTTCATGAGATTTTTTGTTTTATGTTCTATTACTTTTAGTTTTATCACAGTTCCATCATCCCTAAAACATTAATCAAGATATATATATAATATATATTTATTACATATATATTTATATTCATACATAATGGATAGTATATAAGAATAAATTATGTCATTCATAGAGTCACTAAGACGTATATATACAGGAACACAATTTTCACTTTTAGAAAGATAGAGTGAAATAAAGGTAAATCATAATTCTCATTTATAGAATAATTATTATATCATATATATCATAAATATCCTTTAAATATATTATTATTAACATCCATGAAAAGAATAAATTAAATAGATCATATTGTTTAATGTAGGTGGTAGTCCCCACAAATGTATGAGTTAAGTTATCATTTTATAATATATTATATGGTAAGAAGGTATATGTGATATTATATAACCATGATATGTGGTGATTGAAATTAATTTCATTGTTTTGTGATTTGGTAGTCCACCCTATACATAAACGATGGTTTTGTATAACATTTGATGGAAGAGGAGATGGATATAAGTTAAACAATTAATAGAATAACATATCAGTATAGGGATGATACATTTATATTATTTAATAATGTTTGAAGATTATTTTAAATAGTTATACAATAAAATAAAAAATCATGGTTAATAACAATACCCTTTCTTCAGAAAAACTCATTAGGTTTATAACTAAATCCTTCCTAGGATGGATTCCTAATGAAACAAGGCACTCTAAGTCATGGATACAGATGTAAGGAAGGTCTTAAAGTAGGTATTTGTACATATAAAACACAATTGAAGTGTATATGGGAGAGGAGGGTGTGTGTAATTTTCTATTTGAGGGGGAGGACACACTTGAAATGTTATAAAATAATAAAATGTATTAATGTATTATTCACATAAAATGGATCCAAAATGAACTATTTCATAATATTACATGAGTTGGGGTCTATATATAGCCTGAAAATATAATTTCGAAACATTTTTTGTTTTACATTAACCATTATTGTTTTAGTTTAACCACCTAAAAAACATGTTTTATCATTAAACAAGGTAAAATATTTTTACAATTTTTACTTCTCACTATGTGAAAGAATTATATTAAAAATATTACCAAATATTAATTATTATGATTCCGAATTTTAAATACATTTTATCAAATTCATTTCATATAACTTGTAATGCCCAAACCCCAGAATCCTAGAGTCAGTGCATTATTTTAATACATTGGAACGATTATAAGGAATCAATTCCCGAAAGACCAATTAGTTTAACAGTCATGAAAAATAGATTACATACGTGAATGTTACATTAAACATTAGAAAATAAAACACAACATAAATGATCCTTTGATAATTCCATTAATCCCCTAGCTTAACCCTTCTTGCCAATCATAATACACTTCTTGGAATCCTGTGAAAATAAAACATAAGAAAGTGGTGAGCTCAGATTCTCAGTAAGGATAACTATATAGCGAAAACATTCATAAATAAGCATAAAAATTTAAGTCAATTTATAATACTAAAATAGTCATTCTAAACATATAATTAAGTATAATATATCATAGATAAATAAAATAATGCCATTTACTTATTCCCAAGGATATTCTACTAGTCGAATATTCACATGAAACATCCATAGCCAATTTCCTAATGATAGAATGCTTAATGCCAGACTTCATAACCACATAGTCAAGGCCTAATTCCAAGACTACAAATAAGATTTTGTCAAGGCCTTGTGGAAAGACACTTGTTTTTCTCATGAGACCTATCAATGCATCGAGGAGCTATATTGGGCTCCACCTGTTACTTAATTAGTCCAATTCATTCTTCATATGAAAAGGTTCAAACATAACATAAACATTCGTATAAAAACTAGCATACGAAATGTGAGTACTTTATCTATAAACCATGTATGGTATAAAAATAACACATCCACAGTCAAACATATAACAAAACATTCAATAAAATATGGATGATTTGTATCATAATAAATAAACCTCAATCAATAATAATATCTCGTAAAGGATGTCGACATAGTTGAAAATGAGCTGTAAAAATTATTGAGAGAAATATCCATTTTTCATCGAATCATGTAAAAGTCACATAATTTAAAAAGGAAGTAATATAAAATATTATTTTTAGTCAAAGTATCCCATACCACTTTGAAACTTTTTAATGTAATTAACCTTTTAAAACATTCATGTCCATATAAATAAATACTTAAAACCATTTTGAAAACATGGAAATTAATGATAAAGGTTTAGAAGAATAAATATTTAAAAAATTTAAAATGATGTTTTATTAAAAAATTCACGTAAAAATAATCCCTTTGAAAACTGTTTTATGAAACATGGACTTGGATAATAAATACATCCCAGTATATACTTACGTAAAAACAATCTCAGATAATAAAGAGATTGTGAAATTAACCCTTACCTTGTACTTTTCCTTGATCGAGGGTATGTTAACCTCCTGTATAATAGTTATATAATTTTTATGAAATTACAAAAAAAATCATATACATAAATAAGATATCATATATGATCTTCTAATATTTGTTTGATAATAATATTTTAGTAGTATCATTGTTTTGGGTGTAAACTGATCTGTTTTCCTTAATATCCTTGGTTACGTAATCCAGGTTTTCTATGGATAGGATGTATTTGATTCATATACAGATTCATATTAAGTTATTAAACTTTATTTTTTATCATATAATGAAAATTATTCCTGAATGATTACGATGGGGAATGAATCTCATCGCGTTCGTGGAGACGGTAATCCGTACGTACGCACGAGCGAAAATATCATTATATTGATAGTGAAATAGTATGTAATTTGATGGTATATCATATATACATAATCATTAACATGTTATACATAATATTTATATCATTTATACTGATTATTATACCCATCCAAATAATGAAGTATTTGAATAACAAACTACACCATGACGTGGAGACGGTAAGCAGTACGTACGCACGTATGGTGACATTGTCATTTATTGGATGGATAGAATAATGAATATTGATTTACCATATTTAAAATAACATCACAGTATTTAAGAGGTACTATATTTATTATTTTGTTAATGAAACAACAAATAAATAGGACGTTAAAGAAAAAAATAACTTGAAAGAGGGGGGGTGAAATTATTACCTCTTATTCGGGTGTTTCCTTTTGAGTTGATCAAAATGGATCCTTAGGATGGATATCTGATTTAATATAAGGACTATAGGGTTATTTGAGGTAAGTTGGGAGGATATTTGGACAGGTTTTGGATGATCCAAATGACTTCGAAGGTGTGATTTTGAGAGAAGGGAAAGTTCCCTTTTATAAGAGTGGTGAGGGTCACTTTTGGAAAAGATTAAAAAATTAAATTACTATACAATCATATTCGGCTTATAATGGATAAAAATGATTTTATTTCGAGCCTTAGGTGGTTATGGGTAGAAATAATTTTACCAAATAGGTTTTAGACATGTTTTGGTTACTATTTTAACCTTATCTTTTAGATTTAACTCTTAGTTAAATTATTTAACTTTTACCGTGTCTTCTGGTATTCTTACACTATATGGTTAATAAACATAATTTAAACATCCAATAGGACTTAAATTGGTTCATTAATGACATATATAATATTATTTAAGCCCTTTGGCCAATACTTAGATTTTTAAAAATACTATATCAACCAATAATATAATATTTTTTTAAAACATAATTTAGGTCAATTTTGACACTATTTGGTATTTTGTTTTTGTGAAAGTCATAACAAACTTATAAATTAGAAAAAATATTATATAATCAACCCTAAAATGTCATATTAACCTCTAAATTAGTTTAATTCATCATAAGTCTCAATTAACATTTATGTGGATATTTATAATATGAATTATTTTAATATTTCATTAATAAAGGAAGTACTGCATCATCATTGTGTCATAAATAAATTAAATTATTTAATGTATAAAAAATATAAATAAAATAATACTATGTAGGAAATATTTTTATATTTATAATGAATATTTATTGTAGTATTTATATTGTGTGTAACCATATATTAAAAATGGTTTAGTTATTAAACTTTGAATTTAACACCTTTAACTCTTCTTTAAATAAAATAATAATAAATGTCCTAATCTAATCCAAGTGGACCAAAGATGATAATATTTTATTACAAAGATTATTTCGTTCTAATTAAACTAATAAAATATAATTTGTACATGTGTTAGGGTAATTATAAAATCATTTTTACCCATAATTACCCTATTTACTTTTAACAGTGGTAAATAAAATTCGAAACTTACGATTCACCAAAAATTATTTTCAACTTATTAGACCACATTTTACTTACTGATTTCAACCATGTCACTTGTATTTTTGATATTAAACTCATATAAGTGGTAAAATTATGTTTTATGCAAATTTCCAAATGCTCCTAGAAGGTGGGTAAAAAACGTAAAAAAATTCTATAAACTTTTATACATAAACTTTTATTATAAAATGACTCCAATGAATTGCATTGAACATATATTGGAATTATAGATCTATTTTTACTTAAAATAAATTGAAATAAAATAAATAATTATTTAAATAAAAATTCGGTTTTAAATAATAACATAGTGTTTCTAACTATTCATCAAAAATTGAAAGTTTTCAGAAAAATACCCAAAATTCACCGTAAGCTAATTATGATATTCTAAATTAAAAAATTATGTATAATTTACCAAATTCAAAACAAATAAGTTTAATTTATTTATTTAAAATTAATTCTCGACGTCGAAACCAAAAGTGGGTTTTTAAAAATTAAAAACTATCAAAAGATTGACATGTGTTTATATCAAATTTAAATGTGAAATTACAAATAATGACCTAAATTGTATTTAATAATAAAATTATTATCTAATTATACTTACAAACTATTAAAATTTATAATTGAACACTATAAATTATTTTTATTAAAAAAAATGTTTTCGATTACAATTTTGTATTTTTCACTATTAACCCAAATATTAAATTTATCAGAAAAACACTAAAATTTTATCAAAACCAAATTTTTATGTCATGATTATAAATAAGAGGTTTATTTTGTCAAATTGAAAATATAAAAGTTTCAAATAATGGATTTAAAAAAGGTTATCCATTAAAAGACAGTAAAATTGAATTTTCTTAAAATTACTTCCTTTATCTAAAAAAATGAATTTGTTCTTATATTATGTCTAAGAAACAAATAATATGGATTTTAAAATATTATATGTAATATATAAAATTCAAAATTCATACAATACTATTCCTAACCACTTTTTAATAGCAAGTTTGGGAAGTCATTGTGCATTCGAACTCGGTGTAGAGTGTAGTGCAGGTTATGGAATTATTTTGAAGAAATAACGTACTATGAAATCATTGGGTGTAAAATTCTTCCCTCCTTCAACAAATTTCATCCTTTCAATTTGAAATTGTTCTCTGAAAATAAAATGTTAAAAATAGAAAAATACCTTTGTGGAAAACCCACATCGGAAATTGGGTTAATAAAATTTAGTTTTAATAAGAGGGAAAAGGAAATCAAAAAGTCACCACCAAATTATGATCTCTATTAAAAGAACATCAGTGGAAATTATAGACACATAATTGGAGGGAAAATTTAAATATTTATAGGGAGTGATTGAGGTCATCAATCACAAACAAGTGTAAAATTTAGAGCTTCAAAGCCATCAATCTATGATGATTTAAAATATCATCGGTTCAACAAAACACAAGGTATTAGGATAACAAATTTTGTGTTTTAAGGTCCCTTCCCTAATGTTTAAGAATTAATTTATTTATATAATAAAAGTAAAAATATATACTTGACACGTAGAGTTTCATCCTTCAACTTATTCCTACCACAAACTCATCATTCACTTCAAAATATAATAGAATTAAAAATTTTCTATTTATCCTAATCGTATAGGGTTCCAAAAATAATGAATTTATAATTCATTTGTGAGACTATAAGAAAACTACATTATACAAACCAGGAAGTCATTTATGGAAATGGTAGGTGATCAAACCATGTCTCCCTTCGGTTGTAGGTTCAAGTCTCACGGCCTTACCGGAAGCGACATGTTGTCGCCCGACCTCCGGGTTGTCCTTTTTATGACAATCCAAAAAGAATTCAAGAAATGATTTAACCTTAAAAATAGTAACAAATGTAAAAATTAATCGATTACAACCTTTAGAATTTTCCAAAATACTTTTATCCAAACTCACAGTCCAAATTTTATATGGTAAACACAATGAAGATCCTCTTTTCCACGTAATAACATGTGAATTCCTTCATCATATATTCTTTTAAATTACTGTAACGCCCTAAATAATCATAAAACCTTATTGATTGCATTCATTATCCCTTATTCCTTATATAATAATGTATATACTTCTTCTATCCAAAATTTTTGTAAACTCCAACAATGATGGATTATACAAATCATTAATCAATTTCAAGGTAGTCAAGAATATCCAATATTATTTATCCAAATAAATCATATATTATTCCAAAATCACTATATTATTATTAGAACCATATTATGGTTTATATTTACCTCAAACATATATTTTGAAAAGAAATAACCTATTATTGAGTTACTTTTCTTGGTACCACACAATCTCAAGTCCTTAATGAAATTGTATTGCAGTACAATCCTTATATACTTTATAATTCTTATAACATGTACATCATTAATAAAATACTCAAATGACACAATAATTTAACAACATAAGAACTCTAATCATTCCTCTTCATCTTCGTTAGTATCATAACTTGATTATTATCCAATAGTAGCATTTTAGGTATACTCTGATGATTTGGACATTGATTCACGTAGTGTCCAAACTCTTTACAGATGAATAATTGTACCTTTGGTACCATTTTTTCCCTTTTAATCACATACATGGTGTCCTTTTTCTCCACACAAATAAAAAACTCCCATTCCATTCAAGAATTTACCAATGTGATTCTTTCCATAGTTATCACATATGGGAAAATCCTTCTTTCCCCTCTTCCCTTTATCCATATTTCTCTCTTCCATCCTTTTCTTCTCGTGCTTCCCATCAAAGCCATAGAACTCAGAGAATTATTTACATATCTTATTATCACATGATACTATTTCTTCATATGATGATAATATGTGGGATATTGTTTCCCTTTTAAATTTTGAATTAATACCATGAAAGATATGATCCTTCTTAATCTTTTGATCATGTGTATTGATGGAATTCTCATTCCTTCAACTAGGTGCCATTTCTAAAACATGGCATACACTAGGTTAATTTATGAATGGAAATGAATAATTAAAAACCTATAAAATACCTAACATAAATTGAAAAGATTATGTATCTAATCTATAATCATAAAAAAAAAATTGAGGAAGTATTTACTACTAAATCTATCAAAATGGCTTGTAATGAGATTGTGAATTATCCTAAGAAAATCCCATGGAAGTGTCATAACTAAGAGTGTATCAAGGCCCATTTTCATGTACCAGGATATCTCGGGTCAAGCCTAAAACTCCTTTTTAGAGTTTTCACTCTTATGTACATATGTTCCAAAGCCACCTCTACCTGCTCATATCTAGATAGGGATGTATTGTTTGGAAAATACACAAAATATCTACATTACCAAAATTATAGGAAGTTCTTCTATACTAATCCTAAAATTCTATCTTAGGGTAATGTTCTCTAATCAAATTTTATATAAATCTATTTCCAAGGTTGTTGCTAAATTGTTTTTGATACCAAGTGTATCGCCCTGACCCCAGAAGCCCATAATCAGTGCATTATTTTAATACATTGGCATGATTTCAAGGAATCAATTCCTAAAAGACTGATCAGTTTTGTAGTCTTGGAAGATAGATTACCTACATGAATTTTGCATTACATATTAGAAAATAAAACGCAACATAAAATATCCTTTTATAACTCCATTATTCTCCTAGATTAACCCTACTTATCAATCATAATACACATCTTGGAATCCTGGTAAAATAAAACATAAGAAATGGGTGAGCTCGTATACTCAGTAAGGATAACAATATAGAGGTAATTTAATAAATAAGAATAAACATTTAAGTCAATGTATAAAACTATAAAAATCCTTTTAAAATTAAACTCCAGCATAATATGGCAGATATTAATCGAATAATTCCATTTAATTATTCACATGGATATTATACTAGTTGAATAATCACAGGAAACATCTATAGCCAATTTTATAATGATGGAATGTATAATTCCAGACTTCATAACCACATAGTGAAGACCTTGTTCCAAGACTACAAATAATATTTTTTCAAGGCCTTTTTCCAAGACTCTAGTTTGTCTCAAGAGACCTACCGATGCATCGAGGATCTATAGCAGGCTCCACCCACCACTTACTAAGTCCAATGCATTCGTCATATGGAAAGGATTAAATATAACATAAACATTCATATTAAATCTAGAAAATGAAATGTCAATACATTATCCATATACCACGAATGGTAAAAAAACACATCCACAGTCAAACATATCACAAAACCTTCAATATAATATAGAAGATTTGTATCATAATAAATCATCCTTGATCAAGAATAATATCCCGTTAAGGATGTTGACATAGTTGAAAATGATCAGTAAAAATCTTTGAGAGAAATATCCTTTTTTCATGAAATCATTTAAAAGTCACATAACATATAAAAAAGGTAATTTAAAATATATATTTTTATCAGAGTGTCCCAAACCACATTGAACGTTTTGAAGGAACTAAAATTTCAAAACATTCATGTCCTTATAAATAAATCCTTAAAACCATTTTGAAAACATTGACACTAATGAGAAAGGTTTATAAGAATAAATATTTAAAATTCTTAAATTTTTTTTAGTAAACAAGTCCCTTAAAAATAATCCCATTGAAAAATATTTTATGAATCATGGGCATGGATAATAAATATGTCCCATTAAATACATACGTAAAAACAACCTCGGATAATAATGAGATTGTAAAATTATGCCTTACCTTGTACTTTTCCTTGGTCGAGGGAACATTAAATTCCTTTATAACAGTTAAATCATTGTTATTATATTATAAAAAAATCATATACATAAATATGATATCATATATGATCTTCTAATATTGGTTTGTTAACAATATTTTAGTAGTATCATCATTTTTAGTGTTAACTGATCTGTTTTTCATTATATGTTTGGTTATGTAAGACATTTTTGTCATGGATATGATGTATTTGATTCATATACAGAATGATATTATGTTCTTAAACATTATTTGTAATCATAAAATTAAAATTATTCTTGAATGATTATGATGGGGAATTAATCTCATCACATTTGTGGAGACGGTAATCCATACATACGCACGAGCGAAAATATCATTATATTGATGGTAAAATAATATGTATTTGTATGTTATTTCATATATACATAATCATTAACATGTGATATTTATTATTTACATTATTTATACACATTATTATACCCATCCAAATAACAAACTACACCACGACATGGGGATTGTAAGCCGTATGTACGCATGTATGGTGACATTGTAATTTATAGGATAGATTGAATAACGAATATGGTTGTAACATATTTATAATAACATAAATGTATGTAAGAGGTACTTGATTAATTATTTTGTTAGGGAAACAACAAAGAAAGAGGAATTGGATGAAGAAAAGAACTTGAAAGAGGGTGGTTAAATTATTACCTCTTCTTCAGGTGTTTCATTTTGAGTTGATCAAAATAGCTCCTTGGGTGGGATTTCTGATCAAAGTAAGGAATCTAGGATTATTTGAAAGAAGTTGGGAGGATATTTGGTCAGGTTTCGGCCAATACAAATGGCTTTTCAGGTGTGATTTTTAGAGAAGGGAAAGTGCCATTTTATAAGAGGGGTGAGGGTCACTTTAAGAAAATATTAAAATATTAATTTATTATACAATCATATTCGGTTTATAATGTCTCCAAATGAATTTATTTAGAGCCTTAGGTGGTTATGGGTCGAAATCATTTCAACCAATAGGTTTTAGACAAGCTTAAGTTACTATTTAAACCTTATCATTTAGATTTAACTCTTAGTTAAATAGTTTAACTTTTACAGTGTCTTCTTATATTCTTACACTATATAGTAAATAAATATACTCTAAACATAAAAGAGAACCTCAAGTGTTTCATTAATGACATATATAATATTTTTTAATCACTTTGGATGAACCTTATATTTTTATAAATATTATATCAACCAATAATATAGTATTTGTTTTAAATATCAATTTATATCTGTTTTGAGGTTATTTGGAATTTTGTTTTTTTGAAAGTCATAAAAACCTTATCACTTCGAAAAAATATATCTAATCAACACTAAAATTTCATATTAACTTATAAAATTATTTTAATTCATCATAATTCTCAATTAACATTTATTTATATATTTATAATATCAATTTTTTTAATATTTTATTAATATGGTACTTATTGTATCATCATTGTGTCATAAGTAAATTAAATTATTTAATGTCTAAAAATTATAAATAAAATTCCATTATGTAGGAAACATTTTTATATTTCTAATGAATATTTATAGTTGAATTTATATTGTGTTTATCCCTATATTAAAAATGATTTATTTATTAATCAATCAATTTAACACTTTTAACTCTTCTTTAAATAAAATTATAATAAATGTACTAATATAATCCAAGTGAACAAAAGATTATAGTATTTCATTACTAAGGTTTTTTGGTCGAATTAAATTTATCCAACAGAATTGGGACATGTGTTAGGGTAATTATAATATCATTTTTACACTTAATTACCTTATTTTCTTTTAACCATGGTAAATAAAAGTCAAAATTTAACATTCACCAAAAATTATTTTCATCTTATTGAACCACATTTTACTTACTAGTGTAAACTGGGTCTCTTGGATCTTTGAAATTCAACTCACAGAAGCAGAAAAATTATGTTTTATGCAAATTTACAAATGCTCCTCGAAGGTGGGTAAAAAACGTTAAAATTCCAATAAAATATTATACCTATAATTTTATTATAAAATGACACCAATTAATTACATTGAAATTATATATGTATTATATATCTATTTTTAATTAAAATAAATTTAAATATAATAAATATTTTTTAAGATAAAAAGTTGGTTTTAAATAATATCACAGTGTTTTTTCTATTCATCAAAAATTGAATGTTTTCAGAAAATTACCAAAAATTCACCCTATGATAATTTTGATATTATGAATTAAAAAATTATGTCTATTTTACCAAATTCAAAACTTATAATTTTCATTTATTAATTTAAAATTAAAACCCATTGTTAAAAGCAAAAGGCGTGGTTTTATAAAGTAAAAACTATCAAAATATTGACACGTGTTTATGTCAAATATAAATATGAAATTACTTATAATGACCTAAATTATCATTAATGATAAAAATATATTCTAATTATACTTCCAAGTAATTCAAATGTATAATTGAACACTATAAAATATTTTGATTAAAAAAAAATTCAATTAAAATTTAGTATTTTTCACTATTCACCCAAATATGAAAGTTATGAGAAAAACACCAAAAAAATATAAAAACTAAATTTTTATGTACTTATTCTAAATAATAAGTATATTTTTCCAAATTGAATATATAAAAGTTTCAAATATTGTATTTAAAAAGGGTTATCTATTAAAAGGCGGTAAAATTGCATTTTCTGAAAAATACTTCCTTTATCTGAAAAAATGAATTTTTTATTATATTATGTCTAAGAAACAAATAATATGTTTGTTAAAATTTATATGGAATATATAAAATTCAAAATACTGATAATACTATTTCTAACCACTTTTGAACAGCTAGTTTGGTAAGTCATGAAGCACTCGAACATGGTGTTGCATGTAGCGCAAGTTATTGAATTATTTTGAAGAAATAATGTTCTACTAAATCTTGGGGTGTTACATAAGTTTTATATTTTTATTTAAAATTAATCATACAAACGCAATGAAAATCAATTTTCCAAAAAAATCTAAAGTATAAAATGTATTTATATCAAAATTCAACCAAAAATTGATTCTAATTTCCTCCATTGGATTAATAATAATATAAATAAACTAATTTTACTCTTAACAAAAATTTAAAAATATGTATCTTTTCTAATTCTTTAAATTAAAATCCAATTTTTAATAAAAAAACATAATTTTTCAATATTCATTAAAAAATTGAGTCTTTCTAGAAAATTATGAACAATTCACTCTAAGATAATTTTAACATCATGAATTGAAATGTAACGTTCATTTTTTCACATAAATTTTTTGAAAGATGAAAAAATAAATTATATTATTATTTTACATAAATCATTAAAACCCATTTTAAGGAAAAAAAATTTGGATTCTTATAAATACTTTACCAACAATATATTTTCATTATCTAAAACGGTTATAAATATTTTTTAAAATGTGGCTATTCCTATTAATACCACTAATATAATTTCTATGTTATTATGGTATACTATATTTTGCTTCATTTTGAATCTTGGTTTCATGTATTGTAAGCTATCAAAGGGATCAATTTAATTTAAAAATTAATATATCAACAAATAAAAGGGTGTTAGGTTTGAGGTTTAGGTCTAAAATATGGGTTTGTAAGGTGGTTTATAATAGGACTTGTGTGTGGTGGCCCTGGATTTTTGTCTCGGTATGTAAATTCTATGTGACCTTGATATAGGAGAGAGTGTTGTACTGTGATTTGTGTCCATAATAAGACCTTAGTGGATGGTCTTGGTTATTAAACATATGGAATATTGTAACCTTCAATGGTTTACCATTATAGCTGTTGAACCGATCTTGTGAAATTTCCTAGTGATGTGAGCTAGGGGTAGAAACCCCAATTTTTGTTATTAGATCACATTTGGTGCTTCCAAGTGTTGAGTTGGTTGCAATTAAAGACTCATAGTGCTTGTGGCATGTGTTTAGGATAGTATCAAATGGTATGGTTGTTCATATTCATAACCCTATAGGTTATGGAAACTTTTTTGGTATGTGGTGGTAGCATAGGTAAATAGTTTTGGGTTATGGAAATGGTGCTCGGGGTGATCGGTGGTCTTGTGTTTGGCCTTGATGAAAGTCAGGCATTAGGCCAATTATCATGGGAATCTATGATGTCTCTAATTAGTAGATAAGACGTGGTAATAGAATATCTTATACCCTTTATAGATGTGTGATACTAGGGAAATCATTTCTCTAATCCTAACCAATGATTCATATTATTTAGGTTCATCATTGTAGGGCATGTAACCTCTCGGTATTGATGGGATTGAATAGTGGAAGGGAGAGCACTCATCAGTTGGATCAATTTTTTTTTGTGATATTGTTGGATCATATATTAGTGTTCATGACATGTTTTAGGTGTATGGGAAAAGTGATTTGATTCCTTGTATGGATAAATTTGAAATAACAAGAGATGTTGGTTCTTGGTAACATTGTATGTGGTTTTGGGAAGTAGTGGTCGAGTGTCTAGCCTAGTTGAGTATGGTGATTTTTTTCAGAAGTTTTGTGTGTGTTTGTTAGACACTCACAATTGAATAGATATTATAGTTGGATGATAGGTGTGTGGTGAAATTATTACATGTTATGTTCCTTTCTTTTAAGATGAGTACTTAGAGTACTCTTGGTTAACTAAGGGTGACATGTGTGTGAGAAAAGCTAGTTGTTTCTGAGTGAGATCTTAGTATATTTGTGGTGTAAATCATGGGAAAATTAATTGGGTTAAATGGATAAATTCTACAAGAGTTTTAAATAACCATAATGCAATGGGTTAAGGTAGTGTCAACAAGTAAGTACAGTGTTTGTGATGTTCTAGGTGGCGATTGGTCACGTACGAGTTGAGGGTCAATGACCATGATAAAGTGATGTGGGCATAGTTTTCTAGTGTTGGTTGGAAAACTAAAGGAACTAATTTTAGAGGGTAACTGTGGGTATGGATCAAAAGGTTGTTACAATGTTAGTTCAAGACATAAGTCCTAGTTAGTTATTGACATGATAGTGGTGTGGCTTAGGAGTAGAGACATTTTTATAGTAAAAGTGGTACCTATTTGTCTCAATGATAAAGGATTAGTAAAAGGAACTCTATATGGTGGGTACCATACCATATAGTTTAGGGGGTGTGACCGTTTCTTTTGGTTAAATTTGGTGAGTATTGAGAATGGAATTCCTTGAGTTGGGAGCATGTGAAATTGATGGTTTCTATGGAACATGAGTATGAGTTGTTTTGGCCATTCCATGCCATTATGTTCGATAATAGATGGGGTGTGAGATGTTTTTAATGGGGTGTTTACAACGTGTATTGATCATAAGAAAAATCATATATTTGGAGCATCATTCTAGCCATGGTAATTTGACATTCGTCTTATAAGCATGTTTCATGTATGAGACCTGTATTTGGATCTCATGATGATTCCAGATAGCGGTGTGGGTGTGTGTGTTCAAAATGAAATCTAGTTTCCTTGTGTAAATATAGAGGTAATATATAATTTATTCTTGTGGATTCTATCTGGCATTTTAGGCTCGAAATGGGAGGATGTGATTCTAGGAAGGTCTGGTATGCAGTCCTACTAGTGCTCTATTAAGAGCACAATGAATAGTGCAGGTGATCAGTGTTTGAACTTGGAATAACATATTGGTTTGTGTTAAAGATTGATGTTTTGGTATTATCATGGGATATTCTAGTGATAAATAAATTATACTATAGTAATTCAAATGTTCATCTATTTCGAAAGGCTGATCAATCTAGAGTATTTCAATAAAGGTTGAAATTAGGGAATGACATCAGTGATGTGTATTCTTGTGTGGTCATAGAGAGGCTTGGAAACATGATCGTTATTTGAGATAGTACATTGGGGGAAGAAGATATTTTTTAGGAAGTTCTTCTATAAGTTGTTTTCCATCTGCTATCGAGTCATTCTTTAAATGTGATGGTGATGTTCGAGGTGTTATCCTGGGATTTTCAAAGACGTTTTGGCATGTTAGGGTTGTGATTTAGAGACATAGGAACATATTTTTTTCCTAGTGGTGTAAATGATAACTATACAATAATTTACTATTTCTATCATTCTTATTTAGGAACATTAAATTGATAACTATATTGAGTTTTTCGGGGACTTATCGGAATAAGTTCTCAGAGAAAAAGTATAAAGGGGGGAGGCACCATGGATCGGAATTAGCCTTGCACCCTAATTCATATGGTGAGGAACACCATGGGACTAATAAACAACTGGAAAAATAAATGTATGTGTCTCATGATAGATAATTTTTTTGGAGTTTCATATTGGTGTATGATAGTAATACGAGTGTGGGATCAGGATTGGGTGGCCTGGGGTCTTGGGTTAGATAAATGTTTCAAAATAATAATTAGGAATTCCTAGATTGAATAAGGCTGGGAAAGAATTTTTTAGGACTAATGTAGGTATGGTGATACTATGGGATGAATGCCAGGGATTCTTATGGATGGTAACTGCTATGGTTGGGAGTTTGTAAGACCTGGGTGTACAGAAAAGCTCAATGTCCTTTGAGAATTTTGATTTTCCATGCAGTTGATGAAATGTTTTAAAATTTTTGAATTATATTTAAATGTAGAGAGTCGGAACATATAGAAGGGGTGTGTTTTTATGTCTTTTAGTCATGAGGAATTTCGTTGGTTCCCATATATGTCTCTAGATTTTTGAGGTTTGGAAATTCATTTTCATTAGAAAACCCCACAGGCCACACAATTAGAGTTAACCATGCACTCCATTAATTTGGCCTAGTTTGAATAGGTAAACAGTTTTTTTTGAACCATTTTAGGGACATTGGGAGACTATTTGACCTAGATATAATATTATAAAGGAATTATTTTGGTTTAAATATGGTTTGGGAAACCATGTCCACTAATCATAAAAGGTGATGTGCCTTGGAGAGTGGGGTCCCCATGATTGGAACTCGATTTCGAAACATGTGAAACCAAATCATTACCTTCTTCATAAATGGACAAATTAAAAAAATTACCATCTAACCCCATTTATTTTATGACATGATTTTATCCACTCATGTTTGACCTGCTACCCTATGGAGCATCCCCTCCCTTATACCATTCCCATGGGTGAATATCCCTCTTTCCATGGTTGAATCGAGTTGTATCACTTTTTTTTGTAGAACATAGAGTTATTATATCTATCATCTTCTTTATCCTTTTGATTTCCTTTACATTCAATTTTATTTTCACTTCCATTAGATAATATTCCCTGTTTTTTAGGTTATCTATCTAGGTTCTCATGTTTTTTTTTCAGGGTGAACTGGTGACCGATTCATGATGGGAGACTTCCCTAAGCATAAGGTGAGTGGTCCATCAATTTAACCCATAATATTTCTTACTGTTTTGAGAATGCGTAGTGTGGTATAACTGGTTCATCATGTGAAAATCATTTATTTTAAATAATAGGCTTTATTGAATGTTTCCTTGTCTAGTAACCCAATTTTTAAATTTTGGACTCATTTTATTAAATTATCCTAAATGGTTAAGCCATACTAGAATTCTTCCAACATTGGTTATATTTTGGAGTTGATGATTTTGAATTAGAATTTTATAGTAATTAGTTACTGTAAATAGAATTGATCTCTAAGAAATATATTGAAAGGGTATTGGGTTTTTTAAATGATGACTTGAGATTTTTTTTGAACTAATAAAAAGGAATAGTGTCGTTGGAAATTAAATTTATTGGGGATTGGTTTTAGAAATAAAAAATAATTTTTGAATGGTAATAGAAGTCATGATTAATTATTTTTATAAGAAATGGTGTTTTTTATTTTATAATTTTCAAAATTATTAATAACATCCCATGGGGTTGAACGTGTTTTTTGAATGGAATTATATCATTGACTTTATATAATTTTATATTTTATTATGTTAAATGATGATATGTGCATGAAATATTATTAATGAAATGGAAATGATGGGTAACTCAGGGTGAACACACTCCTTTTGGTATGCATGGATTTAATGGTTAACCTAAGGTGAACAAGGCCCATGAGGGGTGCATCGCATTTATGGTCAAGAAGGATTAAAAACACCCCAAGGGGTGTTGTAAAGTATGGTTAACCATGGGTGAAAATGACCCCTGAGAGACATAAAGTTCTAAGGATGGGTATTTACCCCCCCCAGATGTTGGTTTGGACCATTGTTGGTTATATTACACCTAGTCAGGATTGGTATGGTTGGAACTATCCTTGAGACATGATTACAGACAACAGAACACATGCTAAAGTGGGTTTGTACAATTCCCTGATTGAACATGTACACATAGGTTTGGTATTTATTTAATACTGTTTATTTTAAATGTTTCAATGGTTATGTATTTAATTTTTTCATCTTAATCACGATTATCTGCAATATTATTTTATACTGATTATTTTAGGGACAGAATTGGTTGTGGCCTATTAAGTAATAAATACACAATTCTCTTGTAAACCATTAAACATGGGCACCTAAGTAACATATATTTTTTCCATGTAAATTATTTGAATATATCTAGTAATATTTTCAAGATTGGGTGCTAATACTACATGTGATTTAAAGGATCGGGGCTCTCAGAATTGATGTTTAATATATATTAAAAATATTAATTTCACATGCATGCAGTTCCTAAAAAAAGTGTAATAACTCTCAAATTGGGACATAGATAAAAAATATGAGTCACTAATTGTGTTCATAGCATTGGTTTTACACTAATAATTACATAATCATTGTCAGCATCAAGTGTTTGTGAAGAATGTTGTCATGGGAATGAATAGTGAATTTATTTATATATTTTATTTAAGTGGTGTAGTGACCTAATATTACTCTATTTAAACACCTTTATGGAAAAATATTTTGTTCAATTGTATATACCAGGTAATTGAGAGAGACCATTAGAGGAATCATTGGAGAATTACGATGACATATCGTGGATCATCCTTAGGAATGGAAATCGAGGATCTCACCAATGTCTATGACATGGATTCATTATTCATAATAAAATTATCCATAAAAAGGTAGGATGTTTGTTTTATATGGATTTATCCAGATTTTATTATTACAACAATTAAAGTGAATCAATCAACTAACTAATTGATTCATGGATTGAGCATATTGCAGGTATGGGTTAGATTATTCAGGATTGGGGTAATTGTTTTTGTCAATTATAGTATACCTATTCATTAATAATTCTAATAGAAATTAATCATTCCCAATTAAAAAATTGGATGAGGTACATTCCTCACACTTTTTCTTTATTAATTTCTTCCCCCATTCTTCATTTATTCATCAATGCAATTTGTTTTGGCGAGTGGTTTGAAAAATACCCCATAGTCAATCATAGTGACCCATTTTATGGAACAACATATTCATACAGCTTATCCTTGTTTAGATTAATGACGAGATCAATATAAGATCATGGATTGAGAGTTTACGATCATGGGTTGGGGGAGAGACATTGATGACGTGTGATAGTGGGTGTTTCCCAATAAATGGATATGTCTTGAATCCATCTAGAGATAGTGTATTGGATTCAATCAACCCTAGATCTATGAAGAATGGAATATTTAATTTTGGAATCGATGGGATTGGAGGCATAAAATAATAGACATTATTAATCTTATGGGTTCTATTAAATACCTTAGTATATGGTGTGTAGTTCTATGAATAGACATTGTGTAGTACCATATGTGTGGTGCTAGGGCCTTAACATAGAGACAATTATAACATTCCATGTGACTCATATAAGACACCTTGTGACCATTTCCTACCTTCTTACTATGTACATGGTGTACATTCCTTTGAGTTCAAGTGGCATTACTCAGGATGTGGGATATAACCAACATCGTGTACACATTAGAAGGAGGCACAACGTGTATAGAGTGTACACACCCAAAATATCGTGTGTCCCCACACATCGTGTGTGGTGGGAGACATGTCGTGTACTCATACACAGACTTGGGAAAAGGACGTGATACAAGGGTAGAACCTAGTGTAAAAGGGACATGTCGGGAACTCATTTTACACATTGAGTACCTCCTCAAAGAATTATTAGAGTCCTTTTCCTCTCTAGTGTGTAAAAGTTACATTAGGTTGTATTACCTTGACCTTTTCCCATAGGTTTGTTATGGAATAATTTCATGTGCATAGGATGGTGATTCCCTATGAGGAACATAAGTCTCATATATATTTTTTGGAATCCTTCTATGAGTCTTGGAGTGAGTTTATCTATCATCATCATAATAATCTTCATCATTATTATCCCTAGGTGGGGTTCTCTTAATTTTCATGACAATTAATGATGGGGAATCGAGCACCTAGTTAGCATGTAAATCTATATTGTGTTGTTGGTATACCCGAAATCTTTGGGTGTGTCCCCCATAGGTGTATTGATGTCATCATATTTCTAACATATATTTATTATGTAATGAACCAATGGTAATGAAATATTAGACGGATTCCATCAGTGATATCTAACAAATGAAGTGTATTCTCCCAGAAGAGTGTCATATGAATTCTTCGATCAGGAATACTAGTATTGTTTATAGTTGTGACCTTACATTGAGACATTGTGTATAATATGTTTATATCTGTATCTTATTATTATATATGTTCTTGTAATATACCTCTAATTATATTACTATTATTATTTATGATATGTGATTTAGTCATTTTTTGGTATCCTACTAGTTATTGTTATACTTAATCATATATGGTATCTTCCTGCACGTGTTGTATCCTAAGTAGATGACTGACCTTTTGATGAAGTCCTAGAAGGATGAGGACCATGTATATCTTATAGATATATAAAGACCGATGTGTTTTGTTTGGGTAAAATTTATATTAGTCCCATCCTACTTCGTAGTTTGGACTTGTTTTCAATTTCATTTGGTGGGAAGGTATTTTCCCCTAGCATTCTAGTTCTTTCATTGTACACTGATGGTCAGATTATAGATGTATGCGTACCTAGTTAATGGTTATTTTATATTTCATCATATTATATTTTTTGATATGTGTGTGTATATACAGTTACATTTGGGTATGTCCTCCCATGTGTGTGATATTCCTACTCAACACTGGTCCCTAGCCCGTGGCCTGTTAGAGGAGGGATTAGTGTAGTTGGGGCTTGTACCATATTGGGCTTGGTCATGACAGAGTGGTGTCAGAGGATTAAATTTTACCTTAGGACTATAGCCTATGAGATTAGATTGGGTTTTATGGAAAAAATATTCAGTGTTTCATGTTCGGAACTATGGTTAGAGAAATCAATGTTGGTGTGACGTCTGACCTATCCATACACCATGAATCTAAAAACTAGTATATTGATATGGTTCTTGTAGAAATCTATTGTAGGTAAAAAATTTTACATGTGTCATATGGGAATGTTTTTTGGTTTTTATGTCCTTTTTGAGTCTTCTCTCCATATATACTCATTTATTGTGGTATATCATGTCTATTTTAGGATGCCTCCATGATGTTTTCTATCTAGGATTCAACAATAGGATAATGATGATGATCCCCTAAGTGATGAGGCATTGATATAGGGACAAGTTCAGGAGGTGGTTCCTCTTGTAAGATCACCCGTAATGCCACCACCTCTCGAGTTATATATTGCATCAGTAGTACTAGAAGATGAGGTTTGTTGGATGAGAATGCTTCATGAGTTTTAAAAAAGTGACATGTTAGGTTTCAATGTGAGTTAGACCCTATGTGGATAATGATTTGCTTGAGGTAGTGAAGTGAATCATCCATCTTGTCCGGACACCTAAAAACCATATGTTTTTCCAACCAGTCATCCATATCCAAGGCTTTTTAGGATGATGGTGTGGATTAGTGATATATTGATATGATGAGGTGATTGTTTCATGGCTAGAGTGTGGGATACTTTTATAGAGTATTTTTCTCATGTTACATTGAGGGTTGGGGGAGTCAAGGATCTTCCATAACATCATCTAAGTAGTATGATTATGGATAAGTATTCTTGTATGTTCACCATCCTCTCTAATTAGTTCATAGATATGGTGTGTGATCAGTTATTTCATGCTCAGACCTTCAAATGAGGTCTATATAGATACATATGAACCATTGTGATACTTATTTTCAATCCTACCTATTCTAGGATATTGGATCATTATTTTGTGTTTGAGAGTTTCCTAGATTATATGACACAGAATGTTAGTCTTGTTAGTGAGCACACGGTAGATGAGGCTTCAGAAGTGGGTTGATGAAAAAAAATCACAGAAACATAGATGTTAGAGATGTTTCATAATGTGATCCTAGGATAGATTCTATCTAGTTGAGGGATCATGGGATGGATCTAATAAACATAGGGAGAGGTGGTTCCACTCTTATGATGGCATGGGATATCTTATATGGAATTTTCCAACCCGATGTATGTTTGAAAGGGAGATACTGTATGATATTATTAGGAAGTGGTGGCAGTAGGAGAAGGAAGGTCCACTGTGAGGAGGAATTGGAAGAGGAGTTGGGACAACATCTGGAGGTGGCCGACATTTTGACTTGTAGCCACCACCAAACCCATGTGGTCCCCTCCATGCTCAGCGAGCTGGTGGGCATGGGTGCGGATAGCTCCAGGTAGTTGAGGATTATGACCTAGAGGCTCCAAAGACAAAACAATGTATGATTTCTATATTCTCTAAATTTTCTATAGTACTAACAGACACAAGTCTGATCCACTAATTATTTCCACTAATCTAGTTTGGGACATAGATATTTAATTTGATCCCTTAGATCAACTATAGTGCATAGAGAATCTAACTAGTGAAGAATAGAGATTACACGCTTCTACCAACAATGTGGACTGGCTATTAGAGGTGATATTTTCATTTGGGATCTATTTATAGAAGTGATGTGGCCTTACGATGTAATATTGGGTATGAAATATTTATCTATAGCTTATTCCATGATTGTCTATTTTAGAAAGAGGATATGGTGTTTCCATAATGATGGGATGATAGTTTTCTTTATCGGTGAGAAGGAAACTATAGAGGTGTGAGATGGGATCATGTGTAGTTGAGTGAAACTAATTATTTTCTTGTAGGATAGCATGACTATTGGAGTAGTGAATGATATGGGAGACCAGTTTCTTATAGTGGTGGTAGAGTACAAGGTAGTATTTTTTGAGGACATTCCATGCTTACCACCTCACTAATAGATATATTTTTGAATTCATCTAAACCATGGGATGACCTTGATATTTTCTCCATCATATCAGATAGCTCACATAGAGCTTTGCGTGTTGAGGGTGAAGTTGGATAACATGAGAGGAAGGGCTTTGTCAAGCCTAGTGTTTCACCCTAGGTAGCCACTCTGTTGTTATATAAGTGGGAGGGTGGGAGCTTGTAGTTTTCTGTAAATTACCAACTCCTAATAAAGGTTAACTAATGAAAAATTATCCACTTCTAAGAATCTTTTTTCACTTTGATCAGTTAATTGGGGAACAATGGTTCTTGAGGATTGACCTCGGATCAATCTATCGTTGGGTTTGAGTATAGGATGAAGTTATACTAAAGATGGATTTATTATTTCCTTAAAATCACCAAGATTACATGGTGACTTCTTTTTTCTTGAGTAACACCCTATAAGTGCTCCTGGTACTCTTGAAACTGATATTTCAAATTTTCATAGACCATTTTTTCGTTGTATTCATGGGTGATAACCTAGCATATCGATATATGAGGATTATCACTAGAGACATTTGAGGATGGGACCATATGTACTATGAGAAAACCATCGTAATAGAAATATCCTAAAGTTCTAGTTCTGCATTCATGAGGTCCACTTACTATGACCTATCATCTCATTAAATGTTGTACTAGTGGAACCAATGAAGGATTAGGTACTTACATCTTGGGGGAAACCCAAAATCATGGTGGAGGTGTGGAGATTCCTTTGGTTTATATGATGTTATAAGGGACTCATACCTAATTTATCAATGATGTTAGCTAACTTGATAGCTTTGACCTAAAAGTGTCATACTTTCATGCATACATAGAGGTGCTAGTAGGGTTTTCATGAGTTTAGGAAAAGACTGATGAGCACTCCAATATCGATATTGATGAAGGTGGGTATCGAGTACCAAGTGTTCTTCGATGAATCAAGGACCATGCATGTTAGTTTTTGGATGTAGAGGTAGGCTATGATTTACAATGGTTAAAATTAGCCGAGGCCACATGAACAGAACTATGAAACTCATGATCATAGCACCTTAGTGGTAGTCCTCACACTAAAGGTGTGGAGACACTACTTTATGGGTGAGAGATTTGTCATATATTATGAAAAAATTATTATCAATTATATATTCTCTCAAAAGGATATTAACTTGAGACAAAGGAAATGTTTAGAGTTCCACCAAGATTTTGACTTTGATATTATCTATACTCCTAATAAGGGGGGTGTGGTAGAAAATTCACTTATCAAGAGATCTTGTTAAAATCTATTGAGAAAGTCATTGGAGAATTTGCCCTCTTTATATTTATCCATAGTGGATTGATATTGTGTAGCTTACCTCATATCGATGGTAGTTACCCCACTTCTTCTATATAAAGTTAGGTATGATCAGCATGGGGATACCAACTGTGAGACCCAACATACAGAGATATCTACTAGATATGATCCTGATTGATTTTATGAAGGTGGGTTGAAGATCATCTTTTTTTGAAGATTAATGATGCTACCAGTGATGTTATGGGATGAGGTTCTGAGAGAGTTTAATACATATCATTTTGTGGTATATCCATGTGTGTAAAAGAAGTCCTAGGACCACTTCTATTTTTTTGGTTTCTTGGGTTGAATAAATAAGTTTCAGATTTTTTCTCTCGATGCATCACTTATCTGCAGGTGAAGTATGAACACCTAGTTCCAACAATTTTTAATCAACCCCTTCAAATTCTAGAGTGATAGTAGGATGGTATATCTAAGGACATCATGATGGGTCATCCATGGAAGTCAAGAGGACGTGATTCCATCATGGTTGTCATATACCCACTCACCAATTCATCCCTCTTCTTTGATATCTGAGATTATATTTCATTACCGTGATTAGGATGCATACATGTACTGGATATATTATGTCTCCACTGATTTCCCTCGATGGTCATTTGTGACTGTGATGCTTACTTCCTATCTCTATTATACAAGGGATTTCGGGAATCCTTTTGGACTCAGGAGAATTTGATATTGGTTTTTCACATCCAAACTAATTACTAGATTTAGTAGACCATTCAAGTCTTATAGGGAATTATTTGTACTTTCATGTTACATTTTTTCTGTAGTTGGGAGGATCACCTACCATTTGTGGATTTTTTTTACCACAACTTGTACCATTACTCCTTCTATATGGAACCATTCGAGCCCTTTTATGGCTTAAACTACAGGTCACCACTTTGTTGGATTGATTTAGGTGAGTCATCATTCATAGACATAATGTTTGTGTGAGTTACTATAGAGATGGAGAAGAAAATCAATGAGAATATGTGGACTATACAAATAAATCAGAAGTAGTATGTGGATTGATGGAGAATTCTTTTAGAGTTACAGGAGGGACACCATGTATACCTCTAGGTCTCATATTGACAAGGGTTAGGGAGATATGATCAGGGCAGTAAGTTGTCTCTAATAATAATTCACCCTTTACAGATACTATGTAGACATGGTTAGGTGGATTAACACATAACTCAACCACCATAGTTATATTGGGTACAATACCCCTTCTACATGTCACAACTAAGAAGGTTCCTTCATGTCCCATCATATGTTATTGATTGGGGCATGCTGACCAATGGGGATGGATCTACCTTCACAGAGTACCCGACAGAGATTGATAATCAATATGATAGGATCATCTGTGGGTGATTTAATCCTTCAGTGTGTGTCTGAGGGAAACATGGGAATCTTTGGGAGAGTTCGTAGAATTTGGAGACCCATATCCATACTCAATACCAATTTCTCTTTTTTTGTTCATTTATTTTTCCATTAGAAATGAAAATCCTTAATGTGGAGAGAATATAATGTCTCTATGTTTTCCATGTACATTCTTAGAATATATCAAGAAATATTTTTGAGAAAAGGTGATGAGATAGTGCATTATTCCAACACTTGATGATCCATGAATTGATATTTTAAATATATTAAACATATTAGTTTCACACATGTGTTGTTTTCCTAAAATACTGTAATAAATATTACATGGGTGGTAGTATTAGAAATCACAGAGCTTGATTGACAATGGAGTGTCAGTGTTTCATGAGGTGTGATATAATCATTTTCGGCATCGAGCATTTGTAAAAAAAATCATTGGCATGAATAATAAATAATTTTCAGTATTTATTAATTAATTTTATTTGAGTTACATAGCAACCTAATCTTCCTCTATTTAAACACATTTACGGCCAATTATCAGGGTTTCATGCATTACACTCGAAATCAAGAAATAGTGTTGGTGGAATCTTTTAGAAATTATGATGACTGATTGAGGATCATCTAGGATAATGGGAATCTAGGATCTCAACAATGACTATGACTTGGGAACAATATTGTTAGCAATTGATCAGTAACAATATAGGATGCTTCTTTTATGTGGATTTATCCCATATTTACTATTCGTATGAATAACATGAATCAATCATATAACATATTGATTCACGGATTGATCATATTGTGGGTAGAGGTAAGATTATTTGTGATTCAGGGATTTTTTATTATCAATTTTATTATATCACTTATTTAAAATAATAACATACATTAATTGAAACCAAAAAGAAATTTTGAAGAGTTCCAATCCTCACATTTTTTTGTGAATTTCTTCCTCTATTCTTTATTCCTTCATTTCCAACATTCATTTGGGCCTATGGTTCGACAAATACATGATAGTTAATCATTTTTCACCCATTTCATGGTGAAATGGACAGCTACCATATATATTTGTTCGTATTGAAGATAATATTTAGTTAAAATGATGGATCAAGATTATAATTTCATGTTTTGGGCATGTGACGCCACCGAGGCATGATGGCGGGTGTTTCCCAAGCACTGGTAATGGCCGGAATCAGGCCAGAGACATCAAAGGGGGTTCATTCAACCACATATATGGGATGAATTGCATATTTTGCAGTGAAATCGAATTGACTATGTTCACTAATACATGTAATGAATCCCATGAGTTCTATTAAAAACCCAACTACATGGTGTTTATCTCTATGAACACATATTGTGTAGACCTATATGTGTGGAGCTATAATTTTCATAGAGAGATAAGAATCACACTTCATGTGACCATTGCTGATTATCTTGGTCTGTGGTGTATGCACCTAGGAGGATGGGAGGTGTTACATGTCTTGAAGTCCATGACATGCACCGTGTAAATTCTGGATGGTGGCTCGGAATTTACAGGGGGTACACACCCATGAGATCATGTAGCTCTACAGACTATGTGTGGTGGGCCACACGTCATGTACTTGGACATGAACACAGGCACAGGATGTGATACACAAGTAAAACCTAGTACCAAAAGGAAACATAGTGTAATCATTGTAAATGACGCATAACTATTTAAATAAGGCTTTGATACCTTTTCCATTTCAACTTGGACAAATTTCATTAAGTTTTTCTACATTGATATATTTTCTTAATGGTTTTTATGGAATTATGTCTTGTCCATTGGATGGTGAGACCCTCTGAGGAACTTCGGTCATGGATAGAGCTGTTGGAATCCTTTTGTGAGGAATAATGTGAAATCATATATAACCTCTTTATTATTATCGTCCCTAGGTGGAGTTATCTGAATCATCTTTACCCACACTATGTGGACATCAAAACCCTCCTTAGAGAGTAAATCCATATTGGTTTGTTGGTATAAACCATGGACTTTGATACGATGCCCACTAATTTATCAATCTCTTCATATTTCCATCATGTAATTCTAATGGAAAGACTCGAAGATCATGAAATATATGATGGATGACATCAATTCTATTTGAATGGTGGAGCGCTTTCTCCCAAATGACTTTTATAGGGAACCTTTGGGAAATATTTCTAATCGGGTTTTATGTTTGTCACCATATGTTGAGACTATGTGTCTAATATAAGTATATATGGATGTTATTGTAATATATTGTTTCGATATATCCCTAGTATGATCTGAAAATTATTCTTGAATCTATATTCATAGTGATTTTTGGGAGTCCAATGGGGTATCATTATACTCATCCCTTCATGGGTTTTGGCTGCAAGGGTCGTATCTTATAAAGATGAAAAACATTTTGATGGAGTCCTAGAGGGTCCAGGACTAGGTATATCTTAGTGATCCAGACAAACTGAGGGGGGTTTTATTGTTTTGTTTATAGTAGTGATATCATATTTTATAGGTTGTACTTTTTTTAGTTTCTTTTGGAGAGATTGTATTTTTCCCTTTATTTCTAATACTTGTTTTCCTACTCTGATGATGGGATTTTAGATGTATGCATGAATATTTATTGGTTCTTTTACATTTAACCATTATATGGGATTGGATATGTATGCATGAGTGTGTACTGGGAAATTTAGATAAGGGGTCCCAATTGTTTGATATTCTTACATAGCACAACTCACCATCCCCTAGCCTATTAGAGGCGAGCTTGGGGTAGTCATGACTCAAGACATGTTGGGCAGGGTCCTGACAGTCGAAGTAGAAGGCTATTAGTTTTCAGTACCTGGGTTGGGGAAAGGTCCCATTACAAGAGTGCTCATTGGGAATTTTAGGAAGGAGTATGGATGATGGTACTGAACATAAATCAGGACTAGTTGATGTTGATTCAACGTTTAGTTTGCTTTTATTTTCTTCTTTTGTTATCCCTTGTACATGATAAAACATGGGGGGTCTATTGTAGCATGTTTCACAAATATCTATTCTTTATAGATTGGTGATATATAGTTATTTTATTATCACTTTCCATGTTTAGGTCATGATGGTTATAATTCATGGTTTATATTTTTGATTTATTTCTATATCAATTACTAATCTGACTAGAGGGTATAGTCTCCTCACATATTCATATAGACCCTCACTATTAGTAGTTAGCCTCTAGAATATGTAGAGGAATGATTAAGGACATTATACATTCCAATTAGGTTATTATTCCTAGAGTGATCCAGGACTGGATGCTACAGTAACCATAAATATGATAGAGTTTAAATTCCATTATCTGATGATCTTTATAACGGTTTTAAGATTGAAATATATTCCTCTATCGGGTACAACTTTAGCAATTTCTTAGTCTCTTTATCTTAGTTTGATCAGCTTGATCATCTCTAGAATCATCCTCATAATCCTTCTCTGATATTCTTTGTATTATGTAATCCATCCAGTGAACTAATGAATGCAAAGATATTTATCCATCCAATGACATCATAATTCTCCAAAATATGACATCATGATTTTTTTTCATCCAGTAGAGCTTCATAATTCTCTATCTGGTGGATCTTTCAAGAGTTAGTCAAGATCTAATCACTCATGTCACCTTCATAGAATTTATTTCTGTGGTACTAGTATTTATGTTCTTGTTACAAAATTACATCACGTTTAATCTAGCAATCATTCATTAAATTATCTGATGAAACTTGTTCTCTATGATAATCAACTCTCTCTCTTTCTCCATCTGATGTAATTCATACTTCTTTGTCCAGTACAAGTTTATTAATTTTTTAAGTAACTTTCATAGACATACCTATATTGTGAATCAATGAAACTTCATTACTTTATTTCTTGATCTTTGTACAGTCATAAAATGAACTTTGTAACATTGACCTCTGTAGATACATCACATCTTGAACTTTTTACAAATATATTTATCCAAAAACATCATTTTGAACCCCGAAACCCTTTTACAAATCATGATGTTATAAAAATTGATGATTATCATAGCATTGTTTGAGTGAGTAATAGTATAAACTCATACATATTCTATTAATAATTAACTCATTTTCCTAAAATATAAAATCATTTTTAGAGAATATGTTAACCAAAAATATAAAAAACCCAAAAATAAATCAGCATGATGTATTTTCAGTTATGTATCATCATTTTTGGCCTAGATATTTGTTTTCTTTCTTTGTATATTGAAACTTATCTAATTATACATAGATTTATATTTGATGATTCTTATGATTTATTCATTTTTTCATGTGTTCCTTTAAAAAAAATTATGAGACTATATATTCTTATGCATGGTAATTCAATATAAGAATGGGTCACACCATATCATTGGTGGTTTCTATTAGTATTAATAAATTAATATAAGGGATAAATAATTTCTAATTTATCCTTCATGACACCAATAATTAGTGTCTATACCACGAGTACTGGGAATACCATTCAGGCTTAGTAACGAATTGGATTGTGTGACATGTTAGGTCAATATAGGATAGATCACAAAAAATTGTGTCAAAACCTAGGTTATTAAAACATCCTCTGTTCATGAAACATTCTCTTGAAATTTGGGATGTCAACTATTGTCACGACCCATCTTAAGGACCCATGTTGTGACTACCCCAAGCCCGCCTTCCATAGGCCAGGGGCTGGCGACTAGCACCAAAGGCATAAATCATGATAAAAAGGGAAGGCATTGACTTTATAAAGTAAACAATACCACATAGTAAACAAGCTGAAGTAAACACTAAGTAAACTGGGTACAACTGTAAGTGCTAGAATGTAAATGGTCCAAAATAAAATCCCAACTGAAGTAAAGTACAACAGAACAGAAAGTACAGAAACTGAAAAGTAAAGTAGCAACGCTGAACCGTCCACTAGAAACCCCACCTGAAGGGTGGGAATAGATAGCCTCCTCCTCAGCTCCTTGTGTCTAGTCGTCTTCTCCGTATACGTCCCGCCCAGTGGTCCACCTCCAGGCACCGACTTTCTCCACAAGCCTCAACCACTATTAGCGCTGTCTGTCGTCTGCATCCAACATAACATAGTGTGGGCATAGCCCATGCAGGGGTGAGTATATGCTAATCAGTAGGGACCCTGAGACCCCTAAAGGTCTCATAGAATCAAAAAAGGATAATCCATAAAGTAAATGTACAATCACGAAGTAACAACCAACTCTACTTAGGAATATGCCCATATATATACCAAAGTCATCAATTCCAGTTCAGATCCAACATCCGAGCCCAAGTTTGATCTAGTCCACACAGGATAGCGCAGTCCATTACACACAGGATAACAAAACCCAATCCACATAGGAAAGCAATTCAATCATATCAAAGATATTGATTGAATAGTCAAGACTCATCTCACACAGGTATACTTCTTCGTAAGACGATATAGATGATCAGATGTAGCCACTGATTCATCTAAGCTGTCGGACCCACGTAGGATACAAGACCAGCTAATCTGTCAGACCCACAAAGGATATTAGACTAGCTACTCTGCCGGACCCACGTAGGATACAAGTGTAGAGTCAAATACTGCAGGACCCACTTAGGATACAAGAACGGTAGTACTATCGGACCCACATAGGATGCAAGAACAGTAGTCATCGCTGTGGAACCCATGAAGGATTTCAGTACGGTCTTCGTCGCTATCAAACCCATGGAGGATTTTAGTGCAGTCATCGTCGCTGCCGAACCCAAAGAGGATTTCAGTACAATTGTCATTGTCGTCGCAGTCGCAGCCAGTTCTAGGGTTCCCGCACACAACATGCTCGATTCCGGGAGGGTCCTCTCCACAAGACAAGGGTTTTGATACATAAACTGACATGTATACTGGATTTTATGTATCCCAAAGTTCCATCTCGACAAAAGGAACTCAACAGGACTGACGGCGCGTCAATCAGACGCCCGGTCTGAGAGTTATGGGATATTCCGTCCCAGGGGCTTGGTTGGTTTTTAAGTCAAAACCAACCAGAACGTACTCCCACTATGTCCAAACCTCATGTGGAGTAATCCAAAATGTCCGTCTCACTAAGAGGAAACCAAAAAAGTCAACGGCACGCCAATCGGACATCCGGAGCTCATGTTATAGGCATTTCCGCTCCGAGGGCTCGGTTGGTTTCGTGTTCGAACCAAGCCGGCCATACCCAGGATTATTTGAAACCTTAAGTGTAATATATATAAACGACCACATCGATCCAAGGATCGCATCGCAACTGACGGTGCATCGATCGGAGGTCTATAGCCCATGTTACGGGCGTTTGAACGAACCTGTCCGTTTTTTAGGGGGTTTTGGGCTCGGACCGACCCGGCACAATACCCCATGGGTCGGCTCAAACCGGGTCGAACCGAACCAGTTTCGGGTCCGGCCCATCAATGTGCGGCCTGGCACGGCTGGCGCGTCCCAGCCCAGCCGGCGAGGCTCGGCCTGGCACGTGCGGCCCGGCCCGGCGCGGGCGATCCGACGAGGGTGTCGCGCACCGCGTGAGCGCGGAAGGGGGGGGGGGGGGGAACTGCCACCCCCTTCGAACCGGATGGCGGACCCGCCGGGGGTCCACCCTACTGCGTTGACCAGGGGTTCAAACCCCCGGTTTTCCAGATCTGGCCGGCCGTATCGGACGGTCCCGCCTCCTGAGCACCGGCGGCCGGCGGCTCCGGCCGCCCTGCACTGCTCTGCCGCGGCCAGAGGCCGCGGCCTTGGTTCGACCCACGTGGCGCGACCGTGCCTCGCCCCTCCACTGCGGCCCGCCCCGCCCGCGACCCTTCGTGATGCTCCGGCATAGCGCGATGGCGCCGCACTCCTCCGCCATAGCCCCGCTCTGGCCGCGGCCTCTTTCGGCCTCAACGGCGAGGCGTGACGGCGCCGTGCTTCTTTGCCGCATTACTCCTTGTTTTTGTGCGGTGCTGTTGCACCGCGCCACCTTCGTTCGAGCCACAACGAATACAACAACAAGGGGGAGGTGGATTTTCCGTGTTCGGGCAGTCTGAACTCCTCCCGTTAAATTGATAACAGGCGGCCCAAATTAACATAAAAAAACCTCGACAAACAAGGCACAAATTAAATCCATTAAATTTGAACTTAAAACCCCTAACTCGAAGAAGTCTTCGAAAGAATATTTTCGCGGAAAACGGCATCGTGAGGGTGGTTCATTGACGGTGTTGGCGAGCATCCAAGAAGAGTTTGTCATCCCACACCGGTTTCAAAGAAGGGAGAGATCGGCACGTCATCTCTCCTTGGTGCTCTGGCATTCTTCGCGTTCATCAAGGACGAAGGAGATGTCCTTCAAGACCGCAGGAGTTCTCCCCTCTCTTCCACACAATAAATCCCCAACAAATAAAATAAGACGTTGTCTTATTTTATTCACACATACACATGCCAACATTAATTTGAAATTCAAAAGATCTCATTCAATTAATTAAATTAATTGAAGGGCATTTAACAATCCAATTAATTTCCAGAGTTGACATGTCATTAATTTGGGGGAGCGGGTGTGTTACACAATAAATTTCAAGAGGGAGGTTTAATTGAATTGAAGGGGTGGGGATCATGTGGACCCACTTTACTAATATCCAACCAAGTAGAGTTAGGATGTAGTGGGCCCCACTCCAACATCCATGCATAGGTTAAAACTACTTAGAATATAAAATAAAATTTCTAGCACAAAGTTTTATTTCATTCTTTAGTTAACCCATTTATTTAATAACCTCACACGTGCAAACGCAACTCCAGAAAAGGTGTTCCAAAGAAAATAACAGCGATGCAGTTTCATCGGTGCCCTCGTATTTCGATTCCGAGAAACGGTTCAAAAGTTAGGAAAACCCACTCATCTATTCCCTGAACGTACCCGAGCTAAACTTCGGCAAATGATTCCGGGCACACCGAGCCTCGGAATCAGGTGCCGTCAGAAACTGCGTACTTTTAAAATCCCAAAGTAAATTAAGAAAAAATTTCCCTTGAAATTTACGGGTCTTTAAATTACTCCCACCTCAGCGATTTACGTCCCCGTAAAGATACAACAAAAACTAGGGGAATAAATGAGGGTACTGAGCACGCATCTGAGCATCCCGCTCCCAAGTGCTCTCCTAGAGGTTCCTATGCTGCCATCTGATGTGCACTAGAGGAATCGACCGCCCATGTAGGACCTGCTCCTGTTGATCCTCAGTCTCCACTAAAACCTCTGCAAAGGTTTCCCCATCGTCAATGTCCAGCTCCCAATGGTCGATTATATGTGTCGGGTCGTGCACGTATCTCCTCAGCTGAGATACGTGGAAGACGTCGTGCACCCGGTGAAACTAAGGTGGTAGAGCCAGGCGATAAACCACCTCACCTATCCTGCTGACAACCTGGAATGGTCCGATGAATTGCATAGATAACTTTCCGCCCTTCCCAAATCTCCGTAATCCACATCGAGGTGAGACCCGCAAGAAGATGTGGTCACCATCCTCGAACTCTAGTAGTCTCCACCTCCTGTCAGCATAAGAATTCTATCAGCTCTGAGTTGTCCTCATCCGCTCCTAGATGACCTGGGCCTTCTATGTCATGGCCTGGACCATCTCTGGTCCCACAAGTGCTGACTCCCTAGGGTCTCTCCAGCACAGAGGTGATCTGTATGTTCGGTTGTACAATGCCTCATATGGTGTCATCACGATGGTGGAGTGGTAGCTGTTGTTGTACGCAAACTCCACCAAGGGTAGGTGATCCTCCCAGCTGCGATCAAATTTGAGGACACATGCATGGAGCATGTCTTCGAGAGTCTGAATGGTCCTCTCCATCTGACCGTCCGTCTATGGGTGAAAGGCGGTGCTCAGAAGTAGCTACTTCCCAAATGCCTCCTGCAACCCCTTCCAAAGCCGGGAAGTAATGTGAGAATCTCTATCGAAGATGATAGATGATTCCACACCATGAAGTCATACAATGTCCTAAACATAGAGATGTCCCAAGCTCTCTACTGAGACCTACTCTCTGATGGGTAAAAGTGGGTCGACTTGGTGAGTCGGTCGCCAATCACCCAAATGGAGTTGTGACCTCTAGAATTACGTGGAAGTCTAGTCATTAAATCCATAGATATCCCGTCCCACTTCCACTCCGAGACCTCCAAGGGCTGTACCAAGACTACTGGTACTGGGTGCTCCGCCTTCACCTACTGACAGGTAAGGCATCGAGAAACAAACTCTACCACAACCTTCTTTATACCCGGCCACCAGTGCTGTCATCTGAGATCCTGGTATATCTTCGCCACTCCTAGATGTACCGCTAAAGGGGGAGTGTGAAACTCTCTCAGCACCTCATCCTGTAAAAAAACTGGTACCATGGTACGTCCTCTGAAAAGGATGATGTGCTCTTCTCCCATGGAAAAACCATCAGGTTCCTATCCTATGGAAATCTGTCCACGTCGCGTCTCACAGTCAGCGTCCCCACGCTGTGCCTCTCTGACCCACTGCATTAGTGGAGGAGTGACTGTGAGTGACTGAAGAAAGGCTGCTCCATCTCTATCCACGAAGGATATCTACAAAGCGGCTAGTGGCTTTGTCGTCTCCCCAAGTATTTGAATGTCTGTCCTCCTGCTGAGAGCATCAGCTACTACCTTCCCCTTTCCAGGAGTATAGACTATCTCAAAGTCATAGTCTTGGAGGAACTCGAGACATCACCGATGTATCAAGTTCAGGTCCTTCTGCGAGAAGATGTAACTGAGACTCTAGTGGTCAGAGTAGATTGTAAAGCGCTCACCCATCAGATAGTGTCGCCACATCTTCAAAGCGAAGACCACTGCTGCTAACTCCAGGTAATGGGTAGCGTAGTTCTGCTCATTCTGCCTCAACTGTTGTAATCCATAGGCGATCACTTCCCACTCCTAAATCAGGACACATCCGAGTCTGGTCCCTGATACATCGCAGTAGACTACGTACCCTACTCCCTCCTCCGGTAGCCTCAAGATAGGTGGGCTGGTCAATATCTGTCTCAGCTCCTGGAAGATCTGCTGAAATCAATCTGACCACACGAAGGGTTTCCCCTTATACGTCAAAGCTGAAAGTGGTGCCGGAACTCTGGAGAAGTCTGGCACGAACCTCCGGTAGTATCCAGCCAAACCTAGGAAACTCCGCACCTCCATCACTCCTGGGTGGCTCCCAAGATAGCACTGCCTCGATCTTCGCAGGATCCACCGCAACTCCCACCTCAGAGATGACGTGTCCCATGAAGTGGATCTCACGTATCTAGGACTGACACTTCTAGAGCTTACCATAAAGATGGTACTCTCAGAGTGTGTCCAGTACAACCCGCAAGTGGTAGTCATTCTCCCCTTCAGTGGTCGAGTATATCAAAATGTCGTCAATGAAGACCACGACAAATAGATCGAGGAAATGCTGAAAGATCATGTTCATGAGACTCATGAACACTGCTGGAGCATTCGTTATGCCGAAAGGCATAACCAAGAACTCATAGTGGACATACCAACATCTGAAAGCCGTCTTCTGCACATCCTCGTCCCGAACTCTGAGCTGATGATATCCTGACCTGAGGTCTATCTTTGAGAACCACTGTTCTCCCTTGAGCTGATCGAAGAGGTCTTCAATCCTCAGTAGTAGATAATTGTTTCTCACGGTCACCTAGTTCAGGCGACGATAATCGACACACAATCGCAAGCTCTCGTACGCCTTCTTGGCGAACAAAATCGGGGAAGCCCACGGTGAAACACTAGGTCGGATGAATCCCTTTCCATGCAAGTCCTCCAGCTATACCCGTAGCTCTTGAAGCTCAGCGGGAGCCATCCGATATGCTGGAGTGGATATCGGGGTTGTCCCGGGGTACAGTTCAATATAAAATTCTACCTCTCTGCGAGGAGGTAGTCCTGGAATGTCGTCAAGAAAAACTTCTACATACGGATCCACCACTACAGGAAAACTTGGACTCTGCACGTCAACTTCTCCTAGGATGACACTAGCCAACTGATGAGTGATCATCTGTCCTCTCCTCTGCGTGAGTCCATCCTGAACTGAAAAGGCTCCCTTCTTGCTGGTGAAGGTGAACCTACTCCCATCGGTGCGGACACACCACACCTTGCGCCTAATACAGTCAATCTGAGCATGCACTGTAGATAACCATTCTATGCCCAAGATAACGTCGTAAGGCCTCGACGCTGCTACAAGAAGATCCCAGCTGAAGCTCTCGCCTTCTAGTGTAATCTCACACTGTCATCACCAGTGCATAATCGTCGAGTCTACTCCCATAGGAGTCTCTAGCCATAAGGATTGAGCCAATGGCTTCGTCGGAATCTCCGAGCTCCAAACAAGGGCAGGGGAAATGAAAGAATGACTCACTCCTGTGTCTATAAGAACTGCAATAAGGGTGGATTAGACACAGATAGTCCCTCGAATCATCTCTGGTGTGCCGTGGTCATAGGCCTCCACTTCCTGATGCTGAGCCTACCTCTGTCCGTCAGCTCCATGTGGTCGGGGTGGACCTCCTGGTGGTGGTGGTGGTGGTAAAGCCTCAAATCGTCGCCCACCACCTGCTGCTCGGCCAGCTCCTCTGCCTCGTCTCCCAGCTCTTTGCAGACCGCCATGGTCGAACCTCTACCTCTGCCTAGGTGGTCCCTCAACCGTCTGCTACTCCTCTACATGGCGGGTCGGGCAGTCATGATCCATGTGGCCCTGCTCTCCGCATGCGTAGCACTGTCTGCTCCTCAGAAGGATGGATCTACGTCGTGTGCCCTGCACCTCTAAGCTAGTGTCCTGAGGTCGTCCGCCTGATGGTCTGGTCCTCCTGGACCCCTTTGAAATCCATCGACTGCCAGCTGCAGAAGACTCAGCTACGTGCCGCCCTGCGGTAGGTCTCGCTGCTGGTGTAGGCTCAGTAAGAAAGCTCTCTATGAGAAGGGCTCGCTCGAGTACTCCTACCTACGTCAGAATGCTGAGGGAGATCATCGATGCCCTGATCTCTTTTCTAAGTCCCTGTTCGAAGGTCTGATCCTGGAATAATGGGTCTCATACCATGTCCATGGAATAGCATGAGAGATCTGTAAATCTCGCCAAGTACTGGGCTACCGTCATACTGCCCTGCCTCAGCTGTAGCAGCTCCTGAATGCGCACTGCATAAAGAGTGGCTGGGACAAACTCTGAGCGAAAGAGGCTCCCAAAGTCCGACCAAAGGAGATATGACTTGTCGTGCACCTGGAGCATCAGGCTCCACCATATGCCTGCTACCGCGGGCAGGAGGCTCGCTACAAGGATCACCATGAGGTCAGCTAGTGTCCCCACTAACCTGAAAACTCGAACTACAACATACAGTCGATCCTCGGCTACCTAAGAGTCTATCTCCCCACAGAACTTGGGTGGTCTCAAATGCTAAAACTCGTTCAGTGCACTAAGGCGACGTGCACTCTCAGCGGCTGGGGCTGGTGGAATCGGTGGCTCGTCGGGTAGAGGTACCGTCGGTGCCTCCACTGGAAAAGGGCCCTGTACCGAGGCCTCGTCGCTCGGTGGGCTATCGTCTCGCACAAAGCTCGGAACCCTAGCTGGCCGCCGTCGTGGGGCCATCTTGAAAAAGAAACTGGTGCGCCACGATCAATACAATATACCTGGTGAGATGACACAAAGTAATAACAAAGAAAACTTTTGAAACACACATGCAATCAATGTTTTCGTGCACTGAGTCGGAAATTAGCAGTCAGGGTCCTGGTGAATGGATATGTCACCCGCCGCACCAACACTGGACTCCCTGAACTGATAACCACACTCAATACCCTTAACACTATTTCTTCACACAGAAGAAAGATCAGAGTCCTGAGTTCTGCGGTAGAACCGAACTCCTCTGATACCAATTTGTCACGACCCATCCTTGGGACCTATTCCATAACTTCCCCAAGCCCGCCTTCCATAGGCCAAGGGCTGGCGACTAGCATCAAAGGAGTAAATACCGATAAAAAGGGAAGGCATTACCTTTATAAAGTAAAAAAACACCACAGAGTAAACAAGATGAAGTAAACACTAAGTAAATTGGGTACGACTGTTAGTGCTGGAAAGTAAATGAGCCAGAATACAAACCCAACTGAAGTAAAGTACAACTGAACAGAATGTAAAACAACTGAAAAGTAAAGAAGCAACGTTGAGCCATCCACTGGAAATCCCACCTGAAGGGTGGGTACAGATAGCCTCCTCCTCAGCTCCTCGGGTCCATCCATCCGCTCTGTATACGCCCGCCCAGTGGTCTGCCTCCAGGTACCAACTTGCTCCACAAGCCTCAACCACGATCAGCACTGTCTGTCATCTGCATCCAACACAACGTAGTGTGGGCATATCCCGTGAAGGGGTGAGTATACGTTACTTAGTAGGGACCCCGAGACCCCTGAAGGTCTCCCAGAATACACAAAGGATAATCCAAAAAGGAAATGTACAATCACGAAGTAACAACTAACTCCACATAGGTATATGCCAATACATATACCTAAGTCATCAATTCCAGTTCAGCTCCAACATCCTAGCCCAAGTTTGATCTAGTCCAAACAGGATAGCGTAGTCCATTCCAAACAGGATAACACAACCCAATCCACATAGGAAAGCAAGTCAATCATATCGAAGATATTGATTGAATAGTCAAGACTCCGCTCACACAGGTATACTCCTTCATAAGACGATAAAGATGATCAGATGTAGCCACTGATTCATCTAAGTTGTCGGACCCATGTAGGATACAAGACCAGCTATGCTGTCAGACCCACAAAGGATAGAAGACCTGCTACTCGAACAGACCCATGTAGGATACAAGTACAGAGTCAAATATTGTTGGACCCATGTAGGATACAAGAACAGTAGTAATGCTGGACACACATAGGATACAAGAACAGTAGTCATCGTCGTCGAACCCACGGAGGATTTCAGTACGGTCTTTGTCGCTGCCGAACCCACGGAGGATTTCAGTGCAGTCGTCATCGCTGCCGAACCCACGAAGGATTTCAGTACAGTCGTCATCGTCGTCGCAGTCGCAGCCAGCTCTAGGGTTCCCACACACAGCATGCTCGATTCCGGGAGGGTCCTCTCCATGATCCAATGGGTTCAATACATCAACTGACACGTAGTCTGGAGTTTTTGTATTCCAAAGTTCCGTCTCGATAAAAGGAACTCAACGCGACAGACGGTGCATCAATCGGACGCCCGGTCTGAGAGTTATTGGCTTTTCCGTCCCAGGGGCCCGGTTGGGTTTTAAGTCAAAACCAACCCTACCTTACTCCAACTATGTCCAAACCTCGAGTGGAGTAAGCCAAAATGTCTGTCTCACTAAGAGGAAACCAACAAAGTCGACGGCACGTCAATCGGACGTCCGGAGCTCAAGTTATAGGCGTTTCTGCTCCGAGGGCCCGATTGGTTTCGTGTTCGAACCAACCCAGCCATACCCAAGGTTCTCCGAAACCTTGAGTGTAATATATCTAAACTACCATCTCATTCAATGGATTGCATCGCAACTGACTGTGCGTCGATCGGAGGTCCGTAGCCCATGTTACGGGCCTTTGAACGAACTTGTCCGTTTTTAGGGGGTTTTGGGCCAGGGCCGACCTAGCCCGAGACCCCCTGGGTCGGCCCGAACCGGGTCGACCTGACCCGGGTCCGGGTCTGGCCTATTAGGGCGCGGCCCGACCCAGCCAGTGCAGCCTATCCCGGTGCGGGCGGCCCGACCCGGCACGGGTGGCCCGACGAGGGCGCCGCACGCCGCGTGAGCGTGGAACGGGGGGAACTGCCACCCCCTCGAACCGGATGGCGAACCCGCGGGGGGTCCACCCTACTGCGTTGACCGGGGGTTCAAACCCCCAGTTTTCCAGATCTGGTCGGCCGTAACGGTCGGCCAGTGTCACGCGCGGGACCAGCCGGTCCAACTTCTGAGCACCGACGGCTCTGGCCGCCCTCCCGTGCTCTGCCGCGGCCAAAGGCCGCGGCCTTGGTCCGACCGGCGCCGCACCCCTCCACTGCGGCCCGCCCCTGCCACGACCCTTCGTGATGCTCCGGCGAGGTATGATGGCACCGCGCTCCTCCACCGCGGCCCTGCTCCAGCCGCAGCTTCCTTCGGCCTCAACGGCACGGTGCGACGGTGCCACGCTTCTTCGCCATGTTCCTTCTTGTTTCTGTGCGGTGTCATTGCACCGCGCCACCTTCGTTCAAGCCGCAACGAATACAACAAAAAGGGTGAGGAGGATCGGCCATTTTCAGGCGGTCTAACCTCCTCCCGTTAAATTGATAACAGGCATCCCAAATTAACATAAAATAACCTCGAAAACAAGGCATAGATTTAATCCATTAAATTTGACCTTAAAACCCCTACCTCGAAGAAGTCGTCAAAAGAAGATTGTCGTGAAAAATGGCATCATGAGGTTGGTTCGTTGACGGTGTTGGCAAGCTTCCAAGAAGAGTATGTCATCCCACACCGGTTTCAGAGAAGGGAGAGATCGGCACGTCATCTCTCCTTGGTGCGCCGACGTTCTTCACGTTCTTCAACGAGGAAGGAGATGTCCTTCAAGACCGCAAGAGTTCTCCCCTCTCTTCCACACAACGAATCCCCAACAAATAATATAAGACCTTGTCTTATTTTATTCACACACACACATGCCAACATTAATTTTAAATTCAAAGGATCTCATTCAATTAATTAAATTAATTGAAGAGTATTTAACAATCCAATTAATTGCGAGAGTTGACATGTCATTAATTTGGGGGAGCGAGTGTGTTACACAATAAATAACAAGAGGGGGGTTTAATGGAATTTAAGGGGTGGGGATCGTGTAAGCCCCACTTCACTAATATCCTACAAAGTGGAGTTAGGATGTAGTGGGCCCCAATCAACATCTATGCATAGGTTAAAACTACTTAGAATAGAAAATAAAAATTGTAGCACATATTTTTATTTCATTTTTTAGTTAACCCATTTATTTAATAACCTCACCCGAGAAAAAGAAACCCCAAAAAAGGTGTTCCTAAGAAAATATTGGTGATGCAGTTTCATCGGTGCCCTCAGATTTTGATTCCGAGCACCGTTTCAAATGTTAGGAAAACCCGCTCGCCCGTTCACTGAACGTACCCGAGTTAAACTTCAGCAAATGATTCCGGGCACACCGGGCCTCGAAATCAGGTGCCTTTAGAAATTGTGTACTCGTAAAATCTCAAAGAAATTTAAGAAAACATTTCCCATGAAATTTACGGGTATTTACATATATTATGGATATAGGGATGTCAGAATACAAGTGGTTGGTGTTGGGATAGCTTTCTGAGAACTTTATCATTCAGATCCTTTATTTACAATGGGTATTTAGAATTATAATATGTTATTTATCTTAATTTATGATTATTATTTATGTATATAGATATTATATGATGGTATTTTGATCACCATTTAGTCTACTAGTGATTTTTGGGGGTCGCTTTGGGCTTTTGAGGAGAAAATAGATGAAAAACCAAATATCCATGTTTATCTCACACAGTCCAGAAAACTATTTGGAGTATGTTTATATGGTCTTTTAGACCATTACATCAGGTATTTCATAATTGGTGCATATTTTTGTAACCTATACATCCAAATCCTTCATAGTTTGGATTTTAGTGTAGACTTTCCCTCCCTTTCTCTCTTAATTGATTCTAATGGTTCTTACCATTGGCGTATGGTTAAATAAGTTATTTGTTTTGGCACATTGAGGTTTTCATATGGTGTATTAACTGTTGATTTTTTACTTTTGGTTTTACCTTGTGATTTTAAAAGATGGTTTTATTTTATGGAATGTTTATTTTTGTATGAAAAGGGTAATATATAAACATATGAAATGTTTTTAATGTCATCAGTTTTCTTATAGTAATTGTATTAGATGGATTATTTTGAATAGAAACAAAGTATTTTATGAAATTTATTTGTTTTTGAAATAGTTTTTTATGGTTTAATAGAAATAAAAGTTCGTATCAATATGAAATAAATAGAAAGTGTTTGATTTTATTATAGAAGTTTAAAAATAAAATTGAATTGATGACAAGGTTTAGAAATGGGAGGGATTTTTATGGAAATGTTTGGGTTTTTAATGGAACCCTTGTAGTGTATCAAAACTGAAATAGAATGTTATTAAACTCAAGTGTATTTTTTAAAGAAGATAAATTTTTAAAAGCATGTAAGTGCTTTTTTAGAATAATTTTTTTGGAATTCTTTGAAATGTTAAAATTTTAATGAAAATAATTTTTAAAAATTTTCCAATTGAAGTGAATCATTTTCATGAGAGATGGGTTATTTTTTACTACTGTTTTATTCGATAAATAAGTGTGAAATTTTTACAAAATGTTGTTGGTTTTAAAGAAATAATAATTTTAAAAAAAATATTTACATGTTTATTCCAGTGGGATTTTGTATTTGAATGTTTCCCATGGTGTGTATTATGACTATTTGATTTAGTTATGTGGTATGAATGAGTTAGATTCAATTTTAATGTTTTTACTTCTGTATCCCATAAATGTATTGATGGAATGTGTAAGTTCATTATCACAGGTGATCCATAGTGTGAATCCTCTATTTGTTTTTGTGTTTTTTATTCTAATATAGTACTCTACCAAACACAAAAGGTAGTGGTGGGGCTAGAGACTTTACATTCTATGGGACTCCTTAAATCATTGTCTCTCTTTTTTTAGTTACCAAGGTTCTTTTTAACAATGAAGTTGGAGGTTTATTTTTATATGTCGCAAATGTTGGGTTATCTGGGGAGTTGGAATTTGAAGATTTTTTTGTGTGATTGCTTATTTTTTTGATGGGTTATTTTTGATTTGTAATGGGATTAAACTTTTGATATGATTTTCATTGTATTCTTTCCTTCTTTAATTTTGGTTCCTCATTTATAATTTTTTTTGTAATTGTGGTATTATTATGACTGTTTGAGTTTACAATTTCAGTATTTTGTATAATGAACTTACTACAATTGTGTTTTTATGGGTTGTACTTGGGAATGGATGTGGTGAGAGATTTATGTAACTAGGATATACAAGGAACCATTTCATGTTATGCACTAGAAAATATTGGTTCAGATCATATTGGGTTCACCATGAGGAGGTGACATGGGAATGAGGTTCTATATTTCCCTTCTACTTATTTTTGTCAACCAAGGATAGTGCCTAGGGTAATTTTACCATTTAATCATGTTATTATTTTAGGTATCTTTACCCTTTTCAGTAATGTGGGATGTGATGAATTTGAGTGACCTTGACTTATAAACATTTGAATTTTCTTTTGGTTGTGCTCTTTTTTTGATGTTGTAATATCAAATCAGGGAGAATTTCTATTGTTTATATATTGTTATAATTTCCATTGGTTTCATGGGGGAAGATCATTTTCATTGATGATGAGTCTCCACTAGGAATTTTTATCCCATTTCTCACCACTTTATGGAAATTCTAAATTTTTTTGGAGACCTATATTCATTATTCATACTTTTAAATCATTGCGTATAATGGTTAGGAGTTATTTCATAGATGGATATCTTTTTATATTTTAGGATTCTATTATATTGTTTTGAATAATTGAATGTGTTACTTATTTTTCTAGTATTGGGGTTTTTCTATGCTTTTCCCCAATTATCCCACCACTTGTGCAAGTATCAAAGAATTTGGTATTACTATACCCCTACTCTTATCAATGACTTTATGGGGGTAGAAAGTTGCATGATGGGGAAAATTATGAGACCACCATGTCACTGGTTTTTTATTTTCAATGATTTTAGAGTAATTTAAATTTTCCAGATTATTAAATTTGTGATTTAATATTATAAAAAATTTACATCGATTTCATGGTATGTGTACAATGTTAGGAAGAAATTATTTGCAGTCCAAATATAATATAGATTTTTATTTTATTATATTATTCAATGTTTTGGTCTGTATGGGTAGTGTATGGTTGGGTCTAAACTATTAAAATATAGTATAAATTATGAGAGTATTTGTTTCTTAAGCGTGTTAGTATATAAATTGAAAACTATTATGGGAAACAATATAGGTAGTTATAGTGGTGCTATAATGAATTGGAAAGTATTTTTGTATCGTTGGAACATGATTTAGTAAACTATGTGTCCAAAACAAGTGAGTATGTTAATCTTATCCAGTGTGAGATTCGTAGTTTAAAAAACCATGTGACCTTATGACCCGAGAAGCCCAATTTTTAGTAAAGAGTGATTTTAAACATTTTCCCTCATGGGTTTAAGGTTTTATCCACTCCTATCCTCCCTATCTCATTTGATCGACCCCCATAGAACTAGAAGGGAGATCTCCTTCCCTTCCTCCTCCATTTTGGCCTAATTTTAATCTCTAGGTGGTTTATTCTAGCTAATATTCCTCTTAACTTGTAATTACCTTTCCCTACAAATATATTCAATTTCCCTTCTTTTATTAATCTTCCTAAAAACCCTAGTCGATTTTCATTTCAAAAATCAAGTGTGATGGTGGTATAACCTTAGGTTTTTGATTTGGTAGGACATTTAGAGGATATGTTATAGCCTGTAAGTGACTCATCCATCAAAGATAGTGAATTTATAATTGTTAAGGAATATTTCCACTTGATTGGTGTTAGGTGTTTTTCTACTTACATTAAATTAAATATAATTTAATGATTTGTTATTTTAAATTCCTTATTATTTTAAAATTTTACTTATATATGATAGTGTTGTCGATTTAATAATGGCTTAAAAGGGTATTCAAACATGGAATAAAGGTATTTAGTGAATTTAAATTTTTCTAAAGTGTGTTTCTAGATATAAATGGATTAAAAATATACCTTAGAGGCTAGATTTAATTTTATTTTTAGTTAAAATGAATTTGACCCAATTTTAGTCATGGGAAAAGCGGTAAGGATTTATTTTATGTTGAATTTCTTGATAAAAAATAAGCGTTTCTGTTTCCTAAATGATTTAAATAAATTGGGGCTTCTTTTTAAAATAGTTTATGAAAGGTTTTTTATGAATTTATTTCAAGTTATGTTTTATATAAATATTTCAAATAGTTTAAATGTGGCTTTGAATTTTGATCATTATTTCAAAGGCCCATTTAGACTCTTTAAAAAAATATTTTAGGAGTTTGTGTGTGTGTGTGTTTGTTTGTGTGGCCCTATATAAAGCCCCTTTATTTCAATGTTATTCTTGAGTTTCATATTCAACCATGGTGAAATTTGTGATATTTATTATTATTAATGCTTATATAATTAATAGGTGGTATTTATTATAAGGGTATTGGAGGTGAAATTAGATTTGTTTTATATTCTTTTAAACCATTTTTGTCATAAACTTATTCCCTATATGTTTTCTCACCTCTAATGATTGATGTCATCAATGTCCCAGAAAACTAATTATAGTCATATATGTGTGAAAAAAAACTGTTGTATATTGTGTTCTATATATGTTTAGTGGCCCATATATGTAATTTTCTCCTCAGATGGATTATGTTCCCATTGTATCTTCACACTCCTAGAATGATTTTAGATCCTGGTTGGTCTGACTAGACTATTAGAACAAACATGTTCTTATAAGCCAACCTAGTTTTCTAGTTTCATGTTTAGGATTGTTTTATATGAATTCAAGGGATTTATCCATATTATTAACTCTTATTGATGATTTCTTAAGGTATTTCATTCTACCCTTTTTCCCAAAGACCTTGATTTATCACATGGAACCCATGTATTGATTGTTTATTTGAAAATTATTTCATGATTCCATGGTGATGATTTTTTTGTTACATTCCTTATAAGTTATGATTTCGGTTCTTTTTCAATTCAATGTTTAAAATAGTGTAATAATAGTGATTTTAAATTAATTTGGTGTTTGTTTCCTAAATATTGTGTGCAATAACAATTTGTAATAAGGAAAATATTTAATGGATTTTTTTCATGAATTTTATAAGTGATCATTTTTCAATGGTTTCAAAGTGTTTCTATAATTTCATTGGTTCCTCCATTATTTTTTAGAATAATGGATAAAATTATATAAGAGTTATTATTACCTTTTATTTGGTTCTATTATTCTTTTTTGTGAAAAATTATTTTCATTAGTCATACTTTAAACATACATGAATGGAAAACAAATTTAAGGTAATAACACGAATATTTTTTTGAAATACTACTGGGCATGTTTATAACACACCTTTCATACCCTCCTATGTGTATTCATATAATTTGGTTTCTTTTAGATTCAATGTTTCTGATCATCATTTACTTCGATCTCCTATTTGGGTTCAGGTTTGCATTGGACTATTGAGGGATGGTTCAAAACATTGGAAGTGATTGTGGGTCATATGAGGATGGTAAAAGTAGTTTTTATTCTAATTTTGATATATTTTTGGGACTATTATATATCATACATTCAGAATTAGATCATTTTTAGTTACTTTGTATATTAATTATTTTATCTTTATGCTCAATTTTTATATTCAATTTTTATTTATAGTAATTATTTATTACTGATCATAGTTACTCTAATTTTGTTGTTTTATTTAGTATTTAGAGTTTTCTATTCATATTAATTGTTATATGAAATATGGATGGGTCATACTGGATCCTCTATGGTTTTTTTGGTCTTTATATAGGTTATATGAGGGTTAAATCATTCCCTAGTGCTCATTAATGATACCCAGATACTCGTTTCCAGCCTATGAGGATCAAGAACACCCATTGGGCCTAGTAACAGATCAGTTTGGGTGATGGTTTGGGTCAATTATTTCTTCTTTATTGCATCCCTAGATCATTGGTACCTGAAAAGGCCCCATGGTTAGAAGTCCATGTATTGTAGGGTCATAGTGTTTCATGATCAAGAAAGAGAATCTCGATGGGGATTTATGGGCAAGGATGTCATGAGGATCGACAATGATTGTAGATCCCCCTTATGCTTTTATTCTTTTATTTATCTTTTTTGTGATTATCATCATGAGTGGTTATTTCAGATGTATGATTTTAGTACATAATTTCCTTTATTATAGAAGGATTCTTTTTTATGGGATCCAATGTACTATGATTATTAATATAGATATTTTTTTGATTATTTATGATATTTTTTACTCATATATGATGGTGTATTCTCTGCATGGAAACACCTTATACCCTTGATACTAGTCAGAATCCTTTGGAATACGTGGGGTTTCATCTGAGCTCTCATGATGACTCTATTTAGGACATTGTTGAGTTGTCTCTAGCTAGTTTATATTATAATATTTGGATAAAATAAACCTTGAAATTAAATAAAAATGTTAAATAAATTGGATTTTAATTCCTTTTTGTGACTAAAATTAAATATGTGATGGAATTGGGGGATATAGACAGAATAACTAGAAATAAATGAAGGTAAATGATCAATAATGAATTCGATGATGTTTATTTTGTCTCTCATTGATTAGAATACTTTATTATTATTTTATTCTTCCTAATAGTGGTTGTTTGATTCTGTTTAATTCTATTTTAAGAGGTTATATTATTTTCTAATTTTCATATTGAGTTATTAGAGTGGTTATGAATAGTAAATATTGCTAAAAACGGGTCGTTTTGTGCTGAGGACTTGACACTAGGGTTTTAATTTCTCATGGTTATGACATATATACACAAGGTATAGTTGATTTACATTTGAGTGTATATGTATTTTTATGGGAATAATATCTCAAGGTTATTGTGCCCATACTATAATGGTTTTAGGATAGAGTTCCTCTGATGTGGTTGTAATGTGATGTATGTAGGGTACATGCATGGAAATAGGATGGAATAATTTTAATGTTTTTCATTTCCACATTTCCTTACTCTAAAGTGGATGGTTTTATTAAGACTAATCATGGGTAGGATACATACATGGATGGAGGGTGGTAAGAGATTTACTTTCTTCATGTTCACTTTGCCCTATTGATATATTGTTTTCGATATGTGGTTGTGTAGTAAGTAGTGATATGTTTGTAGTTAAAATAAAGTGGTTTAGTAAGATAGTTGGTTTGAGGTGTGGGGAAGTGGTTGTTATTATAGTTCAATTGTCACTTTTGTTCTCGAATTCCAATTAAGATGGTGAGGGTTCTCCTACAATGACTTAGTACCCTATGGTAATTTGTAATTACATTATAACTGATAGGTGTGATTGTTGATAAATTTCTAGGACCTTTCTTTTTTTATTTTTATGAAATTTATATATTTGATGATATTTCCTTTTTGTTGATTTTTTATTATAATATTAATAATCCTTTTATAGTCAAAGAGTTGATTTTCATTCTATATTTGGTGGAAGTGGTTGAAGGTGATATAAGAAATAAGGAAATTTGTGTTATCTTGAGGTTGAATGTGGAGTTTGACTATTTATATTTCATATGTGGGTTTTATTTATCATTATGGTCCATGTCATACTTGGTCAATATCAAAAATGTCTAATCTTTAATGATTACATTTTAAAAAGGATTATCCTATAATTTACTCCCTTATTCTCACCCCTCTAGGTTTTATTATATTGTTTTAAAAGATAGTATGAGGTATATTGGTGCTATTATTTAGATATATCATGTAAATTTTAGTGAATGATTTGGAATTTTGGGAGCTTATTCATCTAATTATTTTACAATGATTGTAAAAGTTTACATATGGGTAACATTTTTGTTGTGAGGATTATTTTTTGAATTTGATTATTTTTAGTTGATGGACAGTTTTATTTTATATTTTCAGGGTATTAAGAGGGAAACACCTTCCATTTTTGAATTTAATACTCTTAGTATTGGTCTCCATCCTAGGCCCTATTAGAGGTCAGATTTAGGGGTCACTCTCAACTCCACTACCTACCCTACATGGGTTCTAATGGGGGGATTTCAAGAAATAGTGGAATAAAATATTTAATAAGAGTTAGAATAAATTTTATAATTAATAATTTTTGAGGATTTCATGGGGGAATTTGGGAAATGGTGACACTTGAGATTAACATGTGATGTAGGAAAGGGAAACCAACTAGGACACATATGTTTGGGGCACCTTGTGATCTGACACAAGGACCACGATAACCTACTAAATATTTTTTTTGTGGGGGGGGTATTCAACGTGTTGTAGGGTATGTTCTAAGGTAATGTAAATTCATCAATATCCTTACTTTTATTCAATCTTTTGGGTATTTTTATCATAATTTTAGGATTATTTTTCTGGCAGTTATTGATTATTTATGGTTCTCTTATTAAAATAATTTTTTTTCATATAGTAAAGTGAAATGCATCTAACTAAAATAAATATATTTCTAAAAAATCTTTCTATTACTGGGAGTTCATATGTCAATTTCATGATGATTCTTCAATATGCTATTTTGGATTTTTCTTCAACAAATTCACCTATGTTTTATTTAATTTTTATAATCTTATTAAAATGTGAATAATATAAATACAAATTCATTATTATAATAACTTCTAATAAATAATTTTTATGTAATTATTCTTAAATTTTTTATTTTAGTAGTATTCGAAATTAATTGTCTCTTTAATAACAAATTTCAAGATAATATATTGAAAAGTATTGTTTTAACACCATGTTTTAGAAATTATAAATTCTTTGATAACATCACCCATGCATGTGTAGTTTACTAAAACATTTATGAACATGTTTAAAATTCAATATTAAAATTATTGGAATAATATTGTTACATTAATATATATAATATACATTTCATAAAGTATAAATATTGTCTAATGTTGAAAATATTTTTTGAATAATTTTTATAAAATAATGATAGAATTTTTATTATATGTTATTTCGGTTCTCCTTATAATCATAAAAACTGATTCATATTTCCTCAAGAATGTCTATGTGATAATCTTCCACCCTAATTATGAATGTAAAAGTTTATTACTTTTTGGGAATATGAAACAATTATTCTTGGTAATAATAATATTTTAGGAAGTTTGGTTTAAGAATATCAAGCATGAAGTATGAAAATAAAGAATTAGAAATATTTTATTTCACAAAATGAATGAGTGTTTAAGTAATTAATTTTATTTATGTGGTATGATTATTTATCTGGAATGTGATTAATGAAATTTGGGAATTTTTTCATGATTTTATATTTGATGGAAATTTATTTAAATTTTTGATATGTCTTTTAATATCATATTTTATTAATTAATGAGTTTCCAATACAAAATTTGGATAATAGGAAATATTCTTATAAAAAATTATTTCCTAGAAGATTTAATTTTTTCTAATAAAATTTGTGCCATGTAAATTATTTATGTATGAATGTATTGATGATGATGATAATATTTCATAGTGATAACATGACATGTTTTCAAAGTGATGGATGTGTTTGGTGGAGAGGAAGGGGTATTATTCATGTAGTTTTCTTATTGATGTTATATTGTGGATCATTGATGTGATAAGTTACTATGTGTCTATCATGTGGAAAGAATTGTTTTGGGTGCGATAAGGATGATAAGATTGGCATAGGTTCAAAATTTGATGTTTTTATTTATGATATTTGGATTCTTTCAATATTGATTGGTGTAGTTTTGTAAACATTATTTTCAATTTGATAAATTCTTCAACATATCCCATCAGAAAAATTTCAGAATATTTGGCATGATAAGAAGAAATAGGATTAATGATATGGTGTATTGTTAAATTTTTATATGTATGAAGTACCGAAGTTATTTAAGGGGAATCTTGACATGATTTAAAGGAATGGTTAGATGTGAGTGAATATTACATTGAGTTAGTATAGACTCTAAATATATTATTTTTTCTATAGCAGTTGTCTTGTTTAAAAATATAGCTCTAAGATGGTGAAATATGAAGTTTGGAAACACTAAGAGGGTTCCAAAAGAATATTTTCTTGAATTAGTCAAGAATGATTTGACATATCTTGTTTAGATAGATGACTATATAAGGGATATTAAGAAAATTTTATAATTAAGACATTATGTGAGTATTTTTTGAAATCACTTAATATATATGATCATTCAGTTCCCAAGTTTTTTAGACCACCACGAAGAGTGATGGAAAAAAAATTCTCCAATTTGAATCTAATGATTCAGTGGCCCATGCTAGTTTCTTGTTGAAGTCTGGTACCAAGGTGATAGATTACGGAATAATTGTAGAGATAGGTTTATCAGTGATGGGATAATTCAATGAATTCCCTTCCTAAATGGATGGTAATGTGATGAAATATATCCTAACTTTTTTATATTGAGCTTTGTGAAAATGGAGAGTGGGTAAATATTCTAGATTCAGCATATGGATTTGACCTCTTGGTTTGAGCCAGTTTTGGTTTCCTATATCTATATAGTTAATCTGTTTCTATTTAAATTTTTTGGGGAATTAAGTTATATCCTAGTATGGTGAGCTAACTCTATTTAGTAAAACCTCTATAATGGAAATTGAATCTATTTTTGATTAAATTTTTTATTGTGATTTAAAAGAAAAAGTTTATGTTTTTCTTTATAGATCTTCTGGGTTTATTTTTTAAAAAGATTTAAATTTATTTTATGTTTTTTCAAAGCGTATATATTTTTAAGAATGACTAAGGTGAAAGGATTAGTTATCAATTACTGGTTGTTATTTGGGATGGAAGTGTTGTGTTTGATTTTTATTGATGTCGATGTTCTTTTTCAAGTCGTATCTCTTGTGTTTATATTATTTCATGGTATTATTTTTGATATAGGAGATTTAGTGTTGTATCTCATCCCATGTCTTGTGGTTTTTGGAAGTGCATTTCTCATGTTTGAGTTTTATAAACCATTAATGGTTAGGCATTGGATTTTCCCTTATCTTTTTTTGGATTTGATTCATAGGGATGAGAATATTTTGAGAGTTATATATTGTAATGAAATGTATTTCCTCATACCTTTACATGGTTTTTTGAAGTTTTGGGTTTGTTAGGAGGATGTTTTGAGGTTTGTGGATGAAATGTTTTTGCGGTATGACAGAATTCATCATGAGGGTTATTCATGCATCAGGAGAAATATATTTTGGTGGGAAGCTAAGGCACTAGGATTTAAGACTTTAAATATTAATATAGGGGATGTTTTTTAAGGAGTTCTTCCTTATATTTTGGTGTTATGGGACTAAATGAATTTTTGGTTAAACTTTTGTTAGTGTTTTAAATTATTCTTAAATATGGGCATTAATTCTATAAAAATTATTGCTTTACTATGGGAGCTTGGGATAAATATTTCATGATTCTTTCATTTTTGGGGGACCATTTTAGCACTGTGAAAAAATATTTGATGTAGAGTGAGTCTAGGATTTATTTTGTTTTTGGAAAAGGAAAAAAAATCACACTAAAACTCGGTTTTTTGGAATTACAATGTGACAAAATTAGTTGTGGCATGAACTCCTTTTAATGGATTGGTTTAAAGTTAGTTTAGCCATGATATTATAAACTGATATATGGTAGATATTAGTGTCATTTATAGTGATTAATCAAAACCACTTCATTTTGATCCTTATCATTTAATTGTAATGTTTAATTTTCTAAATTTTATTATAAATTCATGAAACCTTGCATATTCCATTTTATCCATTCAAACTCTCTGAAGCCATAGTTGATCTTGGGTTCTCTTATTAACTATTTTAGTGAAATGTACAAGATTCAGAATCCACTAAATGGTTCCCTAATCCTAGTGGGTCACATGGACTTAAACGAATCTCCTCAAATTCCATAGGCCAACTACTAGAAGTGAGGTCCTTGGGTGTGTCTATGGGGAGACTATTCCCCATTAAAAGAGTGTAACGCAATGGTATAAATCATACAAACAATAGATCAAGTTGTAAATCAATCAGAAAAAAGATAATTACACTGGGCAAGAATATATATACTATTCCAAAAGTAATATCGTATACAATGATGATCAATTCATATATCATAAAAGAGAAAAAAATATGTATACAAATAGCATTTACAATGCATGTAAAAAATTACCAAAAGACTAAAATGTGCTATCTATGAAAAGAATCATGATCCTTATCTTAGTCTCATGCTCCCCTACTTTAAAGCATAACACAAATTGAAGCATCAAACAATGGGTGATTTCCTTGGTACCAACCTGCAACCAAATAGTCTGTCTGGGTACCCAACGGTGGCCTGTACTGGGTGTGAGATAAAATCTTAGTAGGTAATCACCCAAAGGTATATAACAAGTCTTGGATATGAAATATTAGATAATAATAGTGAAATATATATCATGGTTAATCATTGAATAAATGTAAAGAGCCCATGGATTATATACTATAAATAAAGTGATATTTTCTAAACCAGCATAGATCTCGACAATAATTGTTTCATGCTCCTGTGACATGGTATCTACAAACAATGAAAAAATAACTAACACATCTTCTTTAAACATCTATATGTATCTTGTCAACCATGACCATTTCGTTTAATCTTTATATAAAACAAACATGGCCACACTGTATAACTAAAAGTATAGAAATAACCGCATCCAGTCCATATAATCAATCATGTACCATTACCTTGGTCGTGCTGTATAATCATAGTGTCATGCCCTACTAAGAAAGCCCAAGGTATAGTGGACCAAGACATCCTAACTGAGTACTAGGATAATCATGCAGGATTCTCAGTTCGGATTGAGTTGGTGTTCATGGAGCATGTCTACTGGCCATGTCCAATGTGATCCCATGGAAACCAGATCCAAGGGGTATCAAGATCAAGGAATCCCGCAAAATTATAATTCACGGAACCTACAAGTATGATAAATTCTCTACCATTTCAATTATCCATGACATTTGACACACATGGAATCCTTTTCATCCATTCATCAATTATCATTAAAGTACCATGAGTATACCCACTCATAACACAATTCATATTAAATCATATGTAATGATTTATCCACTCATATAAAAAATTATAGTTCAAATATTAATAAATTGAACATCATGTGTCACATGGAAAGGGAGTAAAAATATTTCTTAATCAAGATATTCAATTCAATTAATCTATTTACATTGTTCCTCTAACTATTAAAGCACAAACACTCACGCAATAGGTGGTTTAACAATAGTGATCTCAAAGGAACACCCCATGGGTGAACTTGGTTTAGGAAGAAACCACTAATAAGTCATAACAAAACTAATCGGAATCCCTAACGGTTTCAATTTCATTTAGTTAAATTAATCATTTCATTTTTGGGGCCACATTAGAAATTCTGGTATGATGAACAATTTAAACTAGCTCTATAAAGAACCAAAACACTCTAGAAATGTATAGAACACATTCTATAGGTCTGTAGTAGAGAGGCCATCTTGTATGAGCTTCTTATTAGACTCAGATCAGAAGAAAAATGAATAGTATATGATGAACCTAGAAATAGGGAAACATATCATGCACCTAAATATAACAGATGATACCAATAATAACAAATAATTATATAAAAGGAATTGAGTAATCATTAACACTGATCTAACGAGACGAATGTCTCATGATTGTAGGTCCATACGATGAAGATCTCTAAAATCCTCGTTTAGGCATTAAAGGACCTCTCAAATCCCATAGATTCATAACATGAGAGAAATGAGAATCAGGTTTATTGTTATAAACATTTTAACATACATTTACTAACATTACCCAAAATATTAGGCAGCACCATTTGGGTGAATGTTGTCCAAACTGTGCACTAAATTTGGGCCCACCATTGTAAGAAGGGGCACCTCACAAAGTCTTGGAGTATGATTTGACTAATTGTGTGAAAACTATGTAATCAGGCTCGATGAAAAATATTAGGTTCCTCGTACTACTGTGTTCATCCATCAACATGGTTTCCTCAAACAATGTAGCCTATTGGACCCCATTGTCCAGCCCCACATGGTTATTATTAACTATGAAACCTACCCCACTTGGTTTCTACTAACTGTGTGGAATTCCATTTTCTTCCAAACAGAAGGTATTAAGGCTTTGAATATCTCCATACATACCGAATACATCCATGAACACAAATTTTATTCAAATTAGTTAATAACTAATAATATAACCTAGAATTAATTATATCTATACCTCAAATGAAAACCCATGATCTTGTAATCCTCCCCCATAAAGTAATTCGTATCCTAATTTCCCATTCTAGGGTGTTCACGATTTATCTTAGAATAATTGCGGCCACTTAGAATGTACATTGGCCTACCAATCCGATATCTCCTCCATTAAATGGTTGTTCCTCCATAGCACCTATACTATAGGAACTGACTGGCCTCATAGAACCATCATTATCTTGTCAACAATACGAATTTTATGCTCCCCAAATGATGCATCTACCTATAACTCAACCTCATCGAGATGAAAAGAATGATATGCGGTGAATGATAACAATGTGTTTGAGATATATCAATGATTTCATACATGGAATACTACCAATTTGGTAACCACAACCGATAGGCTACTAGACTAAAACTCTCCAAAATCTTGAACAACCTCACATATCATAGAGAATGCTTACCCTATATTCTGACCTGTCTAGGCCCCAGTCTCAGTGAAATAAGTAAAAAGACCTGATCCCTGACCTCAATCTCTTGAATTCATCTGTGGTGATAAACATAATATTTCTATCAATACTTTGAAATATCAATCCACATCCTAATCAGTTGTACTTTCTCAAAAGTCTCTAGCATGAGATGTGGTCCCATAAAGGCTGTCTCACCTTCCTCTAACTAGTACTACAAGATCAGAATGTCCTACCATTCAAATCCTCATAAGGCTCCATCTTTATTATCACATAATGACTATTATTGTTGGTGAACTCAATCATAGGTATCTGACTCTCCCAGGATCCCCCAAAATCATGGACTCATGCTCACCAAAAGTCCTCAAGAACATGTATCATCTACTCTAACTGGCCATCAGTCTAAGGGTGGTATGTCGTGCTTATAAGAACCTGCATACCCAGTGCCCTCTACAATCTATGTCCTAAATGAGTTGTTAACTGTAAATACCTATCTGAAATGATAATGCTCAGGGCTCCATTAAGTCAAAAAATTTCATGGATATAAAACCAGAAAATATCATCAACACTGAAGATCTCCTTGATTGTTATTAAATTAATAACCTTCATGATCCTATCAACAACCCACAAAACATTACAACCATGAGGAAAAATTGGAAAATTAGTCATGAAATCCCTCACAACATCATCCCATTTTCACTCGGGAATATGTAACTTGTAACACCCCGAGATTTTATGAAAAATATTCTTTTTAATTTCATTAATGTCTTGTGTTGTACGCTACACCAAAAGGATCTTGCACAACACGCATCCTTGACTTTCCTTGCATTACACGAAATCGCGACCTTCCTCAATAGTGTGTGTAGTATGCAATACCAAGTTTCACTAAACTACGATATGCTATTAAAATATTATTAAAACTAGCCGTTATGAATAGTAATAACCACCTTTTGACATTTTGTAAATTTTTTATTTTTGAAAATGGACTTCATTTTTGGATTCGGAATATTGAAATTATCTTAGTGTGAAATTTTGGTACTTTTCGGATAACTTTCATATTCTGATGAATAGTGAAAATTACTAAATTTTAATTAAAAACAAATTTTTAAACCGAAATAATTAATAGTGATAAATTATTAATTTGAGTAGTTCTAAAGTATATTTAGAATATATTTTTACAATATAATACAATGTTGTTCATTGGATGTAATTTCACATTTAAACCAGACATAAACAAGTGTCAATCTTTTGATAGTTATTATCTTTTAAAAACACGCTATTTGTTTTTACGACGGGAATTAATTTTTAAATTAGTTAATGTAACTGATATGTTTTGAATTTGGTAAAATAAACATCATTTTTGAATTCATAATATCAAATATAGCTTAGGCCTAATTTTTGGTATTTTTCTAGAAACTTTCATTTTTTGATGAATAGTGAAATCACTAAGTGGTAGTTAAAAAAACTGAATTTTTCATAAAACTTAATTTTACCGCTTCTGTGAGTAGAATTTAAAAACTCCGAGAGACACAGTTAATATCAAGGACTAAAATGTCGTTCAATGAGGTGAAAATAATTTTTGGGGAATAGTAACTTTTTACTTTTTTTTACCTCGGTTAAAAGTAAATAGGGTAGTTAAATGTAAAAATGATATTATTATTACCCTAACACATGTAATAATTCTATTGGATAAGTGTAATTCGACCAAAAACAACCTTATGAATAAAATATGACCATTTAGGCCCACTTGGATTAGATTATGACATTTATTATTAATTTATTTAAAGAAGGGTTAAAATAGTTAAAATCAAAGTTTAATAAGTAAATCATTTATAATATGTGGTTATACATAAAATAAATTCGACTATAAATATTCATTAGAAAGCTAAAACGATTTACTAAATTATTATATTTTATTTGTAATTTTTAGACTTTAAATATGTTAATTTATTTATGACACAAAGATGATGCAGTAATTATCTTATTAATGCAGTATTGACATAATTGATGATATAAATACCCAAATAAATATAATTTGAGAATTTTTATGAATTCCACTAATTTTATAGGTTAATATGACATGTTATTATTGATTTAATTAACGTTTTTCGAATTAATAATTCTGTTATGATTTTCAAAAAAATAAATTACTAAATAGTGTCAAAATTGACATAAAATAGTTTTTTAAAAAAAATATTATATTATTAATTGTTATTTTATTCCTAAAAATATAAGGTTCAGCCAAATGACATAGATAAGGTCATATATATTAATAATAAACAACTTGGGGTTCTTTTGGATTGTTATAGTATGTTTATTAACCTTATAGTGTAAGAACACAAAAAGACACGGTAAAAGTAAAATTATCTAACTTAAAGTTAAAACTAAATTATAAGGTTAAAATATTAAAATAAACTTGTCCAAATTCTATTGGATGTGCTTATTTCGACCCATCACCACCTTATCTTCGAAATAAGTCAATTTGGAGCTATTTAAAACTGAATATGGCTTTATAAAAATTAATATTTTTAGTTTTTCCAAAGGTGCCCCTCTCCTCCCTTATAAAAGGGAACCTCCTCCCTCTCTTCCTCACACCACTTTGAGCCTTCACGCTCGACCAACCCCTGACCAATTCTCTTCTCCCCTACCCTAGAAACATCCTAGAGGTCCGGTTATTCTTCAAAGACAAATTTTAGTGCCCTAAGAGGAGGACTCAAAGAGGCGCTTCAAAGCAGAGGTAATGTCCGTTACCGATTCTTTCAACTTTATTTCTTCTTCCACTTCTTCTTCTTAGGTTGTTTCATTATAAATTAATAACAACAGTATCACTAATATTAGGATATGTTATTATAAGTATGAAACAACCCTATCTCACCATCTATCCATCCTATGGAAAATGAGATCACCACGCGTGCGTACGTACGGAATACTGTCTTCACGTCGTGGTGTAATCTATTTTCCATCACCACCATCCATGGATGGGTATAATGGTTCAATTAAATAACTATATATGATTATTTTAAAGTTATATTGATTATTAAATAGTATACATACACTCCAATACAATTCCATGATCTTGGGAATGATATCATCGCTCGTGCGTACGTACGGACTACCGTCTCCACGACGCGATGAGATTCACTCTCCATGTTAACCATTCATGAATGATTATAAAGTTTATATAATGAATAATAATGAAATATATGAAATAATAATGATAATGGATTTATATATATATATATATGTATGTCATTTACTTAATTCCATTCAATTCAAAAGCGAAAACGAAAACAGCGTTCATGCGTACGTACGGCCTACCGTCTCAATGAACGGTGTATTTCATTCCTTTTATCGATCTATAATATATATGTATATGATGAATATAAATTATATATAAATCATGTTTCACATTCTGGAATTATGTAAATCAGGATATAAGTAATAATATCAAGAATGACAAGTCGAAACACAAATGATAAATAAAATGATTTTACCCAAAATGCTGCATTAACATGGAATTTACAAAAAGAACGGGTAATATAAAGTCATAAGTGAAACATATATGATATCATAACAATGAATATGATTCTGTAATAAGTCAATGACAGTATTTAAATCATTATACAGGAGGTTCGAATATGTACGAATCATATCGAACCTAAGGTAAGGCATAATTTTTCAAATCTAATTTTTATCTGAGATTGCTTATCCGTAAGTATTTACTTGGGTTATTGATATCATACATGTACATGTTTTATAAAAGTGTATTCATGTATGTTTAAAATCCTTTTTACCCATTTTTGAATTTTACTACATGGTATGTAATTAATCTTTCTTTTGTTTACGTTACGAGGTACTTTTTTGACTTTTCCGACAAAAGTACGAGAATAATGTTTTTTTAACTTATACGGAACGAACAGATTTTTATGGATTTATAAAGCCTTATTTTCATGAAGCTTCCTCCAATGTATTTCAGGACTATTTTCAACAAAATCCTTTTCTTTTAAAATTTCATGACATTTTGTGAAAAGAGAATGATTTTGAAGAAGAAAGGATATTTTACTCAAGAATTCATTTCAAGTGTTTTATCAAAACCATTTTTCATCTAAGATGACATTATTTCATATGTGTATGTTTCAAGTATAATGTATCTATGATTTACATGGTTTCACTTTTCTTATTATGAAATGATATCCATTTCGTTTATATGGATTATGTGATGATGGGATGATGTTTATGAAACCCATTTTATTTATTGGGTTTCTATGAATGATGTATGTTTATTTTGTGGAAAATTTAAGAATGATTTAATTATGAGATGGGTGGGACCTATATCTCCCTCCAATGCATTGGGTAAAGATTTTATATCTCATGAGATAGACATGGCTGGAACGGTAAGTTAATCTGGTTCAGTGTTACAGTACTGAAACGAGGTGTGAACTCGATTCAGAATGGGACTTTGTCCACTAAGATGGTCTTGGAAGCAATTCCTTGGCTACTATTGAAAACATTACATGTGCTTAATGGATGCCAAAATTACATGTTTTATTCCCATGATATTTTATCATGGTTTATGTTCCATTATGATCTATGCATTATGTACTGCCATGTTTTATGTCGTTGCTCAAGATTTTGATGTTTAAACATTATGATCATGTTTTTAAGTTCAAATGTATATGGTATGTTTTATTTTATCCATGCATACCCTTACTGAGAATTTTAGCTCACCCTTTTTATGTTTTATTTTCCCCTAGGATCAAAAGAAAGGTTTTAGGTAAGGAATCAAAAAGTGGAAGATCTTTATTGGAGATGTTGAAGATCTTTCACCACGATTAGAAGATTACGTTCCATGTTTCCAAAGACACTAAACTATTACGGTCCTTGTGTGTCTGTTTTTGTTATGTATTAAGTATTCCGTAAAAGTAATGTAATGTCCTTGTACGTCAGGCTTCGGGTCTCTACAGTTGGTATCAGAGGAAAGGTTTAGTCATCCTTTGGAAACTAGGATGTGAGAACTTTAGTGAGATCCCTACAGATATTTCTAAGGTATGTCTAGGGATGTCCCTAAGGTTAAGTATAAGTATAGGTTATAGTCCTGCAATTGCGCTAACTATATTAGAATTTAACCTAAGATGTTAGATATTGAAGGTACTCCCCCTTTATTATGTTGTTTTCCCTAGCATGATTTTTGCCTCTCACACTATTCTTTTTGGGTTTTAGACAATGGCTTGAACCCCAAGGAACCGTTTTGATCAATGTAATGTAAAATGCAATGATTTTCCTCCTGAACAAACAATTGTTATGGGATATGGAGTGAAAAATCTTATTGCTATACTTACACAAGCTATAAATCATTCTGGACTTCCAAATGAGTAGATAAGGGAACAATATTCTATTGAGTCCTTCATGAGGCAACGTCCACCTTCTTTCAGTGGGTCTTCTAATCCACTTGTTGCTGAACAATGGATCAGTACTACTGAAAAGATATTTTCAGTTCTTCAATGTTCTGAACTTGATAAATTCATCTTAGCAGTGTATCGTTTGGAAGGTGATGCTGATCAATGGTGGAATCTTATCAAGAATACGAGGCCAAGAGATGAAATTGAGTCCATGGAATGGGACGAGTTCAAGAACTTCTTTTTCAATAATTACTTCCCTCGTATTCTTCAAACAAAGATGGAGAATAAGTTTCTTGATCTAAAGGAAAAGGATGATGAATCTGTTGGTATATATGAAGCCAATTTTACAAGGCTTGCAATGTATGCATTTGGATTTATCATCCAACCTGAAAGTAAAGTTGATCGATTCTTCAGTGGCTTAAAACCAAATCTTCAAAGGGAATTAGATATAAAAGACTTCAGTAGCTATGAAGAAATTGTGCATTGTGCTATCAAGGTAGAAATGGAGGTTGGTGTTACTTATTCATCTCATAGTTTTGACAAGAAATGAAAGATGGAGTTCAAGGAGAAATCTCAGAATAATGGTGAACAGAAGATGAATGTTTCCTTATTCTCAAAGGGTGGAAAGAAGCATGGTGGAGATTTTCGTAAAGGTACGAGAAAATGATTTAAGTGTTGAAAAGAAGTTCATCGAGTAGCTGAGTGTCGAAGTAATGGAAAAAGGGTTTCTAATGGTGTGAATAAAGAAAAGATTGCAGAAAACGCACCACCAACACTTCAATGCTTCAAGTGAAAGGAAATGGGGCATTATGCTAATAAATGCCCTAATCCAAGGGTTAGTGATGATCGACATGAGCAACCACTTAAGGCAAAGGACAAAGGGAAGTCACATGCGATCACTATTGGCGATGTTGAATATGACAACGATGTGGTGGAATGATTAAGTGTTTATGTAATGGGATTCCAAAATAATGTTGTATATAGTATTGTGGAATATTGGAATATTTATGTATTGGTCTATTGTGGTTTTCAATGGTATCGGTAACCATGGAAAGTGATTGAGATATTTTTGGAAAAAAAAGATGATTTTCTCATAATGAAGGGAAAACGAGAAAATGAAATGCTTGACAGTATTAATGAGCTCATGATTGATATAAGGACTAAGTGATATCATAGTTTGAGTATATATAATTTTGAGGATTTTGGTATGTGGAAAGAGTTAACTTTTAACAGCATTCATGTTTTCAATAAGGTTCAATGGGTATTCATTTTTTTCAAGAGAATACATGATTAAGGCCTTCGAATGTTTGGAATGTGACCAACAAGAAATATCTTATGATATATGGGGATCAACGATGGTATTAACATTCTTGTTATATGAAATCTCTGGTAATTGTTTTCACTATAATATGATAATGGACTGCAATATTATGGATAAGCCTAAAGATTGGAATGGAATATGTTAGACATAAGCTAGTATTGTTTAAGGATAGAACCTTTTTCGATATTATTTATGGGATGTTATAGTAATGTAGTTTTAGAAAAAGGACAACCTACAGGATGGGAGACAACCCATCGCGTCGGACAAGGCTGTGGGAATCGAACCAACAACTGAAGTGCGACTAGCCTTTATCGCCTACCACTAGCCTACAGGAAGTCCCTGTTTAGTAGAAAATAGTTTTATTATATTAAGAAGTATGATATATGAAGTTTAAGTCCATTTTAGGAACCATATATGATTAATCTCACTATAGATGGACTAATGTATTTTTTGATAACTTTTCTAAACTTTTGTTTAAGACAGATGGAATGACCCATCATTCTATCACATGATCTGCTAACACATCACGAATGACAAATTCAACTTCATTTTTTTAAGAGATGAAGTGGAAATTTTCCAAAGAACGACAAACGGTGCGTCTATACCAAAATAACGAAAGTATTTCTTCTAATTCCAATTTCATCAACTTTAGGGAAATGATCTTGAAAACCAAAAATATTTTCCTAGTGCTCTTATATCTGATTAATAAGATGGTACCTTAGATCGTCACAAATTTATGGCTTTGTGATTGCTGGCTTTTCCATAGCCATGTTCTCTACCACTCTCCATCAGAACATGATAGTTAGATTTCTCTTCCATATCCATATTTTCACCTATGTGGAAACCCAGTGATTAGTTTATTTGGGTAACCGTTATGTTTCATACTTTTGTTTTTAAAGATTGGTTTTGGTATTCCTTTTTATGATGTGGCTTTCTATTAAAGAAACTTTCGAGTAGTAAACCATTTATAACCCCGACAAATTTCGAGGGTGAAATTCATTTTAAGGGGGGTAGAATGTAACACCCCGATATTTTATAAAAAATATTCTTTTTAATTTCATTAATATCTTGTGTTGTACGCTACAACAAAAGAATCTTGCACAACACGCATCCTTGACTTTCCTTGCGTTACACGAAATCACGACCTTCCTTGATAGCATGTGTAGTACGCAATACCAAGTTTCACTAAACTACGATATGCTATTAAAATATTATTAAAACTAGCCGTTATGAATAGTAATAACCACTTTTTGAAATTTTGTAAATTTTTTTTTCAAAATGGACTTCATTTTTGGATTTGGAATATCGAAATTATCTTAGGGTGAAATTTTAGTACTTTTCGGATAACTTTCAAATTCTGATGAATATTGAAAATTACTAAATTTTAATTAAAAACAAATTTTTTTATCGAAATAATTAATAGTGATAAATTATTAATTTTAGTAGTTTTAAAGTATATTTAGAATATATTTTTACAATTTAATACAATGTTGTTTATTGGATGTAATTTCACATTTAAACCAGACATAAACAAGTGTCAATCATTTGATAATTATTATCTTTTAAAAACACGCTATTTGTTTTTACGACGGGAATTAATTTTTAAATTAGTTAATGTAACTGATATGTTTTGAATTTGGTAAAATAAACATCATTTTTGAATTCATAATATCAAATATATCTTAGGCCTAATTTTTGGTATTTTTCTGGAAACTTTCATTTTTTGATGAATAGTGAAACCACTAACTGGTAGTTTAAAAAACTGAATTTTTCATAAAACTTAATTTTACCGCTTCTGTGAGTAGAATTTCGAAAATCTGAGAGACACAGTTAATATCAAGGACTAAAATGTGGTTCAATTAGATGAAAATAATTTTTGGTGAATAGTAACTTTTTAATTTGTTTACCTCGGTTAAAAGTAAATAGGGTAGTTAAGGGTAAAAATGATATTATTATTACCCTAACACATGTCCTAATTCTATTGGATATGTGTAATTAGACCAAAACCAACCTTAGGAATAAAATATGACCATTTAGTACCACTTGTATTAGATTAGGGCATTTATTATTAATTTATTTAAAGAAGGGTTAAAATAGATAAAATCAAAGTTTAATAAGTAAATCATTTCTAATATAGGGTTATACATAAGATAAATTCGACTATAAATATTAATTAAAAAGATAAAACGATTTCCTAAATAATTATATTTTATTTGTAATTTTTATACTTTAAATATGTTAATTTATATATGACACAAAGATGATGCATTAATTATCTTATTAGTAAAATATTGACATAATTGATGTTATAAATACCCAAATAAATGTAATTTGAGACTTTTTATGAATTACAATAATTTTATAGGTTAATATGACATGTTAGTAATGATTTAATTAACTTTTTTAGAATTAATAATTCTGTTATGATTTTCAAAAAAATCAATTACTAAATAGTGTCAAAATTGACATAAAATAGTTTTTAAAACAAATATTATATTATTAATTGTTATTTTATTCCTAAAAATCTATGGTTTGGCCAAATGACTTATATAAGGTCATATATATTAATAATAAACAACTTGGGGTTCGTTTGGATTGTTATAGTAAGTTTATTAACCTTATAGTGTAAGAACACAAAAAGACACGGTAAAAGTAAAATTATCTAACTTAAAGTTAAAACTAAATGATAAGGTTAAAATAGAAAACTAAACTTGTCCGAATTCTATTGGATGAGATTATTTCGACCCATCCCCACCTTATATTCGAAATAAATCAATTTGGAGATATTTAAAACCAAATATGGCTTTATAATAAAATAATATTTTTTGTTTTTTCAAAGGTGCCCCTCTCCTCCCTTATAAAGGGGAACCACCTCCCTCTCTTCCTCACACCACTTTGAGCCTTCAAGCTCGGCCAACCCCTGCCCAATTCTCTTCTTCCCTTCCCTATAAATATCATAGAGGTCCTGGTCTTCTTCAAAGACAAATTTTAGTGCCCTGAGAGGAGGACTCAAAGAGGCACTTCAAATAAGAGGTAATGTCTGTTACCGATTCTTTCAACTTTATTTCTTCTCCACTTCTTCTTCTTAGGATGTTTCATTATGAAGTAATAACATCAGTATCACTCATATACTGATATGTTATTATAAGTATGAAACAACCCTATTTCATCATCTATCCATCCTACGGAAAATGAAATCACCACGCGTGCGTACGTACGGAATACCGTCTCCACGCCGTGGTGTAATCTATTTTCCATCACCACCTTACTTGGATGGGTATAACGGTTCAAATAAATAACTATATATGATTATTGTAAAGTGATATTGATTCTGAAATAGTATACATACACTCCAATACAATTCCACGGTCTTGGGAATGATATCATCGCTCGTGCGTACGTACGGACTACCGTCTCCACGACGCGATGAGATTCACTCTCCATGTTAACCATTCATGAATTATTATAAAGTATATATAATGAATAATAATGAAATATATGACATAATAATGATACTGTATTTATGTATATATATATATATATATATTTATGTCATTTACTTAATTCCATTCAATTCAAAAGGGAAAACAAAAACAGCGTTCATGCGTACGTACGGCCTACCGTCTCCATTAACGGTGTATTTCATTCCTTTTATCGATCTATAATATATATGTATATGATGAATATATATTATATATAAATCATTTTTTACATTCCGGAATTATGTAAATCAGGATATAAGTAATAATATCAAGAACGACAAGTCGAAACACATACGATAAATAAAATGATTTTACCCAAAATGCTGCTTTAACACGGAATTTACGAAAAGAACGGGTAATATAAAGTCATAAGTGAAACACATATGATATCATAACAATGAATATGATTTTGTAATAAGTCAATTACATTATTTAAATCATTATACATGAGGTTCAGATATGTACGAAGCATATCGGACTTAAGGTAAGGGAAAATTTTGCAAATCTCATTTTTATCCGAGATTTCTTATTCGTAAGTATTTACTGGGGTTATTGCTATCATACATGTCCATGTTTTATAAAAGTGTATTCATGTATGTTTAAAGTCCTTTTTTCCCATTTTTTACTTTTACTACATGGTATGTAAGTAATCTTTCTTTTGTTTACGTTATGAGGTACTTTTTTTACTTTTCCGGCAAAAGTACGAGAAGAATGTTTTTTTAACTTATACGGAACAAACGGATTTTTACAGTTTTATAAAGCCTTATTTTCATGAATATTCCTCCAATAGATTTCATGACTATTTTCAACAAAATCCTTTTCTTTTAAATTTTCATGACATTTTGTGAAAAGACAATGATTTTGAAGAAGAAAGGATATTTTCCTCAAGAATTCATTTCAAGTGTTTTATCAAAACCATTTTTCATCTAAGATGACATTATTTCATATGTGTATGTTTCAAGTATAATGTCTCTATGATTTACATGGTTTCCCTTTTCTTATTATGAAATGATATCCATTTCTTTTATATGGATTATGTGATGATTGGATGATGTTTATGAAACCCATTTTATTTATTGGGTTTTTATGAATGATGTATGTTTATTTTATGGCACAAGTAATAATGATTTCATTATGAGATGGGTGGGACCTATATCTCCCTCCAATGCATTGGGTAAAGATTTTATATCTCATGATATAGACATGGATGGAACGGTAAGTTAATCTGGTTCAGTGTTACAGAACTGAAACGAGGAGTGAACTCGATTCAGAATGGGACTTTGTCCACTAAGATGGTCTTGGCAGAAATGCCTTGGCTACTATGGAAATCATTACATGTGCTTAATGGATGCCACAATTACATGTTTTATTCCCATGCTATTTTATCATGGTTTATGTTCCATTATGATCTATGCCTTATATACTTCCATGTTTTATGTCGTTGCTCATGATTTTGATGTTTAAACATTATGTTCATGTTTTTAAGTTCAAATGTATATGGTATGTTTTATTTTATCCATGATTACCCTTATTGAGCATTTGAGCTCACCCTTTTTATGTTTTATTTTCCCCCAGGATCAAAAGAAAGGTTTTAGGTAAGGAAACAAAAAGTGGAAGATCTTTATGGGAGATGATGAAGATCTTTCACCACGATTAGAAGATTATGTTCCAAGTTTCCAAAGACACTAAAATATTACGGTCCTTGTGTGTCTGTTTTTTTTATGTATTAAGTATTCCGCAAAAGTAATGTAATGTCCATGTACATCAGGCTTCGGGTCTCTACATATCTAATATACAGTTTAGAAAATTTGATGATGTTCCTCCTTCACCTACTGATCGGGGGAACACATCCTAAAAACCCATCTACCTCACTTTTCAAACATGGAAACTAGTACTAATAATGTATGTCCCAATACATCTTGGTAACACCGGGATACACTACCCAAACAGAGGCATGAAACTCATGCACCATCTCCTTGTGTGTGTCCAATGGAACCCATATGAGACAATTTTTATGCAGGATCTCATCCTCACCTATGGTCCAACCAGTAGGGGGTCCATACCTACCACACACTACTGTAGAACTAGGCTTTATAAATCTTATAGTTTCCATTTCCTCACTCTATCTAGTTGGGTAGAGGTCACATCAGAGGATGAAGGAAATATTTTCCCATGAATTTTTTTCACCTCCCAGTGAATCTTAGAAAAAAATTATATAATATTTCACCTGCTATTGGATCACATAACTAACTATTTCTAAGTCCTCATGCTCCTTGCATCAGCCTCTGAATTTCACATCCCATGCGTATAGGAAACATCAAAGTCAAAAAATTGTAGGTAATCAACCCATCATCACTGCCTCATATTTATGTCATGAAATGTAAAAATACACATTACGATTTTGTGGTCCACTACACCAAAAAACACTATCCTAGTAAGTAGTGTCTCCCACAAAAAAAAATCAGGAAAAACTACAGTTAACTCAAGACTATGTGTCAGCAAATTCCTCGTGTGTGGCCTTAGATATTAAGACCCATATTCCATAGCTCTATATCCCTATATAAGAACTACTCTAATCCCATTACCTAATTTTTTATAATAAACAATGTAGATCCTTCCCTACTATTGTAGAATCCGGATTACTGCTTAATTCAATCTCTATTGTAGCTCCTAAAAGGTTTCCTCGTAGGTATCTTACTTTACAACATTCACACCCTTCTTAGTCAAGATCTTCAATGGTGATTATAAGCATGAAATGTCTTTTAGGATATTACTATAATATCCAACCGTCCCAAAGAAACATCATATGTCAAATACATTATTGGGATATTCCCAGAAAACTATAGCTCTCACCATCTTTGGGTTTACTAATAATTCCATATTTGAGATAACATGAATGGGGAAGTGAGTATTTTTCAAATAGAAGTGGAACTTTGTGATCTTATCATATAACTGATTCTCTCTATGTGTATACAAAATGATCTCATGATGTTTGACATGGTCTTGTTGATTGTGAAATACACCAAGATATCGTCTATGGAAACCACCATAAGTGAATCTGGATAAGGATGGAAAACTAGATTCATCAACGCAATGAAAACCACTGGAACTTTCATAAGACCAAATTAAATGACCATATACTCATATTGAATATACCTTATAAGAAATGTTTTATGAGGTATGTAGATAGGTTGAACATGGATATGATGGTTTCCATATCAAAAATAAATTTTCAGGAACACCTGAACTCCTCGATGCTCATTAAATAGGACATCTATCTGTGGAAAGCATACTAATTCTTAACATCCAACTGGTTTAATTTTTAATAATCCTTTCATGACTTAAGGGTACCATCCTCCTTCTTCTCAAAAAGGACCAATGAACCCCATAGAAACGTATTGGGTCATGTAAACCCCTTTTCCTCCAAATCCCTTAGATACCTCTTCAGCGCCTGTATAACCACTGTATCCATCATTTAACGAGGAATAGATACCAATGCAGCTCCTAGAACTAGATCAATGGAGGTCCCTATCTCTCTCTAAATACATAAACTAGAAAATTCATTTATCAATACATCCCTAAATAGATCAACCACTAGAGTAAAGTCCCTTGGATGCACTCCAAGATTGTAGAGAAGAAACTAGAAATATGGGATGCCATCCCACCTAGCCCATGATGATATAGTCTATCTCACCTTTCCATTAAATCCCATTAACCCTTGTTAATATAAATTTTTTCCTCTAGTGATGTAAAATTTACCCTCCACTATTATAAATCAATGTAGGATTGATAAGCCAATTTACATTCCATACCAAGTATGACATCAACCCAAGTCATCTCTAGGATAAAAAGATTATAGATGAAGTGACACCCAAAAATCCCAAGGGGGAACTCTAGGAACTAATTTACATTTTGTATTCTGATTCCAAATTGAGTTTCTTTCATCATAACTCCCTCAAAAAACGAATAAAAAATGCCCAGGAATTTCCACCTCTGGTACGGATATGAAACAATGTGATGCATCTATGTCAAAAAGACAAGATAAAATAATTGGGGCTTCTAAGATCATACCTCTCACCATAGATGGTCTGGAGCCCTACACCTCGGTTGTAGGAAGCATATAAAATATCTCACATGAACTGTTACTAAAAAATATTTAGGTTTTTTCAACAACAGTATATCTGTTGGTAAAAGTGGATTTTCTATTGGTAAAGCTTTTTACCAACAAAAGATGTACTGTCACTAATTTGTTGGTAAAAAATCGGTCACTAAATGTTATTGTGACAGATAAAATAATTCTGTTTCAATTATAATAATACCAACAGATAATGTATATTTTGGTTAAAATGTTTAGCAATAGATTCATATGACAGATTTATCTGTCGATAATACTATTAACATTTATCTTTCCATCATCAATATTATTAAAAATATTATAATAAAAACCAACAATTAATATTTATTTATAAATTATTTTTAAAATAAAATATTATGTGTAAGTATTACAAAAAAATTTTATAAAAAATTATATTATATTTGTTAGATAATAATTATAAAATTAGATTATATGAAACTACAACAAACATGGATTTATTTGGAAAAAAATATTCAAAAAAGATTTATAAACATGTTAATATGAAATCTTTTTCTCTCATACATCAGGTGTCACTATCCTAGTTCACACTGATAATAAGATCCACACATGTAAGCAGGTCCCCTTTCTTACAGGTCCCTTTTCTTACTGGATGGCAGTAGATGTTTGGGGGATTAATGATGTTGTCATGGCTCACAAACCATGTACCTTTTCTTTACATTTTTTGCAGGTCCCTTTCTTGAACATGTAATTGTGGATAAAAGAATGAATTTTACTATCATGGTTCACCACTTATGTAATAAAGTCCCCTTTCATACACTTCGGGATGGAAGTGATTCTCCCTCTTATCTTACACTGGCTACAAAAATAAGATGCATATAAATCATCAACCAGTAAAATTTGATTTCATTTCAAATAATTTATATAGATATTTCAAATAGGCTATAAAATTACTATAGGGTCAATTATGAATCACTAGAATCATAACAAGATCACAACAATACATGCCCTTACTAGAAACTGGATCTTTAATGGGTGAACAATGGCAGCATGAACCTACCCTAATAGGGTAAACGTGTTCCTAGAAATCAAAAAGTAGTAAACATAAGAAGGTATCTTGACATGAGCCATGAATTTGACACAATCCAGTAAGAGGCTACAAAATGAACCTTACTAACCTCTAATGTTAACACTAATCCACCGAAAATACTCAAAAGATCACCGACTCGCAGTGGTAATAAAGTAGCCTATAATGGACCTGACTTAGAGCTCTATGATCCACCAGATGTGAACCAGCCACAAAAGAAACTAGATTTGGAATCCCTAGCACATCACACAAGCTGTCATATGCTACAATGGATTTGAACATTCACAAAATTACCATCCCTTCACAGTGGAAAACCACTGTATGTTGGAAGTAGCACCCGACATGATCTCCATCCACTTTAGATAAACAGCATTAAAAGCAGCATGTTGAGAACCCAGACATAAACAGTTTTCATCTAGACACATGATATAAAAATAATAATACATGATACCAACAACTTGAAGATAATCAAACTAGTGACCACAATAAGATGATATAACCAGCCACAGTGACCACAACAATTTCTATAACAATTTCCATCATGCATGATATAAAAATAACCATTGACTACAACCTGAAAATAATCAGTGACCTTAACAAGAAGATAACTAGTGACCAAAACACAAAAAAAAACAACAGATGACCACATAACAGAAAATAAAAACCCATGATAAAAATTAAAAAGAAGATTATCTTAACAAGAATATTATCTAAACAGAAAATAACAACACAAGATAGAATTTAACTTTCATTTAGGTTTGAATTTTTTACATGCAAGAATCATGTGGTAGCTTTAGTTGGGTCATAATTAATTCATTACCTCCCTTTTGTTTGGCTCAACACCTGTCCGGTTTGATTCCACGTTAACGAATTCTGTTGAAGTGAGCATCTTTAATATTTTATCCTTCTCGAACCACCTATCATGTACTTCAGCCACTAGGAACTACTATAGTGATAAATAAAATCATAATCCTATTCCGCTTCATCAAAAACCATCCAAAAACTATAGCCAGTAGAATCTCAAGCCCAATATACAGAAATGAACAGTACTAGAATAGAACTAAGAGTTTCATATATTTATATTGACACAACCCAGCAGTCTCTAGTCAGCATGACATCAAAAAAATGAACCCCATTCATTATTTCATCAAACATATGATAGGATGCTAACCTATCCCACTTCCATGAAAACCCCTTCATCATGTGGCATGGATGAACTGAACTAGAAATCTTGTTAAGAAAAAACAACATTGCACCAAGCATAGGTATTTGGATAAAATATACAAAACCCAACCCATCTTCAAGTTAGCTTAAACCCATGCCATAACCAGCAGCATGCCCACTAACACTAAACCTCCATTTCTACTAATGTGAGAAGTAGCTTTGTATACATACCCAGCAAACCTAGAATTGGCTTCTAAATCTGGACATTCAGCCATGTGAACTAGTAACTCAACACATGATTTAATTGATGATGGGCACTGAACCTGATCCATTATTGTTGTAGGACCCAGATTTTCATTGGCCAAACACAAGTGCAACGATGATCATCTCAATCTAGAAAGATCAACATCAATGAACTCAAAACCATCCATGAGCAGACAACTTGTTGCAATGAACAACAACTCCAGTTTGGGTTAAATAGTATGGTGTCATCATGCTTGAAAGGGTTTATTGAAAACACATTGTGAGACTCATATTTCTTAGAGAAAGAGTTAACCAATATTATAGGATGAATAAAGGTCCAAAAAAGAAAACAAAAAAGTAAGGAAAAGGGAATGATGACATATTGGTTGTAAATGATAATGATTCCAGTAAATAGATGCAACAAACATTAATTTAGATTGGATAGTGTTTAGGCAGTGAGAGTCGGGTTTCCAACACAGTTTTTTCACACAGAGAAACAAATTGCACACACATATTAAAAACTAAGTTTACTTTCATAATTTTCAGACACAAATCACACACTGAACTTACAGACACAGATTATACATAGAGTTTATAGACACATAGATTGCACACAATGATTACACACAAATTGCACACAGAGACGCAGATTGCACACATAGATTACACATTGAGATTAAACACTTAGTTTACACATTGTTTACACACATAGATATTTATTTCACACAAAAATTGCACAATGAGTTTTCACACTGAACATACACACTTAGTTTACACTTAATATTACACACAATTTTCACACAGACATAGATTGTACACATAGATTACACATTGAACTTACAAACAGTGTTTACAGACATAAATTAAACACAGGGTTTACAAGCACAAATTACTCACTGACATTATAGACACATATTGGAAACACATATTTTTTCCAAAGATTACACAAATGGATTTTTACATATATTACAAAAAGAGCTTACAGACAAAGAATTTTATTACACATACAGAGATTCCAGATTTCAGTGTAGAGTATAATACAAATTATGACATGTCATTGATAATACCAGAGGTAAGACTTCTTTTAGAGATAATTTATTTATAGTAACTTTGTTTATAAGGAAAACAATTGTAGCAGTAGAAAATGTGATTAGAAGGAAAATACGGTTCCTTTGTAAAGGAGGAATCATGTTTTCATGAAAATGAAATATGTTATGTTGAAAAATAAAATTCATGGAATTGGAAGAATCTGATGCTAAAAGAAATAAAGGTGTGGATAAAACACTAATGGATGATTATTTAGAGTAACCATCATGGAGAATGAAGAAACAAAATTAGAATATTAAGGAGGAGGAGGTTGTAAACATGACAACAAGAAAGAAATGGAAAAAGTCACATGTAATTGATAGATGAAGAAAAATAAATCTGGTGAAAAATATGGAGATGTGTATTATAGGATTTAGTTTCATAATCTATAAGAAAAAGAAGCATGTTATAAATGGGATCAATTACACATTGAAGGGAAATTATAAAACACAAAAGATGTGTGATGGAAATATTAAAAACTGGAATGATTTTTTCACAATAGGTATCTATCAATTATGTACCACTAAAAAGGGTTTTAAAAGAAGAGGTTATAAATTAAAGAAAAGGGATGGATCATAAATTATATCCACTCCTCAACTTGAAGAAGTTTTAAAGGTAACCCTCTCCCCATTTATGTTATCATGTATTTAAAAATTGGTTGAAACTATATATAGATTAAGTGGATATAAAATCCATATAGTCTATAAAAGGTAAAGAAATGTAAAATTTATAAGTGTATCTAGGGATATTTTAATGAAATTACAGTTGGAAGGCTACTGTGGTCTGGGCAGAATATGAAAGACGGTATTAGAGCATAAAGGTTGAATTCATCATCAAAACGTGGTAAGAAAGACTTGACTGGTTTCAAAGTCATTTTTCATTTTCTTCTCACATAGTGCATTGACTACATTGTGATAAAGAAATTGATGATGATTCCCTGTATTAGGTTATATTTGAATAATAGATTAATGTTTTTCATTTGATTTATGTGTCAGGTGTTTTTCTCAGGAGAATTGTCTTGTTAACCAATAGCAAGTAGAATTCAAATCAGATAAAATTAATAGGTGTTGTGGATATAAAAAAATACATCTAGAATTATTAATATTATTATCTCATACAATAGGATAAAATCTGTTGAATCTAAAATAAATTTAAGATCTAGAGAATGTCTGGAACTGTATGGAATGACTACCAAGGAAATAATGACAGCAAAGGGATGAAAATTTAATCTTGGTATTTTTTTCACAAGTAGTATCCTAGATCATTGGAAAGAATAAAAAATAAGTAGAAGAGGCTGTTTTTATCAGATGCTTATTAGATACTAGAAAATTGAACCCTAAATAAGAATATTCAGATTACAAGTTTTCTTATGTTAGGATAAAATTCTTTTCCATGGGATATGAGAAATGAAGATAGATCATTTCATCTCGAGTGGATCCAGAGAAGTATGTAATTAGCATCCTAAAATCACCAAAAAATTAAGAATATGAACAATAAAGATCATTTCAATGGAATTTCACAGAAACCCTAACTTAAATCCAATTAAAACACTAGATACCCAGGATTTTAGGTGCTTAAAACATAAACAGAAGACTTACATACCTGATAGGAGGCCCAAACATCGATTTATTGAATGGTAAATAGGGTTTTGTCTAATCCCATCCCCGATCCTTGTCATTGTAGCAGAAAGTGTAAAAAATAAATCAAACGTTGGTAAGGGCTTGAGCAATGCTAAATAATCGGGGGTGTGGGTGTGGGTGCGGGTGCAGGTGCAATCGATGGTGATGAACTAGGAGTGTGACACAGGTAGTGATCGCCACTGTGTGGGCAACGAGCGACGAATAATGAGAGGTGATCAAGGGAGAGTACAACTATGGGGAGAAAGTAGGGACGTCTTCTATTTTTTATTTTTATTTATTTATTATTTTTTTAATGGCTTATTAAATATGAATAAACACATTTATTTTCGGTACTTTAACTTTTATATGAATGGTTTTTGAAATCTCACTCATATAATATTTCATCTCAAATAAGATATATTTAATAGTTAGTTTTAATTTTATTCCAAATAGAAAATATCATGATTTTTTTTAATATATTTCAAATATTTGTCAATATATTTTTGTTAATTGAAACATATTTTTTAAAGAAAACTAATAACTAGTAATAAAAAAATTGTGTTAGATGATTTATTTGTGACCAATAAATGCAAGAAAAAAAAATTATAAGTTGAAAAAAAGTGTTTTTAATAATAATTTATACCAATAGATTCATTTGTTGATAAAACATCGTTGGTATTAATATAATAAAACAACGAATTTAATTGTTGGTGAAATATATGTTGGTATTAAACAATTATTAACAATAGATATATTTTTTTGGTATAAATAAATGTTGGTACTTGAATTTTATACCAATAAAACTTAATATCTATTGGAATTGTTCATTTTTTCCAACAAATATATTGTCTTTTAGTAATTTTTTGTTGGTACAGGTCATTTTTTTGTAGTGTGTGTCCCTATGATACAACCTCACTGCCTGAAGTAGTCCCAAGTTTTTGTCTCAATGTGACTATAGACTATATACCTCGTCTATGACCACCACCACCTCAACTTGATTGAACGGTACTACTCCATATTCACACCTATTGTTGATTTAGGAATCTTAGTCTCGATCCTGGTGACATAGATGACCCTCTACCACTCACTACTAGTGTTAACGTTATGTAGAAATGTTTTACAATGATCATCTTACCACAATATCAGAAATTGACTCGGTCATGATTGCACTACTTCCTCATGTGTCTCCATCAACCACACTAATTATATAAAACATCACTAGAAACACTAGAATCCATACATGTACACATCTCATGGGAAGCCTCAAAATGTGGATTCCTACCACTGGATGTTGAAATACATGGTCGAGACACTATATTGATCAACTATGCACCCCTATCTTACCTCAGGTTTGGCTTTTTAATTAGTGCCTATTTTAAAATGTCTTTAAACTAGGTCAATATGAACACATTAACCAAAGATAAAATGGTATTTCAAGGACTTTACTCAATGAATCTCACTCTAGATAGATCACCATCAAGATATGTCAGCACAAAAGATTGTAGCTCTATAAATGTTGTCGGGTACTTCATAACTGTCATAGTGCACTTCTCCAGATGCCTGAAATCACTATCCCACTCTACCATTAGAGTCTTGGGGTAAAATTAGTTATATAAAATGGGTTGGAAATCAGCCCAGACCAAGTCTCTCTACCTTTCAGCCTAGTTCAGAGCATCCAACAAGTTATTTTCTACTCCAAAAAGAATACAACTCTCAAGATTCACTCTCCTCTAAGGAGGTATCTCCAGATACTCAAGAATCGATACCATAGTCTCAATCTGTAGATTAAAAACCTATGGATAGAAATCCATTGACAACCTAGGATGATGATGATGCTGGAACACATGTTTCAGCTCATCCATAAATAATGTGGGTTATCGTGCTCCTTGACAATTTTGCACAAATCGATAAAACCCCTTGTGGAACTGTTCCTCAACACCTATGTTCAGTAATACTACTATTTTAATGGCTGGAAATAAAGGATGATCCAATAATATACCATATCCCATCCACTCTAGAGCATGGTCATCGCCACCCTCCTGGAATTCAACTAGAGGTCATTATGGTGGCATGCCTCTACAATTACAAACACATGCCTAAAGAAATAATGATATCAATGTTCATAGATAAAATTGTAGGATAGGTCAAAACAATCCTCTATCCAGGCCATACCACACACCTTGCTCCTAAATCCAAGACTTTATAAAAATAAAGGTCCCAAAAATCAATACAAACTCTGTCTAGTACCCACTCAAAATTTGACTTTATGTCAGGCCTCTGTCTCACAGTTTTCAATTTCTATTTCATTTCATATTCATCACACATTTCATTTTAAAATTGTTTAACAAAATGGTTCCCCATTTCGGATCAATAAGAGATCATACTCCTCAAGAACCGAAATATGGTTTCCACCTAATCCACACCATAAAAAATTCCCAAACATCTGACTCCTGGTTCATTAGTCAACATGCCACAATTGGATTCTCATGGTATCAACTATAGCCTAATTAGAAAAACACTACTTACATTACGAAAGTCACTCCAAGTACCAACAATGTTTCTTAATTCCATGTACAAAATTACATCACAATAGTAGTTATATCTATCACATAACCAATCAAAACATCATGAAAACAAGAAATAAATCATATATGGAATGGCATAATTCATGGAAGGTGATTTATAACAAGTTTCTAAAATGATTAAATATATGAAATACCATCATATATTTGGGTTTCAAACTAATTGAACTCTCAATTTTATCAATAATAATATCATAATTCTAGTAAATCACCCAATGGTAGAATCATGTCAATTGTAATAGTCCAAATCTAGAAAAATATCAATTTTCATTCAATGAATTTTTTTACTTTATAATATGTTGGTTAGCTATGCCTAGACACAACTCATTACCAAATTCTTATTCCTTAATATCCAATTAATTTTCCAAAAATAGTCATGCAAACTAGAAAAAGAAAACCCTCTGATACCACTTATTAACATCCCAAAACTAGATGCCACTAAACGGTGCACCGAGATCAGTTTGTCACATGCCCTCAAGAACATATCCCCAAACACCAAAGACTCCAAATATAATTGAGGGACTTTTCTATGACTATGGGTATACTATGTCCTCTTATCAAAGTGTAACACAATAGTAAAAATTATTCGAATAATAGAAAAATATGTAAATAAATCAGATAAAAGATAAATACACAAGACATAAATATATAAACTATTTCAAATATAATATCATATATTATGATTATCATTACATGTATCTTTAAAATCATCCAAAACAAGTATAAAAATAGCATGTACAGTACATGTAACAAAATATCAAAGAGGCCAAAATCATTTATCTTTTAATTGCATCATGAGCCACAGCTCGATCTCGTGCTCCCATACTCCTAAGCATGGAACTAATTAAAGCATAGAGCTAGGGGATCTTTCCCCAATCCCTACCTATATAAAAATTGTTTTTCCATGTACCAAACGATTGAATAAACAGGGTGTGAGATACAATCCCAGTAGATTGTTACTCAACGTTCTATAACTAGTCCTGGTTGTGCAATATAAGAAAAGTAGAGTGTAATACATATCCAAGGTAAGTAGTAAAAAAAATTAGTGTTCCAATAGAATATATAATACAATGTTTTTGATAATATATATCCCAACATATCTCCCTACTGAACATGTGTCAAGATACTATTACAGGGTAGCTACAAAAAATACAAAAAATCACTAAATTTCCTTACCGTACATCCATACATTTCATGTCAACCACAACCTTTAAATTTAATATATGTATCAAACAACCACAACCACACCGTTTAACCAAAAGTTTCATAATATCCACAAATAATATTTATAATTAATAATATCACATTTACCATCAGTGTGCCAAAAAATCAATGTTTTATACCCCTCATGTCCGGATCCAATGTATAATGGACCAAGGCATCCTAATTGATTCCCAAGAACATCTCTATGGAAACTCGGTTTGGCTTGAGTTGGGGTACACGGAGAATTTATGCCAACCTTTTCAATTGTGATAACAAGTAAAACCAGATCCAAGGTGTTATAATTATAATGGAATCCCATGGAATCATTATTAAAGGACTATATAGGTCTATGTCTTTATATATTATTTAATTGACCCATGACATAGCACACACATAGCGTCCTATGTATCCATAAATCAATTCACATTTATGTTCCACGAGTATACCCACCCATATCATAATCCACATTAAATCATATTCAATGGGTTAACCTAGTCATATAACAATTCACAATTCATTAATTAAAAAATTAAACACCAATTATCACTTGGAAATAGAGGAAGAACATATCCTAATTATAAAATTCAATTCAATTAATTTAATAATAGGATTCTTATAATTGTGACGGAAAAAAATAGTCGCCCAATGGGTTGTTTAACACTGGTGATCTCAAAGGCACACATCGTGGGTGACCTTGGTTGGGGAAACTACCTCCATCCAGACATAAGGGAGCTGAATGGAATTCATAATAGGTTCCATTTCATTTAATTCTATTAATAAATTCATTTTTCGGATCCCAACATAAATTCCAGCGGGCGACACAATAGAAACTTGAGCTATAAAGAACCAAACCACTCAGTAAATTAATATACAACCTATTGTAGTTCGGTAGGAGAGTGTTCATCTAGTATTAGATTCTGATTGGACTCATATTAGTAGAAAAATGATTAATAGATGAAGAACGTGAAAATATGAAAAATGGAACTACACCGGAATAACGTTGTCGATACGAATAAGAATGAAGAATAGAAACAAAAAGTAATTGAGTACTCATCGACACTGATCTAATGAGATGAACGACTCTCAATTCTGAGTTCAAAGGATGAATATCTCCCAAATCCAACTTTAGACATCAAATGAGATCGCAAATATCATTGTTTTCTAATTTGAGAGAAATGAGGATTAGGATTAATGTTATATAAATTTTAAGTGAAATTTCATAATTTTAACAAAAATAATGTGTCACATGGTTCGTCTGCATGGTTATCCAAATAGTGTGCCAACTATATTCCCACTACTTTTAGGAGGGGCATACCTTATGTAATGACCCAAAGTTTCATTAATGGAAATCCATCTTCATCTAATTAAATGTCTCTTTATGTAAAAATTTTATATAAAATGTCAACTTCATTGGTTTTATGTTAAGAATTGGGACTGTTGCTTTTATAGCCATTGAACAGTGATCACATGATTAGTATAAATATAGGGCTTTAACAAATCCAATTTACTCAGACAAAGGAAGTGATGGCCTCATCTAGTAGAATTTCTACTTACAACGCTCATTTGTTGGAGCTCGAAAAAGAGGTGGCATCTTTGGGCTTCGCTCTTGAACAAGCCCAAGATGAGCCTCATCATGTCAAGCTCGAACGAGACCGTCTATGGGAAACGTGGAAGTTGATAGAGATTACCACTCGAGCAATGTTATCTGAGCCACCCCAAGAGTCTCTCACCATCACACACCTTACACTTAGGTCTTATGCGACTGCTTTAAGGGGTTATGTAACAAATTTCTAGTACTATGTTCATGTACATTATATTTGTATATAATAATGAATATACTTTCTTATCATTATTGAAACATTGTAAATAGTTTTTAGAGTACAAGTAGTGTTTTTAGTTATTATTCAATTAAAAATATATTTTATTAAATTAAAAGATTTTTGTATTAAATAATATATTAATAAAATATTATTATTATTATTAAATTAATTTTATTATATATACATGATCATATAATTTTATGAATATAATTATAATGTTTAATTAAGGTTTGAAAGCCATTTCTGTCAAAACCCGTGAATTTTCGATAAATGTCGGTTTTTATTTTAAAAGTGAAAATTAATATATTTAGAAAATTATTTAAATAAAATAAATTATATTTCTAGAATCCGGACGTCAAAATTATCCAACTGTGAATTTTTCAAAATTTTCTCAGACAGTCATATTTTTGGGTAAAAATTAAATACCGTTTAAATATATAATGTAATTTATGACATCATAATGACCCAATAGTGTTTTAATAAAATACTATAAGCCTTATTTTCTGCTAATATATGTTTTACCATTAAAATAATGTTATTTTGGGTTTGTTTGACTTACTTTTAAAAGCATTCATGGACCCACCAAGACGTATTAAACATCTTGTATTTTTAAATTAGTTTCCATGGGAGTGTGACTCACATCCACATAAGTAACCCCATTATTTTAAGAATTTAAGACCTTGGCCTTATAAAATATTGTTATCCTCTTCCCTTTTCCAAAAACCATGGGCAAAAACCATGATCTGATTTGTGGTTTGGATTAGTTTAATGTAAGGGGTCCCAAAGCTAAATAATCAATAATTCACTCACCTTTCCTTTATAAACCCACCCAAGATCCCACATCCTCCTCACTCAAAGCCTTTGGAGTTCATCCAACCTCTGCCCTAATCTCTCTATAATCCTACCAAGGTGCCCCAATCTCCCAAGAATCCTCTCTCAAGCCTCTCTCAAGCCTCTCTCAAGCCTTGGAAGCACACTTCCAAGTAATGGTTTTTCTTCCTTTCACTTTTTTTGTCCAATTTTATTAATACTGTTTTTCCCTTTTAATTTCAATTATAAATGCTGGGGTATGGTTTCACACCTCTCCCACACTACCCTCTTATAGTTTGAATGATGGGATACCCCTTTCTCTCTCATTAAATTCCCCCCATGTACACCCGTTACTATGCCAAAATTTCGAAAGGAACTTCTCTCTCTTCATTTACACTCAAGCAATAGTTTTGTATCATGAATCTAAATTCCATTACAATTGTTTGGACATGTATCTTTATGACCCCTTACTGTCCATTTCTTGTAAATATGACGAGACACCCCTTTTCTCTCTCATCAACCATTTTTATGAATTCTTATGTCACGCTGTTACGCTGCCGAAATTGCACCAATTTTCTAAGCCAATTCCTTTGTGAAGTGAATACCATGCCCATTTCACCATCAAGGGTATTCACCTCTATGAACATTTACTTATTGATTATAAAGTTTCATGTATGAATTCCACATTATTTTATCATGGAATAAATGATTATGTTTAATGAAACCATGTTTTATGATCCATGTGGCCCACTTATGCATGAAATGAAATGTTTAAGAAGGGTGCAACCTTATAGCACTCCAATGCATTGGGTAAAGTATAGTATCATGATACGTCATGTGCAATGAGTGTTTAATCATGATAATTCATGTGAAACAAGGGTTTACTCGTGCCTCATGTGCAATGATAATTTACTCATGCTCCATGTGCAATGAGCCTTGGCTCATGTTAATTCCATGTTAAGTGTTGTTGCCATATTTCCATGTGATGATTATCATGCTTTATCATGCCTTTATGTTCATGTTTCTATTGTGCTCTATTGATATGCCTATTGTCTAACATTTATTGTACTCCTCATTTATTCCATGGTTATTCCCTTACTGGGCTTTATAGCTCACCCCTTTTCTTATGCATGTCATCAGGTTATCCCATGCAATGCTAAGTACGAGGGAATGTAGTGGTCATGTAAAGGAAGTTTTCAATAAAGATGTTGTATTTCATGTTTTAAGTTGTTATGTAATGATCCTAATCCCCAAAGACACTATACCTCTCGATCTTCCATGTTGTATCAAATGAATAGTTTATATAATAAATCATGTTTACGTTTGTATTAAAAGCAGGGTTGTCATAGTTGGTATCAGAGGATAGGTTTAGTTATTTTTGGTATTAGGATTAGAAAACCCCAGTAAAACCTTAGATACAAGACTAAGTATAATAAAAACGTCCCTAAGTTTTGGTAAGTACTGAGTGAGTGGCTTATCAAGAAAATACATCCATGTCTGGATACGAGCAGGTAGAGGCGGCTCTGGCACAAATGTATCCTAGGGGTAAAACCCGAAAACACCGCTTTGAGCTAGACTCAAACAGGAACTGGTGCATGACAACGGGCCCTGCTGCACTCTTGGTTACGACACTCTCGGGGGATATGTTTTGATAAATTCACAAGCTTAGTATGAACCCTTATTAAGGGAATTAAAAAAAATGCCCCTAAGAATATATGTTAGAAAGTAGATCATGAAAAGCCTAGATTGAAGCCTATAGACTCATAAGTTAAGCAAATAAATGTTTATTTATAAGTCATGAACTTTTGTCTTTGGATTACCCTTTATGTGTTACCCCAAAACATTCCTTTTATTCCATCCAATGGCCAGTAATAGGAGAACTCGGGATGACAACCAATGTGAAGATCAGTGTGATGACTGTACTAATGAGATTCCCAATCCAATGGGAGCAGGAATCATGAACTTTATCACACTTATCTCTGAGATAACTAAAGCTATGAATAGAAACACGGGTCAAGAGGAACGTCCACCCCCCCCAAGAAGGAACAAGTCACTATCGAGAGCTTCATGAGACAAAGACCTCGTACTTTTAGTGGATCATCTAATCCTACGATCACTGAACAATGGATCAACTCCATTGAAAATATCTTCTACATCCTTCAATGTTCTGAACAAGATAAGGTTCTATTGATGGCTTATCGTATGGAGGGTGAATCTGATCAATGGTGGAAGTTGATAAAAAATACGAAGCCTAAAGAGGAGATCGAGGCGTTGGAATGGAAGGATTTCCGGAAGATGTTTTTTGATAAATACTTTCCGCGCACCCTCCGGATTAATATGGAAAGGTAATTCCTTTCCCCCAAGAAAAAAGATAAATAATCTGTTGGAGCGTACGAGGAAAACTTCACAAGGATTCCACGATACGCTTCCAGCATTGTCGTTACCCCCGAACGCAAGGTTGGCCTCTTCTTTTGTGGGCTGAAGCCTAGCGTACGGAAAGCATTAGTGATCCGTGACTTCGACCTCTATGAGGAAATTTTCCGATGTGCCCTCAAGGTTGAAATGGAGATCGGAGAATCACATTGGTATCATGGGGACAAGTAGCGTAAGGTGGACTTCAATGCTGGCAGTCCGATGGATAAATCCAATGGTGCTAAGAAGATCCAGCACCCCACTTGCCAAAATTGCGGAAAGAAGCACCTTATAAATTGCCTCAAGGGGATGAGGAAATTATTTAGGTGTGGAAGAGAAGGGCACCTAGCTGTTAACTGTTGGAAAGAAAGACCCCCGGCTGTGATAGAGGATAGGAACGCTCCATTTGAACCTCAACGCGTTGTTCATTGCCACAACTGCAACAAACCTGGGCATTTTTCAAATCAGTTCCCTAATCCAAGGGTTTTCAGAGGCAACCAACAACCTCCAAGGCAACAAGGTAGTGATTTTTCCATCACTTCTGCTAAAGTGAACCCCGAAAATGAAGTGGTGATAGGTACACTAGTTATTCATTCAAGAATAGTGAACGTACTTATTGATTCAGGTTCTACGTATTTTTTTATATCTCCAAATTTTAGTAGAACAATCCCCGCACCACCACAAATCATGGAAGTGAAGATGTCGGTGAGTATGGAAAATGGGGCAATCATTGTATCCCATGAATATAACTCCTCCCCTATCATAATCTGTGGATTGAATTTCCCAGAGAACCTCATCATACTCCCTCTAGTGTAATTTGATGCAATTCTAGGCATGGATTAGATTTCCCTATATAGAGCCAACATAAATTGTCGGGAGAGGGAAATCACAATCCATATGGAGAATCGACCCCTGATTCTTTAAAAGTGTAAGGAGGAAGATGCATCTCCTCTAGATCCATCATCTCAAGCATAGATATTAATGACCTATGAGCATGCATATCTCGCTCAGATGATTGAGTCCAAGGAAGAAACCATCCCTGATGAAATGTCTATTGTTAGGGAATTTACTGAAGTGTTTCCCAAGGAACTTCCTGGTCTTCCTCCTAAAAGAGACGTTGAATTCTCAATTGAACATATACCAGGGGCGCTACCAATATCCAAGACTTCATATAGAATGGCTGTCATGGAGCTTGAAGAGATGAAGAAACAACTATAGGAGAATCTGGATAAAAGGTTTATATGCCCATGTACTTCACCATGGGGTGCACCAGTCCTCTTCGTCAAGAAGAAGGACGGGTCAATGTGGCTTTGCATCGATTATCATGAACTTAACAAAATCACGATAAAGAACAAGTAACCTATTCCACAGATCTATGACTTGTTAGATCAGCTGCATGGATCACAATACTTCTCCAAGGTAGATTTGTGGTTGGGATATTATCAAGTAAGGGTGAAGAAGGAAGATGTCCTCAAGACTGCTTTTCGTATAAGATACAGGCACTATGAATTCATAGTAATGCCTTTCGGACTCACTAATGCTCCAGAAATCTTCATGGACTTGATGAATAGAGTCTTTAGAGATTACCTTGACAAATTTTTGGTAGTCTTTATAGATTATATTATAATATACTCCAAAAACAAGGAGGATCATGAGGAGAATTTAAGAACTATACTAGAGACTTTGTGCAAGGAGAAGCACTATGAAAAGTAAAGAAAGTGTGAGTTCTGGTTGAAGGAGGTCTCATTCTTGGGCCATATCATCACAAGAAATGGGATATCTGTGGATCCCTCTAAAACAGATGTCATTGAGGGATGGATGAGGCCAACATCGGTAACGTATATCCATAGCTTCTTGGGGTTAGGTGGATATTATCGATGATTTGTGAGAAATTTCTCACGATTGTCCAACCCTCTTACCAAAATAACTCGAAAGGGAGTATATTTTTCTTGGAGTGATGAATGCAAAGAAAGCTTCAAGGAGTTGAAAAGGAGGATTATCATTGCTCCCGTGCTTACTTTACCCACAAGTGGGGAACTTTTTGTGATATTCAGTGATGCTTCGAATAAGGGCTTAGGTTGTGTGCTGATGCAGAATGATAAAGTGATATCCTCTGCCTCAAGATAGTTGAAAATCCATGAGCGAAACTATCCAACGCATGATCTGGAGTTGGTGGCAGTGATCTTTTCCTTGAAAATCTGGCGACATTATCTCTATGGGTAGAAATGTGAGATATATACTGACCACAAGAGTCTTAAATATATATTCACACAGAAAGAGCTTAATATGCGCCAGAGAATATGGATAGAGCTCGTCAAGGATTATGACTGTTCAATACATTACCACCCTGGGAAAGCAAACAAGGTGGCAGATGCCCTAAGTAGAAAGGACCCAGTAATTCTATCAATGATTAGAATTGAGAAGGATCCAATATTCTTAGACTTGATGAATATGGACATGGGAATCAAAAAGAATGGAACATCATCAATTCTTTCACAAATGATTTCTCAACTGTCTCTTTTGGAAAGGTTAAAGGATTCTCAAAAGGATGATATGGAAATTCAGGAAAAAATGGAAGCAATCGAAAAAGGGAAGTCCTTGGAGTTTAATGTTAATGAAGAAGGAACTGTGTGATTTGGGAAAAGACTATGTGTTCCGTCATGTCCGGAGCTGAAGAAGGAACTTTTGGATGATACACATAGTTCAAATTTCTCTATTCACCCAGGGAGCGCAAATATGTATCGAGATCTCCGAGAAAAATTTGATGTGAGAATATGAAGAAGGAGATCGTTGTATATACATCAAAGTTCCTGGTGTGTGAGCAAGTGAAGGCAAAGAGGCAGAATTCTAAGGGGATGATGCAACCATTTCCCATACCAGAATGGAAATGGGAGAACATCACCATGGACTTTGTCACTGGACATCCGAGGACATCCAAAGGCAACAATGCAATCTGGGTTATGGTGGATCGTCATACAAAGACTGCACACTTCATTCTTATTCGGGAAGATTTCTCACTGGATCAACTGGCACAGATATATATCAGGGAAGTGGTAAGGCTGCATGGAGTACCATTATCTATTACGTCTGACCGAGATCCAAGATTCACCTCTATGTTTTGGAAGAGTCCTCAACATGCCCTGGATACTGAACTGAACTTCAGTACTGCCTATCATCCTCAAACTGATGGCCAATCCGAGTGGACTATCCAAACACTTGAGAAAATGTTGAGAGCGTGCTCAATGGACATTAAAGGAGGATGAGATCAACATCTTCCTCTAGTTGAGTTCTCTTATTATAATAGTTTCCACTCGAGCATCCAAATTGAACCATATGAAGCTCTTTATGGGAGAAGGTTCAGAACACCAGCGTGTTGGGATGAGGTCGGTGAACGTAAGATTCTTGGACAGGAAATAGTGGAGGAAATGGTGGAGAAGGTGAAAACCATTCAGCAGCATATCAATGCAGCCCAGAGTCGACGTAAGGGTTATGCAGATAATCGTCGACGAGACCTTGAGTTTAAAGTTGGATACATGGTTTTTCTACGCATATCTCCATGGAAGAAGGTCATGAGGTTTGGAAATAAAGGTATGTTAAGTCCATGGTACATCATCCCCTTCGAGATTCTTGATCGTGTCGGGGCTGTGGCCTATCGACTAGCACTTCCACCTACCATGGCCAAAGTACATGATGTATTTCATGTATCCCTCTTAAGGAATTACATACCATACCCTTCACATGTACTCTCTTCTGAGGTGGTACAGTTGGAGGATGATCTTTCTTATAAGGAGCAACCAGTGAAGATCTTAGATCATAGAGAAAAAATTCTACGAAATAAGACAATCCACATCATCAAGGTGTTGTGGATAAACCACAAGTTTGAAGAAGTGACTTGGGAATCAGAGGAAATGAAGAAGCTGAGTTACCCACATCTATTTTAGTGTGGGAAAAGGAAATTTCGAGGGTGAAATTTCTTAAGGGGGGAATATTGTAACGACCCAAAGTTTCATTAATGGAAATCCCTCTTGATCTAATTAAATGTCTCCTTATGTAAAATTTTATATAAAATGTCAATTTATTTGGTTTTATGTTAAGAATTGTGACAGTTGCTTTTATAGTCATTGAATAGTGATCACATTATTAGTATAAATATAGGGGTTTAAAAAATCCAATTTACTCAGACAAAGGAAGTGATGGCCTCATCCAGTAGAATTACTCCATACGAAGCCCATTTGTTAGAGCTCAAAAAAGAGGTGGCGTCTTTGGTCTTCTCTCTTGACCAAGCCCAAGCCGAGCTTTAACATGTCAAGCTCGAATTAGACCGTCTACGGGAAAAGTGGAAGTCGATAGAGATAACCACTCGAACAATGTTATCTGAGCCACCCTAAGAGTCTGCCATCATCGCACACCTTACCCTTAGGTCTTATGCAGCTATTTTAAGGGGTTTTGTAACAAATATCTATTACTATGTTAATGTACATTATTTTTGTATATAATAATGAATATACTTTCTTGTCATTATTGATACATTGTAAATAGTTTTTTAAGTACAAGTAGTGTTTTTAGATATTATTTAATTAAGAAATGTATTTTATTAAATTAAGGGATTTTTGAATTAAATTATATTTTAATAATATATTATTATTATTATTATTAAATTAATTTTATGATATATAAATGATCATATAATTTTATGAATTCAATTATAATTTTTTATTAAGGTTTGAAAGCCATTTCTGTCAAAACCCGTGAATTTTTTATAAATGTCAGTTTTTATTTTAAAAGTGAAAATTAACATAATTAGAAATTATTTAAATAAAATAAATGATATTTCTAGAATCAGGGCACCTAAATTATCCAACAGTTAATTTTTCATAATTTTCTGAGATAGTTAAAGTTGTGGGTAAAAATTAAATACCGTTTAAATATATAATGTGTTTTATGACATCCTAATGACCCAATAGTGATGTAATAAAATACTATAAGCTTTATGTTCGGCCAATATATGTTTTACCATTAAAATAATGTGATTTTGGGTTTTTTTTTGACGTACTATTCAGAGCATTAATGGACCCCTCAAGACATATTAAACATCTTGTCTTTTTAAATTATTTTCCATGGGAGTGTGACTCACCTCCACATAAGCAACCCCATTATTTTAAGAAGTTTGGAATTTGTCCCTATAAAATATTGTTTTCCTCTTTCCTTTTCCAACACCATGGGAAAAAACCATGATCTGATTTGTGGTTTGGATTAGTTTAATGTAAGGGGTATCAAACCTAAATAATAAAGAATTCACTCACCTTTCCTTTATATACCCACCCAAGCTCCCACTTCCTCCTCACTCAAAGCCTTTTGGGTTCGTCCATCCTCTACCCTACTATCTCTAGAATCCTCTCAAGGTGCCCCAAGCTCCCAATAAGCCTCTCTCAAGCCTCTCTCAAGCCTTGGAAGCACACTTCCAAATAAGGGTTTTTCTTCCTTTCACTTTTTTTGTCCAATTTTCTTAATATTGTTATGCCCTTTTAATTTCAATTATAAATGATGGGGTATGGTTTCACACCTCCCCCATACTGCCCTCTTATTGTTTGAATGATGGTATACCCCTTTATCTCTCATTACATGCCTCCCATGTACACCCGTTACTATGTCGAAATTCCGGAAGGAACTTCTCTCTCTTCATTTACATTCAAGCAATACTTTGGTATCATGAATCTAAATTACATTACAATTGTTTGGAAATATATCTATATGACCCCCATACTGTCTATTTCATGTAAATATGATGAGACACCCCTTTTCTCTCTCATAAACCATTTTTATGAATTCTTATTTCACGTCGTTAGGCTGTTGAAATTGAACCGATTTTCTAAGCCAATGCCTTTGTGTAGTGAATATCATGCCCATTTCTCCATCAAGGGTATTCACCTTTATTAACATTTACTTATTGATTATAAAGTTTTATGTATGAATTCTACATTCCTTTATCGTGGAATAAATTATTATGTTTAATGAATCCATTTTTTATGATCCATGTGGTACACTTATGCATGAAATGAAATGTTTACGAAGGGTGCACCCTTATAGCGCTCCAATGCATTGGGTAAAGTAAAGTATCCTGATAAGTCATGTACAATGAGTGCTTACTCATGCTAATTCAATTTCAACGAGGATTTACTCGTGCTTCATGTGAAATGAGAATTTAATCATGCTCCATGTGCAATGATCCTGGGCTCATGCTAATTCCATGTTAAGTGTTGTTGCCACATTTCCATGTTATGATTATCATGCTTTATCATGACCTTATGTTCAAGTTTTTATTGTGATCTATTGATATGCCTATTGTCTAACATGTATTGTACTACTCATGTATTCAATGTTTATTCCCTTACTAGGCTTTATAGCTCATCCCTTTTCTTATGCATGTCCTCAAGTTATCCCATGAAATGGTAAGTACGAGGGAATGTAGTGGTCATGTAAAGGAAGTTTTCAATAAAGATGTTGTATTTCATGTTTTAAGTTGTTATGTAATGATCCTAAGCCCCAAAGACACTAGACCTATTGATATTACATGTTTTATCAAGTGAATTGTTTATATAATAAATCATGTTAAGTTTGTATTAAAAGCAGGGTTGTCATACCTAATGGTAAATTCAAATAGTTTGACTAACCATCTGTAAAACATGAAATTCGGATCCATTAAAAATTGAATGTTCCCCTCATGGGAATACACCTCCATACAACTATTTTCCTCAAATGGTATAGCCTTTAGGACCAAACTATCCATCCTCACATTGTTATTAGTAATCGTACGACCTTCACCACACAGTCTCTACCGACCATGCAGCCTACCCTTGTATTCCAAAAATATGGGATCCAGGCTCCAAGCAGCCCTAGACACCCCCAATACACTAGTGACATTAAAGGGTATTCACATTAGTCCACAATAAATAATATAACTTAAAAGTAAATAGTTTTATACCTCATAAGAAAACCCTAGATCTTATATCTGTATTCTAGAGGATGATCTTTAGATGTTCGATTCATGTAATAAATTCTTCTTTGATCAGAGGTACTCATCAATTATTTTTTCTTCTTTCCTTATATGTTCATCCCTCTATAGGGTTGTGGAATTTGTTTTTCTTGATTTTAATGGGATGTGGATGATTTATTTTTTGGGACATAATGTGTTATAGGTTGGATGAGCTATTTGTTTGAGTTCATTATAATTTATGTTTGGTCATCTCTTTGTGTGCTATTGGTAAATATTCATTTTGGTAGTATATTTATAAACTCTATTATCAATTGGGGTGATATCCTATATTTTCTTAATGTGATTTTATCAAATGATATTCTTAGATTATTTATATCATGTTATTTTGTTATAGAGTCTTAAATATTCATGGTTCTAGTGGATGGGAAAGTATACTATGAATTTTATTTATGAGGAATGAATTAAATAATAGAAATGACAAGGATACATGTAGTTTTAAGGTGGATATATAGTCATGTGTTCTTTTTGAGTATTCATGTTATTTTACCACATGTATTCTTATTAAATGATATTCACCTATCTGATTTCTCTATGTCTAAAATTATTGATAAAACCGGTCACCGTTTTAATTGGATAATCACTAAAATATGGTAACGAAAGGGGATAATGGAATTTAGAATCTATAAATTTATCAATATTATATTTTGAAACGATCTAATAACAATTATTAGACTCTGTGTAAAAGATAAAATTAATCCCAAATCAAGAACACCATTCTTAGATAAATGAAACATGAATAAATTAGAAATAACAAACCAAATAATGTGTACCTTATACTAATGATGCATTGTAGTATCTATCATTATCATATGTGGTCGATGAAGAACCCATGAATGGATGTTAAAATATTACCCACCTCTTTAGGGATCTATGGGCTATTGAATTTGGCATCATATGAGTGGGATCCATATCCTCCCAGTGGAGTTCATGCACCTCTCTCGGTAGATGTGAAAGATGAAGGGAGTTTTGGGTGGAGTGAGTATCTTCCAATTCATTCAAAGTAATACACACACCTACCTTTACATGGATGTGGTAATTATAAATCCATATAAGAAGATTTGCAACTAATCATGCATTAACTCATATGTTATGAGTTAATGCATACAATAGTTATAACTTTTGGTTATTTTATGTGACTCTAACATGAATTCTACACTCTCCTAATTCATTTCATCTAATGAAATACTTATTAATGATTACCAGTGTGTGAATGAACCACTTGAATGAATAAAATTAAAATTTAGAATCCTAAAATTAAAAAATATAGTGGTCATACAATCTCTTTTAGTCACACAATACGAAAACACATGAATAGTTCCATATGACATGAATAGTCATATGCGATTAGTTTCCTATGAATATTTCTTATCATATCTCTAAATCATAGGGTATTATATTCCCACCCCCAAACATATAAGTAATCATTTTCCATGTGCCTTCCATACCATATAATATATTATATCATACCCAATAATATATATGGCTTAAGGTCATAGCCCTACAATATTCCACATGCACTAAATCTTAAAATACTTTATTCCCTTTCACTTTATATTGTATCTTATATAATAAATTGTTAAATTTTATCCATAACTATTTTTTATATCTTCAAAAAATTGTAAATATATCATCATCTTAACCATGTATAGAATCAAATGAAATGTTTTGAAAATACCCATCAAAAACTCTTTTTTATTAACTCTAAAACACATTTACAACTACTATCTGATTCAAACTCAATCCTCATTCAATCAACCACAATGTTTAACCCCACATACCTTTTTTTAATTGATAACATAAATGAGTATTTAGATCCATAAATATAATAAAATATCTGCCTCTAACAAAACATCATTGATATTAAATATACAAAGGGATGTGACATGATCTTTATCAAACACATGTATCTATATACTAGTGTCCACCAGTCTTGTCACTTGATAGATTGAATTATCACTCATTCCCTTTTCTCGAGAAATAATGTGTCTATGTTACACGAATTATTTAAATCCAATATATTCAACTCATATAATCTAGACTCTTTGATTATATATTGACCAATTTTATGAATACATCACATGGAATTCACCTTTTTTGGATGATTACATCATATTACCCCTCATATGAATAGACAAGGACATGTTATGTATTTTCTTGGTGCGGTATAACACTCCCCCTTATTTCTCAATTGAGGGACTTAAGGCCATACTTTTCAAATGATAGGAAACCTAACATCTTGGTTAATCATAAAAAAACTACATGATCAATAACATACCCAATCACCCCCTGATTAGCTAAGCCTCTAGGATTACATAAGAAAGGTATAGAATTATAAAGCATATAATTCTAGGTATTTCAACAAAATTAGGTATTGGGGTCTAACTTTCCCACCTCACATTCAAAGTTATTTAATTTAATTATTAATTGGTTTTTTATTATTTTTAGGTATTTTGGATGTTTTTGGTTGTTTTGGGGTTAAATCACAGCTTAAGGATGCATTATTCTATAGCTCATGCCATAGTGGTTATTGTTCATCTATCTAAGTGCTATTGTGTGGAGGACCTAACAATAGATCAATGGTTGTATTTTCGATGCCCGTCATAAGGAAAACTAGCTCGTCCAGTTTAAGGGGTACCATGTAATAGGGGTAATTTTTAGTCATGGATTTTAGTTAGGTAGGCTCTTTGTGTCATTGAAGAGGGTAACTGCAATGTAGAGTCCTATTTCTCAAGGTCTGGGTTCTGTCTATTTGGTGTTCACAACACTGAAAAACTGAAAGATATATTGTGGTGGTTCCAAAAGGATAGGTGTCACACTACAATGCCTGAGTCTACAAAGTCGAGGGGTCCTACCTATTTTTGATTTTTTTAATTTCCAAATTTACCCTTTTCAATATTTAAGCCCAAAGGAAAGGATCTCCTTCTACTCTCACTTGATGATCTCATCCCCCATGCACAAACGCCTTCCCTCTTATCATATACTATGGTTATTTCCTGATTCTTATTCATATTTGATTCTGATTCTTTAAGTTAAGTCCCTTATAGTCCATTCTTCCCTCACTATTCCTTCCTTTCTCATCTCTTCTTTCCCTAATATGGTCATGGTTACCAATGGTTCTTGTATATTCAAAGTTAGTTTTTAGGATTCATCATTTTACGTTTTGATATATCTTTTAAGGGATTATAATGTCATGGTACATTAGATTTCTATCTCCGTTTTTGAGAGTGATAATTTTAAAGGTAGTTTTATCCATGCATGAACTTTATATCTAAAACCATAATTTCATGTTTATTTTACCAGGGTGTTTAAATAATTTCATATGTTTTATTAATTTTATTTATTAACTTTGAAAAATACATATAGTTTTTACATGAATTCAATAGAATTTTAAAGGGTTATTCCTTTGATTACAAAGTATAAATTAGTTTGGGAACCCATGAACATCAAGTGTTTTTAAAAATTCATCATTGAATAAATAGATAAATTTCATCATTAAAGTGATGGTGTAATCATTTCTCCGCTATTTATAAAGGTTTTTTTTCAAATAAAGGGTGTTCTTATTTTTAAATGTGTGTAGTGTTTTTTGTGATTGAACTATTTTATGATGTTTAGGGACTTGGATTTTTAAAATAGTTTTTATATTGATTTTTTATAATGGTATTTAATGACCTTGTTAGAACTATATTAAAAGTGGTTTACAAATTTGACTAATTTTTGGAATATTCCCCTTTGTGATGTGTACAATTGATGTATTGTTATTTGTAGTAGATGTTTTTCTTGGTTAGGGTATTTATGTTTTGTCGATTATTCCTAATGGGAAAGGGGTTATTTCTATGGACAGAGTTCATAGGTTAGAGTTAGTTTGATTATTGATTATTGTGATTATATTATTTTGTGATAAATAACTATATAACCCCCATTTATATTTCTTGGGGCATTGTTGGGTATCTTGGTGGGAAATATAGGTACACATTTGACACGAGTTTTGTGTCACGCTATGATATGTAGCCTTGAGTTTATATTTTTCTCTAAGTTTCCACAGGTTTGGAATGGAAGGGTAATATTGTGTGTTAAGGATTGTTTTATTGTATCTGGAACTGGTATTTCCTTATTGATGTTGTGATATCAATATTCAAGATTTTCCCTAGGTATACTTAGATCTGATGGTGATGTCTCAGACTAAATTGTGAATATATTTATTTTTTCATGATATTGTATGAAATATTCTTTAAAATTATTTTTAAATCCATTTTTTATTCAATTTAAAATGTTTTTCATTAAAAGATATAAATAATTATTTTACTTAAAAGCTTAAATGTTTTCAAATTAAAATTGGGCTTCATTGGAAATTAAATTAATTCATAATTTAAACGAAAATATAAATCTTACTTATTATATGTATTTAAAACCATAATTAATCGGATTTATTTTTGAAGGATATGAATATATGGAAAAAGATATTCATACATAGATATGACATTATAATATATGAATATTCATTTCAAAAATAAATTATCCATTCAGGAATCATATTTTTCTAGTTCCTTTGGATATTTGGACACATGAACAACTGGTCCATAAAATGTTGACATCGTCTCCCACAATTTTCTTCATAACTAGAACTCTTCTTATACATACCATAATTAGTAGCATTATTAATAACGTGGGGAAAGGAAGAAAAAAAGGTGATCTCATATACTCTATAAAGAAAGAAGGAGACATCAATGATCACATTAGAAAAAAAATTAAAATAAGGGAATGATAGAAAGAGAATTACCTTCGAAATTCATACCATTTTATTTTGACAGAGAAGAGACAACGACTATGTGTGTTTGGATTAGCCCTATGGTTGATTGGGATGGGTTAATTTCATGCAAAATCCTTAATGTCAGGTCACTAGTGTCATGTTTAATGGAAAATATCCATAGTTCCCTAATCCATTATTAAGTACAAACCATCTTTCTAAATAAAGGTTGTCAATTGGGATCTCAGTCCCAATTACTTTTTGGGGCTCTCATTGGTCAAGAGAATGGGAGGTCGGTCTCATTGCTACTTTTGAAGGTAATTTTTTCCTACTAAAAGACTATCTCATAGATTTGAGATATGGTTAATAATCTCTTACTAATCCTGATATGATATTGGTTACCCTAATAAAATGATTAATGGATAAGTCTTTTTGTATTAAAAATAAAGTGTTGATCTTGTTCGTGAATCCATCTACATTTATCTAAGGTCATTCATCGATTTCTCAATGATTAATAAATAATTATAGGATAAATCCATATAACTAGGTACATCCAAATTATCATCCATGTATGGTGGTTTTTAATATTATGAAGAGGGGATTGAGAAATTATGTGGCATCATGTGTAGCTGGTTTATTATATGAATCAAAACCCAAATAGTTTGTCAAAACCATGCATTCTAACATCATGTGAAAAGGAAATATGTTCAGGAACTGATGCATCATGTATTTGAGATCAAGTATTTAGGATATGTCTTATGTATCCTGGTTATAGTAGGAATCAAAGTTATCACAGTTTGATCATTCCCCTAGAACTAGTCGCAAGGTTGATTCCTTTATATGAGGGATATTTATATCATGAAACTTTTCAGGGCTTACATGATGTGGTTTCCTAAGATGTAATAGATTCATGATTCCTATGATGTGTGCATTATGAATTTCTAATCCCATGTGATCTATGCTTGGTGTGAGAAACAAGGGATATCAAGTGATCAGCCTCATTTCATATAGATTTGGGACTTATGAACTAGGAAATCCCTTATTAGGTTTAATATAGATCTCGGGCCTTAGGGAGGCATCCTAGGTATCCTGGTTATTGATGGAATCAGATTTGTTATAGTTCAGTTGATTTCTCAGACTGCGGTAGGATGGGTGAGATTATTAGCCAATGGGAATGATTGGGTCCCAATGTTTGAGATGTCTAAGATATATCTGGACATATACTAAGTTGGATTCCCATTTTATTTTGAGCTTAGGTATTAGGAAGGTGTCCTACATATCCTAGTTATAGTAGGAATAAAAGTCCTCGTAGTTCAACTAATTGGGGATTACCTAATGGTGTTTCCCTTTTAGGTGGGAAATATCATATTATTCCATTAGTTAGGGATTAAACAATTATGTTTACCTTATATGAGGGATATATCATATTATCCCATTGGTCGGAACTTACACACTAATGTTTCCCTTATATGTGTCACATATCATATTATTCCTCTATTTGGGGCCAACACAGTAAGATTTTCCTTGTCATAATAGAGGCTTTTCATGTGAATGATATGATCATTGTGACTCCCTAGGACCTCATCGGCTATGATTGGTGAGAGAAACAAGGGATATATTAATATTTGTCACATTTCTTGTAGATGCATGACTTATGCACTGGGACTGCCCTTAGGATGGTTAATATAGATATATAGCCTTAATAAGGCGTCCTATGTATCCTGGTAATAGCAGGAATCATATTCAAGGTAATTCCCTTGATTGGGGATTACACACTGAGGTTTAACTTAAGATCAGGGCTTAAAAACTAAGGATTTACATGGTTATCAAGTCCTAGGATCCATGTTTTAGTTTTCCTTCTTACCTCCCTTGTATGCTTGACTACCTACGTGACACAACTTGATTTCTTTTTTGACATGATGATGGACGTGTGGACATGTTTAGTTTTTTTGGGGACATGTCCAAAGACAATCACATGATCTAGTTGGATTGTTAGATGCACATTATAAATCTGGGATGGAACATTTTATGGTCATTGCACAATTAAGTCTAACTTGTTTGTGAGTAATTGTGAGACCTAGCTGGATGATCCGAGAATCCATCACATGATCCTAACTAACATGATTATAGGGTGTCGTATGATATAGATGACATGCCTAGTTTTTATCGAAAAAGATAGATGACACACTTGAAGGGCGTTTCATGAGTCAATGTGACATTTTTGTAGGGTGAAGCATGATCTAAACTGCCATGTCTGGAGGTCATCGGGATATCTAGCTGGCATTTCGGGATGGGGTCATAAGAACCATTTCACATGATCGGGTGCTGCTGTGAGACTCATATAACATGTATCAGTGTCTTCTTATGAATCAAGAATCATTTATTAAGGACACCAATATATTTGGATGGTGAGGTCGGTGGTCTTCACGAGACAAGGGTTGCATTTCTTGGGGAAGCAATATTACTTTATTTGACATGTCAAGAGTACTTCCCATTATCAAAATAGTATACCAAATGAGAATAGTGAGATCTAAGAAACTTTTCCTTGGGTTATCACATGTCCTAGTTGGTTCATGAGAAGCGCATGAGGATTACCACCTGTGTTCTTTGAATAATTATCCAAATTTTTTGTCTTTTATTCATCCTCTTACCAAAAATTCATTATATTTATTCAGTTTTTTCTAGTTTTAAGTATCTTGTGATATAAAAAATGAGCAGTATGTTCTTCACATGTCATTCCATAATTCTATTGCATGATCTATAGTGATCACTCAAAGTGATTATGCATTCTATGTGATCACTCTGGTTGTTCATCGATTCTTACCTGATGTAAAAAATCTCGATCACAAGATCTTCCACTCTGAGAAATCTGCTCTGATATGAGTGTGAGGTTCCAAGGATCACACATCTGCACTCCAAAGGTTGTGGTGATTTCTTCATGCTTGGGTGAGGGATTTATAAGCCTCCCCACCACTTTAATTCTCTATTTTTCAAGGTTCATATTGTATAAATCCAGACTGTAGTTGGTGGAGGGATTTGGCATCATTCACTACATGAGTTATGTAACGATGTGAAAATCTATGAATAAAATTACCATTCATTTAATTAAATGTATTATAGATATAGAAAATACATTCACTCCTTTTGTTTTATTATATTTAATTGGATTTAAATGGTTGTTATGTATCCTTACCATTGATAATATAGTCCTTGAACAGTGATCACATTACTAGTATAAATATAGGGTATAAAAAAATCCTTTTGACACAGACAAAGGAAGTGATAGCCTCAACCAGTATGATCAAACCCTATGAATCCCAGTTATCAAAGATTATGAGGGAGGTAGAATTTATTGGCTTTTCCCTCGACCAAGAACAAGTCAATATCAGACAACTAAAGCTTGAGAAAAAACCATTTATGGGATAAGATGAAGCTCATCGAGACAGAAAACCAAACCATGTCCATTGAACGGTCTCATGAAAGCCGCATCACTACACACCTTACTCTTAGGGTTTATTCTGGTGTAATAAAGGTATATGTAACAAGCCCCTAAAATTATGATTAGGTGCATTATTTTTTTTATAATAATGAATATACCTTTATTCTATTATTGTTACTTTTTAAATGATTTTTAAACCAGAAATAGTATTATTAGTTAATATTCAAATTCAATTAAGAAATCTATTTTTATGAATTAATGGATTTTTTAATTAAACAATATTTTAATAAAATATTATTAATAAATTACTTTTATTAAATATAAATTATCGTATAAATTTTATGAAGTCAAATGTAATTTTTATTATGGTTTGAAAACATTTTTGTCTAAACCTATTAATTTTCAATAAATGTCGATTTATATTTTAAATGTGAAAATTGGAATATTTAGAAAATTATTTAGATAAAATGGATATTATTTTTTGGAATCATGATGTCAAAATTTTTGAACAGTGAATTTTTCATAACTTTCTGAGGTAATAAAATTCTTATGAAAAAAATTAAATACCATATGAATATATAATGTGTTTTATGACATCATAATGACACAATAGTGATGTAAAAAAATACTAAAAAACGTATCTTTTGACAAATATATGTTTTTCCTTTAAAATAATGTAATTTTATGTTTATTTTATCTATTTTATAAGGCCTTAGTGAATCCTCGAATACATATAAAATATTTTATGATTTTAAAATCATTTTCTCCAATGTCTAACTCACCTCCACATAGGTAAGGGTAATATTTTTATATCCTCAGCTCTAAGAATTTTAAAATAATTTATACCACTCCCCTTTTCCATAAAAAATGTTAAAAAACTAGGGGATGTTTTGTGGTTTTGAATATTTTAGTGAGTAGTGTCCAGAACTAAAATAATAATAAATTCCACCACCTTTCTTATATAAAACCACCCAATAATCCATTTATCATCACATAATCTCTTTCAAGCTCAACCACCCTCTTCCCCCTACTTCCTATACTACTCCCAAGGCAACCCAAGCTCCCAAGAGGCCTCCCCCATATCATTGGGATCACACATCAATGTAAGGGATCTTCCACCCTCTCCTTTTATCAATCATGCCTTTCATGTTATGTATTTTAATTTCCTTTTTCTCTATGTTGGGATATGTTATTAAATATCACCTTTATTTTCCATTTGATTTAAAAATGATGAGATATTCCTTTAACTCTCATTAATACCCCTTGTTATCTTTTGAACCCACCTATTATTATGTTGAAATTCTGTAAGGGATCTCCCTCTCTCCTTCTTCTTTAAGAACCTCTTTTATGTCATGCCTTATAATTTACATTTTCTTGATTCAGGGTAAGTTATTCCATACTTCATTACTATAAATTTTATTTATACATAGTGGGAGCTTCCTTTCACTCCCATTAATTCCCCCAATGATCCTTTAAGCCCACCTGTTACTATGCAGAAATTTGGTAAGGGATTTCTCTCTTCTCATTTCCATTCAAGAATTTATTTTATATTTTGTATCTAAATACCATTTCACATGTTCGGATATTTTGTTCCATGATACCATTAATATCAATCCCATGTATAAATGATTAGATACCCCTTTTTCTCTCATCAAATCAATTTATGAATATCAATATGACGTCATTATGCTAACAAATTTTCACCGCAATTTTCCATGACCAAATCATTATGTAGTGAATACCATACCCATTCCTCTACAAAGGGGATTCACCTTTACGCACACATACTTATCGAGTGTTGAATTACATGTATGAATTTCCCATTCCATGATCATGGAATAAATTATTATGTTGAATTAATACATGTTATATGATATTTGTGGCACACTTAAGAATGATATTTAAATGATTGGGATGGGTGTGCCCTGATAATGCTCTAATGCATTAGGTAACGTTTAGTATCTTGATACAGATCGTTGGGAAATGGGTTTACCAAATTCCTTTATTGGACATTTTAAACATGTTGGGATAGATGTTTACCTAATTCTATTTTGTCAATTATGTAGTGTTTTATGTTGTTTCCGCATTTCCATGTTATGATAATCATGTTACATCATGTCTTTATGTTCTTGTTTCTCTTATGCTAAATTGATAAGACTATTGCCTAAAATGTATTTTATTCTTCATGTTAAGCCTTATTTACTCCCTTACTGGGCTTTATAGATCACCCTTTTCTTATTTATGTCCTCAGGTTATCCCATGAAATGCAAAGTATGAATTAATTTTGTGGTCATGTAAAACAAGATTTCAATAAAGATGTGTATTTAATATTTTAAGTTGTTATGTAATGTTCCTAAGTCCCAAATAAAATAGACCTCACTATCTTATGATTTTTCTTAAGTTATGGTTTATGTAATAAATCATGTTTAAATATGTAATAATGATATGGGTTGTTATAGTTGGTATTAGAGGATAGGTTTAGTTATTCTTGTGATTAGGATTAGAAAACTCTTGCGAAATCTTAATGGATAATACTAAGTATAAGAAACGAATCCATAATTTTGGTGAGTATATATTAAGTGGTTTATCAAGAAAATATATACATGTCTATATATTAATTAGTATTTGTGTCTCCGGTACAAATATATCTAGGGGTAAAACCCTAAAAACCCACATTGCGCTAGACTCAAATAGGAACTAGTGCACGAAAATGGGCCTTTTCACTCTTGGTTCGACACTCCCAGTAGACATGCTTTGGTAAATTCATATACTTTTTACAAACCATTATTAAGGGAACAGAAAATGTCCCCAAAAATATATTTTAGGAAATAGAAAATGGATAACTTAGATCTAAGCTTAAAAAATCATTAGTTAAGTAGATAGATGTAATTTATAAGTTATCCATTTAATGTCATCAGATTCCACTTTATGTGGTCAACAGTTTAAATTTACTCATACCTAATTATATATCGGATTAAGTAGAACAAGAATCAAAAAGTTAAATGTAGGGATATTTTCTATAGTTCTACACATTCTTTTATATCATGAATGTTTAGTATAACAATCTAAACACGACCACAAAGCATGGAAGTAATGATTTCAGTGAAAATGGAAAATGGGGAAATTATAGAATCCCATGCATATGACTCTTCCCCTATCATAATTTGTGGATTGAACTTCCTGGTGAACCTCAAAATACATCCCTTGGTGGAATTTGATGTGATTCTTGGCATGGATTGTCATTCCCTATATAGAGCCATCATTAATTTTCATGAGGGAGAAATAACTCTCCATATGGTGAATCGACCCCCGATTCTATAAAATTTTAAGGAGGTGGACGAATCTTCATTAGAACCACAATCTCAAGCAGGTAAATTACTGCCCTATGGGCACACGTATATTTATAAAATGATTGAGTCTAAGGAAGAAACCATCCATTAAGACGATCCTTTTTCTAGGAAATTCAGTGATGTGTTCCTTGAAGAATTTCATGGCCTTCCTCCTAGTAGAGATACTGAATTATTGATTCATATTATACCTAGGGCACTGCAAATATCCAAATCATTATATAAAATGGATTTTTTGGAGCATGAGGAGCTAAAGAAAAAAACTACATGATAATTTGGGTAAACAGTTTGTATGCCTAAGTGATTCACCATGGGGTGCACCCATCCTCTTTATAAAAAAAATGATGGGTCAATGCAGTTTTTCACTGATTATCATGAGTCTAGAAAATAACGATAAAGAACAAGTATCATTTTCCATGAATCAATGAGTTGTTCGGCCAGCTACATGGAGCACAATACTTCTCCATGTGGGATCTTGGGTCATGAAATTACCATGGAAGGGTGGAGAAGGAGGATATCCCCATTACTGATTTTCTTACAAGTTATTGGCACTATGAATTCATATAAATTCCTTTCAGACCCACTAATTCTTTGGAAATCTTCCTGAAATTTATGAATACAGTCTTTAGATATTAACTCATCAATTTTTTGGTATTCATTATTTATGATATTCTAATATATTCGAAAACCATGGAAGAGAATGAGAGGAATCTAAGAACTGTGGTAGAGACCTTGTGAAAGGATAAGTTCTATGAAATGTATTGAAAGTGTGAGTTTTGGTTGAATTAAGTCTCATTCTTGGGGAATATCATCCCAATAAATGGGATATTTATGGATCCTTCCAAAAAAATCTATTTAGGTATGGATCAGGTTGACATATGTGATAGATATTCATAGCTTCTTAGGGTTATCTGGGTATTATTTTTGATTTGTGAGAAATTTCACATAGTTATCAAACACTATTTCCAAGAAAACTCGTAATTGAGTCATGTTTTTAGGGAATGATGAATGTGAAGAAATCTTCATGGAGTTGAAGAAGAGTCTTATCACTGACCATGTGCTAACACTAACACAAGTGTGTAGAATTTTGTAATCTTTAGTGATGCTTCAAATAAGGGAATGGGATTTATATTGATGAAGAATGAAAAAGGAATTGCATATGCCTCAAGGTAGTTGAAAATTTATTAGAAAAACTATCTCATTCATGATTTTGAGTTGGATTCTATGATCTTTTCATTTAAAATATTTCAGAATTACATTGTTTGGGATAAGTGTTAAATATATACATATCATAAAATTATCAAATACATATTCATAAATAAGGAGATGAATATGAACCAATGAATATGGTTAGATCTCATCAAGGATTATGACTTCTCAATCCATTATCACCCTAGGAAAGTGAACAAGGTTGTAGATTATCTAAGTAGAAAGGTCCCAACAATTCTATAATTTATGAGAATTTAGAAGGATCCAATCTTCTTATATTTGATGAAGATAGTCATGGGAATCATAATGAAGGGAACATCATCAATAATTTCACAAACGATTGCTAAACAATCTCTTTTGTAAAGGTTAAAGGATTCTCAAAAAGTTCGTGTGAGAATTCAGAAAAAAGTGAAAACTAACCAAAAGGGAAATCCTCAGAGTTAAATGTTAATAAAGAATGAAATGTGAGATTTGGGTCAAGACTGTGTGTTCCAATAATTCCAGTGTTGAAGAAAGAACTTTTGGATGATTCAACTAGTTCGATTTTCTCTGTTCACTCAAGAATCAAAAATATGTATCATGATTTTCTAGAGAACTATTGGTGGGAAAAAATGAAGAAGGAGATCACTAAATATACATCAATGAGCATGGTATGTCAACAAGTAAAGGCTATGATTCATAAGACTAAGGGAATGATGAAACCCTTACCCATACCAACCTGGAAATGGGAAAACATCATCATGGACATTTCCACTTGACTTACAAAGACATCCAAAGGAAATAATTCTATTTGGGTTGTTTTGGATCATCTTAAAAAGATAGAACACTTCATTATAATTTGACAGGATTTATCACTAGGTAAACTAGCACATATATACATCAGAGAAGTGGTAAGGATAAATGGAGTACCACTATCGATTATGTTTTATTAAGATTAAATATTCACCTCTATGTTCTGGAAGAGTCTCCAATACTCTCAAAACACTAGTTTTAACTTCAGTACAGCTTATCACCCTCAAACTAAGAGCCATTTTGAGCGATATATCCAAAAAATTTAGGTAATGATAAGAGCTTTCTCAATGGACATCAATGGAGAATGGGGTGAACATCTTCCTTTGGTGGAGTTCTCTTACAAGAATAGTTCCCACTCAAGAATCGAAAGGTATCCTTATGAATCCCACTATGGGAAGAGTTTTAGAACACCATAATGTTGGGATGGAGTTGGGGAAGGAATACTTCTTGGTCTAGAAATGTTTATAAAAATGGTGGAGAAGGTTGAGAGAATCCAGCAGCATATCAAAGATACTCAGAGTTGAAAAAAGATCTCTGTTGACAATCATTGACGAGACCTAGAGTTTGATCATGGAGACATGGTTTTCCTTTGATTATATACATGGAAAAGAGTTATGTGATTTTGTAATAAGGGAAAGCTTAGTCTAAGGTACCTTTTCCCTTTTGAGATCCTTCATCGCATTAGGTTAGTGGCCTATCGACTATCACTCTCATCGAACATGTCTCAAGTACCTGATGTATTCCATGTATCACTCTTGAGGAAGTATATACCATATCCATCACATATACTCAATCCATATGTGGTACCATTGGAGAATGACCTCTCTTATGATGAGAATATGGTGAAGATAATAGATAGTAGATAACAAGTTGTATAGAATAAGACAATTCCCACCATAGAAGTGTTGTGGAGAAACCACAAGTTACAAGAGGTGACATGGGAACAGGGGGAAGTGATGAGGAAGAGTTTCCCTCATCTATTTTATTGTTGGAAAAGGAATGTTCGAGGGAGAAATTTCATAAGGGGGGATGGTTGTAACAACCCGAACTTTTATCAACGAAATTCCCTTTCTTTAAATTAAATATCTTATCGATATAGAAAATGCATACAGTACTTTTTTTTATATACAATTGGATTTAAATGATCATTATGTATCCTTACCATTGATAATAAATCCATTTAAAAGTGATCAGATTACAAGTATAAATATAGGGTTTTAATAAATGATTTTTGACACATATAAAATATGTTATTGCCTCAACCAGTAGGATCATTCCCTATCAATCCAATTTATCAGAGCTTCCAAGGGAGATATAATTTCTGGGATTTTACCTAGAACAATCCCAAGACAATATCCAACCACATAAGCATAATAGAAACAATTTATGGGATAATTTCAAGCATATCGAGACCACGACCCAAACCATGTTCCCCAAACGGCCCCATGAAAGCGCCATCATCACAGAAAATACTCGTATGGTGTATGCATGTGTAATAAAGGTATATGTAACAAAACCATAAAATTATGATTATGTGAATTGTTATTTTTATATAATAATTAATATACTTTCATCATATTATTCTTACTTTGTAAATGATTTTTAAAGTACAAATAGTATTTTCAGTTAATATTCAAATTCAATTAATAAATATATTTTGATGAATTAATATATTTATGAAATAAATAATATATTTATAAAATATTTTTATTAAATTACTTTTAAAAAATATAAATGATCACATAATGTTTATAAAGTCAAATGTAATTTTTAATATGGTTTGAAAACTATTTTTTTCAAAACCCGTCAATTTTCAATAAATGTCAGTTTTTATTTTAACAATTAAAATAAAAATATTTAGAAAATTATTTTGATAAAATGAATATTATTTTTTCAATCAAGATGTTTATAATATCTAATGATGAATTTTTCATAATTTTTGAGACTGTCGAATTTTATGGTAAAAATTAAATACCATTTAAATATATAATGTGATTTATGACATAATAATGACCAAATAGAGATGTAATAAAATACTCTAAAATGTATCTTTCGAAAAATATATTTTCTCATTTAAAATAATATAATTTTAGGTTTATTTTATTTGTTTTATAAAGCCTTGTTCAATCCTATAAGACTTATAAAGTATTTTAAAATTTTAAAATCATTTCCTTGAATGTGTGACTCACCTCTATATAAGAAAGGGAAATGTAATAATATATTCTGCCCTTAGACTTTTAAAATAATTTCTATCACTCCCCTTTTCCAGAAACCATGGTCAAAATCTATTTTATGGTCTGTGGTTTTCAATGTTTTAGTGTGTAGTGTCCAAAACCTAAATAATAAATAATTTCCCCACCTTTCCTACATAAACCCACCAAACCACCAATTTCTCTTCACTAAAGGTCATTTAATCTAGTAAAAAATCTTCCCCCTACTCTATATACTCCTACCAATGTGCCTCCAAGATCCCATAAAGCCTCCCCCAAGCCTTTGGGGTCACACATTCAAGTAAGGGATCTTCCACCCTCTTCTTTTATCAAACATGCCTTTCATGTTATGCCATTTAATTTAATTCTTGTGCATGTTGGGATATGTTTTTAAATATCCCCTTACAATACATTTGGTGTATAAATTTTGAGACAATCCATTCACTCTCATTAATCCCCCCTATGATCCTTTTAACCCACTAGTTACAATCTAAAATTCTGTAAGGGGTCTCCCTCTCTCCTTCTTCAAGAACCTCTTTTATGTCTTGCCTTTTAGTTTCCATTTTCTTGATTTGGGATATGTTCTTAACAACATACTTACTTTCTATTTGATGTATAGATGATGGGATCTTCCTTTCACTCCCATTAATCCCCCTTATGATCTTTTAAACCCATCAATTACTATACAAAAATTTCGTAATGGATTTCTCTCTTCTAATTTCCATTCAAGCATTTATTTTATATTATGAATCTAAATTCCATTTCACATGTTGGGATATTATGTTCCATGGTCCCCATACTGTTTATACCATGTATAAATTATGTGATACCCCCTTTACACTCATCAACCCAATTTATGAATTTCTATATGACGTTGTGATGCTACCAAAATTTTCAACGCGATTTTTCATGCCAAAATCATCATGTAGTTAATAACATACCCATTTCCCTATAAAGGGTATTCATCCTTATGCACACAAACATATAAAATGGTTACTTACATGTATTAATTCCACATTCCATGATCATGGAATAAATGAGGATGTTGAATGAATCCATGTTATATGATCTATATGGCACACTTAAGAATTAGATTTAAATGATTATGAAGGGTTTGTCCTGATAGCACTCCAATGAATGGGGTAATGTTTAGTATCATTATATGTCATTTTGGGATAGCTTTGTACCTGATTACTTTATATTACCTTTGTTCACCATGTTGGGAAATGACTTTACCTGATTTTTTTATGTTAATAATGTAGTGTTTTAAGTTGTTGTCACATTTCAATGTTATGATAATCATGTTATATCATGACTTTATGTTCATATTTCTCTTATACCAATTTAAATTCCTATTTCCTAAAATGTCTTGTATTGTACATATTATGCCTTATTTAATCCCTTACTGATATTTCTATCTCACCCTTTTCATAGGGATGTCTTAAGGTTATCCCATGTAATGCTAAGTATGATGGAATGTTGAGGTAATGTAAAAAATGTTTTCAATAAAGATGTGTATTTTATGATTTATTTTGTTATGTAATGTTACCAATCCTAAAATACACTAGACCTCTCAATATTCTGAGTTGTATTAAGTGAATGTGTATATAATAAATCATTTTTAAAAATTAAATAATGAGTAGGGTTGTTATAAGTTCTCACCAAAAATCATTTTACGCATGTTTCATGATTCTTAGCGATCACGGGATCATCCCATAAATTCCCCCTTTATTGGATTATTTCCATTTAATGGGGATTTTTTGAATCATTACAACACATCAAGGGGATTTTATATTTTCATATCGACATGTCTAAGGGCCTTTGTGAGATCAAGGTTCCTGTAGAAAGGTCTTCATGTGATATCATGTGACTTGTATGGGACTTTTCATGAGACCATGATGGCTTGTCAGGGGGGGCCTTTGTGAAATCTAGATTGATTTTCAAGGGGCCTTGTGAGGTTGTGTTGAGGACATCCTAGGAATATTTCATCTATTTTTGTATAGTGAGATTCTCCAACCATTTCCCTTTCTATGTCCAATTTTTAAAAAATTGGGGAACTAGTGAAGTTTTATAAGTGTTTTCAATGAAAATAACTCTACTTCTTGGTGATTCGTCATGTGACCAACAAAGGGCTTTGTTGATATGGGTGATCAATTCATGAAAAACTAAATATGTTTGTCCTTTTGAAGCCAAATGGGGAGTGTGGGGTCTTTTAGACATGTCCAATTCACTAAAAATTATCGGGATGATATGCCAATGGGATCACGTGAGATAATGTGGAAATGTTCTTGGATAATTTGGTAGTGTTTTGTGAATAACTCAGGGTACATCACATGATTTTTTATGACTGGAAGTGGCTCCAACATTCCCCTATTTATTTCCTTTGTTTATTCTACAATGTACTGGGAGTTTCACATGTATTCTTGAATGTTATCAAGGATAACCATTCTTCTTATCAGTGATGTTTCATGAGATTTTTAGGTAAAAAAGTGGATCTCTCCTTTTGGTTATTTTTCTTCTATTTTCAACAGAAATTTCAAGTGGTTTTCAAGCATCCATTGGTTGAAAATGTGTGTGTCATTGGGGTTCTCTCATGGTAGATGTTGGGTGATCATCGAGTGTTTGGGATGCCTTTGAAAAGCTTTAATGACTTTTAGAAGGGACGTCATGGGATATTCCATAGGATATGTGCTATGCATGATTGTCTGCATGACCTTCCAAGGGTTATGGGATCACATGTATTTTGGGAGTTTATTATATCTATGTACTCTTATACACATTATTTTGCATTTAATTTTTGGTGAAAATAATACCCATATTGAAGTATTTCTTACTTTGTAGATTTTCTTATTCCCATTTAGCAGGGACCAAAAACTTTCCCCCTCAAGAGAGACATCTTTGAGGATGATGGATTAGTTATAGGGAAATTAAATGCCCTCATAAGTCTTTGGTGTAGTCCTCAATTCAAGTTTTCGATGATTCCTGGATTTTCGTGCGATGTTTGGCATTACACGGGATGCCTTATAAATTGGGGAGCATAGAGGGGTTCATTCAGTAGCTACTCCATTATCTAGATCTCTTTCTCCCTAATAATTTCAGGTGACCTTGTCTCAAGAACTTCCTAAAATATCTGATCGTGAGACCTTGTCATGAGCCAGTATCATGAGAACTGTTCCAAAATACTACTTTTACCTAGGTTCCTACTCGAATAATCTACAAAATAAACTTCAATGATTCTTTTATCTTTGTACATGGGGATTGTAAATAATTTTAAGGGTTCTAAATGATTTTATATATCCATCGTAAGATCCTTTGGTTATCATGTGGTTCTCATGAAAATTTCAAGGGAAAGTGATCATGAGTCTTCTACGAGGTTATGGGGTTGTGAAATGCCTTGTGGGATTATATAGTTTACATGATCTTTGGTAGCTAGTAGATTCCTGAGTCCCTTTTTTTATTTTCAAATTCCATCCCTGATTCATGTGATTTTCATAACTTCATTGGTTTATGCCTTTGTTTTGATAAAAATATATGTTATATTTCTAACATGTGCCACATACTTTTGTTTAGATGCCTTCTAGATCTCATCAAGGTTCCTCTACTACTTCTAATAAAAGGTCCATCATCACTATAGAATGAAATTTTGACCCCCAATATCACATGTATTCTAAAAATGAGGTTCTAAAGAGGCTCTTCTCATCTGAGATCTTGGATTATCCTCTATCACACTGACTTCCTATGTATGGGTTCATCTTGTTGGATGTTGTTTTCAACCCTCCTTCAGACTTCAATTTTATGCCTTGTAGGGTATCAACTTATCTTGACTGTATTCAGATGAAAATTAATGAGGATGGTATCATGGTCACAACTCAATCCTAGGGATTTTATTATTTGTTTTCAAACACTACTTTGGGCCCATATTGTTGTGATTTTTCTCATCAACCTATTTCTCAGTGACACCCGATTATATTCATCTCTTTTATAAACAATTTGGTTGATAGATAGACCTAAAATGGGATCTTTATCTTGGTGGTAATTTCTATGATGAATGGGTGTAGCCATTATGGGTGAAGTAATGCTGCTATGATTTCACAGAATAGTTATATCAGGCCCACCTTTATAAAATGGTATGGATTTCACAATTTATTATCTATCTCCATCCTGATATTCTTCGAAAAATGATCTGTCGTTGGTTCCCTAGAACTAACTCAATTCATCCATCCCATGTCTAGGTGGTAATCATTTTATATGATATCCAACAACTCGATTGGATCCCCCTTCTCGGAGAGATATAAGTTGTGTTCTTCCCATTCATGGATGTCTAGGATATCCCTTGAATATAGTACTCTTGCTAAGGGAAATTCTCATCATTGTGGAGGAGAAGCTGAGGATGTAGTTGAACATGTGATCTCTTATATCCATCAAAGACTGGATCAACATTTTTTTTATCACAATGGCATTAGTCCAACTTGTATCCACCCCCCATCGGTGCCATTCCCAGTATGTTTGTGATAGTTTTGGATCATAATGAACTATTTTGAAAGGTGGTGATCATACTTCATGGGGATATTGAGTGAATTATGATATCTCTCTAAGCCTTGGACTACCAGGCTTTGAGTCTATGTTCCTAAACTGATGGAGTTTCCCAACTGAGGAAGTGAATACATGGATCTAGGTCAGTAGTTTGGTAATGGAAGCACAATTAATGGATGAACGGTGCCATAATCTAGATTTTTCTACCCTTTCACGCCTTTACCAACCCTTGGGACACATTAAACAAGGAACCCCCCCTCCCCTATATGATCAGTTTCACTTTCTAGTTTTTTATTCAGATAGAGAGGGGAGAATTTTTATTACTATGAATATTAGAATGCCATCATGATCCCTAATTCCTTATCTCATCCCATATTTTTTAACATGTTTGGGGTTAAGTCTATGTCACTATGATCTTATTAGGTTACAAATGTGATGATTCAATTTGATAAATTTTATTTCACCCTTTATCACACACTGATTTGGACGATCATTGATAATGGAACTCACTCACTCGATGAAAGTTTATACATAAACTCTCTTAGAGGTAGGGTTCTTGAAGATCAAATGGAGAAGCTGATAATCTGTGGTCTATATACACCATATAGGTACACTCATCAATTTGGTTTCACCTAAAGGGTATCTCCTCTTCCATTGGTTGGTGTTCCAGGAGAGAGATACCCCAGGATCATCTACCTATTTTGGATGATGCATGATTGATAAGACACTGATGATGAGAAAATTAATCCACCCAAAAATGATATTTCCTTTATTACATAAGATTATTCCTAGGTTTAGATAGCATCCTATCCTATTAGAGTGCTAGGATGATAGGTTTCTCATGTGGGAATGACATTTGAATTACAAACCCTTATTTTTATGTAAAAGAAGGAGTTGATTCAGGACTTTGGTGAGACATTGAGGAAGAACCCTCATTTTGATGATGAAATTCCCAATAGGGGGACTGAATCTATAGAGGAAATCATCCCCATGGTACAATATATGAGTAATTATTCTATTTAGATGAGGATACATGAGGCTTCCACTTTTGTCTCATTGCTCACTCAGCCATCTATTCTTCCTTTTGGTCTACTTATCCCATCATATAGAGAATCATAGACATTTCATCGGCTGATCTGATATAATATTCATGTTATGATTACTCAGACTCCATTAGAAATACTTCATGCCCAAGGGGAATGCCTTCATTAGCTATTTCAAAATTTTGAGCAGTTGGTTTTGATAAAAAACAACTATATGAAATCATAGAGAAAGTTATCCAGACTCTCCCAGAAATTTCCACCAATGAGGGGGGATTTCATGATCTTATAGATAGTGTTCCCCTTTATGAGTAGGTGAAGGATGTGTTGGAGGCACTGGAGAAGATTCTAGAGTTCATATCTAAATTGCAAGCCCATATGGATGCACGGACCATGAAAATTTGGAGATATAAAGAAGTCATATCTCGACTAAGATATGACCTTTCAACATCCTCATAATCACTGAAAATTACCCAAAAGAGAGTTGAAGATATGACTTCTATAGTTGAGACTCTCTATCCTGGGGTAGAAGCATAAGTGGTGGGATAAGAATCAAATTAGTGTTCAATGGATTATTCTTTCCAAACTCTTTCCAAACTGGAAAGCTCGGTAGATAAAATATTATTGTAGTTCTATGTACTATATTTTGATGATATTGTTGGAGAGACTCTAAAATGTGTAGATTTCTATTATTTCACATTATAAATGAATGGATTTTATGAACCTTCCATGTTGTTTTCGGGTTCGCTTTCATTCATGATGTGCATGAATCTTCTCTAACCATATGCAATATAAATTTCCAATCAAACCCATCATTTGTATAATATCAAGTAAACATGAATGACTAGATCTGAATGTAATAATTATAACATATTCATCTTGATAATTTCTCATTAATTCCCACTAACATCATATTTTTTATTGATGTATATGCTCTGGTTATCTTGAGATTACATGTTTCTTAAAAGGTTAGTTGGGTAGAATATACATCCTAATTGGAGGGAGATCTCCCTTTTTCAAAATTGTATAGGCATAGTGAGAATATATTGATAGGAAATATTTAGGGCCTTTCAATCTTTTTTATTCATGAAGACTACATTATTGTTGTGATGTAGTGCTTGGTCTTTTAACTAGCACCTTCAATTATTATAGTTTATAGTAACTTAGCATGGATTTTTTATTTCAATAGTTTATAGTCATTTAGCTTGGACATTCAATTTATATAGTTTAGGTTATTTTAGTTTGGACCTTGTATTTATTTAGTTAATTGTCTTTTAGATCAAACCTCATATTTCTAAAGTTTTGGGTCTTTTAGATCAAACCTTATATCGCTTTAGTTTATGGTCTTTTAGAAAATAACTTTTATTACAATAGTTTAGGGTAATTAATCTCAAAACTTTGGTCGTTGTAGTTTAGGTAATTTTAGATTGAACCATGTATTACTATATTCTAGAGTCTATTAGCTCAAACCTTCTATCATTGTCTTGTATGGTCTTTTATCTCATACCTAATTGATTATCATGGGTTATGATTCAGATATTCTTGGAATGACCCAAAGCCCTCTACGGTGTTGAGTTCTATCATGATTTTTTTGAGGCTAATGAGGACTAGAGATTCATTCCTAGAAGGAAGATATGCCTCTGGTTTTTGGTTCAAATCCCTTATGCATCAATTTCATTTTCAAACAGAGGTGTCTCCACTCTTTTACAGGGGTCACAGAACGTTTATGAAGGGAATATTGGTTGAGAGAGAAATACTAGGGAAATTAAAACTACATGGATAGTTTGCACATGGGTGATATAATTCATAACTCAAAAGTTTGAGTCTTTGAATATGGGATAGAGAAGACATGTAAGGGATGACACGTAACACCCTGAAGTACCAGGTTTCAATGCATGGTTTCTACGGAACACAAGGATTAAAGTTCTTTTCTTGCAAGGTTGGGATAACATTAGTCGGTAGCAGGGGGCTATAATGTGTTGATAGTGTGGTCAAGAAAATATAATATCCACTCTTTTTAAAGGTCCATGAAAAGTTTGTGAATACTCAAACATCCTGACTATAAAGTTGAGTATGGGAGGAATGTTATCCAATAAGGCTTCTGGAAACCCTGTTCATTTCAACTTTTAATAATGAAGATCGATCCCTACACCATGGGGTTTCGAATCATGAGTTGCGGGCCATCAAATTTTCATGAATGGAGTGTCACATTTTGGATTTGAAAAAGGGTACAATATAATGTGGCGTAATATTGAGGGTTTCAAACTTTCTCAGATAGTTTGGTATAGAGACTATAAATCGTGGTCCAAACTGATCGGTTCAGTAGGATGATATGGTAAAATGGTATTAGAAATTATCCAAAACACACTAAGGTGATGAGTTCATCCACAATGATGTTAGGTCTCATAAGAATCAGAAATCCATTTTGGCAGAGTGACTCGTTTGGTTGATGACCATAACTGTGTATGCGGGAGTTGTAGGCATACATGCATAGTCAATAAAAGGGCCCCTTGATGTTTGGTATCCTCTTTAAAGGTCCATGTAAGGTTGTAGTGATACGAGGAACTCAAATGATGAAGTTTAATGTGTGAAAAACCTAATATCCAAGAATTTTTTTATATCAATAATGTTGTGTAACCCCCAAGAGAACATATTCTCATGGTAATGATATATGAACAATCATTACACTAACTCTTTTTTAAACCAGGGGGCCCAGCTACCGTAGGTTTTATTATACTAAGGCTACAAAGTTGGACTTAAGGGATTTATAAATTATTTATTTGTGTGGAAATTGTTTTATAAACTCTTTATATGAACATATTATAAAGGAAACACTTGAATTTCCCTCAAGAATCCATTTGCGGGTTTTCATCCTAAAAATATGTATGCTTATTTCACTCACATTTTAATGCCTTTCAATTTTGACCACTATAGGCTAGAGTATAAGGTCATATAGCTTTAACCTGAGTGCAGATAGTTTGTGGTCAGGATGTACATAGACCCAATATGTAGGATGATACAAAAGAGTCTAATTAAGATACCTAGGGTCAAGAGTACCCCAACATCCTTCTGATTGGGAGATGGAAATGTTGTAAATCATGGGTAGAACTCATTAGGACATGATTATTGATATGTTAAAATCATACAGGGGATGTCTTGAAGCCTACTGAAGTGATAAGCTACACCACAGTGATGTTAAGGATCACAAGGATCGAAAATAACTTTTTGCAGAGTGGTGCATTTGGTTGATGACCATAGGCGCATATACTGGATCCATAGGCATAAATTAATAGTCAAACAAAGGTTCTCTTAAAGTTGAGTACATATCCCAAGGTCCATGGAATGTTTTTGGAAACCCAAGGCACTTTATACCTGAATTATGATTTATGGATCGAGGAGCTTAAAAGATGATGGCAGCACCCATATACTCTAGTTGACCAAGGTAATCCTTTTGTGGTCTATTAATAAGGGATGAAAATGGGTTATTTTTTGAACATTTTTAACATAATTTAGTGGGGTTGGGTTTTTTTCTATGCATTTTAACATCTATTAGTTAGAACGCTCGTAATGTAGTTTATCATCGTGCGGTAAGGTTGTTTGCATCATACAATTTTAATGTAATGTGACTCAGACATTTTACTTTCAGTTTAACATCTTGTGGTTAGGACACTAGGTACCAAAATGAAAAAAATTTCATGATATATTTCATAAATGAGAAATATGCACATATATTTGGATTATACATATGAAAAATGAGATTGTATGACTCGACCCCTATGTAATTGGGGTGTATTTTTTTCTTTCTCAGTTGTTGTATCTAGACCTAGGATTGGATATCTAGGTGTTTCTACTTATCATTTGATTACAATAATCAATCCATATGTAGTTCTTGAATGGTTGTATAGTTTAACATGATGAGGTGAGGATATGTGTTCCCCAGCATGAAATGGTAATATTTTTGTTGGGCCCATGAATAGAAATATGGGGGTCACTATATATCCCTTGGTGATAGGAATACAGGGAGACATAGTTGTTAAGAAAAATCCTAACATAGGTCTGACACATACATAAAGATGGGGAATTTTTATACTTATTTATCATGATCGAGAACAAATTTGGAGATTTGGGTATCAATACATATCCTGTGAGGATTGTAATCAAGTCACACATATTTCTTCTACGGGAAACACAATATACAGGTTTAACCCATATGAAGAGGTGGGAATTTTTCAATTATTATTTTAGTTATGATAAGGATTGGATATTCAAGAATCACTATGTTTGTTGTGATGACAGGAATCAGTTCACACAATGTTCTTGAGGAACCATGTTGTTAAACATCTTAAGGAAAGTACAAAGGCTACTGATATTAAAAGGGGTATTGTAGCTAAACAGGAAGATGGAAATTTGGTTGTCACTATGTATCCCATTGTAATAGGAATAAGTCCACATGTTGTCCATTAATGGAGGTGTGGGGGGAGACCAACACCACCAATAGTGGTCCTCTCAGGTGAGGTCTACAGGAATGTGAAGCTTTTTGTCATGCAAAGGGGTATCGATTATTCTGTTTAAAGTCATGTGGTGAAGAATCATGGTGCTTCATTTAAGGTAATACACTCAGGACCAAGATGATCTTGTCATGACCCTTCATTCCTTCTTCATGTGGGGAATCCCTCTCCAAAATTCCTATGTTCATTTGAGCTATGATATGTGTGATAAATAAGGAATGGAGAGGGTTTCCCTTACCATGAAGATGAAATTAAGGATATGATAGGGGAATTTTTCATCAAGAGGTGGATATAACAAGATATAAGATCATGGAATCCCTTCACATCTCATTGAGAATGAGAATCAATCCATACGAAGCCCTAAAATACCCATGCAGTTTAATGTTGTGTGTAAAATACATAAATAGTATAGTTTAACATGTTGTGGTAAGGATATGGATCACCCAACGTGATTGGATATGGATTTCATGGATTTGGGAATTTTTACATCATGAGTTAAGGAAATTTTCCATTTTTTAAATGTCATGAAGTAAGGGAATGGGTCACTAGATAGTTTACAATATTGATTATAGAACTGGGGATGCCACGTAGATTAACATCTTATTGTCGGGATGTTTTTATATAGTTTTTTGTTATTTCTTTAAGATGTTGGGTCTTGTGAAGTTTAAAGACTTTCTTCCAGGACATCAAATTCTATAACATTTATCTTCTTACATCCATGAATTTTTTTTTAATTTTAATGTCATGTAATCAAGTTGATAGGTTCTTAATGACATCTATGCAAAGTGTTTATTGAGAAACATTTCATTGGTGGGGGTGTTGTAGGTTCTGTGTGTAGCGGAAGTGAAGGATGGGTGTGTACCCAACATTGAAAATTTCCATGATCGATGATTAATCCAAGATCAATAAGATGATGAATACCAGTATCCACATAATTGAATCAATGATAAAAGAAAAAGGAGAGAACCCCGAATCGAGAATAGAGGTTCAAAATATTTTTTTTATAATTAACATAATTAAATTATATAATTACCTCCAACGTGATTTTTTTTCTTCATTGATGTGTCTGACCACGGGTCTGAGGTGCAGATTCTTTGCAATGTAGAATCCAAGGATAATAATGCACTAGAGGTGATCCACATGTGCTCTATGTATCTTCGGACATCGCTGAGGGTGTCTTCGGGTGCTAATGTAGAATATCATTACACTTATAATGTATGCCTTTTATATCCTTGAGAATTTCTTCCAAAGAATTCTCCTTGAACTGGTGGAGGAGGATTTATCTCTTTCTTGATAGTGTTCTAGGAGCAGGAAGAGTTTTATAGGCTCAAGATCCTTTCTCCAAGGATGTGGTGCACACAATGATTGGTTAGCTGGTAGAATGACCCATTGGCTAATATATAGAATAATTACATAATAGGGAATTTAATTCACTAGGTAATAATAAATAATTAGCACAGGTGATGTTACTTAATTTATTATTCCCTGTGAAACCCCACATCAAATAATAATAACAATACTATTATTTCTATGACATGTTCTTAACATGCATGTTATATTTAAATATTATTTAATCAAATAATATTTTTTATTTTTTATATATGGACCCATAAAATGGTCCACCAAACGTCCTCAATATTTACCGAGCCTTGAATAATGACTATTTGTTTATAAAATAAATTTAATGACATTATTTTCTGATAAATAAATATTTCTTATGAAATATATTCTCTTGAATAAATAGATATTACATAAATGTGATCAGGCATACTTGAATAATTATTACACCACAACCAGGAATAATATTTATTCAACTTGTTAAATAAATAAATTATTTAACTAGGATTCGGGATACACTTAGTGTGTGACCCTCTAGGAATCTTTCTCGTTAGCATTAGGTGGGATTTCCTAAAGTACATGATTACTATCTATATAAGGCCTCAGCCTTAAACCTTACTTAATATTGAATTAAATGAATAATTCATATTGAGGATCTTTTCAGGTTTAGAGTTTTAGAGAATTAGGACATAACTATTACATCTCAAAAGATTACAAAGTAGAAACTTCTACTAAGTTTCCATAAAATAAAAATTCTTAAAATGAAACATGTCTAGTTCCATGTTTTTGGTAGCATGACTTTCCCTTGATCCCATCCCTGACCCTATTCCACGTTATGTCTGGTGAAAACATTTCAAAAACTTGGGATGAGCATAAAAAGCTCAGTAAGGGATACACAAAGAATGAAAACTGTTAGTTTTTTCAAAACAACAAGTAAACCATGTATACTTTAACAAAGTAATAATTTTCACATTTTCTAAGTAGTAAAAAACACTTCACTAAATAAAAGTTCATTACTTGCCATTCTATAACCAAAATATTACCATAAAACCCATATAAAGATCACATAACATATAAAGGTAACTTGGGACATAAACATACTTAAGTGGAATAACCACAAGGTCTACTTCCACACATATCACTTAATGGAATAGCCATTCGGCCAACTTCCATACATACTTAATGGAATAGCCATACGGGCGACTTCCATACCCAATGCATTGGAGGTTATAACGTAACCACCCGTCCTGGTATTCACAGAACCACCCGTCATATGATTTATCACGTAACCACCCGTAAAATGTCCAAGTACCATCATTACACATAAAATATTGAAAAAATAAGCATTTCAATAACAACATTTCATTTTCAATCACAATAAGTAATTCCCAGATATTGAATTAATCAATCCATTTTCAAAAACCATTTAAAATAGATTTTTGAATCAAAGTGTCCCATACCACTTTGAAGCTTTTAATGGAATTATAATTTTAAAACATTAATGTCCATATAAATAAATACTGAAAACCATTTTGAAAACATGGACATTAAAGATAAATATTGAGAATAATAAATCTTTAAAACATTTAAAACGATATTTTTGTTAAATAGTATTTAACAAAATGAGATACTCTTGAATACAAATAATAGCGGAATAACATTTAATCCGAACTTTATTATATCATGAGAATAAAGGTATTCATGATATAATATGTCAAAGGATAGTATACACACCATATAAGAGTGAATTGGTTCATAACAACAATGAAGTCTCAAAAGAAATGTAAAATGAGATGAAATCCATTATAAAGAAGTTATCCTTAAATTAAGGATAAATCAATCTCATAATTATGTGTAACAAATATAAATACACCTAATATAAGTGGTTATTAAGTGTAAAAAAATCAAAGGTCATTCACACATATTCAAAGGATGACATATTCAATAACTACATGTTGAACCCAAAGAAATCGAAATTGGGTTAAGAAGTTCCCTTGGTAAAATTCGACAGCCTAACGGCGTCACATAAAATTTTAAAAAAGGGTTGATGAGAGAGATAAAGGGTATATCATCACTTGGACATAAAATTTACATAAATAAGGATATATAAGAACATATTCCAACATAATAGTATGTGAATTAAAAGACATAACAAAAGAAGTCTTTTAAAAAAAAGAGGGTGAAAGGTCCCCTTACCGAGTTGGGTAACTTTCAAAACGTACACCCCATGGAAGAAGGGTCATAAAATGAAGATTTAAATACCCATAAATGAAATTATACTAAACAAAGTGTATAATAATGGGCAGTACATACACCACTCAAAGGAAATAGTGGCAAATGTAGCATAAATGTCACGGGAATAAAAGTGAGATGAAAAATCCCTTACGAAAACTTGGCAGCCTAACGACGCCACTTAAAACATCCAAAAATGGATTGATGAGATCAAATAGGGTATATCATCACATTTCAATAAAATTTACAGCAAGAGGAATATAAAATAACATCTCCCATTATAAAAAAGAGGACCTTAAAAGATGTTATATAAAGGAGAGTACTTTAAAAGAAAGAGAGAGGTTAGATCTCTTACGAAAATTCGGCAGCCTAACGGCGCCACTCAAAACTTCCAAAATGGATTTATGAGAGAGAATAGGGTCTCTGATCATATGAACATAAAAATTACAGTAAGAGTAATATAAAATAACATCCTAATAACAAGAAATATGAGCTTTAGAAGGAATGACATAAAAGAGTGTACTTAAAAAGAAAGAGAGGAGTAATATCCCCTACCTCGGGTCCGACTTGACTCGATCGTTCTTTAATCTCCTGAATAATAAACTTGAGTTAATTTCTATTTGCTTAAGAACCTTTTTATATTTCATTATTCCTTTTATATCACTTATTTCCATGTTATAAACATTATTTAATCATTTAACTTAATGATGTTTGTTTTGTCGATATTTGGTTCTTTAGTCGAAAGTAGACTTCTTACAATTACATGTTGTTCGTGTGGTCAAAGGTTCTTTATATCCAGAATGACATTCCTGATTTGGATATCATATATATCATATATATCTAGAATATACATTTAATTATAATATCACATAATCATTTAGAGGTAAGAAATGAAATGCACCGTTCATGGAGACGGTATGTCGTACGTACGCATGAACGCTACTTTCATTTCTTTGTCATATTAATGGAATTAAAACTAAAAGAGAGGTATGTATATTTTAATTCCAGAATTATATTAATCATTTAGATGTATCATTCATCACATATACCCATTATATACATGTAATTATAATAGTACATTACATTTGGGGATAAGAAATGAAATGCACCGTTCATGGAGACGGTAAGCCGTACGTACGCATGAACGCTACTATCATTTCTATCTCATAATTTAATGGAAAGAATTAATAATTATATAGAGTTATATTATAATTCCAGTATAACATCATATATAATAACATTAAATCCATCTTTTATACGTCCCACGTATGGCATTAACGAATCACATCACTTTGAGGGGGCGGTAGTCCGCACTTCCTAAAATTAAGATATCGCGTATACCCATAATGGAAGCCATAAAGGTAAGCCACAAATGAAAAATACATAAGCTTAAGTAAAACATAAACATATTATATATCATATATAAATATAGTGACATCTTAATGGCCACCTTTGAAGGTGTTATATGAGTGTTGAACAATCATCGTTTCGTGAGGCAGAAATTCGCCATCCACGGAAACAGTATGTTATTTAACCATTAGATGTAGGTGTGTGTAAGTATAGCTCTAATACTTATTATAACAGCATCCTAGTATATTGAAGATGCTGGAGTTGTTACAAAATAAATGAATAAAAAGAGTTTAGGGGGTTGGAGAGGCAAAATAAAACAAAAGGACTCAAGTGAAGACATTACCTTAAAATCGGGTAACTTTCTTTGGTTTGAGCTCAAAGGCTTCCTTGGGAAGCCTTCTGCCCAATGTGAGGATTCAAGGAGTAAGAGAGGGAAGTGGAGAGACAAAATGGGCAGGGGTGGGTCGAGCCAAAGGCTTTGGAAGTGTGGGTAAGGAGGTAGAGGTGGGGGCCTTTTATAAGAGGAGAGGGGGGGCACTCTTGGAAAGTAAAGAAAAGTCACTTTATTTTAAAATGATATTCGGATTTAAGAGGTCCCACATTGATATAATTCGAGGATACAGTGACAAGGGTTCGAAATCCACTCATCCAATAGGTTTTGTACATGTGTAGGTCTTAGATATTACATTATCTTTCCATTTTATTTAAATCGTTAAATAATGAGGTCATCGCTGTATCATCATGATGTCATAAATTATTTAATTTATTTAATGTCTAAAAATTATAAAAAAAATACTATGATATATTAAATATTTTTAGATTTTCAATGAATATTTATAGTCAAAATTCTTATTTGTATAAAACCTGGTAAAAATTGTTTTAGTAAAACATTTCATGTTTGTCTCATTTTTACTTTAACTTTAAATAAAAAGATATTAATGTCATTTTCCAACCAAAGTGGCTTCATGGGGTCCCCAAGTTTACCCATGGGTTGTATTGGTCGGCCATGACACATCCAATGAGGTTAGGACATGTTTCAAGTTCATTTCATATTATTAAAACATTATTTTTACCTTAAACTACACTAATTACCTCTAATCGCGATTAAGAACTTAAAAGTTACTATTCACCAAAAATTATTTTAATCTCATTGAACCACATTTTACTTCTTAATGACAACCATTTATGTCGGATTTTTGAAATTCAAAACACAGAAGTGGTAAAATTTCATTTAAACGAAAAATCAGTTTTTATAAGTACTACTTAGTGGTTTCACTATTCATCAAAAATTGAAGTTTTTCAGAAAAATCCCAAAAATTCACCCTAAGCTATATTTGATATTCCAAATTCAAAAATGAAGTCTATTTTACAAAATTCAAAACATATAAGTCACATTAATTAATTTAATAATTAATTCCTACTGTCAGAGCAAATAGCGTGTTTTTATGAAACAATAAGTATCAAAATATTGACACTAGTTTAAGTCTGATTTCAAAGTAAAATTAATTCCAACGACCACTATTGGATATAATGGTAAAAATATATTCTAATTTCACTTTAAAACCAATTCAAATGATAATCTAATCATATAAATAAATTATATTAAAAAGAGGTTTTGAATTAAAATACAATATTTTACACTATTCATTAAAAAAAGAACTTTATCGAAAAGATACCAAAAATTTACACAAAGTAAATTTTGATGTCCTGATTCTAAAGAAGAGTTTTATTTGGTCCAATAGAATGTATAATAGTGAACAAAACTATATTTAATGACGGTTTTCCATTAAAAGGCGATAAGTGAACCTTTAGTGAAAACTATGGCATATACGCCTAAAATTGAATTCTTTCAGTATTTTAAGCCTTCTTCATTTATTGGATAAATGTAAAAACATTTAAAAACATATATAATCATATTTTAGTTATTTCTATCCATTCCCGCCAATACAACGGATACATGTTAACTACCATTTAAAATAATATTATTTTATTATTAGAGTGCAACGTAAGATTCCCAAGAAACTCGTTGTTGTGTGTTGGGTACTCCATAGAGCATAACATCCCCTTTAAAGTCATATTAATATTTTATTCACAAATATGGATAAATATGAAAATGTCATATTCTATATCTACCTGGGGTGTTACATCCTTCCCCCCTTTTGGGAATTGTGTCCTCGCAATTTTTAAAATTGGGCTTGGAAACATCCTTGAAAGTCCCACATCGGAACAAGAGTCCGTAAAACAATCACTTTAAAATAAAGAAAGATAAGTACAAAGGTCATCCGAGTTAACCCATACCAAGATTCCAAGTACGAAAATATGGACATGGAGGAAAAAACAAAGGGTCATGTTCTGATGGAGAGTGATAGAAAACATGTTTAGGAGAAAGTTAACCATAAGAAAATCACAAACTTGTGATGGGTTAAACGTTATTCGATTCCCCAGTAGGAAAAGTTAACAGACAACATTTTTGTTTTAAGTTACTTTTCATTTGAGGAATTTATTTTTGAGCTTAACTAAATCATAATGAAACATACTTAATTGTCATGTAGACTTTCAACTTTTATTAGATTCCTTAATCAAACTCATATTTTCTCCAAAAGACGAGAATTTAGGAAGACTTGTTTGCATTAAGAGTACTATAATAAACTTCTAGAGAATCACCTAATCCACCAAAGAGAACTATATACTTCCCATGTCTTTAGGCTTTAACCAAAACCAAAAAGGTTTGTACAAGATCAGATAATCCGGAAAAGGATAACACTTTAAAAAGAAAATCTCCAAAATTTGTCCAACAAAACCCAAAGTTCAACGAGGACCATCCGATAAACAATTTGTCCATAAAATTCTTCAAAGTAAACCAAACTAAGATTAAAACCCAAATATTTGAAGGATTTAATCACATATTCTTCCAAGGTACAAATTATCTTTTATCTCTAAATAACATCAGTTGCTCTTAATGTCTCGTATTGAAAAGTAATTAACCTAATCACATATCCTCCATGATAGGTTAATAAATATCCATAGATAACCCAAAATCATATTACTCTTAATTCATAAAATCATCTAACTAAAAAGAATGAGTCAAAGTAACTAGGGACTTCACGTAGTCCATTGGTAGGTGATAAATACCAGTTGCACTTTGGTTGTGGGTTCGATTCCCGCAGCTTTGTCCGACGTGATGGGTTGTCACATGGTCTGCGTGTTTTCCTTTTTCCAAAACTATATAACTCTTAAAACATTCCCCAAAACGAGATAAAATCTTCAAAAATAATCATAACATATTTTAACCTCAAGTTTATCTCATGCCTTTCATTTTCCATTATAACATATAATAACCCATAATTACCTCAAAAGTAAGGATCATATAAACTCCAATGGTTACCTTTATAATTATTACCTGAACTTGCAAATCGATTGGTTATCTTGTACATGATTAATTACAGATCATACCAAGGTTCAAGTGGTTGATCATGACTCCTTGATAGTTGGTTGAGAACAACCACGAGTTTCCTCATTGAATCCTACATTTTATATAGTATTTTAATCAGAGAACCACCACTGTTTCCTTCAAACCTGTTGTCTCTTTGGTGCCTGCTAGATCCATCCACTCACTAAAAACAGAAATGTCAGTGTGATTATATCAACAAAACCACCATGTACTAATGAGGAAGATAAACACTAATATATACTTACTCATTCACTTTATCTAAAACAAGGACTCTTTCTGAAATCCTAACCATTATGGTAATGTAACTTATGCTTAGAGAATACCCTAACCACTAAAGTTATCTAAACCGACCTTTGATACCAACTATAAGGCCCCGACCTTAAACCTTACTTAATATTGAATTAAATTAATAATTCACATTGAGGATCTATTCAGGTTTAGAGTATTAGAGAATTAGGACATAACTATTACATCTCAAAAGATTACAAAGTAGAAACTTCTACTAAGTTTCCATAAAATAAAAACTCTTAAAACGAAACATCTCTAGTTCCATGTTTTTGGTAGCATGACTTCCCTTGATCTCATCCTTGACCCTATTCCACATTAAGTCCTGTGAAAACATTTCAAAAACATGGGATGATCATAAAAAGCCCAGTAAGGGATACACAAAAAATGAAAACTATTAGTTTTTTCAAAAAAACAAGTAAACCATGTATACTTTAACAAAGTAATACTTTTCACCTTTTCGAAGTAGTAAAAAACTCTTCACTGAATAAAAGTTCATTACTTACCATTCTATAACCAAAAGATTACCATAAAACCCATATAAAGATCACATAACATATAAAGGTAACTTGGGACATAAACATACTTAAGTGCAATAACCATAAGGTCTACTTACACACATATCACTTAATGGAATAGCCATTCGGCCAACTTCCATACATACTTAATGGAATAGCCATACGGCCAACTTCCATACCCAATGCATTGGAGGTTATAACGTAACCACCCGTCCTAGTATTCACGGCACCACCCCTCATATGGTTTATCACGTAACCACCCATAAAATATCCAAGTACCGTCATTACACATAAAATATTGAAAATATAAACATTTCAATAACAACATTTCATTTGCAATCACAATAAGTAATTCCCAGATATTGAATTAATCAATCCATTTTCGAAAACCATTTAAAATAGATTTTTGAATCAAAGTGTCCCATACCACTTTGAAGCTTTTAATGGAATTATAATTTTAAAACATAAATGTCCATATAAATATATACTGAAAACCATTTTGAAAACATGGACATTAAAGATAAATATTTAGAATAAAAAATCTTTAAAACATTTAAAATGATATTTTTGTTAAATAGTATTTGACAAAATGAGATACTCTTGAATACAAATAATAGCGGAATAAAATTTAATCCGAACTTTATTATATCATGAGAATAAAGGGATTCATGATATAATATGTCAAAGGACAGTATACTCACCATATAAGAGTGAATTGGTGCATAACAACAATGATGTCTCAAAAGAAATGTAAAATGAGATGAAATCCATTATAAAGAAGTTATCATTAAATTAAGGATAAATCAATCTCATAATTATGTGTGACAAATATAAATACACCTAATATAAGTGGTTATTAATTGTAAAACAATCAAAGGTCATTCACACATATTCAAAGGATGACATATTCAATAACTACATGTTGAACCCAAAGAAATAAAAATTGGGTTAAGAAGTTCCCTTGGTAAAATTCGACAGCCTAACAGCGTCACATAAAATTTTACAAAATGGTTGATGAGAGAGATAAAGGGGATCTCATCACTTGGACATAAAATTTACATAAATAAAGATATATAAGAACATATCCTAACATAATAGTATGTGAATTAAAAGACATAACAAAAGAATTCTTTTAAAAAAAAGAGGGTGAAAGGTCCCCTTACCGAGTTGGGTAACTTTCAAAACGTACACCCCATGGAAGAAGGGTCATACAATGAATATTTAAATACCCATAAATGAAATTATACTACAAAAATTGTATAATAATGGGAAGTACGTACACCACTCAAAGTAAATAGTGGAAAACATAGCATAAATGTCAGGGGAATAAAAGTGAGATGAAAAATCCCTTACGAAAACTTGGCAGTCTAACGGCGCCACTTAAAACTTCCAAAAATGGATTGATGAGATCAAATAGGGTATCTCATCACATTTAAATAAAATTTACAGAAAGAGGAATATAAAAGAACTTCCCCCATTATAACGAAGAGGAGCTTAAAATAAGTTACATAAAGAAGAGTACTTTAAAAGAAAGAGAGAGATTAGATCTCTTACGAAAATTCGGCAGCCTAACGGCACCACTCAAAACATCCAAAATGGATTGATGAGAGAGAATAGGTTCTCTCATCATATGAACATAAAAATTACAGTAATATTAATATAAAATAACATCCCAATAACAAGAAATATGGGATTTAGAAGGAATGGCATAAAAGAGTGTACTTAAAAAGAAAGAGAGGAGTAAGATCCCTTACCTCGGGTCCGACTTGACTCGATCGTTCTTTAATCTCCTGAATAATAAACATGAGTTAATTTCTATTTGGTTAGGAACCTTTTTATAGTTCATTATTTCTTTTATATCACTTATTTCCATGTTATAAACATTATGTAATCATTTAAGTTAATAATGTTTGTTTTGTCGATATTTGGTTCTTAAGTCGAAAGTGGACTTCTTACAATTACATGTTGTTCGTGTGGTCAAAGGTTCTTTATATCCAGAATTACATTCCTGATTTGGATATCATATATATCATATATATCTAGAATATACATGTATTTATAATATCACATAATCATTTAGAGCTAAGAAATGAAATGCACCGTTCATGGAGACGGTAAGCTGTACGTACACATGAACGCTACTTTCATTTCTTTGTCATATTAATGGAATTAAAACTAAAAGAGAGGTATGTATATTTTAATTCTAGAATTATATTCATCATTTAGATGTATCATTCATCATATATACCCATTATATACATGTACTTATAATAGTACATTACATTTGGGGATAAGAAATGAAATGCAGCGTTCATGGAGACGGTAAATCGTACGTACGCATGAACGCTACTTTCATTTATATCTCATACTTTAATGGAAATAAGTAATAATGATATATAGGTATATTATAATTCCAGTATAAAATCATATATAATAACATTAAATCCATCCTTTATACGTCCCACGTATGGCATTAACGAATCACATCACTTTGAGGGGGCAGTAGTCCCCACTTCCTAAAATGAAGATATCGCGTATACCCATAATGGAAGCCATAAAGGTAAGCCACAAATGAAAAATACATAAGCTTAAGTAAAACATAAACATATTATATATCATATATAAATATAGTGACATCTTAATTTCCACCTTTGAAGGTGTTATATGAGTGTTGGACAATCATCGTTTCGTGAGGCAGAAATTTTCCATTCACGGAAACATAATGTTTTTTAACCATTAGATGTAGGTGTGTGTAAGTGTAGCTATAATAATTCTTATAAAAACATCCTAGTATATTTAATATATTGTATTTGTCACAAAATAACTTAATAAAAAGAGTTTAGGGGGTTGGAGAGGCAAAATAAAACAAAAGGACTCAAGTGAAGACATTACCGTAAAATCGGGTAACTTTCTTTGGTTTGAGCTCAAAGGCTTCCTTGGGAAGACTTCTTCCCAACATGAGGTTTCAAGGAGTAAGATAGGGAAGTGGAGAGACAAAATTTTCAGGGTTTGGCCGAGCCAAAGGCTTTGGGAGTATGGGTAAGGAGGTAGAGGTGGGGGCCTTTTATAATAGGAGAGGAGGGGTACTCTTGGAAAGTAAAGAAAAGTCACTTTATTTTAAAATGATATTCGGATTTAAGAGGTCCCACATTGATATAATTCTAGGATAAGGTGATAAGGGTTCGAAATCCACTCATCCAATAGGTTTTGGACATGTGTAGGTCTTAGATATTACATTATCTTTCCATTTTATTTAAATCGTTAAATAATGAGGTCATCTCTGTATCATCATGATGTCAAAAATAATTTAATTTATTTAATGTATATAAATTATAAAAAAAATTCTATGATGTAGGAAATATTTTTATCTTTCCAATGAATATTTATAGTGAAAAATATTATTTGTATAACCCCATGTAAAAATTGTTTTAGTAAAACATTTCATGTTTGTCTCATTTTTACTTTAACTTTAAATAAAAAGATATTAATGTCATTTTCCAACGAAAGTGGCTTAATGGGGTCCCCAAGTTGACCCATGGGTTTTCTGGGTCGGCCATGACACATCCAATGAGGTTAGGACATGTTTCAAGTTCATTTCATATTATTAAAACATTATTTTTACCTTAAACTACATTAATTACCTCTAATCGCGATTAAGAACTTAAAAGTTACTATTCACCAAAAAATTATTTTAATCTCATTGAACCACATTTTACTTCTTAATGACAACCATGTATGTTGTATTTTTAAAATTCAAAACACAGAAGTGGTAAAATTTCATTTAATCGAAAAATCAGTTTTTATAAGTACCACTTAGTGGTTTCACTATTCATCAAAAATTGAAGTTTTTCAGAAAAATCCCAAATATTCACCCTAATCTATATTTGATATTACAAATTCAAAAATGAATTCTATTTTACATAATTAAAAACATATAAGTCACATTAATTAATTTAATAATTAATTCCCGCTGTCAGAGAAAATAGCGTGTTTTTATGAAACAATATGTATCAAAAGATTGACACTAGTTTAAGTCAGATTTCAAAGTGAAATTAATTCCAATGACCACTATTGGATTTAATGGTAAAAATATATTCTAATTTCACTTTAAAACCAATTCAAAAGATAATATAATCATATAAATAAATTATATTAAAAAGGGGTTTTGAATTAAAATACAATATTTTACACTATTCATTAAAAAAAGAACTTTATTGGAAAGATACCAAAAATTTACACAAAGTAAATTTTGATGTCTCTATTCTAAAGAAGAGTTTTATTTGGTCCAATAAAATATATAAGAGTGAACAAAACTATATTTAATGACGGTTTTCCATTAAAAGGCGATAAGTGAACCTTTAGTGAAAACTAGGGCATATACGCCTAAAATTGAATTCTTTCCGTATTTTAAGCCTTTATATTTTATTGGATAAATGTAACAACATTTAAAAACATATATAATCATATTTTAGTTATTTCTATCCATTCCTGCCAATACAACGGCTACATGTTAACTACCATTTAAAATAATATTATTTTATTATTAGAGTGCAACGTAAGATTCCCAAGAAACTCGTTGTTGCGTGTTGGGTATGCCATCGAGCATAGCATCCCCTTTAAAGTCATATTAATATTTTATTCACAAATATGGATAAATATGAAAATGTCATATTCTTTATTTACCCGGGGTGTTACAATCTAGGAGCAGGTAAAGGCACCCAATAGAAAGTAGTTGATGTCACAATGACATGTCACCTCATACAAATTCTTATCATGTAATATAATCTCTTTGTCCTGATATATCTAATGAAGCGGGTTTCATGCAACTGCCATCAACCCATGTGCTCGATTTCTCATTATTTTACTTCTCGGAATTGAAATTTCCTAGATATTATCATGGCCATAGATTTAGTTATTATATATCATTTCTATCAAAGGGCCTGAGATATCTACTTATGTAGAAGAGAAAAATCCTTTCTCACATTATTCATTAATGCAGTATTACTCATGAAACACCCAACAAATCAAACCTCCTTGTGAACATCGGTCATATTGGTTTTCTCCAATTAATCTAAGTGTGTGAGTCCTAATAACCATTAATAATACTATTAAATTCTATGGACTAATACACACATTGGTAGATAGGAATATCTAATGAAACTTATGAAAGTGGATTTCCTACTAGCGGTTCTTGTTCTCATAATTTCCTCCTGAATATTACTAAGGGTGAACACCATGAAAAGGTGCCTAAATGTTTCATGAGTCCCCACCCCTAATATCATGTTTCATCTGTGTCCCTTAAAATGATATCATTTTACCAATATAATATATATTCAAGAATATTTTTATTGAACTTATGGGTTCTCATCATAGAAGGGATCCACTATGACCTTTTTGTGGGACAAATATTCTTATGATATTATCACATACTATGTCATGCTAAAGAACAATCATGATGTGATAAGGAGTTTATAAATATTCTTCCAATGAATACATGTTTATCATAAATTACAAAGAAGTTTGTTTCGAGGGAAAAAACTCTAAAATACTTCCACTTTCACTAGATCCAACAACTAAAAACCTTTATTCTTCTATCTATCACATGATATTCTTGAATCTACTGAGATAGCCCTTTAGTCAAGGGGTATTCCATGTTCTATGCTATAGATACTCCTCTCACTAAAACATCACCCATTTGATTTAAATCCCTTAAGAGGTGATACATTAGGAGTATGTTCTTTTTTTGTTTATGTGACCTTGCATCCTTTTCAAGATCCACCACTACAACATTATCAAAATACAATGTAAAGGGATCATTTCTATTTGGAACCACATCAATCTCTTGGATAAAGTTCATAATCCACATGGCTTCCTTGGCTGCATTAGAAGAAGATATATATTCAGACTCTTCTATAGAACTAGTGAAAACTAGTTTCTTTGAACTCTTCCATCTCACAGCTCCTCCGTTGGGATATAAAACATATCCCAATTGTGACTTTAGATCATTCTGGTCAATCTGAAAACTAGAATCACCATACCATCTGATGACAAGATCCGTGTCTCCTCCATACACCAATAACATATCCTTATTTATTCTCAACTACTAAAGGATAGTAATCACAGCAGTCCAATGTTGTTCCCCTAGATCTTCTTGATATCGAACTAACATGAATAGTGCATATATAACATCATGTATGGTACATAACATGGCATACATGATAGATCCTATAGCTAAAGTGTATGGAATCTTACTCATCATATCTTTATCATGTTGTGTTTGGGAACACATTATCATGGAAAGATGTATACCATGTTATTCTGGAACCAATCCCCTCTTGTATTGTTCCATAATAAATATCTTTATTATCTGGTCAATGTATGTACTTTGACTTAGTCCAATCAACAACTTGGATCTATCACGAATTATCTTGATCTCTAGAATATAGGATCCTTTTCCTAATTCTTTCATAGAGAAGCACTTATTCAACCAATCCTTGAATTACTAAAAAATTGGTTTGTTGTTTCCAATAAGAAATATGCCGTCAACATACACTATTAATGTAATGATAGCATTCCCATTAAAGATCTTGTAAAAACAGGGCTCAAATTCATTCTTAATGAAACAAAATTCTACTATGGCTTCATCGAATCGAATGTTCCATGACTTGGATGCTTCCTTTAATCCATAAATGGATCTATGCAACTTTTATACTCTTTTAGTGTCACTTGGTGTCACAAACCCTTCTAGTTGTGTCATATAGACATCTTCCCGATGGTTCCCATTAAGGAATGGAGTTTTGACATCCATATGCCAAATCTCATAGTCATGGAAAGCTATTATGGAAAGTATGATTCTTATGGATTAAAGTACAGACACAGGTGAAAATTATTCATCTTATTCAATTCCTTGACACTTTTAAAATCCTTATCGACTAGCCCTATTATATAGGTACTAACTTGACCTTCCATGTATCATTTCCTTTTTAATACCCATTTACACCCCCAAAAGATTTACATCAACTAGAGAATAAAATAAAATCCATACTTGGATCTGATACATGGAATCCATCTCAGAATTCATATCTTTTATCCATATTTAATCTTTTGATCTATCTACTGCATACTTTTAGGAGAGAGGTCCATCATTGTCTAAAAATATTGAGTCGCTTTCCCCTGTGACAGGGTAACCATATCTCTCTAGTTCCATTACCTCTCTTGTTCTCTTACGCCTTACTTTTGTTTCAAGAACTACCTCTTCCCTGAGGACCTATGGAACTTGTACTTATACCAGATCTTGTGTATATTGATCATTAAATTCATCGAAGTCAATATTTCTCCCACTATCCTTTTTGAGGATTTTCTCCCTCTCAAGAAAGACAGCATGTCCAGAAACAATTACGTTCTTGCCTAAGGGGTTTTATAGGTAGTATCCCTTTGTTTCCATGGGATGCCCAATAAAGATACACTTTGTGGCCTGAGGTGCTATTTTTTTTCCTGAGAAAGCCTTAACAAAGGGCTCACATCCCTATACAAGTGTATACGAAAAAGTGGGTTTCTTTCCACTCCTTACCTCAAAGAGAATCACATTTGTTGCCTTAGTTGGTATGTGGTTTATTGTTATACCATAGTTTCCAATGCATATCCCCAAAAGGATAATGGAATATCTTCATGACTCATCATTGACCTTACCATGTTCAATAAGGTATGGTTCCTTCTTTTACGGAATCCATCCCACTGTGGTATATAATGTGGAGTGAGTTGAGATAGAATCTCATACACATGTAAAAGGTTGATGAACTATTTTTTAAGATATTTCCCACCTTGATCCGATCGAAGATTCATTATCTTCTTACAAACATGATTCTCTAATTCATTTTTTATCTCCTTGAATTTCTCAAAGGACTCAGACTTATACCTCGTTTAGTAGACAGAGCCATATCTACTCAAGTTATCAGTAATAGTAATGAAGTAAGAATATCAACCACTGGATGCTTTTGAAAATGGTTCACACACATTAGTTTGTACCAATCCTAGAATCTCTTTTTCCCCTTCATCATATCCAAAAAATGGTGTTTTGGTCATTTTCCCTTGTAAACAAGCATGGTATCAATCAAGTGGTTTTAGATCAGAAGATTCTAAATGACCATCGTGATAGAGCCTTATCAGGCTCTTCATGTTGACTTGATCAAGGCATTGATTCCATAAATGGGTGTTGTATGAGTCTTGTGAAATAGGTTCGTTATTAGTTGACACCAATTATTTATCATAATTTAATACATGCATTCCATTATTTAAATTCTCCATACCATAACATATGTTTTCCTTATAAAGTTAACAAAATTTATTTCTAAACATGAAAATAAATCCACCGGTATCTATACTTGATACAAAAATTATGTTCTTGGTAGCACTTGGTACATAGTAACAGCTATGTAAAACCAAAATCATTTCTATCAACAATGTGAGCTGGTAGTCACCAATTATAAGAGTAGCCAGCCTCACACCATTGGCAGCTCGCAGATCCACCTCTCATTAGGAAAGTTTCTGGAATATACTTGTTTTCTTCATTTTAATATATATGTGATCCCCACAAGCTGTAACTAGAACCCAATTTGTAGAAAGGTAAAGATTTCAATCGATCACGAATGCACCACTGGCTTCCCCTTGCCTCATGGTGCACTTCTTCTTCTAGTGGCCTGACTTGCCACATGGAAATAATGATGCCTCCTTTTCATTTCCCTACTTCTAAATCTTCTTCTACTTTTTTAGACGGTGCTCGGAGGCTTTAGATTTTTTATAAATCTTAGGACTAATTTCCTTATCCTTCCTTTTCCTATTAAACCATAGGACTATGGGTTTTTCACACCGTATTTCTTTATCAACATGGATAATTAGGGTAAGATGCCCAGATAGACTCTTCAGATTATTGTCCATATTATAATTCACAATAAATCTAGATAAGGTCTTAAGAAATGATGATATTGTGAGATTTGTAAAAAAATCATCTATGAATTTAATCCCTAAGATGTCTACAAGCTCAATGTAGCCAAAAATCTTGACTACATATGGTCCAATTGGAATAGACTCTTTAATCATTGTAGTGAAAAAATCATTGGAGATCTCATACCTCTCCTATATCAAATTCTCATGATTGAGATCTAGATGGTGAGACATCATGATATAAGAATCTATTTCCTCATGTTGATTTAAGATCTCATTGTTCCTGAATGATAGCATGAGGCATTGGAAATATGTAGCGTCATTCAGATGTTTCTCATACATCGAGACTTCCTTGTCACTTGCCCCATTTCCAGGTGAAACTGGTAAAGGATATTCCTAGACATAAAGTTTCCTCTCATGGAGAATGATAAACCTAAGGTACCTTTGCTACTTTTGGAAATTATTGTCGGTGATAAGGTTTTCCTTCTAAAGTACGGATCATAATAACATGTTTGATGTCATTTAGTTTTTGTTTCTAAAAATTAAGATGAACATAGTTTTAGTTTTTTATCTAGATAAATATAGATAATCGAATAAATTAATATATATTAGTCTCCCACTATTTTATTGAAACCCAGGATCCCCCACAATTGGATTTGGAACATCCTATTTCTTGGACATTCTTGAGTCAAGGATCCATATTTCCCTTCTCATTTTCCCCAACAAGGGTTGGTCAAGAAATGTGAAAGGTTTTTAGTAGGCATCCCAAATACCAACTTCATTTACTCATAGGTCATTCATCTATTGAGTGGACACCCCAATCTAGAAATCATTAATTTTTTATTTCCTTAACCTTTGACTCACAGTTATGCCATATCCTACTAGGGTAGTCAACCCTTTATATAAACTCTGTTAATTCATACCAAAACATAAAATTATAATTTCTCGATAATTGAAAGCACCCCAACTAGGGTTGGTGAAGAACTTTGAACTATGGTTCGATTCTAACCGAATTATTATATGTCTATACTAAAATAATATTTAATTGAGGGATTTTATCCTTTATACGTAAATTTCTACTTATTATCATTTCACATTCTTGTTAATGTTAAGTGGGATATACTTAAGTGATTAACTATGTATAGATAATATTTACACATAAGGAATTTTTTTATTTTAGTTACATCTTGTATTCTTGTTAGTTCATTAATTTTGTGATCGAGTCAAATATCAATAATGAACAAGTATAAAACTAATAGAAATAATATAAAGGGTATGATCATGATCTTTACAATTGGTTAGTTTTTCAATTGGTTGATAAAATAACCCTGACCTAGGGGAGAAACACCTTGAACCATTTATGGTTCATGTTTACAGATTTCCCCCTATCAACCTTTGTATCTTCTTGGATTGTTTCTGCCTCAGCTCCTAACTTGAACTTCCTCCACTAGCATGGGAGGTCCATACATTACATATGCTTTTAACTCACACATAGGTGAGGGGTAAAAGGTCGTTTACATAAAAGAAACCCTGGGCATGCTTTCCCTATATATTAATGAGGATAAGGCATGTCGACCCACAATTTTAATTTAATAAATAAATTAAAAGCGAAAAAATGACATACAATGGTCTAGTATATCTCATTATCATCCACATACATGAAACGAATTATGTATTTAATAAAACTAGAATGCAATTCATTAATCATTCGTATTAAGATAAATTATTCTCAAATTGATTAATCATTATCATTAATTAATCAATCCTTTTTTATCTTAATCCTTTTCAAAATTTCCATGAGAATATCATCCATTACCTTGTATATAATTAGTACCTTGGAGGAAAACTAGTGAATACTAGTGAAAAACAACCCAAAATATATTTATACTTCTATAAAATTAATTCTTTCTGACATATAGCATGCACAAAGAATTATATTTGTTATACAACTCATACATGATGTACATATCTTTGAACATTAAGAAGATGTTAATTAAACATGTTTACATACATATCAAACACCTATCATATGTTGTGTCCCACCTTACTCCCACACGAAGTTACATGTCTTAAGGGTTTACCTAAATATAGTTATAAATTTTTTAAATATACATAATCAGGAAATAGTACATTGTGTGTAGATTGGACTACATGGCATGTAACCTATTCATCATCCATCTAAAGTACATGCCTGGGAAATTTGTTTCTGATGTGTACTTCAGAAATATTCAGAGTACACCGCGTGTCTAGTGGGCCACACACCATGTAGACTCTGTATTACATGGTCACCAGCTAGGGAAGTCATGTATGGGATACACGAATTGACCCTAATATGAAGGGACTACACACTATGTCCAGTGGGACACACAGTGTGTAATCTGGATGACCGTGCACCCGTCTGTCCTGGTAAACACATGGTGTAAGGATTAATTACACCACATTTAATTAACGCACACGGCTTGAGTAATTGAAAAATTAGTCCTGATGCATTGAACATAAATACACGGCTCGAGATCTGACTTCACAGCGTGTACTCTTGTGTTATCTATAGAGAACAATTGGAGCCTCCTCATGAGACCTTAGATTTAATTTTAATCTCAAAATTGTTTTTTAGATCTATGAGAAACTATATGGGATGAATATATCTCAAATTTCATATTACAAGAACAATTAAACATGAGTTGACAAATTAAATAATTAAATTTTGAATCAACAATGAATTACTTAATTAATTATAAATGAAAATATGATCTCTCTGATACCACTTGTAGGTTTTGAATGTAGTTGAAGCACAAGATGGGTGTGTACCCACCATTGAAAATTTCCTTAATCCATGATTAATCTGGGATCAATACGATGATGAATGCTAGTATCCATGGAATTTAATAAAATATAAAAATGAAGGAGAGAACCTAGAACCAAGAAGAGAGGATTGACTTATTTTTTTTATAATTAATTTAATTTAATTATAGAATTACCTCCATGGTGATTCTTTCTTCGTTGATGTGTACAACCATTGGTCTGAGGTGAAGCTCCATTAAAATGTGGAATCCAAGGTTAATAATCCTCTAGTGATGATCCACACGTGCTCCTTGTATCCACGGATGTCGTCGAAGGATTCTTTGGGTGCTAGAATGGAAGATCCTTGTGCTTGCAATGTCTGTCTTCCATCATCTTGATAATTGATTCCAAAACATTCTTCTTGATCCATTGGATGAGGATCACTCTCTTTCTTGATAGTATTTTTTGGATATGGAAGTGTTCTCTTTGATAGGGAGATTTTTTCCAAGGATGTTGTGCACACAACAATTAGTTAGCCGGTATAATGACCCTTTTCCTAAAATAGAGAATAATAACACAGTGATGAAATTAATTCTCCAGGTAATATCAAATAATTATCATACGGGTTGTTAATTAATTTATTATTCCATTTCAAACCCCGTGTCATATAACATTAGCAATACATTTATTTCCATGACATGTGATTAAATTTCACACAATATTTAAATATTATTTAACCAAATAATATTTAATATTATTTGTCACCATACACATAACTTCATCCTCCAATCCTCCTCAATTTATAATGGACCTTGAATAATGACTATTTATTTATAAAATCAATATAACTTCATTATACTATGATAAATAAATATTTATTATGAAATATATTCTCTCGAATAGCTAGAAAAGAAATAAATGTGATCATGAATAATTTAATAATTATTAAACCATAAGAGGGAATAATATTTATTCAACTTTTTAGATAAATAAATTATTTTACTACAATAATGGATACCCTTAGTATGTGACCCTCTAGGCCTTTTTCTCATTGGAATTAGGTGGACTTGCCTAAATTTCAAGATTCTTTTCTAGAAGTTGGTCAAGGAACCCAAGAGAAAGAAGTTGATGTCACAATGACAGGTCGCCTCATATAAATGTTTACGATGTAATATAATCCCTTTGTCCCAATATCTCCAATCAAGTGGGTTGAAAGCATGTTCCATCAACCCTTGTTCTTTATTTCTCATTCTTTGACTTCGTATAATTGAACCTGCCTAGAGAACACCATGGCCATTGATTTAGTTAGGCTATATCATTTCCATCAAAGATCCTCATATATCTACTTTTTTAGAAGTGACAAATATTTTCTCATATTATTAATTAATTTAGTATTACTCATGATGTACCCAACATATCATACCTCACCGCAAAAATCTATCATCGCCATTTTCGTCAATACATATAAGTGCATGAGTCATAATACCCATTAATAATAACCTTAATTTCTAAGGACTGATACACACATCCATAAATAGGAACATGAAATAACACTTATGAATGTGTATTCCCTAATAGCAGGTCTTATTATCATAATATCCTCCTATATATTACCAAGGGAACACAACATGAGAAGGTTCCTCAATGTTTAATGAGTCCCCACCCCTGGTATCCTATATCATTTGTGTCCCTTCAAATGATACAATTTGGACCATATTCAAGAATAGTGTCATGGAAAATCTGTGTTCTCATCATAACAGGGATCCTCTATGACCTTTTAGTGTGACTGTTATTCTTAGGACATTATCACATACTATGTCATGTATAAGAAAATTATGATGTGATAAGGAGTTTATAAATATTAATCCAATGAATACAGGTTTATCATAAAGTATAAAGAAGTTGGTTTCTAGGGAACCAACTCTAATAGGCATGAAATGTTCCCCATCCATTGTGTTCAATGAGTAGGTTTATTTATGATTGGCCTTTTATATGATGTCAGGTCCTTCCTATATTGTTTCCATATTCGAAGGATAATTTTCAGGTATCATTGGGGTCATAAGAGCCAACACTAGTTCTCCTTGAAGGAATGAATGGAGATGAAGCTTCTTAGAAAAGGATCATTCAATGTGATTTTTATGGAATTCAAGGTTTTTAAATGTATGAAACCTATTTTCATTAAGATGCTAAAATTCATCCAAACACCTTTTCAATTTATCGTCTTATGAGAGTTTTCTAAAAATGGCTATTAAGAGAAAATGTATCTAGAATTCTATGGGAATCATTGTCTTGGTCCCAAACACCAACGATTATGGCATTTCTTATGTATCAGTATGTGTGGTAGTATAGTAGGACCATAAATTATGGTGGATCTTGTTCGATCAGGAGTTATTATCCTTTTTCACCTTCTTCTGGAGTATATTTGATAGAGTCTTGTTAATGTCCTCTATCTTTACATCTTCCACTACATGATAGCGAGATGGTTGATTGGACTTGATTTTGTACTCCTGGTAAATTTTATTCAACAATGTATAATAGATGTTGGTCTCATTGTCCATCAATATTGTGTCAGGGAAACTAAACATGGTGATGGAATATTAATTTATGAATTTGTGGTTGTTCTTCATCCAAATTTATTTTTTGGGTATTTGCATAGCCTATTAGGAAAATAAGTCACTAGCAATAAGGATGTACTTGAACTGGTTAACTGTGGTTGGGGTATATGGCCCCATGGATTCCATTCCCCAAAAAGAATATGAATAATAATATTTAGCTGTATTTTTCAATTCTGGGGGATGATGGCTGAAGCTTTCATGGATCTAGAATGCATGTAACTTATTGGTGAACTCCACATAGTCCATTATCATGGTTTTACAGCAGTAACCCAGAATCCAGATTTGGTGGGAGAGCTTGGTTCTAGACTGATGAACATCATTGGATGATAAATGTAATTTATCCATAATTTCATGAATATCTAATACTGACATGCATCTGAGAAGGATTTCATCAGTTCCCTACTTGTAGAGGTATTTTTTTCAATTGGACAATCCGGCATGGTAATTTTATCTACATGAAGTAAAATTTCTTCCCACCCAGCTTGTTCTATTAGGAGAGATACATTTTAGATATAACCAATTATGGGATCAATCTATCAAAGGTCAGATGTCGGTTCATCATGATCTTAGGAGGTGTTGGCCTAATCCATTTATTCAATATCATAGATGGTGATCGATGAGACCATTCTTTGGAAGATTATACAGAAGATTGTTTCTTCCTGATCTGGTTTATCTAGGACTGTGGATGCATTAGCCAATATACCAGTGTGGGAATTCTATGATCGGGTAACATGATGTTGTGAGGTATCAAAAGTGAACTCTTCCTTAAGTCCCATGATGTAGCTAGTGATGGGGGATATTTATTAATTTTTTATGTAATATTCACCATTTATATAATTTATCACTAGATCTAAATCCCTTTTGATATTTAGGTAGGCAATATGCAGTTGTAGGGCTAGTTCCAAACCAAAAATGAGGTCTTGGTATTTAGCCTCATTATTTGTGTATCCCTTAGAGAGTGATAAATATTAGGGAAAATTTTATTTTTCTAGAGATAAAAATACAATCCCATGGAGAACCTAATTGAGATTTCGGTTATCTATCCTTTTTCTGATAGGACATTTGGATGCACCATCAAAATACATCTCCCATGTTTAGGGAGTGTTATGGGAATAAAATATGTCATCATTTGAAAGCTCTGTGTGCATCAATATATTCTCTGGGGAAAGATGTGCTATGAGGAAATCATCTAGGGTTTTCCCTTTCACTGATTTCTTTGATACAAACTAAATGTCGTATTACTGCAAAATCGCTTCCCATAGGGCCATATGTCTGGTCAAAATAGGATAACCATGGATGTACTTGAGAAGATCAATACAAGATACCAAATGGACTTAATGGCCATTCAGGTAATTCCTCGTCTTTTTCACTATGAAGATGAGTGAAAGTCGGTTCTTCTTGGAATCAATGTATTCGTTCTTGGTACCTAGAATCAAATGGATGATATAGTAGAAAATATTTTCACTACCCGATTAATTTTTCTATAAAAGGTGGGTTCCCAATGAGTGTTCCATGGTGACCAAAAAAAAGATGAGTGGCCTCCTTTAAACCAGAAGAATCAGAAAATAATGATGCAATAGGTACTACTTGAGATATTTTATGGCTCCCTGACAGCAATTTTCCAATTGATAGGCAATCACGTTCTCTAGTACCCTATTTAAGGGAAGATATTTACCATCGAACATGGCTATGAAACACAAAATGAAGGTGAGTTTCCCCTATATCCCCCTTATTTATTTCAGATTTCTAGGTGTGAAATTACTAAAATAACACTAGTATTATCAGGGTCAACCTCAATGTCAAAGTGGCATACCACAAATCAATGGAATTTCCATGATGTTACCCTAAAATTTCATATCAGTGGATTTATATTTAAACTATGATATTTCATCGTGTCAAATATTTTTTAAACATTTGTTGTGTGATCACATCACCGTTGGGATTTGACAACCAGGTCGTTGACATAAAATTTGAAAATTCCTCCAAAAAATAGCATAAATATATGATTTATAGTGTATATATATGTATCGCTAGAATTATTTAACCCAAATGGAATGAATTGATAGAAAAAGATCTCATAAGGCACTCTGAAGGTTGTGTATTATTCATCTTCAACAGCAATATTTATTTTATTGTACCAAGAATACCCATCCATGAAAGAAAGGCCTTAAAAGCTATCAATTACATCAATCAAGAGTTCTGTGATGGGAAATGGGAAGTCATACTTTGGGAATTGTCTATTAAGGTATCTGAGATAAATGAAAACCCTAATCTGTCCAGTATTTTTCCTGATAGGGATGTTGTTAGTGATCCATCTTGGGTATTTAAATCCTCAAATAAAGTAGGTTTTGATAAGTTTTTCATCTTTCTCCTCTATATTTGTTTCATGAGGGTGGTGCATCCTCCTAGCTTCTTGATTAAAGCCTCAATCCTCATCGCGTAATATAAAATGGGGTATAAGAACATCAAGATTCACTCTAAGAGTTTCATTATACTTCCAAGTGGACACATATCAATGTTGCTTCATAAATTCAATATATTTCACTTTGTCTTCGAGGGACATGGTGGAAATAATCATTGTAGGTTGAAGGACTTCTTCTATTCCTATATTCACCTACCTTAGATTGTCCATGGTGGGGGAGAAACCTTCCTAAAATGCGAGAGAAGTGTTCTTGAGGTCATCCTTACCTTCTTCTACTTCTGAGATTGTGGAAAACATTCAAGCAATGTTGTAAATTTGAGTTATTATCTATCATTGTCAGGGTGAGAGAGGTCATGAGAATAGAAATTATGATCCCCTATTTCCAGGGTCATTGTAGATAGCAGCTAAAGAGGACTATATTTTACACTTTTGGGAGAATAGGAGGATATTGGGTCTCTATGGTAATGTCTATCACTTCGACCAGAATTATGGGGAGTACATAGTTGTTTTCGAGCGTACTCCAGGGATTCGTAGGGGTGTTCCCCAAGCCAATGTGGGCTGAAAACTGTATATAATCATCCACCGCTGGTTGTTGGCTCCCATTTTTTGGAAATATGATTTTCATATCTATATTTACAAGTCTCAAAGAGGTTGTTGTCACTATGTAGTATGATGACTATTCCATCAATAGGGTATTTCAGACACTAATGGAATGATAAAGGTAACACCAAGTGGATAAAGAGCTAGGGCCTTCCAAGAAGGACATTTTATGCAGTGTCTTTCTAGATAACCATAAACATAGTGTTAGATGCGAGATAACCAATATAAGATTTGAGATTGATCTTCCCAAGAGGTCTGTGCTCATGCTTATCACACCCTTTAATGGTTATTTCTGTGGGAGATAGTTCCCCTCCACAATATCCCAACATTAAAGGGTTCAAATCAGGATAAAGGTGATCCCAGAACTATTATCAATCAAATCCCATTGGACATTGACATTATTGAGACTTAATGAAACATATAGGGGCCTTATGTTCCCTTGTATGACTTATTCCTAATCTTGGTCAGTGAATTAAATGGAGACAAGTCATTCTGATGGCATGGTACCCACTTGATAAACATCTCTTATATTTACTTCTATCTCAAACTCCTGTGGGATCTAGAGGGATTAAATAAGTAACTCCATTAGTTCTTTTGAATGATAGATTACCTAAATGACTGATAGCTTGTATGGGATAACATCCATCTATTTCATTATGTCTTAATTTTATTCTAGAGTTCAGTGCTTTGTGAGGTGGGGTTTCTCTATATCATTTGGCTCAGGAGCTGAGTAATTTGAGGTGGGTGGGAATGGTGATTGTGAATAGGTCATGGGGGACTCTTTATTTAGTGTCATGGGTTGATACATCATTCCTCATTGTCTAGGATTATTAGATAATTAAACACCCACAAGGTGGTCATTTAAGGAAACTAGGAATGGGATAATACATGAGGGTTATAAGACACCTCTATGCCTATTTTGGGAAAACTGGAGTACTTTCACATGGGTCTCAGCTAAATGTATGTCCTTTGTAGGGATGTTACTAAAATATTGGATCCAACCACACTAGGGTTGTCCATTATATCCTCAGTTCCTACACATACGACCACTTGTTCCCTGATTATGTGTGGGAAACTCATATTATGAGGCATATTCATCATCATATAAAGGGGCTTCCTAGTGTATTATGTTGATAGAATCAAATATGAGTTATTCATCCAATGAGGGTTCTGTTTGGTGGGGTGGTGGTTGTGCTTCAGATATCAGAGGGTAGATATTTAAAATAGTTAGGGCTTGCATTGGTGTAGAGTATGACTCCTCCTCTTTTGTTTCTTCCTACTTCTAGTGTTCACACCCACCTTTTGGAGACATATGTAATGTCACATTCTTAGGTGGTGGAGCTTTTTTGGGTATGCATATCTACATTCTCATGATGGAGTGATCTTGGTATACTATTTTCCATATCATTTAGTTTTTGAACTCCCACTCACGCCTAGATGGAACATTCTTCCAAACTTCCTCTTCTTCTCACTGGGAAATGGTTATATAGGCCACCTTATCTGAAGAGTTATCTAACACCACCTATTCAGAGTCGACCATGACATGAAGGATGTATTTGAAGATGAATCATTCCTTGATATTATGAACCAGCCTTCTTTGAAAAAGGAATTACTTGAGATAGTTAGCGAGGTTGACCTCATTAGTCTTCCGGGGATGTGGCAGCTTCAGTATGTTATTATCCATGGTAGTGATTAAATAATTAGGGATTGTTTATTTTGGAATGATTATGCATTATTAATCTATTTTTAAAGGATAGGGTGACCCTAATTTCTATATGATTCTAAATGAGGGAGATTTTCTGGTTGTTTCCACTCGATAAGAGGTGCAAGGTGGTTCAGGACCTTCCAGGGTTCTTGGATCGACACCGATTCCTACTTGAGAGATCTAGTTTCACCCTCAAATTTTCCTAGGGTTTTCCCCAATACATAGAGAATTAGTCAATATTTGGATGGGGTTTTTATGAGGGAATCCTCAAGACGTTGTTTCGTTTCTAAGAACTCACAGAACCCACCCTGATACTTCATTGGGATTAGAGGTATCTATAACACATCATAAATATTTTCATCATAGTGTTCTAGCAGTTTCTCCTATGAGTGATGTATTTTGAGTGAATAGGTGAAACCTTTCCATCTATCTATGAAGTAAAACACCCTCTCATTTTCAAATTTCTTAAAAATTCATGGTTGGTAGTTTTTTTTATCCTCAGCTTGTAGCGGAACTGATAACTGAATTGATGACCAAGGCTTTCCCATCCTATAACAAAACTTGCTAGAAGACTACTTTAAAAAATAATGGCTAGACTTATTAGAGTTCCCACCCAACACCTTATATTTTTTTCCCTCTTACTGATTTAGATGGCCAATCATCAGCTCACATTAGGATATCAAGTGTGCGAGATGTTTTTCAGGGTCACCTGCACTGTCAAAGTTAGAGAAGGTAGGATAGTTAAAATTTGGGGCAGTAAATGTGTCATGCACCCACTCTAGATATGGAGTCCTCTCTGACTTCATATGTGTGTGTCTCCCTTCTATGGCTTCCATTTGAGTATCTAAGGACTCTATTATATTAAGAGTCTTTAGGGAAACTATTGTCTAAGTTGTCTCTCATCTATAGAGAGTAAGTAGTGGTTGATGAGGGGGTCCCACCTTTGTCTCCACATTATTCTTGATTCTTACTATGACTGAATGATCTCCCTAGTGAGGGAGAGGATTTCATAGAAATATATGGATGTAATGATCATTTTTTATTTTTTCTATTATGTAGAATGACTGCCTAGATCCAGAGCCAGCCTGATGCTAATATACCTCTCATGCTGTAGTATCAGATATGGGAGAGAGAACATTATTCTATTCCAAAAGACAAAACCCAATGAGAATATTTCCCCTAAGTATCTCCTCATTGAGTTGTATGAGATTTTTTATCTCACTCTCATATTGTGAAAATTGTTCTTCCATGGAAGAAACCTTGATTATTCTGGGCGGGGATTAGGATGCGGCCACAAATTTCCCTATTTCTTTAGTAGTGCTACATCATTGAGGTGGAAACTCAATATTCATAGGTCTATGTTTCAGAGCCTCCTCTGGTTCTGGGTGTGTGCAGCCTCATTTTGTGCATCCATATCACCCTATTCATAGGTAATTCTTTTTTGTCACGAACCTCTACATTTGTGTCTTCATCCACAATATCTATTGTTTTGATGTTGATGAAATTCACAGAGGCATATTGAGCAATATTGGTTGTCGTGTTACTCTTAAATCAATATGATGATTCTACAATGACTTCATCAAGGAAATTCATCAAATCCCTAGCTATATTTGGGTAATTTTGGATATCAACCCTGATAGGTTCTGATCACTTACAATGTATGATCCTCCTATCTTGGTCTATGGATAGAACTTGGGGGAGTTTTGGGTCATGATTTCCAAATAGACCAAGAATAATAGAGGTTTTTTTCTTGTGATTTTAGGAATGGATGGGATTCCAACCATTGATATTTACCTCTCCACAGGGAGAATAATGATTCTCTCTATGGTGCTGATGATGATGAAAATTCCCCTACCCATATAGGTTGGGGGTTATTTGGGGATGAAATTGGAATTGACAGATCTTGTTTTTGATGATCTAGTTATTCTAATTGCAGATATGATGAATCCTAGGAAGGAAATTGACGTATAAATTCCCCCATACTAGAGGGGTGGGTTATATTTGGGATCACCTTTGATTTCCCCAAGACCCTCTTAGGGGATGAAAAATTTAGGGATGGTGATTGAGATATAAATTCCCCTATCATAGTGGGTTGGATTTTATTTGAAGATACTTAAACTAAATAATAAATACCCTTGGGAATTTATCATACGAGATTTGGAGGTCATAGTAGATATTCCCCAATTCTAGTGGGTTTAGTTCAATTTTGGATGGTTTTTATGGAAGTTGATATTGTGGAATTTTTGAGGTTCTGTAGCTATTCTTGCATAAGATTTGAGTGCAATGGCTGCCAATCATGGGAATCATTATTAATGTAAAGCTATCTGGTAGATCACAAATTCATCTTCAATGTTAGAAATGACATAATATTAATATGAGGGTTCCAGTTCAAATATCTGATGGTGATATTATCCCTCTATTCATGATGTTTTGGGATAGTTAAAGTGGGGGAATTTTATTTTAGTGACCAAAGAGCTCACACGTTACCCAGTACTTTGATTTATCTAGAGTCTAAAAAATTATAAGATGCCACATCTAAAGGGTTATATTATTATGGGGATGTAGTGAAGTGGAATGATCAATATTTTACCCATCCTTTTATAATAATGTCTGGATATTATCTAGAAATAATTTGTTTGAGAGTTTTCATGATGCGGAGACAAACACTGTGAAGTCGTTTATCATGATCCTCCATTCCTGATTTTTGGGCTATGGAAAAGGTAGATATATCCATCTATCAAAAGCTTTCATTGATGATCTTAATGTGATACTCATATCCTAGATAGGGGATATTTATAGCCTTTAGTAGCTGATGATTATCCCATTTGTTTTTGCATAGATACGGTGTCAACTCCTTTTATTGATATTCTGGGAACTCATGGTAGGCGGTGTAGAGGGATCAAAACAGGATGTGGGTTTTTCTAGATAGCCACCTCCATATGTCAATGTCAACATCCTCTTAATCAGACTTGACTACCTCCATCTGGTTAGTCTATAGAAGATGCTTCTAAGGGTCATCTATTGACTGGTGTGGACTACTCTTGGAAGTTGATGGGGAACTATATGTAGTTGACCCTGATGTTTTAAGAACCTCTCTATACAATGGTTACTATGTTTTGAACACCTATTTTTATGATGGTGTTGGGGAGAGGGGAGAATTTTATTATATGTGGGAGATATCTCCATGGGTAAGTTGACCATGGTGGACATAAATATTATATTCCCTATGATCCATATCTACACAACTATGAGAAGGAAAATCGTGGTAATAATCATCTTGTTCTCTAGTTGAAGAGCATACAGACCCTTGGGGTTTTGAGAATTTGTGTAAAATAACCTTAAGGACACTGGAATTGAGAAGATTAGGAATATGTGTCTCATTCTGTGTCATGGTCAAAATATTTTGACCTACCTTTTGGAATTTTATAGGGATATTAGCCTACTATGTGCTAGTTGGAGAACCTTGTTTATGGAAAAAATGGTCTTAATAAAGTATGATCCCTCATCTAAGGATCCTCTAGAAGATGAAAATGATATTCTCCATTATTTATAGAATTATTATCATATCCCAAGGAATGTGTCGTTCTCACTTGGTTATCCTCCATTATAATGGGAGTACGAGCCTGATCTTCATCCCTTTAAAAATTTTACTGGTCTTTTTTGGTAGGGATATGAGCCTTCCCCAATAAATTTTTTTCTCTCACCTGGTGAGTCCCGATTGGAAAAATAATTTTATCCTAGTCCATATATTCATTCCACATAAGAATATGCAAGTAGAAATCCAAAATAGGAGAAGGGATATGAGCCTCCTCGTGTATTTCCTCATAATGATGTGGGTGAATTAATTCATCATCAAAAATAGGAATTGTTTCCTAGATATCGTAATCTAATGGAATATTCCTAGAAGATTCAAGAATTTGAATATGACCATTTTCTAAGGGATGTACCATTCTCACTTGGTGGTCCCCATCTAGAATGAGGATGTGATCCCAGTCCTGTGCCTTTGGAATATGTCATTGGTCTTCTTTAATATGAAGATGAGTGCATCCTATGGAATTTTCCCACTAACTTGGTGAGACCTGACAATAATTGGGATATGAGCCTAATATTGGGCCTTTGGAATATGTCGGTAGACTTTTTCGACAGTCATGTGCCTCTATCCAAGGCATGTTCGACTCTCCAATGGAAAGCCCCGGATGGAATGGGAATACGATCTCCATCCAATTCATCATCCTTTACTAGAACATCCTAATAATAAACCTAGATGGGAGTAGTAATGTGCACTTTCTATATAGAAACCACATGTTCATAAGTATCATATTTTTGGGATTTCGTGACTATAGGTATGGGAATTTTCACATGTGCCTATATATGTATCAGTCTCAAAAGAAACCACTTGTTCAGAATTATCCCACTATTTTCCTCCTTATGCCACTGGAATATACTGATGGGATTCAGGAATGAGGGTTAGGTTATGACCCTACCCCATTCCTATTGCAAGAATATTCCCACATACATTTTTTGAGTGATAAGGGATATGAGACTACACCATTTACTTCCTGAATATGATGGTTGACATCGTCAGTGGGAGTGGTGATATGATCCCACTCATGGTTATCTAGAGTATTCCCCATCATATGTGTCTTCCTCATCCCTCCTGCATGGGAATCAAAGGTAGAAATGAGTTGGGATGTACCATTAGCAGGTGACCGGTGGTTACCAGTTGGACAATAATGGAAACGGTAGTTTATAATATCCCTAATCGGTACAACCTAAACAGGGAGGGAGCTGTTTTTGACTCCCTATTCCACCATAATTTGATATTTATGTATTTGATTTTCAAGATATGGGGATAAGATCATTAATTGGTTGTTTATGGTAATGAAGACCACTGACATAGCTGCATCTTTCTCAGTGATGAATATCATCTTATATGTTGAAGTCTTATAGCCGGATACTTTGAAAAAAATCCATGTAGGGAGTTAGATAATATGCTGAAGAGGGGATTGGGTCATTATGAGGCATCCTACATATCTTGTTTATTACAAGAATCAAAACCCAGGTAGTTCATTAAAAATTGTTTTCTAACATCATATGAAAAGGACCTATGGGTGGGAACTATGTGAACATATATTTGAGACCGAGTTTTGAGGATACATTCTACATATCCTGGTTATTTCAATAATCAGAGTTATCATAGTTCAATCATGAACCTTTGATTTTCCCTAAGTTAGATGCCCTTATATGAGGTATATTTATACCATTTCACTAATTAGGGATTACACACTGAGGTTTCCCTACATTTTAGAGATTTATAATGCCAATGAAGTTTTTATCATGAATCCTTATTCCTAAATGTGTCATTCTCGAAGTGAGAAACAAGGGATAGAAAGTGATAAGCCTCATTGAATATGGATGTGGGACTTATGTACAAGTGCATCCCTTGGAATGTTTAATATGGATCCCGAGACTCAGGTAGGTGTACTATATATACTGGTTTGGGAAGAAACCATATTTATCATAGTTCAGATGATTACTCAGTCCTCTAAGGGATGAGGTTGGATGATCATCTCATGGGAATGATTGGGTCCCAATAGATGATATATCAGATACATGGAGGAAATTACACTGGGGAAGATTCCCATTTGAGTTTGGGATTAAGACATATGAAGGTGTCATGTATATCCTATTTTTGGTAGGAATTAGAGTCCTTATAGTTAAATTAATTAGGGATTACATAATAAAGTTTCTCTGTTATATGGTGTACATCATATTATGTCATTAGTAGGGGAATACACACTAAAGTTTCCCTTATATGTTGGACATGTCATATTATGTTCTTATTTGGGGTTTACACGCTGATTATTACCTTATATATAGGGAAAATCATAACATGATGTTGGAGAGGTCTTGCACATTGAGATTTCCCCCATCCGGATAGAGGATTCTCATGTGAGTGATATGATCATTGCAACTTCATAAGACCATGTGATCTATGCTCGATGTGAGAAACAGTGGATGAAAAATGATCAGTCACATTTCTTGTGGTTGTAGGACTTATGCACTATGAATCCCATTTAGATGGTTGCTATAGAGATCGACCCTTAAGGAAGATTCCTATGTATCCAGGTTATAAAAGGAATCAGTGTCAACATAGTTCCATTGACTGGGGATTACACACTGAGTTTTACCTGCTGATCGGGGCTTACAAAGTATGGATGAAAAATGTTGTTGAGTCCTAGGATGATCATTTCATATCTCCCGCTCACCTTATTGACATGCTTGACTACCTAATTTATAAGACTTGATTGTTTCTTTGAAATTTTGGAGGATGTCTGTACAGGATTTCTCATGATGCATACATTCCCAAAAAAAATTGAATGATCAAGGTGGCTTGTCATTAGGACATTACATATCATGGATGGAATGTTTGAGGTTCATCGCAAGATCAGTGTTGACTTGTGTGGAAGACATTGCAAGACCTGGCTGGCTGATCCTGGAAGCTATCACATGAACCTTGCTGGCATGCTTAGAGGGTGTCTCGTGATCCGGCTGACATGACCTGGTGTCTTCATAAAATTTGGATTACACACATGAATGGAATCATGAGAGTCAATGTGACATGTCTGGAGGGTGATGTTTGATCCCTATTGATATGTCTGGAGGTCATCACAAGATCAGGCTTGTGTTCTTAGTGGGCATCATGAAAACCATTTTACATTCTTGGGTGCTAACGTGAGACTCAGATAACATGTCTTGGTGTCATCATATGAATCCAAAAACATGTATGAAGGATACTGAAAGATTTGGATGGCATGCCTGGGGGGCTTCACGGTACTTGGGTGTCATGGCTGGGGGCGCCATTGGACTTTCTTTGACATGTCTCGAGGACTTTCAGTGATCCAAATAGTATACCAATAGAGTGCCTTGAGATCTGGGTGACATGTCTTGTTTTTGTCACATGCCCTAGTTGGTTCATGAAAACTACATGAGGATTAGTTCCTGTGTTTTTAAAATAAGCCTGTAATCTTTAATTATTTGTTCCAGACTTTTATTGAAAATTCCATAGATTTATTCAGTCTTACCCTATTTTAGGTCTCAAATGTACTAAACGATGTGCGGGATGTTATTTTCATCTACTAATAGAAGTCCTTCATGAGATCTATAGTGATAACGTGATGTTATTAGACATGCTTCATGATCACTCCAGCCGTACATGAGATCTTACCTGATGGAAAACATCACAGTCACAATATCAGCTACTCTAAGAAATCCACTCTGATGATAGTAAGAGGTTCCAAGGATAATTTATCAATTCTCTAAAGTTATTGGTGAATTATTTATGTAAGGTTGGGGGATTTATATGTATTTCCACCTAGTTAATTAACCACTTTTTGAGGTGTGTATCACATGAATATAGGATAGATTCGGTGGAAGGCTTTGGCATTATACACTCTATGAGTTCCTACTTTAAATAATTTTGGGTGAATCACATGATTCATATTGACTGTGGGGGGATCCCATCAACACCTCCTTTATTGGATTATATAAAATTAATTTATCTTTGTGTAATCATTCATTAATGGATAGGAACTTTCATATCATTATATTGACATGTTCAGGGGCCTTCATGAGATTAGGGTGCGTGTGGAAAAGCCTTCAAGTGATCTCATGTGACTTGTCTGAGACGTTATGTGAGACAAGGATGGGTTTTCATGGAGCCTTTATGAAATTAGGTCATATTTTCATGGGTTCTTCTGAGATCATGATACGGACAACCTAGGCGTGTTGTATTAGTTTCATGATCGTAAGAGGATCCCACCATCTTCCTTTTTATTTACTTTGTTTATATGAAAAAATTTGGATATCTTATGAAGTTGAATGAATGTTTTTGAATAAAATCACTCTAACTCTCGGTGATTCATCACATGATCAACATAGGGAATTTTTTAGATGCATGATCACTTCATGAACTACTCCCTTTCTTTTTCCTTATAGAGTCAAAGGGGGAGTGTGAGGTCTCCTTGACATGTTTTAGGACCTTCTAATGATGGGATTGATATATAAGTGTGATCTTGTGATATGAATAGGAAATTTCGTGGGGTTATTTGGTGTTTTATTTTGAATCACATGGGGAACATTGCATGATGTTTTACAACCAAAAGAGTCTCCCTCCTTGTCCCTATTTATTTCCTTTGTTTATTTTGAGAATTCTGAGGGGTTTTGGGAGTTTTCTTAATTATTGTCAAGGAAAACCATTCTACCCATTTGTGGTTCATATCATGAGTTTTATAAACTCACGATACTCCCACCTTTTTTATATTTTTTTTTATATTTTCAGGTAATTTATGATGCTTTTTTAGGCTTCCACTGGTTCACAATTTATGTGTCCTTGGGTTGCTTCACTCGTAGTCACTACATGATTAGAGTGTATCTATGGGGCCTTCACAAGAGAATAAGGAATTTTCTAAGGGTCTTCATGGGATCTTATATAGGTTATGTGTTTTTTGTGATCATCTATGTGACTATCCAAATTTTATTTGATCATGTGTCCTCTCGGGGTTCATTCGATCCACATGATCCAGAACACTTTCTTCTTCCATTGATTTTTGGAAAAAATGATACCCATATTCAGGTATTTCTTACTTTTTGGATTTGTTTATGTTCATTTAGTGGGAATAAAAACTTGTATATCATATATCATAATCTTGAGTCATGTAATAAACTTGGTTATTAATAATACATGTATCGTAATGGAATAAAATAGCATGATCCATGATGGCAAAACATTGAAAAAATAAATAAGTTTTTTAGAATACACATAAGAATAGTAAATTATTTAGTTACTATTAAAGTATCCTTTCCAATATTATCATAGTGGAATGGGTTAACTCCCCAAACCATCATAGTTGTCAAGGTTCACTACCAAGACTATGATAGTGGAAAAAGTACATTACTGAACTGAGTTCACTCCCCAATCAAGTCCTATTTGTATAATAAGATTTAAATCATTACCTAATGAATTAGAGGGTGATATAGGTTCCATGCATCCTTGGTTATAATTTGACCACTATCCTTGGTTATAATGTTATAACTGTCTTTGTTTATGATGTAACCACCATCCTTAGTTATAACGTAACAACTTTCCTTATTTATAACATAAACACCATCCTTAGTTATAACATAACTATAATCATGTAAATAAAACAATACATATGTCTTCCATAAGATTGTAAAACATTCATTGTATTATAAAATAATAACCCACGTAAAAAAATGGGTTTTATAAACATTTCATAAATTCACTATAGCATAACACAAGGAAAATTAATGGGTATCATAAAAATCTCACCCACATAATGATTAACAATCTATAGAAAGATTAAGAATGGTATCATTGGAATATATCTAAATTAAATAATAATTAAAATAAAATGATTTTATCATATATTAAATTTTCTTTAAAACATCCTTGAAATACTTCTCAAGGAAAATAACCTTTTTGTTTTGAAAATCACTTTAAAATACAAACATTTCATATATATTATGGAAAAAATTTTATTTTAAAATAACCTTGGAGACATGTATATGTGTATTCGATTAATTGAGTGTTCATGATGTTGGGAAATTCTATCCATTTCATATAAGATAAAATAAAACATTCCTTTCACAATTTTGGTAAAAAGTCAAAAATCACCCTGTTTAGAAAAAAAAACATTATTCTTTTTAACCATTTCGTAAAAATTAAACAATGGGCTAAAATTAATTTAAAAATAGAGTGAACTAAACCCAAAAATCCATGATCTTGTTACTACTACCATTATATTAGAATAATATACAACTATATCTCATCCAAAATGACTGAAGAGTTTAGTATTATTTGGAATCCTAATACATGCATGTGTATTGTTTTACAAATGAATACACTAATTAAAACATAATATTTTTCAATGATAATAGCTTTATTTCATACATTTTATCTTTACATGTCTTTCTAAGTACACTCTAGAGAAACCTAGGGAAAGGAAACAAAATATTTGTGATCTAAAATGCTCACTAAGGGTTATGTATAGAAGAATGAATAAAGAATCAATTAGAATAATCATTATGCCATGGTAAATAATTGAACCCACATACCATGTAATAAATAATCTTATAAGGAAGTTAATAAACAATATATAATGTTAAATAACTAAAAACACAATCCATTTAAATAATATTATAATGAATAATCAACATGGAAATCTAATAAATAGAAATCACAAAATATTTAATCAATAAACTGAGAATGAAATGAATACATTGGATTTTTTATAGTGAAAGTCTCGTGGATAAAAAATAATGAATAAAAATGAAGACACTGATTAATTATTGGATGTCATTTCTAAGCCATATGAAAACCTATATTTTCGAGACATTTAACAATATGTTTTAAAATTATAGGTATAATCCCTTTAATGTTCCGCAACTAACTTGTCCCATGAGAACCTATCAATGAATTGGGGGGATATATAAATTCAGGGCCCCACAAATCACTGCATAGACATAGAATTACTCATATATGTAATAATAGATTTAATTAATGGAAAATATTCTTTATAAAATATCCATATTCAGTAGATAATAAGGATTTACCAATTTTCCTCTAAATAATCAAATGATTGTCGAAGTGAACACTGTATGGAAAAAAGTGGTATACAGTTTAAGAGATAAACATATTCATGATTAATGATAAAGATATTTAGTGGAAATTTAATGTATAATGATCATATAAAAGTGATTTTTTTATGGGGAAAACATAATAAATGATGTTAATTTCAATACAATAATTGACCAAATTAATTATAAACAATCAAGAGTAAGAATAAGGATGGTACCAATATGACATATCCCAAGTGGAGTAAAATAATCGGCTATTATTTTTGATGAATTTAAATATTATAAAAAGATCTTTTAAAATAATTTTTAAGGAAAATATATTTTTCTATTTTGATTTTTTTTTAATTCTTTTCATTGAAAAACTTTTTGGAAAATATGGTTCTTAGATGGAAATTGGTTCTCTGATTAAAGAGATAAATGAATTCATGTTTTCTTAAAAAAAATATAATACATTTTGAGTAAAAATAATGTAAAACTCGTACTAATAATTGATAAAGGTAATTAATAAACAAAAGAGAATAAACATAAATAATTTATCAAAAACCTATCATATAAATTCCTTTAATGGGATTTCAAGAATGAGTAATATCTATTATAATGAGATTGTGAAATAAACCCTTAAAATACTATAAAATTAAAGTTAAAATAAATTGATGAATAGATTAATGGAATCAAATATAAATCCACATAAAATAAGTATAAATAAAATAATATATATTAAAAATTTATTACACATATAATTGTATAATATTAATGGCAATGAAGAAGTAATATAACCCAATGAAAATTAATTGGGTTGTAAAATTTCTCTACCAGTTAGTAACTTTAAGTTGAAATCACCTTAAATGAAATAATTAAAATTAAAACTCAAAATACCATGAATAAGGAATTATTAATGATATTACATGTAAAAATAGAATTATATACATCGTATTGAATAAACTAGGTGTATAACAATACAATATTCCTAAATGAAATGAAATTGAGACAAAATCCATTACTACTTGGTAACTTTGGATTATAATCCCCATGAAAGATATAATTTAAAATAAAATTACAAATACCATTAATATAAATTTATTCATTATATATAATATAATATGGGATGTATATAAACCATAGAAAATAAATAAGTGGTGAAAATGGTGTGTGCCTCATGGAAAGAAAAGTTAGACAAGTATCTCTTACCATGAATTTCATTTTGGTTGAACACCCTTTAAATTTAGGAATAATTATTTTTATCATGTAAATAACTTATTATAGAACCATAATAATATTTATATTACCATATATGATCTTCTTATAGTATCTTATTACCCATTTGTTAATAATATTTCATTATTTTCACTATTTCATGTGTTAATTTCTTAGTTTTCCATGTATGTTTTGACTAGTTATTTTTGTTATTCTTATGAAAATAATGAGTTCAAAATATCCATAATGTAAAAAAATTATTTAATTATCATATATATTCAGTATATATGTATTTATAATAATCCATAATATTTGGAGATAGGAAATGAAATGCAATATTCTTAAAGGTAGTAGGTCGAAAGTATGCACGAACGCTACTTCAATTTCGTTGTCAATTTTAAAATAATGAAACATGTATGATATATATGTATCTTATAATTATATTAAATTATTTATGTCATTTATGTCACATATTATTACTAAAACAATCCTTTATACATTCCATGTTTAGTGTGAACAAATCACTTCACTTTGAGGAGGTGGTAGTCCACACATACCCAAACTATGTCATCATATTCCTATGTAATGAAAATAATAATGGTATATGTTATATAAAACTTACATAAGCATAAATACATTATTAATATCATATATATAACATATAAACTATAAATACATCACTATTTAGACCATGAAATGTGGTAAATGAAATAATGAATGACATCGGTTTGTGAGGGTGTAGACTACTATACACACGAATGATGATTGTGTATCACATTTGAAGGATGTGTATAATAGTTTAGTTATAAATCATAGAATAAAAACAAATAAATATATTTAAGAGACTTATTTTATTATATAAGAGTGATATAAAAGTAATTTAAAGGCTTAATAATTAAATGGAATAAAAGATATCATTGAAGAATGTTACCTTTTATTCAGGTAACATCTTTTGGTTTATACCAAATGAATACCTTGGTATTATTTATAAAAATGAGGCTTCAATAAGGAGGGTATGGATTTTTTTTATATTATTTGGGAATATTTTGGGTGATAAAAATAGCTTTACAGGTTTGAATAAATGGGAAGGATGAGTTCCTTTTATAGTGGAGGAGCAGTGACACACTTATAAATTTTAAAAGGGAATAAAAACCTCATTTTTTCCATGTGAAGATACTCCATTAATGGTATCAATTATATATAATGGTGGATAGGGTTGTAATATGAACATAAAATGGCTTTTGTACAAGTTTCTAGGTCATTCTGCCCATAATTTGAAGGTTTAGTCCCTTTTTAAGATAATTTTTCTCTTAATCGCTGTAATTAATTTTGGTCAAATTCACTAATCCTTTTTGTAAAAAACAAATTAGACTATATTAAAAATTATAAATTATTCTGATTAAAAATATTAAATTTATTTTTCCAATTACCAATAATATAATTGGATTAAATTATTAAAAATATAATCTCGGAGACGGGATGAAAAATGGAGTTTTAAAAGTAAAACTTTTCAAAAGATTGAGTTGATTAATATAAGATTTCACTGTTAAATTTGTTACAATGACCTAAATTGGATTAATTGATTTATAATTTATCTATATAAAATTTAAAAACAAAAAATATATAATTTATCAAGATGAATAATTTATATGAAAAAGTATTTTTGAAATAAAAGTTTGTATTTTTCATTATTCATCAAAAAATTAATCCTCGTAAAAAATAACAAAAATATACCTTAAGATAATTTATAGGAAAAAGCAGTTTTGTGCTTATATTATCCCTAAAAAATCATTTGGATTAATTTAAAACATATTTTATAGATTATTTAATATATATATATATATATATATTACATTAATATCACTTATTAATTGTAATTAATTTAATTTACTAGCATAAAACACCCCTGTGAGCTTAAAAAAATTTGCATTATATTCAATTGGTTTTTATATTCATTTCAAATTAATTGGTAACCAATGTACTAATTTTATATTTGTGTAAAACAAATATTTTCATAAGTTTGTTAATAATATTCATAACCTATAATTTTACATCTAGGTTATATCCTATTATATTAAATAATAATATTTTAATAGTATATTGTTGTTTGGAAAAACATTTTCTTGCATGCAATGAAATATATCAAAGAAAGTATTTGTCGCGTGCGATAAAAGATAAATTTGTATTATATGTATTAAAATCTAAATAATATATTAAATTTAATTAAAATATTAAATATTTCATAATTTTTTGAGGGTTTATTCCTTTTTTCTTTTTTTTAGTGTGTCCTATAGGATGTCAAATAAAAGTTACTCTTTTAAAATTTTTAGGGTGTTATATAATCCCCACCATAATCAAATTAAATCCTAATAATTTAAACAAGATATCATTATTAATGGGTCTGATATTTGAAAAATACTTTTTAAAATCCCACAGATTTACAAGAGTTAATATAATATACTCTTAATAAAAGAGAGTTAAAAGTACAATGGTTAAATAGAATAACATATAACTAGGTTTATTAATAGGAGAACATTAGAGGCATGTAAAAATATGCACTTAGAGGAAAATCATATATAATTATTCTGAGTGATTGATTTCATCATTCCCAAACTATTTAATAATCAATGAATTGTTGAGGTCCTCAAAATCATAAATATATGATGATTTAAAAGACCATATATTCCTAAAAAATGATGTTATTAGCATAACATTTTTGTTTTAAGATCCTCTTACTAATTTTGGATAATTCATTTATTCACAAAAAATATAAGGAAATATACATGACACCTTTCAATTTCATAAGAACAATTTTATCTTTGGGTAGTGCATTTATCAAATTCTAATTCATCTCTCACTATATGAAATGGGTATCCTAAAATGAACCCCCTTTTTAAGAACAACAATTTACCTTTTTCTATTATAATATCCATAAATATGTGACAAGACATTCCATTTGTGTCTCAATATTATCCAAATTAAGTTTGGATAATAATTTAATATATAAACCTAAAAAAATAATAGTTAATTATTAATATGTATTCATCAAACTCGTTAACTAAAAATAATTACAGATTAAGCAGCACATCATGTAGGCCAATGGTATGTGTGAAACCTATATCTCCCATCGTTCTTAGGTTAAAACAACCCTAAATTTCCATATTTTGTGGTTTTTAACCCATTATATGGGATATCCTTTTTCTAAAATATATTAATATACTTTAAAAAATAAATATGATAGAAATCCTTGAAATTTAATCATTAAATAAAATTTTCAGTATGGATTTCTATGCAAAAATTTTTAAAGCCAAATAATATTATATGAATATTATTACAATGTTATTAATGGTAATAAAAACACTAAGGGTTATCAATAACTTTAAACTCATGTCTCTAAATGTAAGGGTAGTATTCCATAAATATCTTTTCCACTAAAACAATTATTAAACTAATGAGTTGTATTACCTTGAATGTCTACCAATGTATCCATAATTACATAAAACCTAAATATATGATTAATTATTATGAATTATGGTAAAATATAATTTCATTTTTACATGATGGAATCCATCACTCTTAAGTTAATGAAGTCATATGCGCTTCAAAAATATTAAGCAATCCTTAGATGTTTCATGATTATTATAACTAAAATAGTATTGGAAAAAATAGTTCTTCAATTTAATTCTATAATCGAAGTAAATACTTAAACCATTCTATTTCTACTTAATTATTTCATTGGTATATGTTTTAAAATAGGTATTTCATTTTCATTATCTATTTAAATCCTTTATAACAGTTCGTAATGAAAATGTGAATTTTTTTATAAATATCCCCCTAGGATTATAAAACATGGTGCGCAGTAAGGTCTATTGAAATATACCATGTTATGCTCAGGTTAGTCCTGAAAAAACTTCTTTGATTTATTAACCCTAGGTAAATATGTTCCAAAACCATGTTCTCTTGTAGTATCCAGACATGAATGTATTTCTAGGAAGACACATGTAATCTCTACCATACCAAAATTCTATAATGTTCTTCTATACTTATCATAAAATTATATCCTATGTTTATGTTAGCTAATATATGTTTTCCAAAATCTAGTTCCCATGTTTTTTGCTAAACATTATCTGATACTAACTATAGAGACCCTAACCCAGAAATTGCAAAGTTGGTTCCTACTAACATTGCATTGGTATAAGATACAAGTAAATCACATCCCAAAGGATAGAAGAGTTTAATAGTATATGGAAACCATATACACACATGAGTATTGATATAAAAATGAATACACAAATTACAAAATAATTGTTTTTCAAGGATAATGACTTTATTCCATATATGGTATACTTTTATTTATTTCTTTGTACACTTCAAGGAATCCTGGTGAAAGAAAAAAAATAAGGTTGAGCTCAAATGCTCATTAGTGGTTAAGAATAGCAGAAAAATAATTAATTAATAAGAATAATAATTTTGGAATGGTAAATAACTAAAAAAATTCCATTTAATCAACAAACTAAGAATAAAGTGCATAAAAATTTGTAAAGGTTAATAACTGAAAAAACATTCCATTTAATCAATAAACTTATAATTTAATATATCCATATACTTTTTTATAGTGAAAATATCATGGAGAACAACTACTGAATCAAATTGAAGTCAATGACTAATTATTGGATTTCATGAATAAGGAACAGGAAAACCTATACCATAAAGACCATTCACAAGGCATTTAAAACTATAGGTAGAAACCAGTATAATTTGTGGAACTAATTAGTCTAATGAGAACCTGCTGATTCATTGAGAGGATATATAAATTTTGATTACCACCTGTCACATTGAGTCTAAATAATAACTCATATATCCAGTAATCAATTTAATTAATGAAAAATATTCCTTATCAAATATCCATGTTGAGTATAGTATACAGATTTTCCAATATTTTCCTATTTAATCATATAACCTTCATAGTGAACACCATATTTAAAAATTAGTATATCGTTTAGGTAATAAACATATCCATGATAAATTATATAGATAATTAAAAGAAATTAAATTTCTAGTGATCTTAGGAATGTGAATATTTCAATTGGACTAACAAAGTAATCAATTAAGTGATTGTCAATACTATCCTTGGGAAATTCAACAATAAACCATCCATAGGAAGAATAAGGATGGTATCAATACAACATATCCCGTATGGATTAAAATAAAGTTTTGACATTTTTGATGAATGGAAATATTATAAAAATATCTTCTAAAAAATCTTCAGTAAAATATCATTTTAATTTTGAAAACCATTTTGAAAATTGTTTTCCTTGAAATCCTTTTTATAAAATAGTGTTTTTAGAAGAAAATAAGTTCTCCGACTAAAGAGCGAAATGATGTCGGTTTTTCATAATAAAATTACCTAAATAATTTGGAGTTACAAAGAGATTAAAATGGTAATATAACATAAAAATATCATGAATTTCCATAAGATAAGAAAAATAAAGGGTTTATCGAAAACGTATCACATAAATTCTTTTAATGTAATTTCGAGAATGAGTAATCTCGATTAGAATGAGATAGTAAAATAAACACTTTAAAGACTGTAACAATGAAATTAAAATCAGTCAATGAATAGATTATGTGTATAAAATTGAAATCCACATAACATAATTTTAAATAAAATAATATATAATAATAATTGATTATACACCTAATCATAGAATATTAATGACAATGAGGAAATAATATAACCCAATGAAAATGAATCAGGTTATAAAATTTATCTACCACTTCGTTATTTTATGTTCAAGTAACCTTAGATGAAATAATTAAAATTGAAAATCAAAATAACTTGAATAATTAATTATTCAATATATTACTTTTCAAAAAGGTAGTATATACACCATATTAAATAAACTAGGTGTAAAAAAATACAATAAGCCTCAATGAAATCAAATTGAGGGAAAATCTATTACCACTTGGTAACTTTAGAATTATAATCCCCATGAAAGAAATAATTTCAAATGAAAAACTATATACCATGAAGATAAATTTATTCATTATATCAAATAAAATATGTGAAATATATACACTACACAAAATAAATAAGTGGTCAGAATGGTGTATGCCTCACAGAAAGAAAAGTGAGACAAGAATCTCTTACATTGTGTTTCCTTTTTGGTGAACATCCTTTAAACTCTTGCATAATGTTTTTAAATATGTAATTATATTACAAACGAACAATAATAATATTTATAATATCATATATGATCTTATTATATTATTTTATTTCCCTTTTGTTAACAATATTTCATTACTTTCACTATTTTGAATTTTAATTGCCCAATTTTTTGAGTGTGTTTTGAGTTGTTATTTTTGTTCTTCTTACACCGATAATGATATAACCATATCTAGAATATAAAATATGATGTAATTATAATATTTATTGAATATATATTTATTAATACTAATCCATAATATTTGGATATATAAAATGAAATACATTGTTCGTGGTGACAGTGAGTCGAATGTACGCAAGAACACTACTTCTATTTCTTTATCATTTTAAAAGGAATGAAATTTAAATGATATATATATATGTGTGTGTGTGTTTGTGTGTGTGTGTGTGTTTGTGTGTGTATAATGATTCCATTAACATATTTATGTAATTTATTTCAAATATTTTTATTATAAATATCCTTCATACATTCCATGTATAGTGTGAACGAATCACATCGCTTTGAGGAGGCGGTAGTCCACCCATCCACAAACAAAGTTATCATATTCAAAAGAATGGAAATCATAAAGATATTTGTTATATAAAATTAAAGAAGAAAAAATAAAATATTAATATAATATATATCACATATAGAATACAAATCCATCATTATTCCAACCTTTAAATGTGGTAAATGGAATAACGAATGACATCAGTTCGTGAGGGGGTAGTCTGTCGTAGACACGAACGATGATTATGTATACCATTTTATAAATACATGTCAATGTGTAGGAAATATTATTATAATAAAAAAATATTACTATATTTAAGATTCTGAGGCTATTATATAACCATGATATAAAAATAATTAAATTGGTGGAGAACTAAATGAAACAAAAGAGATTATTAAAGAACACTACCTATTATCTGGGTAACTCATTTTGGTTTATACCAAAGGACGTACTTGGTATACTTTCATAAAACAATTTATTATTATAGTATGATATGAGGTATTTTTGGAGTTTATTTTGGTGGAGTTTTGGCAAGCCAATGGTCTTCAGATGTTTGAATAAATGGGAGGGTTGAATTTCTTTTTATAGTCAATGAGGAGTGGCATTATTGTATATTTTTTAAAGTGGAATTACACCAATATTTTTCCCATGTCATGTGGATAAAATAATGGTAAATACTCAATACATGGGATTATATGGTCAAAACATGAACACAAAATGTATTTTGGAAAAGTTTATTAGTTATTTTCTCCCTTAAGTTTAAGGATTAATCAACTATTAATCTAATCTTTCTCTTAATCCCTATAAATAATTTTAATTAATTTCATTAATTGTTTTGTTGAAAAACAAAGTTGAACTTATTAGACATTATAAATCTTTATAATTCTAAAAAATAAATCCTTTATTCGAAATTATAATCACATATTTGGAAGAATTTAATTTAAATATAATCCCATAGACAAGACAAGAAAGAATAGTTTTCATGTAAAAATGTTTTTATACACAATTTCAAGGTCAAATTTATTAAAATGACATATATTGGATTAATTTATCTATAATATATATAAATAAACTTTAAACCCAATAAAAATATAATTTAACCTTATAAATATATTTTGTGAAAAACTATTTTTGTATTAAAATTCAATATTTTCCATTATTCATCAGAAAAAAGAAACCTCAATGAAAAATATCAATAGTTGATCCTAAGATAATTTTAATGTTCTAATTTAAATTTTTTTGTTTAGTTTAACATATAAATGTCAGAAGAGTTCCAAAAATTGGATTTAAAATAGGTTCTACATTAAATTTCGGTAAAGCTATCTTTAGAAATACATAGCTTTTATGATTAAAATTGGGTTTGTTGTTATCTTATACTAATCACATATAATTGATGAATGTATAAAATATATTATTTAATATCTAATAAATATATATATATATATATAATATTAATATCACTCACTAATTGTAATTAATTTAATTTATTTTGATAAAACACCCCTAGGAGCATAAAAAAATCTTCTTTTATAATCAATTGGTTTTCATATTAATTTCTAATTAATTGGTTATTAATGAATTATTTTTATATTTTTATAAACCATTTTTTTTCATAATTTGGATAATCCTATTCATAACCACTAATATAAGAACTAGGTTTTATATTATTATATTAAATAATAATATTTTAATAACATATTGGTGTTCGGTAAAACATGATCTTACATGAAATGAAAGTTATCAAAGAAATTTTTTATTGTGTGTGATGAAAACTTACTCATTATTTCATGTTTTTTAAGCTATAGAATATATTAAATTTATTTGAAATATTAAATATAACATGAAGTCTCAGGAGGTTATATCCCTTTCAATGTTTGGTGTGGTGTGTCATACACGATATGGAATAAAAGTTAATCTTTTAGAATTTTAGGGGTGTTATGAAAAAATAATAGGAGAATAGTAAAAAAAATATTTAAAAAATATTTATAAAACAATGATATTGAAGAAATATTTTTTCCAACAGAAGAGAGAAATGAAAAAAAAGTGATAAAAAAATTATTTTCAGTCAATTAATTTCTCATGGTTGGGAAATTGAATGGAAAAAAAATTTAAAGAAAAAACTACATGATAAGAAAATTAATGATTTTATTTAAAGTTTAATCATAATATTTAATCATTGGAAACATAATCATAAATAATCCTCACAAACAATGAGAATGTAATATAAAACCCTCACCACGTCAATAAATTTTGAATCATAATTACCATTAAAGAAATAACCATATATGGATATTTATATAAAATTATTTTCATGATATTAATAATATAATAAATTAATGGGATTTATATACATTATAAAAAAGAGACAAGTGGTGAATATGTCTTGTGTCCCATATAAATAAAGGTGAGACAAAAATCACTTACCTTAGATCTGACTTCTTTTGTATGCATTATAAACACCTTTATAATAGATATATATTTATTAAACAAATATTATAGAACTATAACAACTATATCGTAGAATATAATATTTAATTGTATCCTTTTATCACCAGTTTTTTTTAAAAATTCATTTTTAAAATCACAGTTCTTGGTGATATCTACTTCATTTTTTATGTATGTTCTAGTTTAGTAGTTTGGGAACAGGTATTTTGATCATGGTTACATCATAAAAATAATTTTAATCATTAAATAAAAATCATATATATTAATTATATACATTTTTTCATTCATTTATAAATTATAGATATAGAAAAATGAATTACACCCTTCATAGAGATGTTCGGTCAAACGTGCACATGAATGTTGTTTTCATTTTTGGATGGATGGAATGAAAAAATGTAACTAATAAATTACCATTAAATAATAATAATTATATCATATATATCATATATATTCATTAAATCCCTCATTATTACCATCAAAGTAAAATAAAAAAGAAAAATTAATTATAATACTTTGTGGTGTTTGCAGTCCCCACGTACCCATGACTGACATTATCACTTTCCAAAAGTTCAGAAGGAAAGATGGTAGATATTATATTATCAATATATAAGTATTATTATTTAATAATTATAAAATTTAAACATTTAAATAAACAAAATACCCTTCCATAAAATATGGTGATGGGAAGTGAATTTTATCTCTATGTGTAGACTATAGGTGGTGTGTACGCTTGAGCGATATTTTCACTTCCCATTAAATAGAAAGAGGGTGAATAAATGTGTTTTCATAATTATAATAACATTTAATTATATATAAGATAATTAATTTATTATTTTATGAATATTATAATATATTTATATTAGGTAAAAGAATAATTAAAAGTAAATCGATCGATTTAGGTGATTACTTATTTATTGAAATCACTCCTTTAAATATCCTCTCAAGGGATTTAGGGTTGGTTTTTTTGGGAAGACCATAACCAATATAATTATTGTATGGTAGTTTATAAGTTAAATTTTTATAGTTTTGTTGATATTTAATTCTCAATTTTGTGTAAATAATTGAATGGAGGGGTGCCCTTTTATAATTGAGGGGTATTAACTCTGCGAATTTCCTAAAATACCAAATTCATATAAATTAATTTTTTTTCCCAATATGGATTAAAATTGATAATATTATAATCTAATATTATGTTTTTTTTAATCCTATCATAAAAATAATGTTTATGAATTTTTGGATTACATTTTTTCCCTTATATTTTTGTTTAACCCTTCGTTAACCCGTTGGACAATTATCATAATATTAAAGTTTTCTACCCTATAACAGTTAATAATGTCCATATAAAATGATAAAAGTCAATTAAATAGAACATGGTAAATTTTTTAAAAAATATCACATAAATTCATACCTATATAATATTTTTATGAATTTTATATCATTTAATAAAAAATTATTTATTATAAAATATCATTAATGTAATTTTTAACACTATTCATTTTACTTGACTTTTAAATACATCAAGACAAAGGGGGATTTATAATATAATAAATTAAAACCTCTATAATATTTCATATAGATATAGAAAATTATGGTTACATATTAACTCATTAAAATTATTTCTCATTTAATATTTTTCAAATCATTTATTTTAGTTTTCTTTTAATTGAATAAATATTGTATTACTGTAGTATATAAATTAAAGGTAATTATATAATTTATAAAATTATAATTAATTTTTATCATAAAATTAATATCATTAATTTCAAAATATAAATTTATATTCCTTTATAACTTTATTGTTTTTCTATTTTGAAAAATAATAGATATTTAAAACTAAGATAGTGGTATTTGGTAACTTTCGTTGCTTAAAATTTTATATAGGTCATTTTCATGAACTACTATCCCTAAAAACTCAATTTCAATAATTATGTGATAATCATTGAATTATATTAATACAATAAATATTAAAATTAGAATTGTTTTCCTTATCCTTTTGTTTTAACTAATATTAAAAATATTTACCCCTTGTCAAAGTGATAAACTTTATGATGCTTACTATTCAAACTGACAAAAAATAAAAGGTGTCTATTTACCAGATTTAAAACTCATGGATCAAAATATTTAATCCATGTTATCAAATTCAATACCTATAGTTGAATTAACTTAATTTTTAAATAAATGTTCAATAAGTGTTGAAAACAGATTTTTAGAAAAATACATTTTTAAGCATAAAACATTGTTTATTTTTATCCCAAAACTAGAAAAATATTTAATGAATGTTAAAATATTTGATTTACTATATAATATACATATTTTATTTAAATTTTTCATTTATAGTTAATAATTTAATTTTTTATATAAAAGTACATTGTGCGCATAAAAATATTTTTCAAAAAACATATCTTTTATTTTGATAATATATTTATTTTCATTTCAAATTATTCATAACCAAGTAACTCATTTTATTAGATTTTGTGATTTCTCAAGAGAAATTTCACCAAGTGGGTAATCATATTCTATAATAATTTATCTCCATGAAAAAATATTTCAAAATTTTATTAATTATAATAAAGATCACTTTCTTGTCTTATGACCTTAGAGTTTAGTATATTTGATTGATCAGATATATACTTCCTTGAGAGAGAGATATGGAACACATCGTGAACATGAGAGAGGTTTGGTGGGAGTTTAAAGTGATGAAATATCATACCAACTAGATAAAGAACCTCAAAAGGTAGAATTTACCTAGGGATAATCATTATCTTCTATTATAATATCATAAACTTATTCAATTCCAAAATTATAAAAAAAAGTATTCTCACTAACATCAATTTCCTAGTCACACTGATGATTGTCAGCATATCTTTTATTTCGACTCTAAGGTACCTCAATGTGCTACTGAATGGATATTAATTTCTCTGTCATTTCCTTAGAAAACTCAAATCACAATATATTTATTTATCAAATACCATCCTTTTTTTCTGTCATCATTTTCCACTTCATCTCTTACTCTAAGAAATGAATATTTAAAATTAATTTTTTTGTATAAGGCACTAAAGTTAACTTTTAATGAATCATAAGATCTATAAGTTATTCCTTCTGACTCTATATATTTACCAAAACCAAAATTAATAGATTAATTTATTTAATAATATCCAATGTTCAAATTAATCCATTCCATAATTAGTTAAACTTAACAATTATTCAAAATATTAAAAACCCAAATTGAATCCCAAATATTTGGATTATTTTATCTCATATCCCTTCATGATCAAATTAAGGATTATATTGATATAATTTTAATTAATCATAAATTTTCATAAAAATGTATATATCTAGAGAATTTTTAAAAATTAATTCCAAATAGAGTCATATATTCTTCAAAAATACAAGTCACCATTTTCTTTGTATAAGATCCATTCTTAACCAAAAACATTTTCATTTGAAGTCTGTGTTTATCATTACAAAAATAGATTATCATAAGATGACGAAGAATATAAAATGTGATTTACTTATTCCAAAATATAATTACATAGAGATAATAAATTCTTACAATCACATTAAATTTTATGAAATGATGAAAAATAATATTTGCATATGGCGCATTCATACAAATGTCAACATGAAATCCCCAACCCTTGAGTAGAGGTTAAATGTGTCCTAATTATCCTAATTCACTTAAAATTATGTGAATTCGTAATCATTCCTTTATTAATTTGACTTCAAGGGTTTTTTTCTCTTATTATCCTCATTATACCTTAATTAGTTAATTGATTAACATAATTCCCAAAAATCCTTACTTTAATAGCATTGGAGTCTGAGTGGCACATTCTGTAGAGATTTCTCTTTCTATTCAAATCATTTCCAAAATTCTACAAATCAATTTGGTATTCTATCCACTGATTTCCTTCATTTATGCTCTTAAATAATTTACTAGTTCCATTATAAAAATTTCCTGCATGATTCCTTACTCGCTTTTATCATAAATAAAACAATATATTCTTTTTTTAGGGTTTTAAGAATTCCATTTGAATTCCATATTTATTTTCACATCAACTCCAGGATATTGACAAGTGACTCCAATCATCATATCCTCATTAATATCACATTTAATGATTTATTCATATATAGTGAAGTCACTTATGGTGAAATACCTTTAGAGACTTCATTTTTTGCCACTGAAAATTTGATCAATCTAAATTTCAGGTTCGATGATAATACCAAATGTGTACCTCACATGTCTTGTAAAATTTTCCTTATATTTACAAATAAATTCATCTCCCTTATTCATTATCTCAAGGAATTACTTCTCAATTTTCATGCCAAGAATATGAGTAAATTAATTAATTAAAAATATGATCTTAAACTCATCCAACTCTATAGAGTCAATATCTTCATGTTGCCACATTTTTTTAAATATTTCACCATTAATCCACTTTTCCTTCAAAATTATAGACAACAAAAATGAATTTTCCATGTTCCAAAAAATGGAGAATATAAAAAAAATTATTAATTGTAATAATCTAGTATATATAAACCAGTGGGTTGGTAGAACAACTAAAATAAAGTGTATTTTCTCTCATGAATAAATCAATAGAATGTTGTTCCTGTAATCCTTTTGAATTTCATCATTATTTATATATTGTTATAGTTAACAGAGTATAGAAACATGATTTTTTATCCTAAATCACATATTATTTTTTTCCTTATGAGGACATTCATTTCATTTTCCATTGCATTCAGAATTAATATGATTGATTTGGAATCCATCTACTGACTAAAACCAAAAGGAATAGTGTGAGAAAAATAATCATAGTGTAAAACCACATAATCAAGAAAAAATAACTTATAGGATCTCAAAATAGTGTAACCTTATTCTAGGAATCCTTAGGTTTTACCTAGTCTATTCATGATCATTACCAAAACATTAGGATTTTATCTTATATTTAGACTTTTCCATAAGGTTCTCGCTAAAATTTCTCATCCAAGTTTCCAATGGTTAACAAAACCATTATGTGATACCAGCTATAGAGACCTATAATTTTCATACATATATATGACATCCTAGTATATGAATATTCATTATATAACATAATGATCCAAACTGTAATATTATAGGTCTAGATCCTTAGATAACTTAGAAACATAAAAAACTAGTTCATAAATGATCTACATCATCTCCAACTAACTTGTTCATAAATGATCTACATCATCTCCAACTAAGTTCCTTTTAACAAGAAGACTTCTTTGACATATAATACTTATTACATTTCATCATAAATTCGGGTAAGGAAAAATAAAAAAATTGTGATCTCAACATCTCAGTAAGGGTAAACAAGGAAGGTATCAATGATCACTTGAGAATAATATGAACATAAGGGTATGAAAACAAGATCATAACATTTGAAAATCATATCATGTGTATCATGGATCCAAATATTATGTCATAGAATAAAAATGGTAGTTCATAATACATGAATCCTAATGGAATAAATTAAAATGATCTATTAGGGAATAAAATTGGAATAATATATATGTTTGTGGCATTAACATAAGCATAGAATATAATTTCCTCAGTAGTCAAGGATCATTGTCAAGACTATCATAGTGGAACGGGTTCACTCTCCAAACCATCATATTAGTCATGGTTCACTCCCAATAATATAATAATATAAAAACTTCATTACTTAACTAGGTTCACTCCCCAATCCATGGTAGTAGTCAAGGTTCACTCTCAAGACTACCATTGTGGAAAAATTCCCCTACTAAACTAGGTTCACCAACATTAATTTCTGGTATATCAAATCATATATAAATCATTAACAAATGAATTAGAGGGAGATATAGGTCCCACCCATCCTTGGTTATAGCCTGACCATTGTCATTTGTTATAAAATTACCATCATCATTGGTTATAACATAAATATCATCCTTGGTTATAATGTAACCATCGTACATGTCTATAACATAACCCCAATCACATAATTAAAATCATATGTATGTGTTCCATAATATCATAAAACATTAATCATATCATCACATCATAACTTTTAAATATAAAATGTGTTTCATAAATATTTTTTCCTATAATTATATAATTTTAAATGAGGAATATTTCTAGACCCTTGGTTGCTAAGGTTTTTGCTGAGGTTGACATGTTACAAGTAGTACCATCTGATATCTATATACAAAATGGAAAGTCTAGTTTCTTTAAGGAAGTGTAATTTTAAAACCTCTGATTATTATAGTGATTTTCTTAATAATGGAGACTCTTCTAAGGATTCTGGAAATACGTTAGTATATCCACATGCTATTAAATTTACATGGGTTGAAAAAAAACAAAATACATACTAAGATGAATGTAATGATCGATTTACATTCACTATTGGACCTTTTGGAGTGCAAGATTATCTTAAAGGAATTAATGAAGCTAATGGTAGGCCAGATTCTGATAACTGTCAAGATGTGTCCAATGAACATTTTGTTTTACAATATACATGACACAAAATTGATGTTGGATACCTTTTATGTTTTTTGGATGTTGTTTACCTCACACTAGATGCCAAAACTAATTCCTCAACCTTTGTGGGGGACAGAGAGGACCCTGGTGAATCTTAAAAAAACCCTCAATATGTACATCACAAATAATGGAAATATAAAGTATATTAATTTCACTCGAGTGCTCATAAAGGAATGAAATTAACAGTATACCCATATGGGTCCATTATCCATCATCATAAGAGGATGAGAACGATATAGGATTATTTTAAATTATAGTGATCCATCATCATTAGATCCTTGGGGATATGTACTAGGAAAATGATATATCCACCACAAGTACATGTTATCATGGGTCCCAAACAAATATTTTATAATGAAAATATAGATTTTACTTGAAATCTTAAAAATTATTATAGGATTTTCAATGAGGGACTCAAGGATGATCTCTATATTTGGGTCAAAGATAATGACACGATGTTGAATTTGTTCATAATTGGAAAATTACATTTTAGGAAATTCTATCATGGTTGTTGGTTATATTTAGAATGAATATTTATAATTATACTTGCTTCATGGTTATATATTTTTATCACCCATATAAAGAGTTGTATTGATTCTAACAAGATCTCTTATTCTATTGAATTTTTTTTTGGGATTCTTTCGAAATTCATTGTCAAGGGTTACATCTTCCATTTACCAAGATTGACTAATGGTTTATGAAAATTATTGGGGTTTTCACATTTATCTTTACTACTTCTTTGATAAATCATTCAAGTTGTGATAGAATTTGAATGGGGTTGCATAAGTTTTAATTCCTTGGGTTACATCTATCCAAGCCTGAAAAGAATCTCTGATGAACTGTATTCTTGTTAAATAACTCATTATTGGGGGCCTAAAATATGAAATATCTCTTAGGGTTTATTGGACATACTGAGATCAGACTAATCTTCACATTATGGGTTTGTAACATATTGTAAAAATTTAGTTGTTTTTCATATTTGAACTCAATAGAGTCATAATGTAGGGATTGATCAAAGAATGGAGCTCGAACAAGGAAAATTATTTGGATTCTACTAGCACTGCATGGTTTAAACTCTTGTCCTGGAGAATTAAATGTGGATTGAATATGGGGTCATGCTTCTTTCGAGAATGCAAAAACTAATGTTTGTTGGCAGATTGAAGTAAATCTAAACATCAACTAGAAGTAAGGCATTTCACAAAAATGAGTATTATGGAATGTCAGTTTTTCTTCTAAATTTATATATGGTTGAAGAAAATTACACCTCATGTATTCAATAATATTTCATTTTTCTTTGATAAATTTTCAATGATATGGTTTGGGTGACCAACTCAGGACTTGGAGCATTTCATAAAGGATTTATATTAAAAAAATCAAATGAATATATAAATAAATTCAAGTTTCTTTAAAGATATATGTTCATTATCTTGAGTACCTAAGGTGAGGAAAATTATTTAAAAACATATACTTTCAAGAAATAACAAGAACAAAATAAAATTCATGAGTTTATTAAGAGTTAAATCATAATATTTATTCTTTGGAAACATAATCATAAACAATCCTAATAAACAATGATATTGTCACATAAAACCCTTACCTCTTTTGTAACATTTAAATCATAATTACATTGAAACAAATAACCATAGATGGATGTGTAAAATCAATAATTTTAATTAGAATAGTCATATAATAAATTCACGAGTAGTATAGACACCACACAAAAGAAACAAGTGGTGAATATGGAATATATCCCAAAGAAATAAATGTGAAAGAAAAATCTATTACCTTAGGTCTGAATGCAATTGTACATGTTGGAAAATAATATAGAATAAATATATATATTTTATACATATATTAAAAAATGATAATCATATATATAATATCATATATGATTTACTTATAACATTTTATCACCCATTTATTAACACTTATCTATTAATACCATTGTTCCGTGTGATATATGCTTCATTTTTTATGTATGCTCTGAATTTTTTTTGGTCCTATTATTTTAATCATGGTTCCATCATCTACAGAATGATAATAATTATATAAATGGCATATAAATTCATTATATACATGTTTAGAGTCATTCATAAAATATAGAGACTATAAAATTAATTTCACCATTCATGGAGATGGTAGGTTGTATGTACGCATGAATGTTGTTTCCATTTTTTGATGGATGGAATGAAAGAAAGGTAAATAATAAAACACATATTTGGAAAATGCAAAAAAATACTATCAAATATTTTTAGGGAGATTTTTTATAAAAACTATAGATGACCATGTTTTAATATGGTCAGTGTTGCCGAAGTGGATGTTTTTATGTTGTGGCAGTTTCCAAGTCTTTTCAAAATTGTGGGGCCTCAAAATCAGGACTTGTTTTATGGAAAAATAAGGATTTCTAACTATAATTTTTTGTGAAACACGGTGAATTTAAATGATTTTTCAGACCACAGTTCCTAGAATATGAAGCATAGAGTTCATGGAATGCATAGTACCACAACTATGTTATGCAGACCGCAAAGGAGGTACATAGAACAATTAAGGAAAATCATCAATGGAAATATTTCAACATAGTAGAACTATAAAGACCACATAACACACTCTTCAAACCACAAAGTGAATGAAATTATGTGGATGAGGGAATTGATTTGAATACACCACCTAGGGTTATTTGATATGTGAATTGCATACTTGGATTAGTTTATTGGAGGCATCGTTATCAGAAGGATATTATTTAAGCAGTTCCATGAAGGAATTTTCAATTTGGGATGAAGGTGGACATGCCATGTAGACTTCATAGTATGTTTGTGTTGAATTCTATACCAAATATTAGATTTTATTAATTTTGATTAGCAAGTTTTGATGATCTATTTTCTTATATAAATACCCCTAATCAGCTCATTAGAGAGAGAGGATTTCATTAGAAAAGATCATCTTTGGAAGAATTTATGGAAGTCCAAAGTAGTCAATGAGGGACGATTCCAGGAAAGAGAAAGGTTTTCTATGAAGGATGTTATTCGCGTGGGTGGTATTCTATGATGGTGTTAGTTCATGAAACAGGTAGTCCATAAAGCAATATTAGTTCAAGAAAGTTGTTTGTAGGTCATTGTAGATCATAATGGAAAAGAGGAACCATGAAGTAAATGTAGTTCATGAAGCATCATCCATCTATTGTGTAGAGTTAATTTATGAAGAAAGGGTGTTCTGTGAAGCATTCGTACTATGTGTTTCAAGGTATCTTGCAATGGTTTTGAGGCAGTTCACGAACATTAATAAATTGTTCATGAAAGTTATCTCTATAAGGAAAACACCATGTGGTGAAATTTACATCATATATCAGGTGAAAATAGTGTTTATGGAAAACCTATGTGTGAAAATATTCTCAGGGTCTCACACAAGGAGTTACATAAAAGGATTACCCAGGGAAAAGTATCATTGTTATATCCGGATTTTGAAGGAGAAGAAGAATATAAAGGATATAAACCATTCGTAAAATCTTAAAGAATGATTTTATTCGTTATTACATCCATGCAAGTGAGAAGAAGTATTGGGATCATTTTGAGATCCTACCAAAGCATGACTTTATAATTGCTATATCTACATTGAAGGGAATTTTTTCAAGGTTTATTGAAATTGAATATGTTTTGACTACATATTTTCACAAAATTTAAGCATCATCCCAAAAATATCATCAACAGGGCATATAACAACAATTTAGGATACATTAATTGTTTCTAATAAGGGTACCTACATCTCCATAAGTTGCATATGAATCCTTTCTAGACCAGTGAGAAAAGGAAGACGAAGAAAGTGGTCATTTCCACTAAAAGTGATCCATAGAAGGAAAGATTGATGGAATGACCCTTAAGAAGTAGTGACTTATCCCAAAAATAGTAATGTTAATGATATTGGTCATAGAAGTGATCCATCCTGAACCTTTTTTTGGCAGTGAGACTTTGTGGATTTGGTATATCGATACATTATTGTTGTGTAGTCCTTGGGTGTAGCCTAGTAAGGGTGAACCATGTAAAAATTTGTGTTTACTTGTTAATTATTTCTTTCTTTAATTTCTTTTCCACATAATCAGATAAATTATTAAATTATGATATCAACAAAAATACTAAATAGCTAAAAAGGTGACCCTTATAATAAATATGTCAAGATTCGACAGGGTAGAAAGAATATCTATACCCTGATTCACCCCCACCCCTCTTGGGGTATCTTAGTCCATTTTGACCTAAAATCACCATTATAAAATCTTTATTATGTCATATAATATATATATATATATATATAATTTCATCCTTATTACCATACAATTAAAATATAAATGAAATATGAATCACATCGCTTCGTAGAGGTGGTAATCCACAAGTACGCACGATTAATGTTATCATTTTTCAATAGTTTGTAGGGTAAGAAGGTAGGTAAAACATTATAACTAAAAATGTAATTATTTAAAAAAATTCATAAATAAACATAAAATCCATCATAGTACCCATCCACAAAATATTATTATGATAAATTCATTATATATTTGTTTGGAGATTGTAAATCATATATATGAAAGAGTGATATTTTCAATTTTCATTTGATTTAAATAGGGCGAATAAAGGTTGTTTCATAATCATAATAAAATTTTAGTATATTTTGGAAACTAAATTTGTTATATTATATTGAATATAACATATTTATATGATGTAAATGAGTAATTAAATAAATGATCGATTAAGATGATTACGTCTTCTTTGAAATAACTCACTATATCTACTCACAAGGGATCTACGGTTCGTCTTTTGGGAATACTAGATCCAATATAATGTGGATAGGTGAGTTTAAAATAGAACTTTGAAGCAGATGGAAAATCTAGAAGGCTCAAAGTTTTGTGAAGAAGAGAAATGAGGTGTGCCCTTTTAAAATAGAGGGGAGGGTAATTCTTAGAGTTCCATGAAATATAAAATTACTATAAATTAATTTTGAGGACAAATTCATTCAAAATTGATAGGAATAAAATAAAATATAATTATGATTATAAATACACTCATAAAATAATTTTTAGAAAATTTTGGATCAAATTTATACCCTTATATTTTTGTTCCAACCCATCATTAACCATTTTGACAATTACCATAATATTAAGGTTTTCTACCAATTAAGGATTCATAATGTTACAATAAAATGATAGAACCCATAAATGGACCATGTTTAATGTTTAAAATAGTTTCCTTTTCATTTTTATAAATATAGTCTTTTTATTAATTTCATATCATTTAAAAAATATTATTTATAATAAAATTTCATTAATTCCATTTTTAAAAATATTCACTTAATTTGACATTAAATGCATCAAGGAAAATGGGGATTTAAAATATAATTCTTCAACTCCTACCTAATTATTAATATAGATGTAAAAATGTTGTGGCACATATTATATCATTCAAATTATTTTACCTTTAATAATTATAACATCATTTATTTAATTTTTATGTTAATTTAATAAATATTATATTAACGTTGCAACATAATTTAAGGTAATTATATAATTTAAAAAAAAAATAGTAACAAATTTGTATTATAAATTTAATTTCATTAAGATAAATATTTATTTATTTATTTATTCATAACATGATTTTGTTCCTATGTATACAAATATGAGATATTTAAAACTAAGAGAGTGACATTTTGAAACTTTATTTTCCTTAAATATTATATAGGTAATTTTCAGGGAAAAGTGTCAATTAAACAACCCAATTTATAAAATAAGGTTATATTTTTCTAATTTCATTCATCCAATAATAATTATTATGAAAATATATCACACTATCACTTAGTTTTAACTTATATTAACATGATTTACCCTTTATTTAGGTGTTACATTTTACCACTGTTACAATTCATATTGACCCAAAATAAAAGGGAACTATTTACCAAATTTTTACCTCATAATTCTAAATGTGGTATCTATTTTATGAATTACAATAAATATCAGTGTCAAAAATTAATTTTTAAATAAGCCCGTAACCCGCAAAGAAATTTTTTTTTTATACAAATACATTTTTAAAAATAAAAAATAGTATATTCTTATCAAAAACATATAAAAATATTAAATGAAAGTTAAAAAATTTATTAAATATAATATATATATATATATTTCATTGAAATAATTCCCCATTAGTAATAAATTAATTTATGAATAAAAAAGTACATTGTGAAAATAAAATTAGTTTTTGTAAAATACCTCTTTTACTATAAAATTATTTTTATTTTTATTTCTAATTAAACGATAACCAAGGAATTAATTTTCATCATATGTAAACCATGTTTTTTTTATAATTTACATATTCATATTTACAACCTTCAATCCAATGGATAGGTGATAACTACTAATTTAAATAATAACACGTTAATAGTATATTGTGGATTGTTTAAACTCAATGTTGAGTGTAATGAAAGCTATCCAAGAAATTAAGTTTATTTAAAAAAATATATTTAATAAAATATCAGTGTGTCAAAATGAATGGGGTGTTGTTAGGTGACCTAATAGGAAATATTTCTCATTCCTATTATTATAGGTTTATCTTGGATCCTCTAGAGTATGAGGATATTCTTTTCATTTCCATATTAGATTTTAGGATGTTACAAGAAATATATTCATTAGATTGACACATAGAGATTCTTGGGTATAGTATTTTGTGTTCTTGTTCAATGTATCCTTTTGGGGGTTCTTAAAAACTTCATCCCAGATTTAGGGTTTCTTTATTTTGTCTCGATGTTGTAGTTCAGTTGGGTATATGTGATTTTTGATATGTTTATTACCCCTAGTTAATATAAGGTAATATAATTCCTATATTTTATAACATTTTTAGTTCTGGTTTCATATAAAACTGATTATTCTCATTTCCATGGTCCTTAAATATAAGTAATTTTCATACCGGATTTCTAAGATGAAGTTCCTTTCTTTATTCTTGATCTTGAGTTACTCAGGCTATCCAGATTGTCAAGGTTTTGAAAAAGGATCATGCTTATCAATTTTTTATGGTATCTAGTTATTTTTTTATAATTTATTTTTTCTTTATTTATGTATTATGATTTTTTTTTAATTTTAATTTTGGTGTAGACCTAACATCACAGGGTTTATATTCACAACTTGGTAAACCCAGTGTAGTCTGTGAGAACTTAATTAAGTATCCTCCAACAGACATCATGGGGTTAGTTCATGGTTTTTTAAACAATGTTATTAAACCATGAGTGGAAATATATTTTCCTAATTTTGGAATCCTAGTTCCTTGAGAATTTATGGTTACATTATTCTTCATCAATATTGATTTAAAAGTGAAATTAGGTGTTTGGGTTAATAATAATTTCTATTGGCGATAAATTAATTTGGTATTGGTGATAAAGTTTTATAATAATTTTAAAATAAGGAATAAATCTATAAAAAAACTTCTTTAAAAATATTTTGGATTTTCAATGGGATGTACTTTTGGACAACATTGTTTATTTATTGAAAAAAGGAGTTATATAAAGTTTATAAAAGTTTTTATATGGAATGTAGTGGAAAAAAGGGGGAGCTTTCATTAAATTTTTCTTCAAATGGCTTTAAATAAAAATGTACCTTTAAAAAAATGGATTCAAATGTAGTTAAATACTATAGGGAATTTGTGAAATATTTTGCATTAATAGGTGAATTTCTATTTGTGATTTGTGATTAATTTGTTAATTTGTAATTGGTTTTTGGTGGGTTTTAAATATATGTTTTTCTAATTGAACATAGGTTTATTAATTTTATAGTACACGCCCACTAAGCCCTATGTATTATTATGAGATATCTAGGTATAGTTCTCAACCAGCATGCCTTATAGTTAATAAATGTACATTCAATCTGATTTATTCATCTTATACAAACATAGATCCTATAGATCTTACCCTGAAATATGAGTATAGAGAATTATTTCTAGAGTTACAAACCTTGAATCCTCTTATTTGGATTTGGTAACTAGATTATTTGGGATGAGAATAATGGTGGTGAAACATTGAGATGGTATTTTTCTAGCTTGGGCTACCTAATTCACTTAAGCTTATGTTTTTTACCATTATACAAGAGGTTGATAGTTTGACGTGATGAATATACATCATTTGAATGAATTAAAAGGATAATCATCATGGGGGGATTTCAAATCATTGTTAATCGAGTAAGAATTCCTCAAAGTTGTCATAGTACCAAAGGAAATAGACTTGTATAACTTCAAGTAAGGTGATTTTCTAGTGTTGGAATATGCCCACAAATTTGATGAGATAGTATCATACCTCCCTGATCTTTAATTGGATTAATCATTGAAAGATAAGTATTTCAAAATAGTTTTTCACCTATATTATTTATAGGGAGTATCCTCTCTTCTATGTGTAACATATGAATAGGTGGTGATTCCTTCCATTAGAATCGAGGCTGGGATGGTTATAATACCATTGGCAGTTAATCATTCACCTTTTTCTAAGAGTGGTATAAAAATATCCAGTAAAGTGAAAGGTAAACTTATTAAGACATGATGTATGGGTAGATATAGTAAAACACTATCATTATTATTCACATCGATTTATTTTAGGAGTGAATATTGGGTGTCCTAAAAATGTAGGAAACCAGTGCATAAAAACCCATCATATCGGCAGAATCCTATGACATGTTAGACCTATAACTGTTTGGGTCCCTTGAAGATGTTTTACAAGGGTTTTTCTTTTAAGGGTGATGGATCCATATCTCTATTATTTGAATATACTCAAGTTATCAAGAATGATCATAATGTTTATTTGATGTCCATTTAAGTCTGTTATGGATGTAATCATTTTCTTTTGTTGGACCCATAGTTTTATGGTGTTTTATTATGGTTAACTTTGAAATTTTGGTGATGATATTTGTCAATATTTTACGTTTTTGATGTATCTTAACTTGGTGGTATAAGAATCATGTAAATTTTTATGTTTTTATCAAGTCCTTATATTTTTACTCCATGGTTTCCAAATTATTGTTGGAGTAGAATTTAATTTTAGGAGTTTCCGCTTTATGAGAGTCATTAAATGTTCAAGTGACCCCCATAGTAAATCTATTTTTGTGAAAGGAAATCTCATTTAGGAGTATAGTTTCATTATTCATGTTTGTGTATTTTGGTTCTAGGAGTAAGTAATGGTATTTAGTTTTTTTATTTGACCTATCCATTCACATATAGAGAGATCCTGGGATTTTAACATCATTTTTTTCATTAGATGTGATTTGGGCGTTTTTATCTATTAATTGTATGGTCTGGGTGTTCCTTGGTTTTTTTTATCATATTTAATTAATTGAACCATCCCCATTTTTATTTTGAATCATTATTTTTTCATCATGTATTCTTTTGTGATTTTAATGGAGGTTGATTAATATTCCCAATGTGTTATTAGTTTGGTGTTGGCAGTGCATTCAACTATTGATATTTTTTTGGATGTTTTTTCTTTTCAACATTCATTTTATAGTCTCTAGTTTTTTGTTTTCTATGAGGAATTTGAGTTTAGTCCTTATCTTAATAGACCATTTACAACCCTAATTTATCAATTATATAATTTAGTTATTCATTTTTAATTTAATATTTCTTATTTCTAGTTATTATAGATCTTTATGGGTGTTTTGAGGGAATATTTTATCATTTGGATGGAATCTAGAGTAATTACCACCATAGTAGTTATTGTTGTGTTGAAGTGATATTGGTGTAGGGAAAACACATTATAGCTTATAGGATACACCATGTAGGGGACATGAAAGGTAAATTCTTGTTATTATCATTATAGGGTCTCCATAAATTAGTGGTAAGTCTACATAATAGATTTCAGTTGGGTAGGTGCCTCTCATCATAGAAGTAGGGGACTATGTTGTGGAAGCCCTATACACAGGGGGGGTCAAATTATTCTTATTTGGGGTACACAACAATATAGAAATTAAGGCTACACCATTGTGGAATCTAAGGTAAAGTACAATCACAATGTACTTTAGGATACACAGGGGTGGGGTCCTTCCCAGTTTTAATTTTTTTCAATTTCCAAATTTACCCTTATCATGATTTAACCAAAAGGGGGTCTTCTCCTCTCACTTTATTCTTTCAAACACCAATAATTTTACCAATAAACTGTATTCTCATCTATAATTATTTCATGGCTATTATTAAATTTTTATTATGGTTATTTATAGTAAGTCCTTTATATTTTATTCCCCCTACCTTAATTACTTTCTTATCTCTTCTTCCCCTTATATGATATTGGTGAACTAAGGTTCATATCTTCTTGAAATTAAGTTAGGGGTATCATAATTTTAGGTTTTGGGGTGGATTTTAAGGGTTATTTATACCATGTTACAATGAATTATCCCTAATATTAATGAATGTGACAAGGTTAAACGAATAATACTTCATGCTTGACATTTTGATCTAAAACTATAATTACATGTTTAGTATTCATGGGTGTATAATGTATTAAATAAATTATATTAAGTAAAAATAGTGAATTTTTCTAATTAAATATTGTTTTTTGTGTTATTTCATGGAATAAGAAAGGTTTTTTCCATTAATTTGAAAGTATAAACTTTTTTGGGGATATATACACACTAAGAGTTTGTATAAATTCTCAATTCTACCATCAAATAAATTTCATAATAAAAGTGGTGGAATTATCATTCCCCAATAATTTCTAAATGTTTTTTAATCAATTTTGTGGTTTATAATTTTTTTGAACGTTTTTCATGTCTATTTTTGTGATTGAACTTTTTTAAGATGTTTTCATCTATGGATTTTAAAAATTCCATGTGATTTGTTTTTTTTTGAAATTATATACAAATTCACTGTTGGTATTTGTATAAAATGGTTTACAAAAATGAAAACTGCATAGAACATTCCCATTTGTGATGTATGAAATTGATGTAAAGTTGTTTTTAGTGGTTATTTACCCATATTGGGGGATTTTTCTATTGTTTATTATTCTAGATGGAAAAGGGAGTTGGTTCTATGAAGGGAGTTTGAGGGAGGGGATGAGTTTATATATTATTTTTTGTGATTATATAATTAATTGATTAATGACTCTTTCTGGTCTATATTTATATCCTGGGACACCTCGATGTTACTAGGTCATAAATTTAGGTGTGAATGATTAACTAATTTATTATCATGCTCTAACTAGTGGCCCAATGTTTATATTTTTATATCTTAATGGGAGTTTCCCCTTGGTTATGTCTGATAGGGTAGTATCGAGTGTTTTAGAGGATTGTTTTTTTATGGTTCTAGTCGATACATATTGATGTTATGTTAGATCTATTCTATATTGTCCCCAAGTCTCTGAGGTTCCCATTATGATGTATAGGACTTCATTATATATACATTTATTGTTTCATGATATTATATCATAGCTTCCTTAAAATTTGTTTTTAAACAATTTTCCATTGAGTTTAAAATGTTTCTTGTTAAAAGAAATAAATAATGGTTTTACTTGAAAAGATTAATGTTCTCATATGGAATAGGGGTTTTTAGGGGAAAAATCTAGTTTCTTATTTAGAAAAATATAAAACCTACTTCTTACATATATTTTAAACTAGGAGGGATTGAAGTTATTTTTAAAGGTTGCGCATGGGGTGTGGGGATTATACCTACTAGGAAATTGAACTTAGACCTATTACTACAATTTTTTACAGGATCTATAGGAGAGTATGTATAATCATTTAATTTTAGTTTTGGGTGTTGTAGAGGTTCCAATCAATGAATTACTTTTCTAGAATCATGGTAAGGCTTTTTTCCTTTTATGATTCCTTATGGGAGTGCTCGGCCACTTCAGCCTTTATTTTTTTTGGTGATGTTTTTCTATTTGGATTTATTTAATGTTTCCTAGGTTTAGTATTCTCAATTATTATTATTTGATATTATTAATTTACATTATTTTTTGTTTGTTTCTAGTTATTTATAAATCTTTTGATTCTCTTATATATGGGTATCTGATATATGGAATGGTCTTGTAATATTTTTTGGAGGAAATGCCATTCTTTCTTATAGACCTATCAGGAAATATTCATTCCTAGTGAAGTATGGTTGATGTCCAATGTTTATCGTTAGCTCGTAGGGATTGGTAACACCCCTCATGCTGTGTTTCGGGGTGGCTTGGGAACATGGGATAGGGGTGGATCAGGTTAGTTCATGACATGGGGACTAAAAATATGATCCACTCACCCCTAGTATACCAAATACATAGTGTATGACAATATATATGGTATATTTCATGGATCATCCAATGAAAAAAATATTTTTGTGCCTCAGGATCATATTATATATCACAATACCAAAATAATACTCATAAAAACCAAACATTTCTTCCTAATCTATAATACTCTATGGAAAACATCGATTAGGGATAACTCAAAGTCATACATTAAGAGGTCAATTACCATTAATTTTAGAAAATATTTTACAATATTTTCATTTCTGAAATAAATATAAGAAATGAAAATCATGTAGGTTCCTTTTATATGATAATTTTTATAATATTAAAACCATTTTATGAAAAGTTAATAAAAAAATATATAAGAACATATCTATCATATAATATTTGATATACTTCTAAATCAGCATTACGTTTTATATACTTTCTATGGTTTTTTATTTTATTTCATCAATATGTAATTCTTCACACATCTTTAATGACTATATAGTAAAACCCTATCACTAAAAACATTAGTTAGAGACATTTATTAAGGAAGGGAGTATGAATAATAGTGAAATTAAGGAATCATATCCCTGATTTTCAATTTTATAAATATATTAAAACTCCTCAACTACACAATATCAAATTTTATAATGTTAACTTATGAATTTCTAATTATAACTCATTCTATGATTACTATTATTATCCTTGTAACCCTTTACATAAAAATTTTCCTTGATACTTTCTATTAAGTTACATAATTATGTATATATTATTACTTACTATAAAATATTAAATTCAATTTGAATTAAGTGACATTAACTAAAGATAAATTATCTAAATGTAACTATTTGATTTTTTTTTACCACTACAAACTAAAACAATTTTTCAATATTAATTAAAATTAGTTTTCTGTTTTAAATAATATAATATTTGATTTATTAACATGAAACTTATTAATTTATAAACTAACTTACGCTTCCCACATAGACACTAAATTCCCTATATAATATTATTATATTTTTTAAAACACATTTATGTTGAGAAGTTACACTAATTTGCTTTCAATATGATTTTTTAATAAGTAAACAATTTTTTCCATATCATATATGGTAATTAATGTGTTTGGGTAATTTTTCTATGAAAACAAAAAAAAATATTATTCATTAAAATATTCCCCAAATGGGTAACAGGAATATCTTCCCTCGTATTTTTTAAAATATCTAGATGAAACACATTTATCATGGAAAAACATTTTTTTTATTATGGGATCTTATTAAAAACATCTTACTGAATATTATGGATCATAAACCATGTGTATTGAATCAATTAAAAGATTTTTTTCATATAAAATATTATTTAATAAGTTACTTATCATTTTCTATAAGAGATACAAGATTACTAAACACATCTTCTACTATGATCCTTCTAACATTGACATATTTCTTTACAATCAAAATATTGATGTGAAAACTATTTATTTTATCACTTGAATGAAAAATAAAACCTCAAAAAAGTTTTACAATGATTTTAAACACATTTATTCATAAAAATTTATTTTATACATTTGGTTTCATATACCCCTCAAAACCAAATAATTTATTTCTATAGCGCTACTACTTGACATAGAAATTTCAAAGATTTTCCAAACCCCTCCAAGTTTCCTGACGATTCTATCGACCATAATCAATAATTATTCTTCTATATGGCACCTTTATGTTTTAATAAAATAGATTAGAAACATTATTTAACTATCCAAATAAATTGTTTTATTCAATTTTTAACTTTTTAAAACTTGTACATCTAGAAGAACTCCAAAACCATGACATCAATTGTCTAAATTATCATTCTTCAACACTTATAATGTTTTGGGTGAACACTTATTGAAATCATTCATATTTTCATCAAATTTAATAGCATTAATTCCTTAACCATAACAATCCTTAAAGAAAATCATTAGTATCTCATAGTGATTTTCAAACTCAATCATGTTGTCTATCATTGACATACCCAATCATATGGAGTATATGAGACTAAATTTCCTTAGGTTTTTTTATATAATGTTTTTAGAAACCAAATTTAATCATTCTATGATTATTATAAGAAACTATACTCTATGTTTTGAAAAACTAAAATAGTTGGTTAATCATGAATGTTTTCTCCAACACATAAAATTTTTCCATTTTACTTCGACCTTTTATAAGTTGCTAATTTTATGAGTTTCTTACATTATGCTTCTATTTTATATAAATTTTATCTCAAATATATGATTAATGATGAAGGCTATGTTATTTATATACCACATAATTCATTATGTGATGAGTACCATGTCTTATTATCGTTTATTAAGGAAATTCGTTGAATGGGGTCACACACAAAAGATGACCCATATTAAACTCATGAAATCTATTAGTAAATCAAGATCGATATGTTATCATTAGTAAACCGATTTTTTCACATATATAAGGCATTAATATATCAATAAGACAAAATGTTTAAATTATATCGTATATGAATCTTGAATACATAAGTAAATAACTCTATATACAAATCCATCATATAGATTTAAACATTACATTATTCATTTAGTATATTGACTATTAGTGTTTCATTGTTAAATGAGACCCAAAAAAATAAAAAAACAAGGAACCTAACTATTAGTTTCACCATAATACATTCTTACCTTACAAAAAATAATTCATGTGCACCAACAGTTAGGATCACCCATATTGAATGATCGAGGTCTTGAAAAGTAATTCCTTAGAAGGAATCTAACACTTGTTACTTTAAATGGGATTTAATATCACCATATTATCTCATGTTATACTATTTATATATTCATGGTTCTTTTAATTAAGTTTAAAATTAATTTCTATCAACAAAATCATTATATTCATACCATATTAATGTGTAACTCTTCACACAACCCACAGTTTGTGCTACTCACCCAAAAATAGAAGGCTAATATATTTACACGTATCCAAATTAATATCCTATATAATGTATATAAATATTTAATGTAAAGGTTTAGAATTATATAATATTTATAATATCCACATGAGTTATCCTAGAGCAACATATAACCAACCCCAACCTTTCTAGAATAATGCGTAAGTTTCCAGGCCATTAAGAAGTCCGACCCAAAGTCTCTCTACCTGAGGATACTTTACTCTATATATAATATAGTTCATAATAACTACAAAATATAATATTTATAAACTAAATTTAATAACAAAATTCAAACTTTTATCTTTATTTAAAAGTGAGGTCTACGTAAATGAAAACTAAATCTTATGATATTGTTCCTAGCATATAATGCATGGTATGAAAAATTTGTAGGAATTAATTTATCACATAAACTAAATCATACACATATTAACATTGAAAATAATTTATGAATATGAAGAAAGTATTAAATACCTATTAAAAAATAAACTATTCTTTTATCTAAACATGAGAGAAAAATTTACAAGTAATTCATTAATATAAGATAATTATAACCACTATGATTTTTTTATACATTATTAACATTCCATAATCTTAAATATTTTAATTTTTATCAATAAACTTATATGAACTCTTTCATATTTTTCATTAAATGGAATTTTACATTAAATATATTATATTTCATGAAATATAAACATTTTTTATTTCAATTTACATTAATAAAACATTTTTCATAATCTAAATATCACATACATAACATTATTTAAACCATTGATCAAATCAATCATCAAAATAGATTTTTATGTGGTTTAAATAATATTCCAAATAATGAACTATATTTAACCCACTCAAATTAAGTATTATAAATAATTTATAATCTTAAAATATAAATAATTTATAGTTATCTATATTTTAAAATTTATAAAAATTTATAAATTAAAATTATGATTCCGAAATAAATCCTTTATATATATTTTATATGTTATTCCATGTAATTTTTTGGTATAAGGTACTTTTAATATTACAGATTAGTTTTAACGAATATTTAACAAAAAATGTTTCATATACTTTAATTAATAAATTATACGCACTTTATAATTAATTAATTTATAAAAAATTTATAAATTAATAAATATCCCCAAAATATGTTTTATCATTATTTATAAATAATTTATAAAGAATGAAATTCAATTCTCAATTGAATTTTATGACAAATTAATTTTCTTCCTGATCAGTATTTCACGATCTAGTGGTTGTTTTAGAATACAATTGATATTGCAAAGACACATTAAAGATTATGAACTATCACTCATATTTTATTGTTGAAAATTAAATCATTGAATATAATTCACAATTATATTTTACAATTCATAGTGATATCATAGTTACAATACGACAATCAATTTTTTTAAAAAGCACAGTATAAGAAAAACACTAAATATGGTATGTCTTAATAATAATTTATGATTAGTATAACTTAATTGATTTGTACTAAATAACTGGATATAATATCTCTGTATGTTAATATGGGATTCCATTAGCCATAAAAATGTGGTGAAACATATTTTATAATAGAAATATGATATGAAATAAAATTTTAATTTCATCACTTATTTACCATGATTTTAAGTATTTAAATGCATGGAAGTCTCTGATATCATTGTTGGACTTCGATGGAATATAATAGAACTTATTAGATATAGATAAAGGGATAAAATAAAACCCAAACTAATATCACCATTATTATATAAATGAGATAACAGTAAACTAGAAATCAAGAACATGGGAATATGTACCTCATATTAATGATCTATTGCAGCATCCATCTTCACCATATGTGGTTGTGAAGATCTTATAACTAGAATTCAAAAGTCTTACAAACTATTGAAGTATTGACGAGATTCATAATATCTAATCATATGAAATGTATCTATCACCCCACCATATCATGCTAGAACCTTACAAGGTAATGGTGAAACATGAAAAGAGCACTAATTATACAGAGTGTGACCACCAGAGATGTTGGAATATATTTTTAATTAAATTAAAAATATCATCGATTTATCATTCCACATGAAACATCAAACCAAAATAATCCTAAGAATTTTAGATGATAATTACTGAGAAATTAAAATATTTATAAAACCTCTGGTAAAAAATAGTAATTAATTAAAATTTATTACGTTTAAAGGATAAATATATAATATTTTTCCTAAAAAAAGGTTGAGGTCCAAGCCCTATTTATTGAAAGAAAAATAAGGAATCCTTTTTATAACTATTATAATTTTAATTTTTGAAAAATTAAACTAATTTTTTAATTCCACATATCAATATTATCCTAATGTGATTTTTTTATTTTTCGAAAATAATTAATTTTTTAGCTAATAGTACAAATTTTTTTTACCAAATTTGTAAATTTTATAAGTTTATAAATATATGAAAAAGTACATCAAGTTTAGAAAACTCTTTAATTAATAAAATATCTATTTAAAAATTGAAACTATACATCTTAAAATTACTTTTTGAATTTATAAAACCTACTCTTATCTTTTTAGGAACCTATGTAATATTTTCGAATTGAAACTGTTTTTTGTCTTTTATTTAAATTAAATAATATTTTCGTAAAATGCGTTTTTAAATTGATTTTAAATACAAATAAATTTTCTTTGTTTAGTGATAAACAAATTTATATAATTAAAATCAAATCCCTAGATAACGTTACCCAACAGATAAATCTTTTCTCAAAAATACACTTTTATAAAATGGGTTTTTACACATTACTTCTGCTATTGTTAAAATCTATTTTTCTTAACTAGTAAATTTTATATGATAAATGGATTTAATATTTTAAATCAGTATTACCATATTATTTATTTATTTTTATTTAATTTTTATTATTTTAAAGTAGATTATTTTGGTAATAATAATTTACAACTGTAAAATCAAAAATCGTAAAATTAAAAATTATTCGATTAAAATAATTAAAAACATGTTTAAATAATATTGAAATAAATTATTGAGGTTTTAAAGATTTTTTCTCTTCCAAAAATACTTTATTTTAAATTTTTGTATCCAATTAAAATGTGAAACATTTTCTCTCATTATATTAAATAGAAATATTGTAAAAATTGACATTCTAACCACTAAAAAAAGGTTCTTCTCACTATCCATTCCATACCACAAAAAATCCATTTAATTTAAAAAATATATCCTTATTACATAAAATATAATCCTATATCATCATATTAATCTTTTATTCAAAATATATATTCAAAATCCATCCATTTTAAATAATTACTTCAAGAGAATGTTCAAGATATCAAAGTACTTCACTCTATAATCTTTTTCCTTCTTTTTATTTTTCCTTTAAATAATTTTTTTAAATTAATGATATTATTACATTATTAATTCTTTCATAAATAAATTTTTTATTTTTCTGGGATATAAATTATTTACCTTTTCGCTCTTCACATAAAAATGTGAAAACCTCATTTTTGTGTATTTATGGAATACTGCCTTTGTGACGCATCATGTTTCATTTCCATAATTTAAATACAAGGATGGTCCATGTGTGGAATTTAATATGTAATTGTGGTATTTCAAACATGTTATAGGGTCTCATAGAATTAAAAATATCATAAATTTCTCCAACTCTTTGGAAAATGAAATCATCATCTATGCATACTACTACCTCTAGGTAACGGTGTATACCATCTTTCCTTACAACATTTTATGGTTAGATATAAGATTGGTTTTAAGGAATAAATATAATTTTTATGAAATTATTAATTTATGGTAAATTAAAATTATCATTCTATTAATTATATTGGAGGAAAATGATATTTGTAAATTCAAGCGTCCAAAATAAATGTACTAAGAAGAGATATAATGTATTCACACTATGTAATAATTTTATATTCATTAACATATCATATAATTATATTAAATTCTGATATATAATTCTAATAAAACCTAAATAATATCATTATTTCTCTATAAAAATGATATTATAACTAAACCAATTCCCAGTCATCCACTAAACTATGGTTTCTTCATGTTAGGGTCAGTTTAACCACCTACATGAAAAATACATTAAAATAATATCTTGGATGACTATAAGAACATAGATAATGATGATATATGATATAAATAGGTAAATAATGAGTATATTTTGGTTATTTATTTCTAATTTTAATATTAATTTTTTCAATTAAGATACCAATGTCCTTTCGTTAAAAAGTATCAAAACATGCTCATTGTCGGATTCATCTTTAATGATATAACTTAATCTCCCATAGAATAAAATTATAAAATTATAAATAAGTATAAAAGAATAAATTTCAGTACCTCGTATGATCTTATAATGATGAATGTTGATATAATAACAAATAAAAATAGTGTTATTATTATACTAGTACAAAATGATCAAGACTCCTTAGAGTCGATATTGAAAATAGATAATAATTAACTAATATACCTATAAAGAATAATTTTAAATGAATTTTAAAAATGGTCACATATAGGAATAAGATTTTTAAATAGGATATTAAGATATTTATTTCTGTTGTACATGATCTTAGAGTGAATTCTTATAAGTGGGGAAATAAGGTAATTGGTTCTTTTGTTAAATTTAAATTATTGAGACATATTTCTTCTTGGTAACCATGAGCTCTAAATATGGTGTAATTAAATCCTAATTAATTTAGATTTAAATATTTATTTAATTCTTATAGTTTTAAGATCCATATCTTACTCTTCATTTAAATGGACTTCGATTCAAATGATACCAAAGTTTAAAGGTCTTTTGAAAAAAAATGTTACAATAATTGTAAGGGTTTCAATTGCTAGTAATATATTCTAATAAATATTGATACTAAAATATTTTAAATATATATAATTTGTATAAGTTTCTCACTAAATACGTATCATTTTATTCCTCTTTGGTTATTCTTGTGGTTTTACTTGTTTTTTCCCAATTTCATTTTCCCCCTTCGCTCATCATTTACCTATTATATGGAAACCAAACATACCATTTATTTTCATGTAGGACCATAATTTTTTCCATTCATATATTCATTATATAAATATTTTAATATCTTTATATATGACTCAATAAATTTTTAAGGTCATTTTATACTACAAATACTACTTTAAGAGTTTTAAATAAATTTTCTAAATTTTCTATATGGGTCATTTTGATCAAATTGTGAAAGGCATCTCTTTTTTACATTTTACATGTGAAAACATATTTATGTCACCTTTTTCAATTTATATAAAGGTTTATCTATATGATTTCATTATTTATAGAAGAAATTATTTTTCTCTAGATTTTATAAAATATTTATTTTAAAATTTGTTCAAATGGTCATGGATATTTCTTATTTACATAATAATTTTCTAAAAATCGTATAAAGGGGATTTTCTAATAAGTCCTCATCCTTTTATGTTTATTATAGATAATTTATATTCATAAAATATTAGTATATTCCTTCTTTATTTGGATGTATTATGTAATGTTCCTTTTATCAAATATATGATCCATCACTACTTTTATCTTTCTAATCATCCACCGTGAATAGGAATAAATTTTGTTCCAATTATATATCATTGTGAACACTCTATATTTACTTTCTTTAATTGAATGTTTATTTCCTAGATTAAATACATTGAATAATTATTGAAATTGTTGACCTAACTATATATATTATCTATATGGTGAAAATACCATATTTGTTATCTTGATTAATGTTTACTTACCTAGAAAGTTATTAAATATCATTAGATACCCATTCATTTTCCATGGCATTATCATGTAGATTAATTCCTTATTTTAATCCATTTGAAAAGGATATAAAATAAATTTTCATAAATGGGTTCTTTTCTTAAGGTATGAATGAAAACAATTTTCATTCCATGCATTATTTAGGATGTGTTGAATATAGCCCATTTTCCCTCTATAGGTACTTTATGATATAGTGAATGATTGATTTTTTATGGAACATATAAGTATGGTTGATTGACAGGTGTGGTCCAATATCACCACCCAATGCATTGGTTAAAGGTTTATATCTCATTTTGTTGGTCGGAGTGGATACTCAAGAGGGGGGTGAATTGAGTTCCAATTAAAATTTCTGTTAAAATCTTTATGATTAAAATCCCCCAATTCAGAGCATCCTAGTCAATTAAGGAAATAGAGATATAAGTGTTTAATTTCTCAACAAGTTTCTCTAAGGTTTATTAGTCCTCAATTGAATCAATGTAAACACTAATGAAATTTTTGAAATAGGTATACTAAATTAAGCACATATACACACTGACCAAAACTAACTATTAGAGTGAATGTAAAAATAGTTTTATATCTTTAAAAAAAATATAAGTAGTGGATAAAATAAAAAATATTATATGAGGATTATCACAAAAATATAAACAAGAGGTTCAATTTCAAGTCGAGACTTAAACCTCTCCACTTGGTGATCACCTTCCACCAAGTAGTTTATATAAATAAACATGATACACAACCTGTATCGAGGTTTACAACAGGTTTCACAAACTGTCCAGGTTCTACAACCTCTACCACAGTTATGCATGGAAAAACAAGTAACCAAGCCACATAAGTCTTCTTCCATAGTTATGCATGGGAAAACAAAGAAACCAATCCACACAAGGCTTCTTCCACATTTATGCATGGGAAAAAAAGGTGTGATTATTTTGAGTGAGGATTTTTAGTATCCCCATATTAAAGCATAGGAGACAGTGTGTGTGTGTAATAAACACACACTGCTCAGAAATGTAAAATTAAGGAACAAAGTAGAGCCAGATAAATTATAATGGAGTTTAGAATGCTCTGTGTGTTTGAAGATTAGCTCTGGACATATTGAAGTTGAGGAAATGAAGGTTTTGTTCTTCTTTTCAAGTTGTCTCAAAAAACAGAGTGTCGCAACTTCTAGGTACTAGCTTCCCGGTACTGAGATGTTCAACTTATTGTTATAAGGGACTTGATTAATAACATCATGATATCCTTGAGTATGTTCTTCAAAAAGATCTTCATGAAGCTTTTGAATTTTTAGTATATGCACTGGAGTGTTCTTATTCTTGTTCTTCAGCAATGTACTTATCTTCTGGACATGCTATGATCTTTTTTTGCTTCTATATATATATATATATATATATATATATATATATATATATTTCTTCCTCAGTCTTCTTATTTCATATTTGAAGTCCAACAATATGAGTAGGTATATCACGTGTATTATTTCTCATACCTCGTACTGTCAAGATATGGTCTCCATATATGTCTACAATAAGCATTAATTAAGTCAGCAACATTAAATTACTAGAATATGACCATTATAAATATATTAAGAAAATGGATAAAGTATAGAATAAATTATCAGTAGACTGGTAATAGTAGCTCGTCCATCAGTAGTATCTTCAACAGTAAGCTTAATCAGTAGCATACTTCCAACAATAGGCATATCCAATGGTAGGCTTCACCAATGGTAGTCTTGTCCAATGGTAGACTTCACTAAAGGTAGACTTGTCCAGTGGTAGACTTTTCCAATGGTAGACATATCAATGGTAGACTTATCCAGTGGTAGAATTTACCAACTGTAGACTTTACTAACTATATACTTCACTAACAGAAGATTTATCCAGGGGTAGACTTCACCAACTGTATGCTTCGGTTAGGATTCCAACAATAGGATTTACAACAGTGACCTTGTACTAGTGACTTCCAATAGTAACATTATAAATGTAGATCTTATAACGGTAACCTTCATCAGTAATGTCATCAATGGTGCCCTTTTCACAAATGAATTCAAGCGGTAAGGTTCAGCTGTAAGTTTCTCAATGGTGACCATGACAGTGGCCAAAAGAAAAAAACATTGACCTCTTACCAATAACTTTCAACAGTGACCTTTGACTTAGAAAATTTTATGTTGTAAACTGATTCCAATAAAGTCATGAGATTAAAATAGATTGAAATAAATTCTCAAACAACTAACCCATTAAAGAATTAAACATGGTTTGGTATTATAAAAATAGGTGAGTCCAACAATCTCCCCCTTTTGATAATCACAAATTATTCCATTAAAATTTAGAATAATTATAAGATTATCAAAGATAAGTTAATAGAATAAATAGGTGTTATAGATAATCCTATCACACATCTATCACACATATAGCAGATATTAATTTTATATGGATATGAAATTACTTTTGGTGTATGTTCTCCCCCTTTGTGAATAAAAAAAATAAATACAATAAGAAAAAATAGAGAATATTTATATTAATGAAATATCATTACATGATTTAAAGAGCATTTCAAAGTCCTTTTCAAAAGATACAACCACACTCAATCCACATCAAAAATTTCCATTGGAGCTTTGGTTGTGGAAGCTGAGGTTGTAGGATCTAAAGGTGGAGGGATAGGATGAGGGGTGGTAGTTTGTAGGGTAGGATAATATACAATAGAAGCATCAGTATACCTGTAGTGAGTAGATCTCTAAGGAATGGTCGGGGTCATGCTTCTGATGGCTTGAGCAGGATACATCATAGGAGTAGCACTGGTAGATCCTGAGGCACCGGAGGTAGAGGGCAAGGCTGGAGGTACAATGATGGGTGTACAGTCCATATGGAGAAAGTGACCTAAGAGTCTAAAGTACTAGCACTAGAGTGATTTGCCACTTCTTCTTTAACAACTGTCCTGAAATATTCAATATCAACTAGAGGAGAGGTGGAAGAATATTCAGATGAACCTAGAGGTGCCAGAGTGAATTCTATAGTCTCATTAACTAATTTGGTTCGCCCACAGATCAGCCTTTTACATCATCATCTTGACCTTTCACATGTGTTTCCATGGAATTATTAATGTCTTCAAAGACAGCAACCATCTACTGCACTACACCTTTGATATATTCAATATCCTTGTCCACTTGAGCCCTTGAGGTCAGAAGAGAATTCAAGCTCACCACCGATTGCTTCAGAAGCCCCATAGACTCTGATAGTTCACTAATTTTACTCTGACGCTGCTTTACTTCCTGGAGCAGATTAGATTGAATGCAGGATTGAATTTTGACTAACTCAGATACTGAATGCTCCTAAACTAGAGCAATAGCTTTGTCCATATCATAGGAACTAACCTTAGACATTATCTGTATGTCATATTTCATTGATTCAAGGTCTGCCTTTCTGACATAGTCTTGAGGGAAAGAGTTTTTTGGTGATATGAAAATGAGGTTTGGCACTGAAGGTCTTATGTTGGTCCTTTAATCTTCTAAGTCATCATAATCTAGTCCCAACACCAGAAACCCAGGGTCCTCAGACCACCTCGCAATATCATGAACAACAGATACTGACCCCTCTGAAACAGGATGCTCCCCCTCCCTTAGAGCTACTTCCCGAAGAACTACATCATCCTCTTCTAGTCTTTCCCATTTAGCTGCTGATCCAGCTTGGTCAACTGACTCATTAGTACAGTGAGCTACTACCTCGACTGAGTCATCCACAATTTAAATAGCAAGGGAAGTAGATACAACTTCTTATGCATGTTCACTCACTTACCTTTTAGTGACCCCTATAAGAGGACTCAAATTGAGTTCCTCTCTTCACTATCCATATCAGCAGTAGCCTCATGTTCCTCTTGGTCATACTGACTAGATTCAGCGGCTTCTTCCTCTTCTGAGGTATCTCTAACATTGATATGAGCATCATCATACACTTCTTCACTAGTTTCTTTAACCTCATTTTCCCTTAGGACAGATTCTCTCCTCGGTAACTCTCTTAGAGGATTGAGCTCTACAGAAGCTATCATTCCTAATAAAGGACTGGCTGGTAGATCAGGATCACTTCTATCATCTATAGGAGTACCTTATTTCTCAAGTTCCATAGCCTCCTCTACTTCTTCATCCGAATATATAGGTTCTGCCTCATCAGGCTTCAAACCTGGATCCCTCTTATCCTTTAGCGTAGAAGGATTATTTACAGGGTCAAACTTCTCATAAAGCATACCTTCATCATTTACCCATTCTCTTTTCAAGGGATTCCAACTAGTCTTCATGAACTTGCAGACTATCATATAGATACAAAAATTATTCTTGGCTACAGTTTTTTCTTATTTATCTTAAGAAATTCCCTTAACCTTCAGCATCATAGAAATCAGTTTGGCATGAAATAGAGAATTTGATTTATAAATTGGCTTAGTCAAGTCTTCCAACTGAGCCATCAGCAACCTACACAAGTTGATCTTATGTCCATGATTCAAAAAATACAACATGAATATTTCCGGGTACTTCAACAAAGCGAAGTCCTCTCTCCTGGGACTTATCACATGTTGGATAAACTTGAACAGAAGTCTATCCTCCCCATTAATTTCAGTAGAAATCACCTTCCTTGAGGTGACATTTCTTATCAGCTCTTCCAATGCATTCTTATATCCAAAAATCTCACTGTCTGGAGGAATCACTCCAGAGTAGTAATCAAATATACCCTTATGAGGTACCCTTAGACACTCATCCCACTCAGTAGATGAAAAGTTTACCTCAGTTCCATTAACTCTAGACAACAATTGGTTATTTTAATTAGACTTCTCAAATCTCAGAAACTCATAAAATTCTTTGACTAACTTAGGATAATAAGGCCCATTGTTGTTTAAAAAACACTCCACCCAACCTTGAGTTTCTAGCACTTCCAGCACCAAATATTTTCTCGAAAGCAACCAGTCCTCTCACAATTCCATTTCTGGTACGATCTCCCTCTTTGTCATATGTGGATTAACCAATTCTTTGAAGTACTGCTTCCACCACTAGGCTCGACTCTAGATCTCTTGGGGTTTGGTACATCTCCATCACCAACCATTGGTCGCCTGACTCTAGCCATTGAGGTTCGAAGATGTTTGAGGGTTCAGTGGAAAGGTATGGTTTAAAGATTTTGGGATTATGGGTTCGAGTGCGAGGAAGAGAGTGGATCTTAATGAGTTTGTGATCTAATTTGTTCATTTAGGGATTGATAAAAACAAATCGGGAAAAGAATACTAATAAAACAGTTCATATTCCCACATAGAATACAAAGTAACGGTAAAGTCCAACAGTGAGGTACTCAACGGTGATGTTCTAACAGTGAGGTTCTTACAGTGAGGTGCAATTGTTAGGTTCTAACAATGAGGTCCAACAGAGAGGTTCTAACAGTGAGATGAAGCAATGAGGTGAAATAGTGAGGTTATAATTGTGAGGTACAATAGTGAGGTGCAGTAGTGTGGTTCTAAAAGTGAGGTTCTAACAGTGACATTCTAACAGTGAGGTTCTAACAGTGAGGTTCAACAGTGAGGTTCTAACAGTGAGGTTCTAACAGTGAGGTTAAATAGTGAGGTTATAACAGTGAGGTTCAAATAGGGAGGTGCAATAGTGAGGTTCTAATAGTTTATCATACCTAAATCGTGTTTGATATAATTTAACCCCTCTGAATTCAAAGGCTTTGTCAATGTATCTGCCAATTGGTGTTCAGTACCAATGAATTCAAGAGTGATATCACCTCTTTGATAATGATCTCTCAAGAAGTGATGTCTTGCATCAATATGCTGTGTCCTAGCTTGAGATACTGAGTTTTTAGAAATATTAATAGCACTTTTGTTGTCGCAATTTATAGATACATGTATGAATTTATATCCATAGTCTAGTAAAGTGTGTTTCATCCACAGAATTTGAGCACAACAACTACCAGTAGCTATATATTCAGCTTCGGCAGTATATAATGCAACAGAATTCTATTTCCTACTACACCATGATACTAGTGACATTCCAAACATGAGAAATGTTCTAGAGGGGCTTCTTTTGTCTAACTTAAAACCATCAAATTCATCATCTGAATAACTTATTAAAACAAACAGTTGTCCACTTGGTTAAAACAGTCCTATGTTGGGAGTATATTTGAGATATTTGAAAATCCATTTAATAGTAGTTAAATGAGATTCTTTAGGATTATCTTGAAAATGACCACACATGCATAAACTGAACATAACATCAGGTCTGCTAGTTGTAAGGTAGAGCAGACTCCTTATCAAACCTCTGTAGTTGGTTTGATCTACTGATTCACCAGTTTCATCAGCATCTAACTTACAAGTCGTACTCATAGGTGTATAACTACCTTTACTACTATCCAAACCAAAATGTTTTATAAGATCCTTAATGTATTTATTTTGATTTAAAACAATGCCATTTTTTTGAAAAATTTGAAATCAAAGAAAAAACTTAATTTCCACCATTAAACTCATTTCAAATTCATTTTGCATTATTTTGGAAAAATCAGAACATAATGAATTTTTAGATGATCCAAAAATTATATCATCTACATAAATTTTTACTATTAAATGTCTTTGTAAATCCTTTTAATAAACAATGTAGGATATGCTATTCCCTTAGTAAACCCATTTGAAATAAGAAAGGAATTATGTCTATCATACCAATCTCTTGGTGCTTTCTTTAAACCATATAAAGTATTATAATGTTTAAAAACATGGTTTCAAAAACTGGGATTTGTAAAACCAGGGGGTTGTTCAATAAACACATCCTCAACTATATACCCATTTAGAAAAGAACCTTTACATCCATTTGATAAAGTTTAAAATTTAGATGAGCTTCATATGCCAGTAGTATCCTAATGGCCTCTATCCTAGCTACAGGTGAAAAGGTCTCCTCATATTCTATTCCTTCCTATAGACTATATCCTTGTGCAACTAACCTATCTTTGTTTCTAACTATATTTCTAGACTCAACATCTTTGTCACTAAATACCAATTTTGTGCCTATTGTCAAAGTTTCCTTAGGTCTTTCAACTAGTTCCCAAACTATGTTTCTTTCAAATTGATTTAATTCTTCTTGCATAGCCACCACCCAAAATTCATCATTGATAGCATCATTAATATTTTTGGGTTTAAGCTGTGAAAGAAAATATTGATGTTCAACCTCGTTTCTTAGAGAAGCTCTAGTTTGTGTTCCTCTATTTAAATCACCTACAACAGCACTTAAAGGATGATTCCTGAGAGTTCTAATACCTCTAGAAAGTGTTTAAGTAGACTCCTCATGGTTGTTTACAGGTTCAGACTCAACAGATGTAGATTCTGTAGGATTCCCAGAACTAGTTACTTTTATAGAATTTTCACTATCATTATCATTAAGGTCCAGAATTGACATATCTTCCTCAAGGTGTTCAATAAAGGTTTTGGGTTCATGTGGATCTGTCTCATAAAATTTTACAGGAACATATTCTTCCAAACATTTGGTTCTCTTATTAAAATACTCTATAGGTTTTACTTGAGATTGAGTAACCTATGAAAATTCCTTTATCACTTTTGGAAGAAAACTTATCAAGATTTTCATTAGTGTTAAGTATAAAGACCTTGAAACCAAAAACTCTAAAGTAATTAACCTAAGGCTTCATATTGTTCCAAATAACATAAGGGGTCTTCTTAATAAAAGGCCTAATTAACACTCTATTGATGGTATAACAAGTTGTATTTACAGCTTCTGACAAAAAATAAATAGGTAGATCATATTCACTAAGCATAGTTTGGGAAATCTCATGAAGGGTCCTATTTCTTCTTTCCACAACTCCATTATGTTGAGGTGTTCTAGGATTTGGGAAATTGTGACTATAGATATTGTGTGAGAAATAAGATTCAAACACCTGATTTTCAAACTCACAACCATGATCACTTCTCAAGGTCTTAATTTTAAGTCCACTATGATTTTCTATAGACTTGGAATACTTAATAAAGTAGGAAAAAGATTCACTTTTGTGAGATAAAAAGTATATCCAAGTATATATAGAACAATAATCTACAAGAACATAAACATAGTGCTTCCCATTTAAACATGAAACTCTTTATGGTCCAAACAAGTCCATGTGAACCAACTCAAGCGGTTGAGAAGTAGAAACTTCTATCTTTGGTTTGAAAGAATCTTTGTGTTGTTTTCCTTTTTGACAAGGATTGCACACTTTTTTAAGTGGGAATTCTAGTTTTGGTATGTCTCTAACTAATCCTTTCCTCGTAAGTTTCTTAAGTGAGTGCACATTTTTGTGTCCTAATCTTATGTGCCACTACCAAGATTCTGTACTAAATGCATTTAAAAAAGAAACATTTTTCTTAGCCAACGAATCTAAATTAACAGCATATACATTCTCATTTCTAAGAGGAGTGAATAATAAATCATTTTTAGAATTAAAAACATTACATGCATCATTTTCAAATTTAACATTGAATCCATCATCACACAAGTGATAGATATTAAGTAAATTTTACTTTAATCCATCAACAAAAATTACTTTGGAAATTAATATTGTATTAGGGTTACCAATCTGGCATAAGCCGACAATTTTTCCCTTTAAATTGTCAACAAAAGTTACATGCCCACCATCAAATTTGATTAGGCTCTTGAAGAAAGAATAATCTCCTCTCATATGTCTTGAACATCTATTGTCCAAGTACCACAAGGTCTTACAAGAACTTTTTAAGCAACTTCCCTACAAAACAGATTAGGTATGTGGTAACTTTGGAACCCATATTTTCTTAGGTCTAGAGAGGTTACCAAGTAAAACATTGGGAGCCCATATTTTCATTATATGTTTCTAAACATCAACATAAATATTCGAAAGCATAAATACGTTGTTATGTCCTGTTGAAAATTGTCTCTCAAAAGATGGTCCAGAACTGGAACTAGCAGTGAATTGTCCAGATTTTGGAACAAATTTGGCTTTGCTAATTTTTCACTATCCAGGTTGATATCCTAAACTAGTTGTATATTTTGGGGAAATAAGTTTTCCTAGAAATTGATTCAAGGTATCTCTACCTGTAGTAAACTTATCATGATCTCTCTTTAATTTATTATTGCCTAAATTTAATTCTTTATTTTATTTTAATACCTGGGAGAATTTCTCTTTTTCAATATCCAGATTTGACTTATTATTTGTATTTAAAGCATATTGTCCCTTTAATGATATATATTTTTCCTTGAGCTCATTAATGGTATCCTCAAGTGTTTCGCAGAATTCAAATAGTTCATCCTTAGTCATATCTTCATCATTATGTGACTCACTCTTATTCCCAGAATAATCGGCATTATGTCTAGGAGAATTAAGTGTTACCTTATATGTTTCTATCATGAAACATAACATAGAGTGATTATTCTGTTCACTATTAGAAGCATCAGATCCACTAGAGCTGTCTTTTGAAGCTCTCTAGGTGTCTTTCATATCCTTTTTATATCCTTTTCTCTTGTCTTCATATATCTTCTTAAATTTCATCTTGGGGCAGTCTTCTTTTACATGACCTTTTCATTTTCACTCATAGAAGATTAATTCATTTGATTTGTCATTCCATTTTCTATCTTTCTACCATTTTCCTTTACTATCATACATTCCCTTGTAGTTTGAATTCCTAAATAATTTCTTCTTTCGGTGGAACTTTTTGAACCTTCTAGCAAGATGAGCCATCTCCTCATCACTGTCTGAATCTGACTCTTCACTAGTGGAACTGTCTACAGCAGCATGAACCTTTTCATTATATTTGTTCATGGAGATTGAAGTCTTGAATGCTACTGACTTCTTCCTTGGTTCCTCGTCAACTTCTTGATTCACCATAAGCCCTTCTTCTTACATCATAATTTTGAAAATTATCCCTTTCACTGGAAGTTTTTTTATGTCACAAGATTCTCGAATAGAAACAGAAGTTCCTCTCCATCTATCAGGTAGGCATTGAAGCAGTCTCGTGATTTGGTCCTTGGTGTCCACTAGTTTCCCAAAAAGACTCATGGTGATCACCATTTCATTAAACCTGAGAAACATTTCAGATATAGGTTCATCAGTCTTCAATTTAAAATTATCATATTTAATAGTGTATGTATTTAATCTCACTTCTCTAACATTAGTTGTTCCATCATGATATATAGCTAAAGTATCCCAAATTTCATATGTAATTTTTTGATTACATATTCTATTGAATTCCTCATCACCTAGAAAATAGTACATGGCATTCGTTGCTTTATAGTTATTATTATGTGTGGATTTAGTCAACTATGACCATGTGTCCCTCGAAGTAGCAGGCAATACATGTTGTTCTTCAATTGTGTCCCAAGTTTCAGGTCACATTCTCTCTAGATACATTTTCATTTTTAATTCCCACTGAGCATTATTATTAACATTAAAAAAGGTGGCTTGTTAGTAGCAGCACCCTCAACTCTAGTTTTCATAGTTACTTACAATTTAAACAACTGAAAATTTAGGCACGACATAAATTTTAAGATCTTTATGATACAACAAAAATCATATTTGAAATAAATTAGAACACTTGAAAATAAAAATTCCTTAGATACTAAATTTTGGTCAAAGTGGATACTCAAGAGGGGGTGAATTGAGTTCCAATTAACATTTATGTTTAAAACATTACAATTAAAATCCCCCAATTCAGAACAGCCTAGTCAATTAAGGCAGTAGAGATATACATTTTTAACTACTCAACATGTTTCTCTATGGTTTATTAGTCTTTAATTGAATCAATGTAAACAGTAATTCAATTTTTGAAACCGGTTTACAAAATTAAGCACATATACACACTAACCAAAACTAACTATCAAAGTGAATGTAAAAATAGTTTTATGTATTTAAAAAAATATAAGCAGTAGATAAAATAAAATAGAGTATATGATTATTAGCACAAAAAGATAAACAAGATGTTCAGTCTCAAGCTGATACTTAATCCTCTCCACTTGGTGATCACCTACCACCAAGTAGTTTATATAAATAAACTTGATAAACAACCTGTATTGGGGTTTACAATAGTGTTTACAAACTATCCAGGTTCTAAAACCTATACCACAGTTATGCATGGGAAAACAAGAAACTAATACACACAATTCTTCTTCCACAGTTATGCGTGAGAAAATAAAGCAACTAATCCACACAAGGCGTCTTCCACAGTTATGCATGGGAAAACAAAGTTGAGAGAGTTTTAAGAGAGGATTTTCACTATATCCCAGTTAAAGCACTAGAGACAGAGTGTGTGTAACAAACAAACACTTCTCAGAAATGTAAAAATAAAGAACACAGTAGAGTCAGAGAAATTAGTATGGAATTTAGAATGATCTGTGTGTTTTAAGATCAGCTCTGGACTTCTTGGCGTTAAGGAAATGAAGGTTTTGTTCTTCTCTGCAATTTGTCTCCAAAAACAGTGTCACAAATTCCAGGTACTAGGTTATATGTACTAAGATGTTAAAATTCTAGGTACAAAGGAGTTTATGAAGAATAACAGGATAGCCTTGAGTATGTTCTTCAAAAAGATCCTCGTGAAGCTTTTGGATTTTCAGTATATGCACTGGAGTGTTTTTCTTCTTTTTCTTCTGTAATGTATTTAACTTCTAGGAATGATACTATATTTTTTGTTTTTCTCTATGCTTATTTATATATATATATATATATCTTCCTAGGTCTTCTTCTTTCATATTTGAGGTCTGATAATAGGAGTAGTTATATCACGTGAAATGTTTCTCGTACCTTTTACAGTCAAGATATGGTCTCCTAATATGTCTAAAATAAGCATTAATTAAGTTAGAAGAATTAAAGTTATCAAAATATGACTATTATGAAACTATTAAGAAAATGGATAAAGTATAGAATATGTTATCAGTAGAATGGTAATAGTAGCAAGTCAATCGATAGCATCTTCAATAGCAATCTTAATCAGCAGCAGACATGCAATAGTAGGTGTATCTAGTGGTAGGCTTCTCCAGCGGTAGGCTTTTCCAATGGTATACTTCACTAACGGTAGACTTTTCCAAGGGTATACTTTTCCAATGTTAGACTTATCAATGGTAGACTTATCTAGTGGTAGACTTTACCAATTTTAGACTTTACTAATTGTATACTTCAGTAACAGTAGACTTATCCACTGGTAGACTTCACCAACTGTATGCTTCGATAAGCATTCCAACAATAGGATTTACAACAGTGACCTTGTACTGGTGACTTCCAATAGTAACTTTATAACTGAAGCTCTTATAATGGTAACCTTCATCAGTAAGGTCTTCAATAGTGACCTTTTCACCAATGATTTCAAGAGGTAAGGTCCAGCTGTAGGTTTTTCAATGGTGACCATGACAATAGCCCAATGAAAAAAAATAGTGACCTCTTACCAATAACCTTCAACAGTGACCTTTGACATAAAAAATTTTAAATTGTAAACTGATTCCAGTAAAGTCAATAGATCAAAACAGAATGAAATAAATTGTCAAAAAATAACAAATTATATAATTAAACATGATTTGGGATTGTCAAAATATGTGAGTCCAACACATGAGATAATGTATTCATGAGTATTCTTTTAGCTACTCTTTCGCATGCGCACTAATGGTGTGGAATATGGAATAAATGTTCTATATATTAATTTATAGTACATATTTAAAAGATATTATTTTGATTCATTTTTTATATTATTCCATGACTTATTCCAAGTTTTATGAACTATGTTTTTTTAGGTATAATTTTTTTTAATTATCTTAATTATACCCATATACGCATCTTATTCTCAATTATGATCATTAAATGTTATATATTATGTTTACCCTTACTGAGTTTTTGATCTCAATATTTATTATGTTTCAATTTCCCCATGTTTGAAGAATGTTAATACAAAATATTTTTCGAGAAGAGTATCTGGGTGGAGGGTTTATGGGAGATGTTAAATACTCATTGTGGATTAATTAGTTTCTTATATATTTGAAAAATAAACACTTGATAAAAATAAAATGGGTTATATTAGTTAAATATTTGTCCTAACTCTATAAAACTCTTAAAAATGGTCTTTGAAGATAAATGTTACATTATTTTTGGAAGATCTTGTAATTAAGGATGTGTTTAAAATACAATGTATAAAGTATGATGTTTTTATAATAAAATATAAGAGTGTGGGTTTAGGGACTCCTTAGATTGTATCAACTATGGATTCAAAAGGATAACACACACATACCATCGCATGGAAGGAGGAATTAAAAATTGCTTCATAATTATCCTTGATCTGCCGTGAATTACTTGTATCTTATGAGTTAATGAGTTCATTGTCAATAAATCTCAGCCGGTTCATGTAACACTTACAAAAAATCAACACACTCCCAAATTATTTAACCAAATAAAGTAATTATTAATAATTTCATATGTGGGAGTGATTCATTTGAATGATATTCATTATCACTCGGTCATTCAAAATTAATAAAGATAATTTCTATATGATATGGTTATGTCATGCAATATGATGTACATGGAAAATTCCTTATGATTTGGATAGTCATACTCCATGACTTTCCCATGCATGAATATTAAGATATATCTATATCATAGGATATGATATTCCACATTAACATTCAAATAAACTTTTTCCATTTTTATTTCATACTATATGATATACTCCATTGTACCATGAAATATATTTTGGATTTAGGGATTATGCCCAATAGATAATTTAATTTAATCTATTTACATTAATTTTATGTATGTTTATTGTTAATTATTTTAATGGTTAAAGTAACCATAGAGGGGAATTATTCTGTAAGAAACGAGGTATTTTTAGGATCGGATATTGGTTTTTTAACCCTTGATATTGATAACCTGTTTTATATGTTAAAAATTATAATAAAAATGGGGATAGAATGTGTAAATACAATTTTGGTGTTAGTGGACATGATAATTAAAATAAATATTAAACTATGGGTTTTTGAGGTTGTTGGCTATTTGTTATTCTCGAGTATTGATGTTTTTTTAGAAATTATAGAATTTCTAGTTTGGGTTAGAGTTGTGATAATTAAACATTTGGATTCTTTCATCCTTATAATAATTTTTTCGAAAATGTTAGTCAGTTATTTCTTTGATAGTGGAATGGTTGTAGGGGTTGGTGTATTTCTATAAGATTTTGAGATGTTCCATTATTGTTTTGAGTTTGATGGAGATTTTTTTGACCATTTCCTATGTATTATTCATTATCAAGAAAAATTCCCAAGGGTTTTGTGTTGTATTTTAATAATTGTTTCTTTTTCGATTATGGATAATATAGTTTGTTTAAAGAGTTATGTGGTTTATAGAGTAATAGGGGTAAATGATAAGTTTTTTTGGTTATTTGGGTATGATATGTTGATAAATATAAGGTTACTTGTTAAAATAGTGATGGAAAATGAAAGAAACTGTTAAGTAAAATAGTGGTTAATGGCTTGTGGTAACTGAAATGAAATGTGGTAAGGAAGAGACTAATATGAAATTAATAACAAGAAATATAAGAAGGTAAAATATTATAAATGTATTCAATGGTGTGGACTTTGTTTGTCATTTATTATATTATTTCATTGTTCTTTATTTTTTCTTAAAAATTGTAATTTAATTGTATTACATGTTATTTTTTGTTCCAATGTTATATAATATTCTTGGTGTTAAGGGAATTATGTTGGGATGAAGGGTGAATAGTTGTGTAAATTGGCTTTTAATGACATGAGTACTTGACACATTATATGTAATGGATCATGGTTATGAAATATATTCACGTGCTATAATGGTTTAAGTCTAGAGTGTATATGTATTTTTATGGGTTATAATGGCTCATGGTTATGATGCATGGGCTCTAATTTATTGAGGATAGAGTTCCTACTATTTAGTTATAATGTGATTCATATTGGTGGATCTGTATGGAAGGAGAATGTTGTTTATGTATTTCATTTCCCTGTTACACTAGTATAAATAGATGGTTTTTCATATAATGAGTCATGTGTGGGGGAAATTCATGGAAGCAGGAGGGAACATGTATGGTTTTGTTTATATTTTTGTTACCCGACTAATATATAGATATGGATATGTGTTGATTTATTAAGTGGTGATGAATTTTTAGTTGAACTAATGTGGTTTGGGGTGGTGGTTATTTGGATGTGTTTTGAGGTGCTTATTACTAAGGATCATTTTTTTACCTTGCTTCTCACATGATAAGATATGTTTTGAGGGGTTTTCTTATCATGCCTCACACCTAGTGGTGTGTTGGAGTGGGTTTGGAACTGATATGAAAGAGAAATGATAAATTCATAGTCCCTTTTGTTTTTTAAATGTTTATAATGTTTATATTGTTGATGATACAACCATTTTTTTATTTATTGGTTGTAATATTTATAATCCTTGGATAGTCTATGAGTTAGCTCAGATTATTGATTAGGGGAAGTGGTTAATGGTTATATAGTAAATAGAGGATTGTTTGGTAGCTCAAGGTTGAACATATATTTGGATGATATATATTTCTAATGTATATTATTATTTGACTTGTGTTGTATTCATTTATTACTGGATATCACACACATATACTCTTGAATTTTTATTTCACATAACTATAGATTGTTTTAGAAAGATGATCCTACTAAAAAATCCCTAGTTCCTACCCCTCCACAATTTGTTAAGATTATTTATTAGATAATATGAGGGAGATTGTATATGTAGTATTTGTATCTCAATTAGAGTTCATTAAATGATTTTGTGTCTTTAAGGATCATTTTTTCATGTTATTTTATGGTGATAACATACTTTTACATATAGGTAACATTTGGGTTATGGTAATCATTTATTGAAATGAATTATTTTAAATTTATGGGTAGTTTCTTTTTATCTTCATGTGCTTTATGATGATAATATCTCTCATCAGGGAATTTTATACCATTGGTGTTAATCTCCATCTCGTGGCCTAATAGAGGTAGGCTTACATGGGTCACTCTCATCTCCACTTACATTTTAGCAGGGTTCCAGAGGGGGTGGTTCATGAAATTATGGACCCATATTGATCCATAATACATTCTTTTCAGCTAAATTTTCAATTTAAAAATCTATAATCCTTTCATGAAATTTATAAAGATAATAAATTGTAATGTTCCTCCCCCACATGACCATGCCACTAAAGAGAAATTTCACATGGAATAAAATTAACACCTAAATAACCAGATATAAAAGATTTATATTGATGGTTAAACATGTCATTTGGGGTATGATTTACCCAATTTTTTATTACCATGTGAAAATAAATATTATCATTGGAAAGGGACACAATAAAAATTGTTACCAATAATTCTCAATAAAACATCAGAAAAAATATCAGTGGTTTCCCATAGATCATATAATCATACAACACATAAAAAAATACTAGAAGATGAATAATCAAACTATACAATAGAAAAATAAAAAATAAATAAATAAGAGAACCAATATATGCCAAAACCTCAAAACACATCTAGAATCTCTGGACCTAACTCTATGCTACTCAAGAAACCTACCCATTCCTACACAAATTCATATATAATTTCATATCCATAATATGAAAAGGTGTTGGTTATAAAAAAATACATCTCATTATTATACCACCAAGATCTCAATCTTCTACTATTTTCTAAATCACTCTTCAGTATATAAAAAAATCATTCTATACATTAATGTAATCAAAAATAAACTTACAATAAGAAAAGATAAATTCTTACAAAAATACATTTGTTTAGATTATACATGCTACATAATGTAGTTAAATTAACCCAAAATATATCCAAATATATCATGGAAAAACTCATTTATTATATAGTAACCTGACCAAGAAAATCTCACAATTCCAATGTTGTTGAACGTAGGGTGTAACGCCTGAGCTTAGTAAACCGTTTCTCCTAAAGAGACTATAGCTTAATGATAATATATTTATTTAAGAATCTGATTAAAAAATAAAATATAAAAATTTATAAATTTAATTTTATGAAATAAATTTAATTTTTGAATTCATAATTTCAACATTCTTGTAGTTTTAATTTTTTATATTTTTTAGAATTAGTTTATTTTTGGTAGAATAGTGAAAAAAGTGATTTTACAAATATTGTGACTTTAATGACATTATAGTAATATAATAATAAATTGAAAGTTTTTGAAAAAAAAACAAGTCATATAAAAAATAACTATTTAATAAGTAATATAATATATATAAAAATATAATTTTAAACTTATAAATATATGCTTAGAATTTTGGAAATCTAAGTAATGTTTTTTGTTTAAAAAAATATTTTCACTTCCCCTCTATTAATAACATATTTAAAAATCTTATTTAGTTTTTATTTTGGTTTTAAATAAAAATATTATTCTTTTGAAGTTAACCAATTAAATTAATTCCATTGGAATCAACATTATACCTTATTTTTATATAAAATCATTTCTATTCATAAAACAAACATTTTTCAAAAAAGGTTTTCATTGCATTTTACAAACTTATATTAAATTTAATCATTACAAATTTTATAAATTGAAACATGTAAAATAGATTAAATATTTTTAATTTTGATAATTAATAATAGGTAATAAATTCAAATTCATTTTTATGGTAATGAATAGTAGAAAAGGTAAATATTTATTACTTCGATTAAGGGTAAAATGAGTTAAAATGTAAAATAAAAGTATAAGGGTCCACAGTAACACAAAAAAAGGTTCATAAACATTATTGGATGTTTTTATTTCTACTAAATCCTTATCATATATTAATCTATGAAAATATTTATCCACTTTACTTGAGTAAAACAAATATTATATTATTATGTTCTAAGTATTTACTTGTTTTCCACCCACCTCATTTATAAAATGGGACCCCATATCCTCTCTTTCCCACACTGATTGAGTCACTTAACTCAACCAATAACTACTAAAATACCTTACCATAATAACTAAACATTTTAGAAAGGTCATTTTCTAACCAAAAGTATACTTCGAGAAGGCATAAGGTATAATACAAAGAAGGTTGCCAAAATAAGAGGTATAAGTTCTTACTAAACTTTTTAAAGGTAATTTCTTCTTAAAACACAAAAAAAATATTCAAAAAACATATTAAAATAATTTAATAAGTATATTAAACATAATTAGATATTTTTATATTCATGATAAATCCATTTTCCATCTCCTTTCCATCCTATAGAAAATGAAAACAACACTCGTGTATACGTATAACCTACCGTTTCCATGTAGTGCTGTAATTGTTTTTATCCTAATTTATCATAGGTGGTAATAAATATGGAAAAACAATATTTATAATATTTATAAATTAATTATTATCTTTAAAAATATTATATCATCTACCTACTAACCCTTTCATTCTTTAAATAATTATAACGGTGTTTGGGCGTACGTGGGGACTATCCTCCCTATGAATCGATGTGATTTGGTTTTCTATTAACACGACGAAAGGATGATTATAAATTTTTTTATAAGGAAATAAAATTAGATACATGATATTATTAACATTATGGAGATTATGGAATAAATTCATTACAATATAACCATGGTAAATATACCAATGTAATTTTATAGAAAATTACCAAACAACATTAAGTGGTCCACGCCGACAATAAATATTCAATGAACAAATACCAAATGATTATAAAAGGGAATTAAAAAGTAAATAAATATGAAAAATGTTATTTATTATTTATTTAACAAATTTAAATTTATCATTTAGGATTATATAATTCTTTAGGCCATGTTTTACTCTGAGGTAATAGTTTATTCTACAATCTCATTTTTTTCCAGATTGTTTATATTAAAATTTATAATAAATGAAATTATAAGATATTTATCTTCTAAAAATAATATAATTTTAGATCCTATATTTATATATATTTTTTAAAATTTTATGTATCATTTTCCTCTCTTTGGTACTCAATGTTATTGAGAAAAATAAATTTATGAAAAGTCGACCATCTCCCCTCTATGGTCGATGAACATTTTTTTAAATGTTAATGTTTCATAAAAAATTTTCAAGACTTTTATTATTTATCTTTAAAGGATTTTTAAATTTAACTTTAAACTTCTTTATACATTATTTACAAATATTTAAGCGAAATATTTTAGAAAAAAATATGTATAACTAAATTTTGACTTTTTACAAAATTATGAAAATAATGTACTCTTTTAACTTATACAGAATGAAAATATTTTTCCACCATCATGATTTTTATTTTATTTAAAAATTATTTTAAAAAAATTATGGTTATTTTAAAACAATGTTGTTTTCTAAATATTCATTAAATTTTTATTTAAAATTTTCTCAAAAGAAAAATATATTTTATCATATTTTCAACGAATGGTTCGAAGTTACTTTTAAGAGTATTAACGTAAATGTCAATAACCTTTGATGAATCACATACTTTAATGGGAATATAAAACAATGATATAAATCACAATATTACTGTGGAATACTTATTATTATGTTGTTCTATTTATTGACTAGTGAAAATATTATCATTTCATCCACTAGTTTTTTAATATGAATATTCATATTTATTATGTATTGTGGTTTTATTCATTTATTTCATTTTATGAATGAATTAGACATAGTATTTTTTGGGTATGGGCTATTATATAAGCTCAATACATCTATAAGTCTCATAATACAAAACAAAATTGGGTATTTGGAATATTCCTTATATATTTATATATGATGTCTGGGTATAAGGCCTTGATGGTATGATTATGATGTCTGACATTATATATTATATCAGTATGAAACCATTTATTTTATCCATAAATTTTTTAATTTTTTTGAGTCCCTCGTTGATATATTTTCCTTTTATATTAATCATATAGAATATTTCATTATTGTATATTTCATTTGTATTATTAATTCTTTAAATATTCTATGATTTCATATGTTGTATGTTATCCCTTACTTGGTATCTAAGCACACCCTTTATTATGTTTTCCTTTACCCAGGAAACCAAGAAGGGATATATGACTGATTTTAGGGATATAATTGAATAAATAATAATTTTCTCACTATAATTTCAACATACATTTCATGTTTTCAAATCTAAATTGAGAATCAAATCTGTTTCTAATCTCCCTAGACTACTAAACTATTTAAACCTTAGAGACGTGATCTCTTGTTTCTTGTGGAAATGTAGTAATATAACAGCCAAATATGGATTACAATAGTTGTGGTATTACATATATAATAAGAAAATTTATTGAAAAATCAACAAGTTATCAATCTTAGGATATATCTAAATATATCCTATCTCAAGGATTAACCCACATCAAAACCATACTCCTTATTATAAAATATCCTAACAAAATTATTTTTCATATAAAAATAATTTTAAAAAATACATTAAAAATGAAATATGAACACATGATATTATCATGAACATATCACTTTAATTAGATTATAATTCATTCTGCACTATTAAATAATTCATCATCACATTTAGATTACAAAAGCATTTCATTAGCACTCAACATATATTTAACACCTTATTTAATCAAACAATATAGTTTGAAAATCCCACACTTCGGGCTCTTTGTCAAAACACATCTGAATATGACAACAAGATGTATTAGATAGAGGGAGAAGAGTCCTTTCCAATAGGGAGATCTTAGTTTAGGGTCGTAGAATTTGGACCATGAATGGGTAAGGGGAACAGGGGACGCATGGCAAGGCAGTTACAAACCCCGCGTGAATGAGGACCTAATCCCTACTTACCATGTGTTCTCTGGGGAAATGCTCGAGTTGAGGGACCGAAAATGAAGGTTAGGTTGGGCCTACGGGGAAGTGCCCGGGTGCTCCTACGTATCTCATGAGGATGAGAATCAAGCCATACATAGTTCCAAGGGGTGGCACAGTAAGGTACCAGTGCCAGGGGAAAAAGGAAGTGTGGGCATGGCCCTTGCACTGAAAGAAGCGGAATTTGATAAATCTTGTTTGTCCTTTAAGGTGAGTGGTTTTTTTTGTGAAGTGACGGGCCTAGGGTAGCAGGCCCTGGTGTCTCCACAAGAATCAAGCCGTTATAGGCATTGACAAATTGCATGGCACGTGACCAATACCCAACGTGATGTCATCTACAACGAGGTTATCACAATGCAGTGTCGTTTTTCGTTGTGTGGCCATGATGATAATGTCACAGTTTAGGGTCGTGTGATAGGACCAAGCATGCATTTTAACATCATGCAGCACAGACGTAGCAGAGACGATGCTTGGAGGGGAATGTGTATGGTGTTGCGCGGCATAACCGACGTGAATGGGGACATAATCCCACCTTATACCATACGTAGTCCTGAGAGAGGAACCTCAGGATGAGGGGCCCACATAGAGGTGAAATGTAACGGGGGAGAGACGAGCTCCCAGATTAACTGGACCCAAAAACGAGACGTTCGGGCGGTCCTACATATCCCATGAGGATGGTAGTTCTGGATGAGCGTAGTTCTGAGGAGATCTTAGTTTATGGTCTTAGAGCTCGGACCATGGGTGGGTGACAACTTTCCAGGTAAGCACAGACCTCGACCCGATCCCTAAGTCCACGTGAGTTAAACTCATTGTGGGAACCAAGGGGGGAAGATCCTTATCAAAATACCCGAAAACATCCCATTAGGGGGAGTCAGTGAAGAGCCCCGAAGGACACCTGTGACATGGATTTGTTCCCCCAACGCACAGACGTGCACAGAGGAATAGTACCAAGAGTTCTAAAACTCTACTTGGGAATGATGAGACTAGAGAAGGATGTGAATCGTGTAACCAACATTTTGGGCTTAATGGGGTTGGCATGGTGATAGAGGATAACCGTTAACCGTGGCGGAAAAAATAGTTTCCATATCGCGTTAGCCTGAGGTGGGAACAACAAACGAGCATCGACCGCTAAACATATTCACAACGTGGGATTTTTTATCGATTTGTTGTCTGAAACCCTCGGGGTCGTTGGCCCATAACGGTGGGAGAGCCCTTGGGAATACCATCGAGGCCATTCTTGGGGGTCCCTCCGGGTGTGAAAGATGATGGAAGCCCTGATGAATGGATACACAAAGCTTGGAAAGCGGGTGCAGATGTGTCCGAGTAAAGTCTGGAATTCCAGGTAATAAACCGGAGTACCCTTAGGCACATTGGGGAACCGTCGGAAAGGGTCGACGAAACAGCTCAAGAATGAGAGGCACATGGTGTGGTTATTACAAGACCGACGTGAACGAGGACATAATCTTGTACCATTCCATATAATCCCCTCGTGGAGGAAGGGTAGACCAAGGGGCCAAGGTGGGATGAAGATTCCCAAGGGATGGGGTTGGACCCAAAGCCTAGACATTCAGGTGATCCTATGTATCCCATGAGGATGGGAATCAAGCCACACGTAGTTCTCTAGATGTAGTTTAACGTGATGCGGGACGAGGAGGGGAGTAATATACCCCCAAACAAGAGAGGTGTACAGTACGACGAATAAACCGACATGAATGAGAACATAATCCCACGCCACACCCTACATTCCCATAAGAGAGGACCTAGCCCAGGGGCCTGAAAAGGCCAAGGGGCCTGATTGTTAGGCATTGGTCAGGAAGGTCTGACCTGCTTGCAGTTTAACGTCTTGCAGTAAGGATGAGGGCCAGGGGCCCAAGGAGGCCAAGGGGCCTGAGGCTGGGCCTCGGTTAGGAAGGCCTGGCCTACTTGCATTTCAACGTCTTGCAGTAAGGATGAGGGTCATGGGCCCGGAGAGGCCGAGGGGCCTGAAGATAAGCCTCGGTCTAGAAGGCCTACCCAATATGTAGTTTAATGTCTTTAAATGAGGATGGGGAAAGAGATAACTATATCTCATCTGAGGAGGTGTAAGGCACGGCGAGTAACCTGGCGCAAAAGAGGATGTAATCCTACACCACATCGTATGTCTTGACCCAAGGGGAAGATTTTGGCTTTTGGGCTGGGCCAATAGAGGAAATGTTCAGGCGTTCCTATGTATCCCATTAGAATGGGAATCAAGCCATACGTACTTCTTGAAGGCCATGCAGTTTAACGTCATGCGGTGAGGATGTGGGAGGATAGAAGAACTGGAGTGGGCACATGGTGTGATCGTTATAATCCTCGTATGAGTGGGGCTAAGGAAGCCTACTCCACATCATGCGAGGATCCTCCAAGGAAACTATACCCATGGGGGGCAGCCAAAGAGAGGAGTTTGGGGATGGGCTCAAGAAAAGACATCTAAGCATTCCTACATTTCCCATGAGGATGGGAATCATGCCATACATAGTTCTAGAAGCACAGTTTAATGTCATGAGGGACGAGGGACACATCTCATCTGGGGATATGCACGATATGGTGAGTAATCCGACGTGAATGAGGACGTATTCCCACACCACACCGTACAATCCTGCAAGAGAGTGAGTCGGGGAAAACCAAGGGGGCTGAGGTCGAGCCGCGGTCAAGGAGACCTGACCGGCTTGCAGTTTAACGTCCTATAGTAAGGACGGGGAGAGATCTTAGTTTCAGGTCATAGAGCTCATACCATTTTGCAGTTTATCGTCTTGCAGGACGAGGATGGAGTTTAAGGTCGTGCAGGACCATATTGCCCTAGGAAAAGTACTGCTTGAGGAACTTGGTGTTGGTGGGAGGAGTTATGCACTCACTATTCGTGGTCTCCAAGGAGTATGCTTTTTTGTGGTAAACCTTGTGGATGTTGTAAGGTCCTTCCCATTTGGGCTCTAGCTTGGGTGGTTTCCTACCGAGGATCATTGGCGCTCGAAGGGCCAAAACCAGATCGCCCTGCAGAAAAGAGCAAAGGAGAACCTTCATGTTGAAGGCCCTTTCCATCTTATTCTGATGTCTTTCCACATTCTGCAGGGCACGAAGCCTGTTCTCGTCTAGTGCTTCCAATTCAGCAAGCTGGATTTCGGCCAACTCATATGGCGCTTGCTGGTCATAGACTGCAGTGCGTAATGATGGCAGCTGGATCACAATGGGTAGGATGGCCTCAGCCCCATAAACCAGGGAATATGGGGTCACCTGGGTGGAATTACGAGTCGTCGTTTGATAATCACAAAGGGAATTGGGGAGCTTGTCCGGCCAACGTTTCATGTTCTGGCCAACCATTTTCTGTAGAATGTTAGAGAGCATTTTTTTGAACGCCTCGATCTATCCGTTTGCCTGTACATGATAGCGGGAGGCATGGTTCGAACGGATATTATACATGGTGTACAATTGTTTTAGCTCAGCTGCTCGGAAGTTGGTTCCATTATCGGTGAGGATAGCGTGAGGACCCCAAACCGGTGGATGATATTGGATCTCAGAAAGTCAAAGATGGAACGGGCCTTGACCGCTTTGAGTGGAACTACCTCTGCCCAGTTGGAGAAGAAATCTGTAGCAGTTAGGATGAACCTACACTAGCGAGCTGTTTCTGGTGGATATGGTCTCACTACATCAAGTCCCCACACTGTAAATGGCCAAGAGTACCTGGTGGAGTGGAGGGGTTCTGGCGGCCGATGTAGGAAGTTGGCATGAACTTGTCATGTGTGGCATCTCTTGGAAAACTCGATACAACCATGGATCATAGAGGGCCAGAAGTACCCCAACCTATGGATTTGATGGGACAGCTTTGGCCCAGCTTGATGGGCACCACAGGAACCGGCGTGAACCTCTTGCATAACCTGATAAATCTCAACTCCTTGAATGCAACGGTGGAGAATTCCATCGAAGCTCTGCCTATAGAGGATCTTCTCAAGGCTGGGAACACTCTGGAGGGTAAATTGTAGCACGCAGCGTTGGATTCACTCGCCCTCGGCCCGGTCGTCTGGGAGGCAACCAATTTGGAGATACTCGACAAAAGGTTCCCTCCAGTCGGGAGTGGCTTCAACCACTATGTCTGACGAACCCGGGACCCCTGACGTAGAGGGTCTGGCAGTGAGATGACTTACCAGCAGGCCGTCATTGTCCTCTTGGGTGACAAGGGAAGTGACTCTCCTATTTGCCACATGTATGATCAAATCGTCTTGCTCGGGTTCCTCGAGCGACGCAGCTAAGCTGGCCAAAGCGTCAGCTCGACCGTTCTGTGACCACGGGACATGGGTGACCTCTGGCCAAGAGGAGAACTAGTCCATTAGGCAGAGGGTGCACTCCAACAATGGCACAAGCTCTGGATTCCTGACGACATAATCTCCATTGACCTACTTGATTACCATCTCAGAATCTCCTTTCACATGTAGATGGGGCACGTCGATCTCGGGGGCCAACTTGAGGCCGGTGATGAGAGCCTAGTACTCTGCCTCGTTGTTGGTACAACCTTCTGACAACAAGAACGAGTATGTTAGGACGGCTTGCGCGGGGGTGATGAAGACGATACCCAGACCCACTCTGTTGAGCTTTGGATCGTTGAGCCTCCTACCGGTGGGGCTCCGGGAGGCACCATTGAAGTGCATTTTCCAACATGAGATGACATGATCAACTGAGAGGATCATCTCATCAGGAAAATCCAGGTCCCGGGATTGATCCACGGAGGTTGGATGGGAAGCTAAAAAGTCTTCCAATTCCTGTCCCTTAATGGCCTTCTGAGGTACGAACCTAATATCAAACTGCTGGAGGATCACCGCCCACCATGCTAGTTGGCCAGTCAACATGGGGCGGTTCAATATGTACTTTAGTGGGTTTACCCGAGAGGCCAATTGTACCTCATGGTGCTGTAGGTAATGCCGCAACTTTTGTATGGAAAAAACGAGCACAATGCAGCCCTTTTAGATAGGGGAGTATCTGATCTCCGTATCGAGAAGCATGCAGCTGAGATAGTAGAGATTGTTCTCCATACCCTCATTATTCTTCTGGGTGAGAAGTGCATCGAGGGATCGTTCCAGGGCGGTCACGTAAAGGACCAGTGGCTTTCCAGAGAAGGGTGGCATCAATACTGGAGGTTGGAGCAGGTACGGCTTGATTTCCTCGAAGGAGGTCCGGCACTATTCATCCCATTCATAGGTGGCGCCCTTCTTCATGATTCGGAAAAAGGGATTACACTTGCCGGCCAGATTCGCGATGAACCGGCATATATATGCTAAGTGGCCTTGGAGACCTCGAAGTTCCCGAATATTGCTCGGGGGAGGCATTTGGCTGATGGCCTTGATCTTCTCGGGGTCGATCTCAATGCCCCGGTATCTAACAACAAAGCCAAGAAACTTCCCAGAGGTGACCCCGAAGGAACACTTTAACGGGTTCATCTTCAGGTGGTGGGAATGGAGGATACCGAACACTTTATCAATGTCTTTGAGATGTTCCCAGTGCTGGCGCGATTTGACCACTAGGTCATCCACGTACCATTCCACCAACGTCCTGAGAATCGGCCTGAATATGCGATACATGGACCTCTGATAAGTGGCACCTACATTTTTCAGGCGGAAGGGCATAACCTGGTAAGAAAAGGTACCTTGGGGAGCCCTGAAGGCAGTGGAATCCTCGTCCTCAAGGGCCATTCGGATCTGGTTGTACCCGGAATAACCATCCATGAAAGAGAGATCTTGGAACCCGGTTGTGCCATCAATTAATAACTCGGTTACCGGGAGGGGAAAGTAATCCTTTGTGAAGTGGCGATTGAGGTCGTGGAAGTCGATGCAGACCCTGATCTTCCCATTCTTATTCTTGACTGGCACAATGTTGGCAAGCCACTTAGGGTACTGGACTTCCTTGACGAAGTTGGATTTGATAATCTTGTCAACTTCGGCCTCAACCATAGCATCGTGAGAAGGGTGCATCTTTCTGGGAGCTGCTTAAACCCACGATGGTTTGACGGGAGGCCCAGGCGGTGAACGGCTACCTGGGGATCCAGTCCTGGCATCTCATTGTAACTCTAGGAAAACACATCATGGTGTTTATTGAGAAACTCTACGTACCTCTGCTCCTCCTCGGGGGACATGGCCGCACTGATCAATGTGGGTCTCGGATCCGCCTCGCTACCAAGGTTCACCTATACCAGTTCATCAACCGTGGTAGTGATGCCTTCCTCAAAGGTTGGGGGAGCATCCTCTAAATATTCCTCTCCACCCATGGAGGGGTTTCCTGCAAAGGGGCCTTCTTCTGGGCCATCAAACCCTGACGGGAAGCTGGTGCCAGCTTGGGCAGCATTGGTCATCATATCAGGAGACCCACTCGCCACTGAGACCATAGCAATGAAGGCAGTCGATCCTATCCCATCTGGCCTTCAGCCTAAGGGGCCGCGTTTGATGACATCAAAGCAGTGGTGACGTGTTGGCCTGAGTCGGTTGATTCCATCCCGGCAGAAGAGACACATATGATGTATTGTCGTTGTCATAAGCTTGACATTCTGGTACCACACAGGGGTAGGGGGATCCGGGATCACCTGATCTAGGTTGGTGTAGGAGTACGAGGTGATTTTCTGTCGTCGCTTGGACATGGGAACACACCTTCCTTGCGTACCCAAAACAACAAAACATTTCCCCATGTCCGGGTGCGTAGCCTCCAAACGATGGATCAGGAAGATGTAGGCGTCATCCAGGCCTGCCCATGGATCACTTGCGACCGGGGCTGGTTCATCCTCACTTACATGGACTTGCTTATCCTTTCTCTTGTAATAATCAGCATCCAGATATCGGGCTTCAAAGGAGGCGAAAGGAGACGCATCTCCTTGGAGCACGCCTACTCAACCATTGAGGGAGTATTTGAGGCATTGGTGATACGACGAAGGGACCATTGTGTGCAGATGGAGCCATGGCCTACCCATCAATGCATTGTAGGTGATGTCCTGAGAGACAAATATGAACTCGGTGCTGGAAATTAGGCTGTTGAACTAGGTCTTCAGGCGGATATTTCCAACTAGGGATTGCTCGGTCCTGTTGTGTCCTTGGATTCTGAGGTTGGAGGGCGTCTAATCATCTTCAGACAGACCCAACTTTCACAGTGTCCGAGTTAGGATTAGGTTGATCTCGGAACCTATGTCAACGAGGCAGCGGCGGACTTCCATGCCATTGAAGTGGCCAGTGATGTATAGTGGGAAAATATGCCCCTATATGGGAGGTTCTTCATCTTCACCGGAGAATGAGATAACTTCCTGGAATTCAGAGTTCTCAATTGCATCGGCATTGAAGGCTTCCACAGCTGCTACCTCCGTCTCAAACTGAAGGGGGCTTTTTAGGGCTTCGGAAAGTGCTTTGAGCATTTCAGACGATAGGCGAAGGGACTCAAGGATAGAAAGCCTTGCTGGAATACCGGCCAAGTGCTTCAAGACGTCATACTTTCATGACAAGCGCGAGCCTCTCCTTACAGGAGGTCATTCTGCAGTTGGAGTTATAGCTGGTCCTGCCGGTTGAACCGGTGGTTGATTGGTGCTGGGTACATCCCACTGCCTACTAGTTGAAGCCTGGAGAGTTGTCGCCGGATTAGGGTCAGACATCATAGATTTTCATGTAGCCGAGCAAGACTGACTATGATACGGACGAGGCAGCTATGCCTGATCTAGTAGCACAAACGGCGGTGGAGGTAGAACTGAGGGCATCAGATGAGGTTGCGCGTGCTGAGCTCTACGCTGAGCCTGCTGTCTAGTCTCAGTAGCATGCACGGCCTGACTGAAAGTTCCCACTGACGTGCCTCGACGACCGGCGTGGTTGTGGTTCCGCTGATGTTGACGTCAGTTGGAAACGTTGGGGAGGCTCGCCTGGAGTTCCCCCTCGTCGGGAGTCATATAGGGCTTTACCAGCTCCATGGTGTTAACTGAAGCGTACCCCTAGCTGTCGCTCGACGAGCCGTCCACCACCGGGCAGATTCTGGGAGGAATCCCCATTTCAGGGGGCATAAAGTCACCAAGAGTGCGGGATGATGACGGTAGTGGTGGAGCACGTTGCTTCTTCCTGTGTCATCGCTGCTAGCCCTTTTGGGAAGAGGTCAGCTGTGAAGATGATGCAGAGGTACTGGATACTTCCCCCAAAGGCTCTGGCTGATTCAGGCGTGCCCGAATGATACCATGGTCACAGGAGACAGTTTTTCGAATCATCCAGTCATCGTATTTTTGGGACCCACGGCTGGGAACCTGCTGCCACTCACCTTCGATGTTGTTACCGATCTTTGACACTACAAAGACACCCGCTACTTGTGCCGGTGTCGGGCCCAACCTGACTATGTTTTTGTCGACCTGGTCTTGAAGCCAGTCTTTAAACACATATCATTGCATGAGGGTGTGCCCCAGAATCTAATGATAGGGACAGTAGTTGGGTTGATCGGTGAGATTTTCCTCTGCCGGTCTTCTGCACTCGGGTAGGCGCACAATCCCTTGCTCTAGAGCACTTCGGAAGTAGCTAGGGACCTGATTTTCGTTGAACGAATAGGTCTGGTGCCTTCTTTTCGGATAGGGGGCCCTGGGGGCCTGGCCCTGACGAGGGGCCGGAGGGGCCTGCCGAGGAGGCGGCACCAGATTGTCTCTCCTAGGTGGTGTTGGCGCATTGCGCGGGGGAACCTGTCAATTCTGAGGTGGTCGCTGCTAGGCAGGATCTTGTGCTTGAGGTGGAGGAACTCTGCGGGGTTGCGGGGCTGATGCCCTTGGCAGTAATTCTAGATGTCTGGGGGCTTCTATTTGGGCCACCGCGGTGGGTTCGGCTCTGGCAGCCCTCCAAGCTGGGATCACAAGGGGCAGCAAATGTGTCTGACTAGCCTGTTGAAGAGCCTCCTCGAGGCGCTGAGCCTTATCTGAGAAATCCTGGAACCCTCTAGGGTAGTTCTAGGTTATCAGGGAAGGAACCAGCTCCGTTTTAACGTTCCCTACACACATCGTCAGTAATTGCTCCTAAGACAGTGGCATGTCGAGGGAGTATGTAAGTCCCTTCCACCGGGCGATGAAGTCCGCGACTCACTCATCAAGCCTTTGTTTGCACATAAAGAGGTCTGTGATGCTGGACTTTCGCGTGGTGGAGCTAAACTAGTATAGGAACTGCCCGCGGAGATCCTCCCAACCGTTCACCGATCCGATAGGGAGCTGGATGTACCAGAAGAATGTGGGGCCCTCCAATGTTTGTACGAAACATCGGAGCTTGGCGGCTTCTTACGGGGCCGGAGTCCTTAGCATGGGGCCACACCTAGAAGAAAAGTGGTCCAAGTGCTGCGGCGGGTCCCCTATCCCGTTGAAAGGCGAGAAAGTGGGGTTCCCAAAACCCGGGGGTGCGGGCATGTCATCCACCCACGCGGGATATGGCTTGCAATCTTGTGGGACTGCCACCTGCCGCGTTTCCAACGCTTCGAGGCGAGAAATGAGTGCCGCTATAAGATCATCCAGTTGGGGGTCCTTGTCTTGACGGGGATCCCTAATCACAAGTGCGTTGCCAGGTTCTTCGACATGGTATATGGATTCAGCAGCTCGTGGAGCGACTAGCGGAACGGCCTGCGGGGCAGCTGGGGGAACCCGGGCTGGATTCCTCAGGTTTCCCCATCGTTCAGGAGGGTTTGGCGAGACTTATCGCGCCCTCTTGCCGTGAGTTCCAGCTTCTGCCCTATCTGCGGAAGTAGCATGATTAGGGATGCCCGGAAGCATCTCACAGGGGGGAAATTGTTCCTGCCCCTGCTGCCCAAGAATAGAATTACCATAGTCAGGTCGTCGCTCTACAGCGCGCTCGACCAAGAGATCGTCAACTAGTCTCTTCTGCTCAGCAAGCTGCTGGCGTAACGTGGCCTTCTCGGGATCTTCGTCCGTCTTCTGTACAGAGGCGGACGGGTTGGAGTGCTTGACAGTTTTGACGTGCTCCTTACCCTTACCGGAATTTCGACTGAGTACCAGCGACTCGGTGGGTACAGGGAGGCCTAGAAGGTTCCTCTACTGACAGGTAACCCTCCTTGATGGTTCCAGCAGTGGCGGTATTCCCTCAGGGGGTAAGTCTCCATCGAGAAATTCATGCTCGTCTTCCTTGTCCACTACGTCAGCCATGTGGACCGAGACCCCTCTCGAGGGAATGTCCTCAATGTCGCATAATGAATCAGGCTGTCGTTGGATCGGGCTGAAGAGGAGAGCGGCATAGTGTCCCCAGCTACGGACTTGCACATGGGGGTAGCTTCCCTGATGACTATGCGGAGTACTTTGAAACTCTGAATGCATTTCCATTGATGGGTGCTCTGACGGCCTGGTGACTCAGGGTGCTGGGCCATAGGAAGTGTGGCCAAATCGATCAGGTGGAATTACTCTCTGATTTCTTCAAAGTGCTCTCGACTCCTGGGGTACATCACCCACTTGTAACGAAGGCAGAAGTGTGCCGCCTATAGTGTTCAGCGAAATCACCCCACTTCCTCTAGGGTAAGGGTCTCTGGTGCGCAAAAGTTCGGTGTTGCCATCGGCCAGAACTTCTCCGGGAAGTGATCCGCTGCGAGAATGCTCCAGAAGCTCCTGGGTTCGGACTCTGGGTCTGGCCTCATATTTCCCCACTCGTCAACCGGAGGCGGCTGAGGGACCTATAGCGGTACCGAGGCGGACCGCTGGGACAATAAACATGGCAGCGGAGAATACGGCGAGCGAGATGATTGGCTGCCGAATTCTGGGCCATCCTCTGAAGAGTGAGGTGACCTGACCACGATATCATGATATGATGGGCTGATAGCCACATCTTTTGGCATTGGAATTGCGGTTGACGGAGATAGGTCATGTCGTTGATCTACCGCCGTTGGTCCCCAAAATAGCTCTATGTGATCTCTGGTAGAGGTAGAGGGCACTTCTAGTGACGACAGTGGTGATTGCGCGGTCGGGACCTACAGAATTTCCACAACTTCTTCCTCCTGGATGTACCTGCGGAGGGAGGTGGGAATATGGTGGTCCTTGCATTCTGGGAGGATGAGGCTGACGCTCCTGGTTCTTTCCCCAGTCCTTGACATGGATAAGTGGGGAGAAGGCTCCATCGCTGAGTCGCATTCCGCTTAAGAATCAGAGAAATGGGCAAGTTTGATCTCCACCCGGGCCTTCCCAAGACTCTTCTTGTGGCGGCGAAGACCCGCTCTCCTGCCCCTAGATGGATTTTCGGGACAAGGTTGATCCTCAACATGTGGTCTCGGGGGGGCGCTGATGCCATGGTGGAGAGGGTTCCCGCTTGAGATAACCAGGGTGCGAGGGGCACCAGGGAAAATGTCGAAGGGTACATGGGGAGGGACTCCATGGACAGCACCCACGTGGGTGGAACCTCTGTTGGAACTGGTAGGAGCATGGGGAGGACCTCCATGGTCGGTGCAGGTGGAGAGAGGCTGACCTTCACTCCTCAAGTTGTCGGGGCGAGGTGGACCTTCGCCAGTTGCAGAGAGGGTGTCGGGAGGACCCCCACATTGGAGAGGGACTGGATGGGCAGTGCCTTCACATCGACGGTCGGGGGCAGGAGGGACTCCATACCTTGTATGGTGGGCGCGAGAGAGGTTTTTTCTCCGAGCGTCACTGCCGCAGGGTAGGTCTTCGTTCGAGATGGGGGTAGCATGAGGCATACCTCTATGATGAGCTTCAGAGCAGGGAAGGCCCACGCTCTGTGAAATAGTGGTACGAGGAGGCCCTCCGTATGGGGTGACATTATCGCGAATTGGTTTGGGGTGATCACCACTTAGGCCTGCAACCCCGAGGGTCAACCCGACCTGCCCATGGGGCAGTTGGAGCCTCGGTCCTGGTCGGGTGAAGGAGTTCCCCTGCTCAGTGTGTGCAGGGACTCCATGATGCACGTCGGCGGTGGCTCAGGACACAGTAGCTGTTGACGTCGACGCTTCTTGACGAGCGTCCTCAGCTCGGGCCCGACGCTGACGCTGTGTTAGACAAGCTGGCGCAGGTGGTGCATGGGCATAGCCTACCTGCTCTTTGGGAATAGCCGGTCAGTGGCGCTGACGCATCCGGATGGGAGCCCTTTCCTAGAGCCCCTGGATTGGGACTCTGAGCGGGCCGAGTCGGACATCACCCGCCTCATCATCATAAGGCAAGAAGTCGTCGATGCGTTCCGGGGATAGGCTCCCGAAATGATTGAACGTTGGGGTGGGGAGCTGGGGCTCCCTGCACGGCCTTTGAGGGTGGCGTTGACTGTAGGGCCTGGATGTCTCCAGGTCTAGGCAGGTCATATCCTGAGTTGGGATGACCCCTTCCTCCTCGTACCTGCGTATAAGGTTGTTGATCACCCTTCTCTGGATGACCTCTGATGGGGAGAGGGGACGTGGGAGCCCCATATTCACGGATGTAGAGGCCGTCGTGGCGGCAGCAGAGCCATGTGGTGTGGCTATGCCGGTATTTCCCCCACCCCTGCGTAGGCGAGCGGGAGGTGATCGTGTCTCCATAGCAGCAACCTTGTTCCTGGGAAACGGAGTGATCAACTCATCAGCACTGCGAGGAAAAGTATTGACAACCAGTGCCCCAACGTCATTCCATTTTCCACATCGGTAAGAGGGATCCACGCCAACAAGTTGCAGAATGGAAGGCCCCACGTTCTACTTCCCCAACATCCGGTGAGTTTCACGCCAGACCCACTATTTTATTGGTGGGACCCGGTGTCGGATATCTGGATCCGGTGACACGTTAATCTACTGGTGTCTCGAACGCTACTAATCCCCACATTGAGGAGAATCATTTCATGTCAGGTTCACCATTTCTGTTTCCGATGCTTTCACCGGGGCGCGCGCATCCGTCTGTGGAGGACGCGCTATTTTTGCCTCGCATTCCCGCTTTCCAAGGGTGGGTGGCATTCACTCCTTATTCAGGGACGTCTGCTCCTTGATCAAAATCGGGATGATGTGATGTTGGTTCTTCCTTCCATGGATTCCTCCTCAGAACTCGTCACCTAGTCCGGGTCTCCTTCATAGATTTAATACGTTGTTCGTGAAAATATTTCCAGTTCCATGTTTCCATGGACGCCGATTAATTACACTGCTTCTATCAGGACATTCCAAAGGGTCTGGTCAGGGCAGCAACATTCGGTTGGGGGAGTAGTCACGTCGAGGCATCAGTAGCGTGTCTGAATGCTGGGGAACTGGTGTGTCTGTATTTTGTCTCATATCATAGGGCTTCTCGAGGGCGTGGAAGCCCGAGTCATCCCACATCGAGCATGGGGAATTATATGCCATAGGTATATATCTGAGGTTTTCCTCAGCTTCCTATGTTTGACACAGGGTATGTCGCAGGTTTAACATCCAGTGGAGACAGTTACTCCAAGGGCGTGCCATTCGAGGTTTTCCTCAGGCATCTCATGTTTATCACAAGGTAGGTCGTGAGTTTAACGTCCAGCGAAGATGGATCGGCCTAATCAAAACACTAGCTAGAGTGGATCAGATTGATGAATTTTCCTTGAAGGGATGTCGATATCGGGGCCAACCCGTGGGTGGCTTCTTGAATGATGTGAAGAGGAGCGGAATGGAATGATCTCGCTGGGATATGGTGATCCAGGTGAGAATCAGGGTGGATGATGGATGGATGGATGAAGCATAGGGGGACTGATGTGGGACTATCGCAAGGGCGATAGTGAGATTGGGCTTGAGCCTCGAAGAGACCTCCTACGTATCCCCATGGAAGGGAATCAAAGTCCGCGTAGTTCGGGATGGTGTCGGCGAGCCGACGTGAAGGTGGAACTTGGCCCGATGGGCATCATCAGCGAACTGATGTGAAGGTGAACCCGGGGGTCCACTGGTGGTGGGCTTGAACCTCATGAGGCTTCCTACATACCATGCCTTGACATGGATCAAATTCCTTGTAGTTCAGGAATGGCGGTTGTAAAGACCCGTAAAATTCAAGGGAAATTTTTTCTTAATTTTCTTTTGAATTTTACAAGAGCGCGGTTTCAGACGGCACCTGATTCCGAGGCCCGGAGTGCCCGGAATTATTTTCCGAAGTTTGGCTCGGGTACGTTCAGTGAACGAACGAGCGGGATTTCCTAACTTTTGATCCGGTGCTCGGAATTGAAATCCGAGGACACCGATGAAATCGTAGCGCCGATATTCTCTTAAGGAGACCTTTCTCGAAGTTGCGTTTACACGAGGGGAGTTGTAAAAAAAATAAAATTGTGAATGTTAAAATAAAAATTTAACTTCAATTTTTATTTTTATCTTCCTTAAGTGTTTTTATCCTTTGGGTGGAAGTTGGGTGAAAACCCAACTTCCCTTGGGAGGTTAAGAGGGTGGTGGGGCCCACATGAACCCCACCCCTTCATATTCTCTAACCCCCCCAACTCACAATTAATGATGTAAACTTAGGTTATAACTTATGTCATTAATAAGTGAGTTTAATTAAAGTTTTGAAATTCAAACTCTTGAATTTCAAAAGACTTACGTTGTGTTGTGTTAAGTTGTAAAGTCATGCTTTAATTTTAATAAGCTTAAGTTATAACTTAAGTTTTAATTGTGGGGAATTAAATGCAGAGGTTTGAATTTCAAACCTTTGAAATTCCAAACCCTTCTATTTAATTCAGTTTTTAGTTTCCTTTGCGGGTTGGTGTTTGCTGTGCGGAGAGGAAAAGAGGGAGGCTTCTTGTGAGTTCTTCCTCCACGACGAAGAACGCGGCGTCCTTCTTCCACGACGTCGGACCGCAACGCGTTGGATTTCCTCCACGACGCCGCAACGCATCCTCTCCGCGACGTGCTTTCCGCGGCGAACCTACGTCCGACACCGCAACGCACTTTCCGCGACGTGCCTCTCGCGGCGAACCCACGTCCGTCTACCGCGACGCCATAACCGCGATGCCGACGACGTCTTCTTCCGTGACGTCCGACCTCCGCGACGCTCGTCCTTCGCGGATCGTTGATGAGCTCCGCGAGCTTCCTTCGAGGTAGGGGTTGTTGATTCATTATTTATTTATTCCATTTCTTGAACGTGGATCTCGCATGTCTAACTTGAGGCTTGAATGTTTAAGTTGAGTTATTTATTTAACGTGAGGGGGGCCGGACCGCATGAACACGGCCGAACCCCCCTCCATCGTTCATGTTGATTATTCTTGCGTGAGGAAGCAAGTGGCGTGGTGCCGTCGCACCACGCGGATGATCGTGCAAATATTTTACGCGGCGCCGTCGCGCTACGTCGAGGAAGAATCTTCAAGAACGCGACGCCGTCGCGCCGCGTTGAAAAGAATCATGGCACGGCGAAAGGGGCGCGGTGCCGTCGCACCGCGTCGGACGACGAACACCACGGCCGGTTCCGGGCCGCGGCGGGACGAGGAGACCGCGGCCGGATCCGGGCCGCGGCGGGATGTGAAGACCGGCGGCCGGGCCGCCGGCGTCGGAAGTCGAAGGCGGGACCGGAATTTCCGGTCCCGTTGGTAAAAACCGGCGGGCCAGCTGGCCAGCTGGCCGGCCGGATGACATAAAACCGGGGGAATAAATCCCCCGTCCGGTTCATCAAAACCCCCCCTCTTAATGAGGGGGGCGGTTCCTTGAAGGAGGGGGGCAGCCGGCCCCCCGGTTGCGCTCCAGCAGGCCCCCCACGTGAGGGGGGCCGTTTTGTTGCTTAGGCGCGACACAAAGGCCGCGCCACCTTGAAGAAGCGGGGGCTTAGCCCCCCGCGTGCCACCCTCGTGCGGCGCCAGGCGCCCGCCGCCGCGGCCCGCCGCCGCGCCGCCCCGGGGGGGGGGGGGGGGTCGGGCCGGGTCGGCCCGGACCCGGACCCCCCCGTTTCGAACCAGATTTGGTTTTTGGCCCATAACTTGAGCCTCGGACCTCCGAATGACGAACCGTCTGCGGAAACGTGATCCTTGGATCGAGACGGTCGTTTCGATATATCGCACTCAAGGTTTCGGTTAACTTTGAGTTCGGCCGGGTTGGTTCGTTCACGAAACCAACCGGGCCTTCGGAGCGGAAACGCTCATATCTTGAGCTACGAACGTCCGATTGACGCGCCGTCAGTCGCGTTGTGTTCCTCTTAGTGAGACGGATCTTTTGGAATACTCCGCCCGAGGTTTGGACGCAGGTGGAGTACGGTCGGGTTGGTTTTTCCTTAAAAACCAACCGGGCCCCGGGGACGAAAATGCCAATAACTCTCAGACCGGGCGTCCGATCGACGCACCGTCTGTTGCGTTGAGTTCCTGTTGACGATACGGAACTTTTGGATACATCAACTTCGGTCTTCGTGACAGTTGATGTATCAGCCTCTCGGCTCGTGGAGCGGACCCTCCGAACGAGCTTGTTGTGTGCGGGAACCCTAGTGCTGGCTGTGACGACTACTACTACTGCTACAGTGACTGCGACGACGACAGTACAGAGATCCTATGTGGATTCGACGACGACGACTACAGCACTCAGCGATTCTACGTGGAACAGTGCTACCGAACCTGTGTGAGCTGAATCTTCTGTTGATCTTTAGTGGTGGTGCGCTTGGATGCAGCAGCAGACCCTTGGCGGTGGAGCGGTTGGTTGTAGCGGCGGACCCGCGATACTTTACGGAGTGTGTGTGCTTGGTTGTAGCGACAGACCCGCAACGGTGGAGACGAGCGTGCAGAGTACGGAGACCGTGTAGCCGGCTGAGACCTGACGACTGCTTGACCGACTCGACTTGGAGTGAGTCGACTAGCCCAGTGGACGGAGCGCCCGATATTTGGCGGCAGACCCACGGCGGACGGAGCGCCTGGTAGTTGGCAGCAAACCCGCGGTACTCGACAGGAGGAGTACCTCAGTAGGCTATTTGGGTGAGCACCCAGTAGTTGGCAGCAGACCCTCAGCGGACGGAGCGCCCAGTAGTTGGCAGCAGACCCGCAGTACTCGACAGGAGGAGTACCTCAGCAGTCATAGGTTAGTGAGCAGTACCTCGGAGTCGTGACAGGACTACTGCACACTTCAGAGACGGGGCTCTTCAGCAGCTACGGTTTCGATAATAAAAATCCTGGTTTGAGCTGAGTCATTGATCTTTGTGTTTCCTCATGATTGAGATGGGTCGCTTGATAACTTAGGTATATGTATGGGCATATACCTGGGTAATAGTTATCCGTTGATTTCATAAACTTGTTATAAACCATGTGGACTTGTACTGTTATCCTTTGTGGATTTTACTGTTTACTCTTCTTTGTGGATTGGATTGTTCTTGGGCTCGTGTTGGAGCCGAACGGAAATTGGTGACATAGGTATATGTATGGGCATATACCTAATCAATACCGGATGTTACTTCGTGATTGTTACTTTTCTTCGTGGTTTATCCTTTGTGGATTTGAGAGACCTTCAGGGGTCTCGGGGTCCCTACTGAGTAGCTTATAATCACCCCTGCACGGGCTTTGCCCGCACTTCGTTGTGTTGGTTGCAGACGACGGACAGCGCTGACTGTGGATGAGGCTTTCGGAGTAGGTCGGTACCCGGAGGAGGACCACTGAGCGGGATGTGCTCGGAGCGGACAGTTGGACCCGAGGAGTTGTGAGCTATCTGTACCTACCCTTCAGGTAGGATCCGTGGTGGACGATCCAGGAGCTGTGCCATCTGTACCTACCCTTCAGGTAGGAATCGAGGAGGACGTCCCAGGAGCCGCTTGTACTTTCAGTTGCTGTTTTCCCTTTCGAGTTGTACTTTACATTCAGTTGGGCTTGTATTCCGGCCCCCTTTACTTTTCTGCACTTGTAGTTACTTTCCGCTTGCTGACTCTGTGGTGGTTGTTACTTTATTAAGGCAATGCCTTCCCTTTTTACTGGGATTTTACGCCTTGGTGCTAGTCGCCAGCCCCTGGCCTATGGAAGGCGGGCTTGGGGTAGTCACGGCACGGGCCCCGAGGGCGGGTCGTGACAAATTGGTATCAGAGGAGTTCGGTTCTACCGAAAACTCTGATCTTTTCTATGTGAAGAAATAATGTTTAGCGTATTGAGTGTGGTTATCAGTCCAGGGAGTCCAGTGTTGGTGTGGTGGCCGACGTATCCGTACACCAGGACCCTGACTTCTGATTTCTGACTTAATGCATGAAAACACTGATTGCGTGTCTGTTTCCCAAAAGGTTTAAAGTCAGCTCAAACCAGGTCAGCTCACCAGGTATAAATCGTTGACCGTGACACAACTGTTCAGGATGTCACCATGCAGATAGTTAGCTGGAGTTCCGTGAGAGTTCTCGATGATGGACCACCGAGCAGCGAGACTCCGGTGCAGGGCTCTTTTTTCAGTGTTGGCACCTTCGGGTGGTGTACGAGCAGCACCACCACCCGTTAGGCAGCAGATGCCACTAGCTGACGGTGCACGCTAGCAGAACGCGATGCACGAGTTCCAGCAGTAGAGGCCTCTGAGGATACGAGGCGAGACAGATTTCCCAGGCAGCAGTGGACTGGATGGAGGCGGTTGCTAGAGTTCTACACCTAGCTTGGATACTAGTAGAGCGGATGATGATCTTAGCTCCTGTTGTTTCCAGTGAGTGACCATGAGGTTGGTCCTTATAGTAATGAGGCTTCGGTACGCGAACCGATACCTGGGATAGTACCTACGGGTAGTACGCCAGCTATGTCACTACCTGTTGGTCAGCAGACACTACCGGCGGTACCGGTAGCAGAGAATCACAGGCTTAGTGCCTTACATATGTTTTAGCACCAGATATCCCTCAAGATTCGAGGTGAGCCTGACTCGTAGGCGGCTGAGGACTGGCTTGAGGAGGTGGTTGTGAGTTTTCTGGAGCTAATACAGCTTCGACAGTACGACATGTCGGAAGCAGAGCACTCATCGTGGCTTACCAAACAATCTTGGTACTCGTTGGTTACGTTGTGATCAGTTCTTTAGACTCGAACTTCTGAGCGAAGTGTGTCTAAAGGACATCCGAACCATTACTTTTCCTCTATGCATTTCTACCTATGCTAGGATGCTAGAGAGAACCTTTGTGGTTGTGAACGTTAGCAGTGAAAGGCAGGAAACTAGCGCCAGTCTCAGAGACTCGGGCGTGTAAAATGTTTCAGGAGGAGGAAGAGTTAAGGACAGATGAATCTGCAGGGTAGCAGACGTGGAAGCGGAGCTTAGAGAGCAGCATGTGGTGGTGTACAATTCGACATGTTACGACCACCCGACTTAGTAGTCCCCGCCCGGCTCAGGGAGCAGGAGGGCTGGGGAGGAGAGTAGCTGCATTGCGGTCAAGGAGTGTGACCCGGGAGCTCTAAGAATGATTCGGGGTACGAATTATGTCTACTACGAGCTGCCATATCTATAGACATAAGAGCCAATCATTCTACCCTTCCACGAATCATGTCCCAGACCTAGAGGTTCCGGGTAAGCCGTAGACTTGACCCTCACGTCTGGAGATACCTTTGGGAGGAGACTCGATAATCACGCTTACGCCGACGGTGTGATTTGACCTCGAGGCGAGAGTTTCGGTTGGAATCTCTTGGTGGCAGCGTAGAGGCCTTACGACGTTGATCTGGGTATGGTTTTGATTCACAAATCATACCCCGGTTGACTGTTTTAGGCAAACGTCGGAATGGGTTTTCCTTGGTCGGCGAAAAGGAAACCCTGGGCAGCACATGTTAAACTTAGGCATAAGAGGGTGTGGACGATCACTCTTGAGTTGGTCAACCCTACCCTTGTGGCAGCAGGAGTTTTGAGTTTCAGTTCTAACCTAAAAAGGGAAACCTCTTGAATTCGAGGGTGACGAACACGTTCTTATACGGTCTCAACCCGATGAGGTTTCGGAGATGTGGCCGAGGCGGAATGTTATCTCCGAAGTTCGATGGACCCTTTTGATCTTCAGCAGGGTAGGCGAAGAGGTTTACCGCTTGACCCTACCACCTCAGTCGCACCGGGTGCATAATGTCCACCACGTGTCTCAGCTGTGGAGATACGTGTATGTTTCTTCACACGTCATCGACCCCGGGGAGTTGGACGTCGATGACAGGGCGACAAGCACAGAGGTTCTAGTAGAGATCGAGGATCGACAGGAGCAGGATCTACGTGAACAGTTGCTTCCTCTGGGGTGCTTCTCGGGTAGCACGAGATCTTCAGGTGAGCATATGGGAGCGTAAAGCTCAGTTGCGTGCTCAGTACTACCTTGTTTTCCCTTAAGTGTGAGTTGAAGCTTTACGGGGACGTAAATCCCTGAGGTGGGAGTAATGTAAAGACCCGTAAAATTCAAGGGAAATTTTTTCTTAATTTTCTTTGGAATTTTACAAGAGCGCGGTTTCAGACGGCACCTGATTCCGAGGCCCGGAGTGCCCGGAATTATTTTCCGATGTTTGGCTCGGGTACGTTCAGTGAACGAACGAGCGGGATTTCCTAAATTTTGATCCGGTGCTCGGAATTGAAATCCGAGGACACCGATGAACTCGTAGTGCCGATATTCGCTTAAGGAGACCTTTCCCGACGTTGCATTTACACGAGGGGAGTTGTAAAAAAAATAAAATTGTGAATGTTAAAATAAAAATTTAACTTCAATTTTTATTTTTATCTTCCTTAAGTGTTTTTATCCTTTGGGTGGAAGTTGGGTGACAACCCAACTTCCCTTGGGAGGTTAAGAGGGTGGTGGGGCCCACATGAACCCCACCCCTTCATATTCTCTAACCCCCCCAACTCACAATTAATGATGTAAACTTAGGTTATAACTTATGTCATTAATAAGTGAGTTTAATTAAAGTTTTGAAATTCAAACTCTTGAATTTCAAAAGACTTACGTTGTGTTGTGTTAAGTTGTAAAGTCATGCTTTAATTTTAATAAACTTAAGTTATAACTTAAGTTTTAATTGTGGGGAATTAAATGAAGAGGTTTGAATTTCAAACCTTTGAAATTCCAAACCCTTCTATTTAATTCAGTTTTTAGTTTCCTTTGCGGGTTGGCGTTTGCTGTGCGGAGAGGAAAAGAGGGAGGCTTCTTGTGAGTTCTTCCTCCACGACGAAGAACGCGGCGTCCTTCTTCCACGACGTCGGACCGCAACGCGTTGGATTTCCTCCACGACGCCGCAACGCATCCTCTCCGCGACGTGCTTTCCACGGCGAACCTATGTCCGACGCCGCAACGCACTTTCCGCGACGTGCCTCTCACGGCGAACCCACGTCCGTCTACCGCGACGCCATAACCGCGATGCCGACGACGTCTTCTTCCGTGACGTCTGACCTCCGCGACGCTCGTCCTTCGCGGATCGTTGATGAGCTCCGCGAGCTTCCTTCGAGGTAGGGGTTGTTGATTCATTATTTATTTATTCCATTTCTTGAACGTGGATCTCGCATGTCTAACTTGAGGCTTGAATGTTTAAGTTGAGTTATTTATTTAACGTGAGGGGGGCCGGACCGCATGAACACGGCCGAACCCCCCTCCATCGTTCATGTTGATTATTCTTGTGTGAGGAAGCAAGTGGCGTGGTGCCGTCGCACCACGCGGATGATCGTGCAAATATTTTACGCGGCGCCGTCGCGCTACGTCGAGGAAGAATCTTCAAGAACGCGACGCCGTCGCGCCGCGTTGAAAAGAATCATGGCACGGCGAAAGGGGCGCGGTGCCGTCGCACCGCGCCAGACGACGAACACCGCGGCCGGTTCCGGGCCGCGGCGGGACGAGGAGACCGCGGCCGGATCCGGGCCGCGGCGGGATGTGAAGACCGGCGGCCGGGCCGCCGACGTCGGAAGTCGAAGGCGGGACCGGAATTTCCGGTCCCGTTGGTAAAAACCGGCTGGCCAGCTGGCCGGCCGGATGACATAAAACCGGGGGAATAAATCCCCCGGCCGGTTCATCAAAACCCCCCCTCTTAATGAGGGGGGCGGTTCCTTGAAGGAGGGGGGCAGCCGGCCCCCCGGTTGCGCTCCAGCAGGCCCCCCACGTGAGGGGGGCCGTTTTGTTGCTTAGGCGCGACACAAAGGCCGCGCCACCTTGAAGAAGCGGGGGCTTAGCCCCCCGCGTGCCACCCTCGTGCGGCGCCAGGCGCCCGCCGCCGCGCCGCCTCGGGGGGGGGGGGGGGGTCGGGCCGGGTCGGCCCGGACCCGGACCCCCCCGTTTCGAACCAGATTTGGTTTTTGGCCCATAACTTGAGCCTCGGACCTCCGAATGACGAATCGTCTGTGGAAACGCGATCCTTGGATCGAGACGGTCGTTTCGATATATCTCACTCAAGGTTTCGGTTAACTTTGAGTTCGGCCGGGTTGGTTCGTTCACGAAACCAACCGGGCCTTCGGAGCGGAAACGCTCATATCTTGAGCTACGAACGTCCGATTGACGCGCCGTCAGTCGCGTTGTGTTCCTCTTAGTGAGATGGATCTTTTGGAATAATCCGCCCGAGGTTTGGACGCAGGTGGAGTACGGACAGGTTGGTTTTTCCTTAAAAACCAACCGGGCCCCGGGGACGAAAATGCCAATAACTCTCAGACCGGGCGTCCGATCGACGCACCGTCTGTTGCGTTGAGTTCCTGTTGACGATACGGAACTTTTGGATACATCAACTTTGGTCTTCGTGACAGTTGATGTATCAGCCTCTCGGCTCGTGGAGCGGACCCTCCGAACGAGCTTGCTGTGTGCGGGAACCCTAGTGCTGGCTGTGACGACTACTACTACTGCTACTGTCACTGCGACGAAGACAGTACAGAGATCCTATGTGGATTCGACGACGACGACTACAGCACTCAGCGATTCTACGTGGAACAGTGCTACCGAACCTGTGTGAGCTGAATCTTTTGTTGATCTTTAGTGGTGGTGCGCTTGGATGCAGCAGCAGACCCTTGGCGGTGGAGCGCTTGGTTGTAGCGGCGGACCCGCGATACTTTACGGAGTGTGTGTGCTTGGTTGTAGCGACAGACCCGCAACGGTGGAGACGAGCGTGAAGAGTACGGAGACCGTGTAGCCGGCTGAGAGCTGACGACTGCTTGACCGACTCGACTTGGAGTGAGTCGACTAGCCCAGTGGACGGAGCGCCCGGTATTTGGCGGCAGACCCACGGCGGACGGAGCGCCTGGTAGTTGGCAGCAAACCCGCGGTACTCGACAGGAGGAGTACCTCAGTAGGCTATTTGGGTGAGCGCCCAGTAGTTGGCAGCAGACCCTCCGCGGACGGAGCGCCCAGTAGTTGGCAGCAGACCCGCAGTACTCGACAGGAGGAGTACCTCAGCAGTCATAGGTTAGTGAGCAGTACCTCAGAGTCGTGACAGGACTACTGCACACTTCAGAGACGGGGCTCTTCAGCAGCTACGGTTTCGATAATAAAAATCCTGGTTTGAGCTGAGTCATTGATCTTTGTGTTTCCTCATGATTGAGATGGGTCGCTTGATAACTTAGGTATATGTATGGGCATATACCTGGGTAATAGTTATCCATTGATTTCATAAACTTGTTATAAACCGTGTGGACTTGTACTGTTATCCTTTGTGGATTTTACTGTTTACTCTTCTTTGTGGATTGGATTGTTCTTGGGCTCGTGTTGGAGCCGAACGGAAATTGGTGACATAGGTATATGTATGGGCATATACCTAATCAATACCGGATGTTACTTCGTGATTGTTACTTTTCTTCGTGGTTTATCCTTTGTGGATTTGAGAGACCTTCAGGGGTCTCGGGGTCCCTACTGAGTAGCTTATACTCACCCCTGCACGGGCTTTGCCCGCACTTCGTTGTGTTGGTTGCAGACGATGGACAGCACTGACTGTGGATGAGGCTTTCGGAGTAGGTCGGTACCCGGAGGAGGACCACTGAGCGGGACGTGCTCGGAGCGGACAGTTGGACCCGAGGAGTTGTGAGCTATCTGTACCTACCCTTCAGGTAGGATCCGTGGTGGACAATCCAGGAGCTGTGCCATCTGTACCTACCCTTCAGGTAGGAATCGAGGAGGACGTCCCAGGAGCCGCTTGTACTTTCAGTTGCTGTTTTCCCTTTCGAGTTGTACTTTACTTTCAGTTGGGCTTGTATTCCGGCCCCCTTTACTTTTCTGCACTTGTAGTTACTTTCCGCTTGCTGACTCTGTGGTGGTTGTTACTTTATTAAGGCAATGCCTTCCCTTTTTACTGGGATTTTACGCCTTGGTGCTAGTCGCCAGCCCCTGGCCTATGGAAGGCGGGCTTGGGGTAGTCACGGCACGGGCCCCGAGGGCGGGTCGTGACAGCGGTGGTTGTCGGCGAACCGATGTGAAGAAAGGACCTTGGTCCGATGGGAGATGGGCTTGAACCTCAGGGAGGCTTCCTACGTACCATACCTTGATATGGATCAAACTCCTCATAGTTCGGGTGGTCACAACGGCTTGTCGTCGGACTGGAATACAATTTAACGTCATGCTGGACGAGGGTGGAACCTGACGTGAATGAAATGACGGGTGGTGGTCTTGAACCTCGTGAGGCTTCCTGCGTACCATGCCTTAACATGGATCAACGACCTCGTAGTTCAAATGGATGTGCAATTTAACATCATGTCGGATGGGGGCATAAATTTTAACATCATGCTGGATGGCACACATTTAAACTTCATGCTGGACGGGGTGTTTTCATGGCCAATGCTTACTCTAAGACCACGTGAGTCGTGCTCGGTGTGAGAAACAAGAGGCAGCAGAGACTTGACAATCACGTCGCGAAGGGTGCGTCCATGAGAAATGAAGAGGGTATTACACATTGGGCGGCCCATGGTACTGGGACTTACTCCAGGATGGAGGCCCGATGTGTGACAAAGTGCGGTGGGAGAGGGATTTGGGACCAAAGATGGAAGGTGCCTGATTCCCTATCGCGCCTTCCACTGGCCTTGGCAGTGGGGAAGTATGGAGGTGCATGGGTGTTACCTTATTCAAGAGAGTCTTGGGGATTATACTAGGGTAGTTTCCCATCTCCTGTGGACATACGCCGCTCTGATAATGAGGATATCATCCCTTGTGGAGGGGGTGACCCCATCTCTGTGGAGACGAGCAGCGTAGGGAATGTCCAAGACGGGGGGACCTGCGTTCAAGGTGTGGGGTCGGATCACGGTTTAACGTGCTGTGTTGAGGATGAGGTGCTTGGTAGTTTAACGTCCTGCAGCTTCGACGAAGTAGGTTTACTCCACACCCCTAGAAAATAAATAACTGTTACCCTCTGTTCCTTGGGGGAGGGAAGGTACTGGCAAGGCCATGGAAAAGGGGGGTCACGGAGCGAACCATCGAGGGGTCCACGTTAGCGTGGATATGCGAAGAAGCAATAGCCGTTAGCGTGCCTATGCGAAGAAGCATTAGGCGAAGAAACACTATGGGTGGTGTTGTCCATGGGATTTTGAAATCACATCATGCAAACCTGGGGGGTCGCACGGGAAGAGGAATTGCCAAGCAAAGGAGTATGCTTCGCGAAGTGGAGTGCCTCAGCCTTAGCATGGGGAAGGGGTGTGAATGGGAGGTGCTTCAAAAAGTGGAATAGTATTCGTGGAGCACTTCCTCGCGAAGCAGAGGGGCCTCATGAAGCAAGGTGCTGGGAAGTAGTGTGCTTCGCGATGTACAGCGACCCCACCTTGGAATGTGGATCACTGGTACAGGATGGGTGTTTCGTGAAGCATAAATGCTCCGCGGCTGCCCGGGTTCCCTTGGGAATCCCCTTCTTTCGCGAATGCCCTTAGTCTTTGCGAAGGGAATCCCTCTCAGAAGAGGGGCTCAAGACGAGACAAGGAGAAGGCATCTCATGAAGTAGAAGTACCTCACGGAGCTCATGATTCCCGGGGGTGAAGGGTGCTTCACGATTCGGGAGCTAAGAAGCCTAAAGGTCGGATCGTTTGTCGTGGACTCAAGGGGAACCCAGAATTTATTGGCAAGGTTCCCTCGCGAAGTAGAAGTCACGCTGCGCGAAGGGGCGGCGGGTGCTTCGCGGTGGGCTCGCAGACGTCAGGGCGTTCGCGGAGCGTTCCCGCCTCACAGTCTTCACGACAGGGTCGCGAACGTCAGGGTGTCTGCGGAGTGTTCCTGCCTCACGGTCTTCATGGCGGGGTCGTGAACGTCAGGGAATTCTTGGAGCGTTACCACCTACTGTGCTGCGTGGCGGGTCACGAACGTCAAGGTGTTCGTGGAGAGTTACCACCTCATGTGCTCTGTGGCGGGCTCGCGAACGTCAGGGCATTCGCGGAGCTTTACCGCCTACTGTGCTTCGCGGCGGCCGCGATGCTCAGGGGGTCCTTCGCGGTGCAGCTTCACGAGACAGCATGTGGGGCTTCTTTTTCGTCCCTTCTTTTCCTATAATATTTTTGCGTCGAAAAATGTTTAAAATGATTAATCTTGTTTTTTTCTTTTGATTTTAGAACATCGTAAATCTTAGGGAAGCCATCCTCTATGCATAAGATGAAGATAGGAAGTTGGAAATCTACTCAATACTAAAATGGAAGAATATCAATTATATGTAGTTATTGATGGGGGAAATGAATTTATAACTTTTTCTAGAATAATACAAATATCTTCAAGTCATATAATTATTTTTCATTATTTCCATAAGTCATTTATGAATAAAACTATTTGAGAAGAAAGAAAAAGAAATAGTGGTGAGTTATTGTTATTTTTTATAGACTAAAGTCATGTTCTATACTAGGTTCATATGCATATCCAACACTTTAAGAGAAATTCTAATGCCACGTGGAGTTATAAAATGAATAAATTTTACCATATTGTATTTTTTGGTATTTTCAATCACGATTGTGCTTCAAATGAGTTTTCCATACCACAAGTTTGTTGATTATGAAATATGTGAGTGATTTATATTTTTTTGAGTTATTTTGAGAATTTGGGGATAGGAATTAAAACCTACTGTAGATATATTCATCTATGTTCTAAAATTATAGCTCATTAAATTGGTGCATTTTTATAATCCTCATGGAGTTGAAAATAGAGTGAATGAAATATATTGGGAACCCATGTAGGAAATTTATTATTACACTTTTGGCATGCTCCATGATAACAATTAATATGTTCTATTTATGGGATATTTAAATGAGAGGATACATTTAATATAATCAAACATGCATGTGAGATGATAATAATATTGAGGAGACTAGAATTGATGAAGGAGTATGAGTTTTTGTTGTTGTGTGTGGAAGAATTGAGTATTTCAGCATTAACAAGATATCTCAAAGAGAATAAGTAAAATAAAAGAGAAAAATAACTCTTGATTAGGAGGAAGTTAAAGGATAATCTACTTTAACCTATAATGGGGAATGAGAATATAACTAAGCTTGTGCTACACTAATAACATACTGGATCTCGAAAAAAGTAAATAAAAATATGAAGTTGAGTGTACTAACATGTATGACTAACTAATATAGTTGAAGAAGAGTTTAGGAGAAGAATATTATAATGTTGGAGAAAAGTTTTTCATATATTATTAATTTATATTATGTGATTACAATTATTTTATAAGAATAATAAAGAGTTGAGTTGAGTATGAAGCTATAGGTTATTAATGAATTAAAGTAAATCATGGATTACTATAGATTGAGTTGCATGTTGAATTACCAAATAATTTAATGAAGTTGAAGGAACTAAGTTGAGGAAACATATTATTATTGTTTTTATAGATTAATCCCTTGAAATATTTAGATCTAATTCTGAATGATGATGTTTCAAGAACTCATGGGAGTGAGTATAAACAACCATTAAGAATAAGTTTGTTCATATGTGTAACATTTTGAACAGTCACCTATAAAATATGGTGACCACACCTATGTAATATTTTGTGACATTGGTTTCATGATGATCACTATACACCCATTTTAATTGGTGATTATATTATACTATAAAATTTATGATTCAACTAGGGTTAACAAAAAAATAAGTAGGTTTTCCACGTAGTGGATGAACATCGTAAAAATACCACATGCTAATATCTTGTTTACATTCCTGAATTTCATGTGGTTATGTACTAGTGGGTAAATAATAATGTATTCATTTACATCCTATAAGGTATTAGGGTTTTAAATACAAAAATGTATAAGTTAAAAACAAGATTTGGAATTTGGTAAAAAACCCCACCACATCTGATCCCCCACCCCTTCAAGTATGTCGGTATAGTTCACTGGGACACCACATACAACATAATAAATTATATGAAATATTTCACCATTAAAATAACTCATAATTTAATTTTAACTACCAAAAAATAATCATTATCCAATAAAAATTATCTTTAAACACCAACTCACACACATTTTAACAACATTAAATCATGACATCAAGGAAAAATTCCTCTTATAATTATCCTTACTAATTAAAAAATATATCATTAAATTACTACTGAATTATTATAAAATTCCTTACTAAACAAACATAACATGAATAAATTACAGTATCACATCAGTCACATACACTAAATATGTTAATTATATTCCTAGTGAAATTTGAGACCACCAGCGTTAATTTAGGTCAACAATCAGAACAAGTATTGGAATCCAAGTTCAACCTCTAACCACTAAATACCAAAAAATACACTATGAACTAGAAGAAAAATGATAATTATAACTTATTAGAAACTAAAATTCATCCCCTTATAATAATTTATAATGAAAATTATTTACTCATTATTATGGTTCCAATGTAAAAAACGGATTAGTAATCCAACAAGAAATGATAGAGAAACCACTAAGAAAATATTGGGAGAGGTTGAGAGGGATTCTTGAGAGGAAAGTTCATTTTAAATTGACTACTAGAATGTGGAATCCATGATTAGAGACCAATCTATGCAATACATAAAAATGGTTAATTTACCCTCTTTAAATAAACATCACAACAGGTTATCAGTTATCAGGTCTATAGAAATTAGGCACCAAATGTTTATTCTAGGGAAACTACACCCTTGTTCAACTCAATAGATACATGGTGACCTATCAGCGAGTACTCGATAGATACTACAATTAAAATCTAGTATTAATCACCCAAAATACTCCCCATAAACTTCTTCATTCATCTTGAACCCCTTAAACTAATTCACAGTTAGCGTAAAATAATTCTAAAAGCATCAAAATTAAATAAACATAAAAACAAATCCATTTCATCATTACCAATTATTCACCATAATGTTTCTCAACCCTATGAAGTGTCTTATGTTCCTCTAGTGAAAAACTATGTCACTAAAATCTCAATAACATTACCTTTATTAAACATTGGAATGAATAAAACATCACATTTAATGAAAAATATAGATGAAACTCCCCATTATAGAATGATAGTCAAGTATGAGACCGTAAAGGGCGCAACAAATTAGGTCTTCTTCTCATCTCTGTCTTCTTCCCTGCTTCACTCAGATAATGGAGATTCTTCCACGGTCTTCCTGGCATGCTCAAGGTGCGGCGGCCGCCCCGTGGTGAAGGGTGGCCTGGATTTTAAGGATCGAAGTCTAGTCTTTTGCGAAGTGGGTGTTTTTGGTTTTCTATGGCTTCGGGGTGGTGGTTTGGCTCTTCCGCGATGTGGGGTTGTGACCTAGTGCGGCGTCGAGGTTGTAGACCTTCTCTGTGGTGAGGGGGTCTCTGATATGGTGCACCTGGGTTGCAGTTCAGTTCTCTACGGAGGTGAGGTCTTGATATGGTGTGTTGGGGTCTTGTCTTTGTGGCGAAGGGGTTTTCTTTCTAGTGTGTTGTGATGGAGTTCTTCTTGTTCTTGAGTGTTGGGGATGTGCTGTAGTGCAGCTTGGGGTTGCGATTTTACGTGTTTTGGGTTTGAGCTCTGAAGGTTTTGTCCATGACCGTCCTTCCGCAGTAATGGGGTTATGATTCCTCTTAGGTCTATTTTCATCCTCTTTTGTGGTCGTGGTGTCCAACCCTTATTCTATGATGAGGACCATGATCTCCTGCACTGGGGTTGTGTTTCTGATCCGTGGCGAAGGGGCTAGTCTTTCATCTGTGGTGTGCTCCAGTAGGGGGTTCCTTGGAAGAACTTTGTGATCTCTATGTGCAGGGCTAATGGCAGCGACGTGGCTTTTTTTATGAATATATGGAGGATAAGAAAGGTTATTATTGTGCTGAACCACTTGGTTTTCATTGGTTTTTCTATTTTGGTAGTACTGTATGCTTGAATGGCTAGATTTTTAATGGTGGGAAGTTTGTGATACTAGATGTGATTTCATGAATTGACTTCTGGAGGTTTCATAGCTGGATTTTCATCTTTGCAATTTTTTTTGATTTGGTTGATTGATAGGGTATGGTATCAGTCATCAAATCGGGCATGTGATTTGACACAGGACACTTGTTTGCTGATTAGACTTGCAAAGGTGGAGAGTTTCTTCAAGATCAAATGCTGGGGATGAGATGTTCAGTGGTGCCATTTGGGTCTTAATATCTCTACCTTTCAGTGTGATTGTCCTATGTCCAATATTTCTTTGGTTTTCACCCCCTTCATCCCTTAAAATGGGGCTTTATCATATAATAAAAAATTTGAAGGCCGTCGGGCCGTTGAATAGATAGATGAAACCCCACACCTAAACTCTCCAAACCCAAATGAATATTTAATCATATTCATTTCCCATATGAAAACAAATGAATAGTATTACCCTATGAAACCACTCTTTATCCCATGATAACACAACCAAAATTCATTGTCAAATTGGAATTAATCAATAATATCACTAGACCTAGTATATACCTACACATTGCTAGTGTTTTGATCAACACCACTCAAACCCATCACCAATCGACACTCAGGAATTCATTATCATGACTACTGTTACCCATATCCCACTAATCCACATACCAAAAAAATAAAAAACACAAGTATATGGTTGAAAATATAGGGCAAATCACTCCATAATCAGTGAAAAATTCCAACAAAATCATTGTTTGGATTTTATTTAAATGATATTTTACCAACAATAAAATTATTAAAATATATGATTTTAAATAATTTAAATAATTTAAATTATAATATATTAAAATTTTATATATGATGTAAACTATAAAGAACACATTTTAGAGAATTGTTTTTTAATAAATATGAATGATTTCATATATAAAATGTAATTATTAAATATTAAGTGTCTTTATTTATAATATAAATGTCAAATTTTTATATTTATATTTGATATGGAAATTTAATATTTCTAAGATTTTAATTGTACATTTTTTTAATTTATTTGATAAATATTGTTTATATTTTGAATGCCCGGGTTATAAATTGTTTATATATCTCATGTTCAAATATTTGAAATGTTAATTTATTCATTTATGTTCTATTTTGAATATTCATGTATCTGAAAAAAAAATTATTAGGAATATTTTTATTTTTTAATTTACTTTTTTTAAAAAATTCTTTACAATATAAATCTTTCATTTAAGAATTATAATTCTAGGGATAACATGAAATTAAATTTAGCCCATTTAAAATTCACAAATCCTTACTTATAGTTCCAAAATATGTTTTCTGATAATAATCCATGAATATTTGGAATTAAATCCACTTTATAAATTTAAATAACATTTTTGTAATTGAAAATGAATAATTATAATGAAATTCATGTTGGGACTTTTCTTGTACATGTGGAATACATCCCCTATAGTATGTATGGCCCACGTAAAACATTTTATTGTCCCTTTCACTATAATATCCACCTTCAGATGATCATAACTCCATAATTTTAATGTAAATTTATAAATTGTGTCAACTATAAGGACCATATTGGTCCAGTATTATTGAATTATAGAAATTTTTGTTAAAATTATTGATTTAAATTGTATGTGACTACCCTCATAACAACTAAAAAACCAAAACATAACAGAAGTGTTCGAATTTGGTATTTTTAAAATATTGTGCCAATTTTATTTTCAAAACAAAAGATCGATGATACCATCACATGGTTTTAATCATGGATCACATATAATAAAAATTAGTATAAAGAATAAAAAATGAAATTATACATCGATGTTTCATGTTATTATGAAATTCTCTACAAAAATCCAAATCATCATATCCCAAAAAAGATGAACTAGAATACTTATATTGTTCACACATTCAAGTGAAAGGAAGTGAAGAAAACCAATAGTGGATGTTGATGATTACATCACCCCAAGTCCTAGAAAAATGAGGAAACTAAGGCACTACACTCACCTTGAATGAAAAATAGATATAATATTTATAGATGCCTCTAGGAAGGAAAACCCTAAACCTTCAACACTTCCAATTGTGGTTGACCATCTGATTTCTACCTTTGGTTAAAATTATGAAGAAGATGAAGGAAAAAAACACCATGTATACACAGATGCTTATTTGAATGAGGAGGAAGTGGGGGAATAATTTTACGCATAGATGGATGAAAAAGAAAAGATTAATAGCAAGAAGTTCCTTTATAGTGATATTTAAAATTAGAACATCCTTCAAATCGGAAAATATGTGTTCATTGGGATGTATGAATAATATAAATGAAATCATGATTTCAATATCAAATAAATACATTGGGAACAAATTTTTACTTGATCATAAGCCGTGTTAGCTTGAAGTGATGGTTTTCTATCTTCTCAGGGACTTGTTTACTATGATATATAGTGTTTTGGGTTTACTTATGATGAAGGATAAGAGCCTTTTTGGAAACATATGGAATCCATGGGACTATTCTTGAATGTTGTGGACTTGAAAGATCAAAGGACCCTATTTTATTTATTCCATATAGAATTGTTGGTCTTCTTATGGATATTATTAGAGTTTGTGTATAAATACTTTTACTACTCTACAAGTCTATTTCAAACTTGAACTTGATTCTTCTTCATGGTCTAGTTTTCAGATGATTAAATGTTGTCTATTGGGTGTTGGGGGTGAATCCCTTCTCCCTTTCATCCTATCTGAAAAATGGATGAGTTTTGTAGGATTTCTTGGACGAGAAAAAATATATCTTGTAGGAGGTTTTATTAACGTTTCAATGTTGAACTATTTTTAAGGATGATTGCTTCTCATAATTATTAATCTAGAACATGTTACTGAAGAATATGATTCTAGTATCTCAATGATTGATATGAATTAATTGAAGGACAGTTACCCGGACTTTGCATTTGTTCTAGATATTGAAAATGGAATTCCTTATAATTTTCCACTTGTTGCAAAAACAAAACTCCATGTGTATGATTCAATAGATGCTTTATATGTTTTTGGTTAGAGCTAGTGATTTCTCATTGTCCATTGATTATCTTCTTTATATCTCATGAGGAAAGGTAAACATAAATTTATTGATGGATATTGCTTCATTTTAATCTGTTATTACAACGATAAAATTGAAGATAATGACGACTATGATCAATATTTTTGTGCATTTCTCAGTGATTATTAATGTTGAAAAGAATATTCAATTTTTGATAAATTTTATACTCAAGTTTGCTCATTACACCTCATGTGTTAACTGTGTCTTTTCATTTCATTGATAAATTTTTGGAGGTATGGTTTGCGTGACCAACCAATATTTCATTATTCTAAAATTACATAATTAAAACATTATTTATTTTCAATTTAGAAATTAAATAAATTCATCCTTTAAAAATGAATCGAAATTCCACTATATACTTATATAACTTTCCATAGGTTTTATATAATTTCACTCATTCATTTTTAATAAACATATATATTACTATTGGTTTTATAAGGATCAAATAACTCTTAATAACTGTAATAAAAGTGATTACAAATCATAAACCCCAAGAACACAAATATAGATAATAAATTCATGAAGACTATACATGAGGAATGTTTACCTTACACTAGAGGTCATTGATGTTGTTTCCTTTAATATATTCTTGATGAATGTAACAATGAATGAAAAACACACTCTTACCAAAAACGTGGGTCAATGGGTTATACTGAATCACCTAAAAACAATGGTAAGGACCCTCATATGTTTCTCAAAATGATGTTATCACAATTTTAAAAAAAGAAAGGGGAAGAAAACATTGGCATGATGAGATTATTAACATGTAGGTAAAGGAATTCTCACACAAATTCACATAGAAAAGCCACCTTTACATAGTCTTTGGGGAATCTCCCCAAGACTCAAAATAATTTACTAATAATTTATGAAATGTATGAGTAAATTCCTTCATATATTCGTGATTTCATCATATAAATTAATTATATGATTCCTCCCATCATATGAAACATCATTATTAATGATATCAAACCTGGAAGATAATTCATACAATATATTTTCAAAATATTTTTCCTATGTAATTTACAAATGAATCATATCATATGATTCATGGAATTCTAATTCAACCAAGTCATACAATAAAACTAGAATAGGTATCCTTGATAAGATATCTCAATTTCATATAAAATTATATGCTTAAAGGAACAAAACAATCCTTTTCCCACCAATATGTAATACTTTATGATATATCCATATCATACCATATGATATATGAGATTTTGGATAAATTTCCAACAATCGCCTACTTGTACTAATGTCTCGTAGATTTATGTCATTTCACTGCACATTTTATCTTGTATAATAACTTTTAAAACCATATCCCAAATATATTTTGAATATATTCCAAAACACTTTTTTAAATATATCATCTATTTAAGCTTGTATCATGTCATATTAAATACATTGCGAATATCCATCCAATGTTTTTTTGGATAAATTATAAAATACTTTTAAAGTAACTATCGATGTTTTATAAAAAATCCCCATTTAGTTAATGATAAAGTTTGACTATATTTTCATTTTTGGAATTGAAAATAAATATGAATTATAAAATTCATAAATTATTAGAAAATAGGGGACTTTATCAAATAATTGGAACTACCCAATATGTAAAGTGATTGATAATTATTTCCATCAAACACATATATCTCAATACATATGTCTACCAGATACATCATATGCAATCATAAATTTTAATATAATTATTTTTTCTAAGAAATCCAGTAATTGTGCCATATGGATTATTCCAATCTCATATATTCTACTCATATGTTCTCGATTCTCTAAGTATAGACTTACCAGGTTGACAAATATGTCCCATGTCAATAATCTATGCAGATGACCACATAACATTCCCCCATCCATGTTGAAAGGAACATAATATATACCATCTAATTATGGATATTAATTTCATAAATCTTTAAAAATAGAGATCCCATGTGATATAAATTTCATATATGAGGAAAAATATCATCTCGGTTAATTTCAAACTAAATACATGATCAGTAACATACCCAACCACCCCTGAATAGCCAAGTCTTGAGGCTTGTATAAGAAATGTATCAAATTATGATGATTTTAGTTCTCAGTATCTTTCCAAAATCGTGTATAGGGATTAAATATGAAACATAAATTCCACGTATACAAAATACATAGTTTATGACACACTATATGGTATAATTTTCAGGTCATCTAGTGTACAAAACTTGTTTTTCACTTCACGGTCATATTCTATATCATGATACCTGAATCTTACCCATGATAACCTTAACATTTCATCACAAGATATAATATTCCATTATGAAAATCGGTTACGGATAACCCAAAATCATCCTTTGATAGGTTAATTGTAATTTTTATTCATGTGATATATGCATCCAACATGATGGAATGGTAAAGTGAAGATTTAGTTTTTTATAACATGAAAAATTTCTATCCTTAAACCATTTTAAAAAATTCAACAAAAATACAAAAAAATAACCCATCTCAATAGATAACATATGAAAAATGACCATATCATCCGTATGTTCATTTTAGTTTTAAGGTTTTTTTAACCTCCTTGCATATCTTTCTAATTATAGTAACTTTTCTAAGTGACCATTACATAAAAACCACCCACTAATATATTTAGTGGGTAACATCTATAAATAATTCTAGTTTAAATAATTTTGGGGTTTTAGAAATCATATTCATAATGGTTAACCTATTGGACATTATAGTTAAAATCATTTACATCACAACATCAATTGATATAATATTAATAACTTCTATTATTTACTCATAATTATTTCTAAGTTCAATATCATCCTTATCCTTGGAACTTATTCCATAAATATTTTCCCTTGATATTTATTATTAAATAATGTCAATATTTACACTAATGTTTTTATAACATACCCAAAACATTTTTTATGTACATGAACCTCTATAAGTTCAAATATATTTCTATTAGTTTCTTATAAATTATATTCATTTCAAAAAATCTTACTAAGACATACAAAATTCGTTGTGTTAGGAAATAAAATTTATAACAACTATAGATTATTGTGCCTATTTTTATTTAAAAAATAATATGAGGAATAGATTATATCATACAAAACTAATCTAAAAAAACTGTGGTATATTTTATAATGAAAGATAAACATTAATTAATTATTAGTATAAAATGTGAAATACCAATAAAGAAAATATCATGAAGAGTAAAACCTAAAGTAAAATAAAAATAGTTAAAATTCATTAATTTAATTCCCTACATATTATTATTATTATTAATTTAAATAATATTTTTACATCATTTAAAACTAATTAATTAATGAAATTTTATTTTAAGATGTGATTACAATTATATAATGTTAAAATATAATTATTCAGAGAAATATATTTTTCCTATATTAATTATTTTCGTCTTAATAAATTAATTTTAAAAAAATAAGAGGATTATTGAAATTAAATGTTTTAATGATAAATATAATATATTTACACTATTTTAATTTTTAATTTATATAAAATATTAATGAGAACACTTGAATATTAAAAAGTCATTTTCTCTAATAAAGATAGTTTTTTATTTTATTATATGTTTTCATTTAAAAGTTAAATTCAAAAATTTTAGAATTAGAATTTGATAATAAAATAATAATTTTTTGAATCAAAACATAAAAATTATCTTAGTGTTAGTTTTATATATTGTTCTGAAAAATATGATTTTTAGTGAATAGTAATAAAATATAGTTTTTACGAATACCACAAATGTTATGACATCACTGTGATGTAAGAAATAATTAAAATTTTGAAAACCCGTTTTTAAAAAAATATATTATTTATATATTAAAATAATAAATTAAAATTTTTTATTTTGATTTTAAAAACCTATAGTTAACATTTTGGAACCCAAATTATATTTTATCCTAGTAAAACCTATTTTTTGATTCTTTTCATTTAATGGAATTGATGGGAGGTTCCATTTATTTTGGGATTGATAAAAATTTCACATAACCATAATTTATCTAATAATAATAGAACTAATTTCCAGGTAATAAAATCCAACAAAAAGTAGTAGGATTAAATAAAAAAATAATCAATATTTTAACACAAAAACCCACCTCAAGTATAAATACCCACTTATTCTACCATTCATATCCACTATAAAGCCATTGATAATGAATTCCCTCTCATTTACCATCTGAAAAGTGTTTATAGGTATTTTAAAAGGTTATATGGCGTTCCAATCAAGCTTTAAGAAGCTACCTTTCATGGTAAGGTTTATTAACAACTTCTCTACGTTTTTTTCAAATCCTTCCATGTTACATTCTTTTTTAGTGAGAAATGTTACTATGATTAATTTTTTACATTACCTATTATAATTTTAGTGTGATATCACCATTAACTCTCATTATACTACCTTGTTAAGTGGTTATAATTCCCAAACACCCCCATGACCAAAAACTCTTCCTAAGAGTTTGGTAAATAGTGTGTGGTTCTATGAAATGATATCTCTGTATGGATACAAACAAGTGGGTATAGGTTATTGATATAATTAATATATGGTTAAAAACCCTAAAAAGGGTTATTTGAGTATTATCCTGATATTTTATTGATTCATAATAAGAGAGTCTAACTACACATCTGGTTTGACACATTCAAGGGATATTCATATGGTGATTCAAAAAATATTTCTGAAACATAATGAAGGATTGTTTCCTATTAACACCAAAAACATGGATACCTAGTGAAGTTTTGTAATATATGTGTATTTATATTAATTATAATATTTTTTTAATAGTTTTAACGTATTATAAATTTAAAAAAATTATAATCATGTCATCAAAACAAAATGATATAATTCAAAAAGAAAACAAGTCTTTAATCCATTATCATTACAAATAAATTAGTAATAAATAAATTACAATGATTATAAATGATAAATAATCATAAAAAGTAATCTAATTCACTTCTTGATTAATGTTTTAATAAACATAATAATGTTACATAGTATACACAAACATAACATAATAACATAGTACCTAAGATAAGGGTTCTTTATATCAAATTTCAATTCCTTAGAATATATTTATTATTATGCACCAATATAATTTTATATTGTGTTAATAATTCCTTATTTACCTTATATATATTAATTTATTTTTTTTACTCTTTGGAGTTTACTCTCATTTAATCTATCCCTATTCCTTATCCTTTGATTCTTACATTACCTATGGCATAAGGGTTGTTAACTTAATTTGAAACCTTTATTCTTGAACATCATCCTTATAATTTTGGTTTAATGAACTATATTATTTTATTATATTTTATTATCTGTTTATTTTCTGGGTTTTATAAGTATTCTTGAATTTTTTCCTCCCTTTGGTTAAAAATTCGACCAAATTATTTCTTTTGTATGGCCTTGACCTTATCTCTTCTTTGAGGTAATTAATACATTTCCCTTATATAAAAATTATTTATATTTTTCAATAATTTTACTATCTATACCTAATTAAGTTCATTTTCAAATATCATTGACTTTATTCAAAAAAATGTAAAATTTCTCTTTTTAATGTTTTCAACATGGGTCATTTTTTACTTTCCTTGCTAAAACTGTGAAGAAAAATGTTTTCTTTAATGTATTTTTTTTAACAATTTAACACCATAATAACCATTATTAATGATTAAACTTCCTTTCCATGTTTACATGGTTTTTAAAATAAATTCATAATACCATTACCTTGGGAGTTTTTTCCAGTAAAATAAATCATAATATTTTAAGAGAATAAATAAATGGAATCTATTCAAATTTTTTATATTTTTATCTTCTAATCCAAATTTAATTTTTTTTAAATCATTTATTTTCAAGGTTTAATTATTTGGAATTATGTTTTTTAATGTCCTATTTTCAACCCCTTGAAATGGGATTTTTGAATTTACTTATAAGATTATTTTTACAGCAATATTAAAAAAAATTATGAATTTTTTTATAATTTAGCTTCTATATTCCCCTCAAAATATCAAAATATATATCCCATTATGTGTTATGTCTAATGTATTACCATCCAAATTCGATTATGAATTTATAATTAATACCTCAACCTGCTCATAAAGGTTATATTCTTTATCACTCTTTATCTCTATATGGACTTTATTTTCCCCTCCACATCCATATTCTCTAATTTCAGGGATATATTCTATTTCACTTCCACAATTTCTATATATTTTTTCTATTATTAACTTAACCACAATACCTTTTCTATATATGGTGACAGTTTAAAGGGATCTTTCCAAGAAAATTATTTTATTTATTGATTAGGGAAATAATGACAATTTTTATACTTGTTATTTCAATAAATATGTTTATTGATTACTAAGTAATGTTAGTTATGTATTACATTTTTTTCATTCCTTTATATTATTAATACATTAGACTTAATTAGTGACGGTTGGGAACACAAATTATATATCCCTCAATGCATCGATAGGTCTCATGAGACAAAGTATCTTGGTTAATTGGTGAATGTCTACCCAATTAATTATAATTCCATAACATGTGTCATTAACTATATGTTTATGATTTCATGGAACATGTCCATTATGGTAATATTATGATATCAGGAATAATTCATTCCATCACTATGATATCTTTTATTGTTGTCTATGTGATTATTTACATTTTTATGTTATCCAAGGATATATCCCATTCTCATGTTATCAATTATATGGAATTATTATTATTATTATTTATTACCTCCATATTGTTCATTGCTTATATATATCTTGATAAATTTTATTATATTCTACCCCTTAATGAGAATTTAAGATCACCCTTATTATATTATCCCTTTCCCTATGTTATAATGAAGTGTATTAAGTATGATATTTCTATATGGGATTCATGTGGGGATTATTTTGTGGGATATATTTCAATCATATTATAAAATAAATAATCCTTGGTTTAATGGATAAAATTCCCATTGGAGGGAAAATATAAAAGTTTTATGAGTTAAATTATTTCCCTAACTCCCTAAAACTCTAAAACTAAGAGATCTCAAGGATGTAAAGAACTCCATAATTTTTTTTTGATATTTTAATTATGGAAGGTTAATTTAGGGTTACTTTAGTGAGTTTCAATGCCCATGTGTAAATAATATGCTTAAGGACTGGATTCAAGAGTGTTGGTTTGGAGTGTCGCAATATTTTTTTTTGTGGTATTATTAACAAATAAATTATTTATTATATATCCTATATAGTGTTATAAGTGTTTAGATAATTATTCCATAAAAGAAGACATCATTATATTAAAATAATTTATAGAATCGTATATTTCAAAATAATGTGTATCAAAAGTATAATCACGTTTACTGATGAAAATGTTATGTTTACGATAATATCTATCATCGTATAAGAAGCAAACAAGAATACCATAACAAAATATTTATTTTGATCTACTTTATCATTAATTAATCTAATATATCCAACCCCTTAATGTAACAACCCATTGGCTCATCTATTTAATGTATTCTTTGAGGACTAATCACAAATCTTTTAGTTATTCTACAATAATATATATTTACAAATATTGTGAAATATACAGTTTGAATCATATACCCTTAATAATAGAATAATTTAATTCTATAAAATTAATACCTGATATGTACTCCCTATGTTGTTTTATATAACCCTTATAATATTTTAGACAATTCCTTCTCTAATTTATATGTTTTTGATAATAAAATAACTACCATTTCTTTATTTTTATTTTTTAGATGGTGGTTTTCATTCTCCACAACCTCCCTTCTTATCCTTTTGGACAAAACATTTAACTTTTTAATTTTATCCCATCATCATGGAACTTGATCTTGGAACTCCCATGTACTTATTTGTAAATTTTAACATATTATTGAGATTGAGAGATCTTTTATTGAACTAATTTATATTATAATTCTAAATAATTTATAATAACTTTTCTGGTGGTGATTATAGATTAAATATTGTGTCCAAATAAAATTTGAGATGTGGTACCAGACTCTCTAAGTCATTAATGTTCACCATAATATTAATTATATGAGTAGATAATGATATACCTTCTAAAAAAATTTCAACAAAAGTGGTCCTTTGGCACCACATACTTTCCATGCTTGGATTATTCCAAATATATGATTTTTAGTTTGTTCACCATCTTTTATGCATAAATATTTTGATTTTGATTTTGAATATTGTATTTCATAGTGAAAATAAAAATAATAAATATTTATAGTGGATCATTTAGATGCTTATAATAAGTATATATGTATGTTTGTCTGATAGCATCACCATTTGGTTTCTCGGTAAGGGTTTTCTCCAACACATAGATCTTTCCTTCTTGATTGATTCTCATCTTTTAGTACCTACTAAGGAAATTTCTTTCATTATGTTTTTCCATCTCCAATATAGATCACAGTGTTAATATTGAAGAAGATAATTTTATTATATATAATAAAATATTTTATCATATGAGTTTTATGTTTCATATTCATCTAATAATGACTTATATTAAATTTATTCACCCCAAAATGATGACCCCTTTTAAATTTCATTATATCCATTAGTAGAAAAATATCTATATTTTACTAGGTAATGAATGTTATTGGGATTATTTTTCTTACTGGTTAGTTATTTAGGTAGTCCATAATATCAATTACATAATAAATGACTCGTGGATGGTAGAGTTCCAAAATCTTTACCCAAATCCATTATATGAATTCAATCAACATTATTCTTTTAGTAACCTAATCCTATTAGGGTCCCCCAACTTTAACATTAATGACTCGGTCGGATGAGTGACATCTGGAAAACTATTTTATTTGGAAGGAATCTTAAACTTGATATTTTTATTTGATTGTAGTGATATATTTTTGAATCAAATTCCTTCTACCTAATCAATATATTTAAATCATATTGATTTTTAAATCTTTAAACAACTCATTGCTTGTGTAGTTAACCCAAATAAAAAGACACTTGTATTCTTACATATCAAAATTCTTCTTATGTGTAATTTATTTTGATCCCTTTCATATAAATTATTTGAATAGTATGAAATTAAACAACCATATAAGAATAAGATTTGATCAAAAAATAACCAACCCCCGCTTTTCTGATCTAGGAATAAGCTTCTAGGGCAGTGAGTGGTCTGGATCAAAATCACTATACCCAAGGATATTTTATTTAAGATAGACCTCAATTTAAACATTATTTTTAAACCTAATATATATAGTGTATAATTAAATTCTTAATTCAAAATTGTAACGTAGTATAATACAAAGTCAATGTGGAAGAAAACTAAACAAATTATCAAACCTAGAATTTAACTAATTTGACACCCATATGACCATTTATATAAGGAGTTTATCAATTTAAACTTCAGTATACCACCATAAAAACATAAAAATTATATTCATGAATAAATAATGGAATAAATTAAATAAATTAGAATGCCATATTTTTAAATATGATATATAAATTTTTGAGAAATCCAAAAATAAAGTCATTATAAACATTTAATTATTTCATCATACATTATAGACATTACATAATTAAATATAAAAACTTTATTTGTATTTAGAAAATAAACACCTTCATGTTATTCATTATGTGGAATTACTTAAATATATAATATCAAAAATATAAGCTTTATATATATAAAAAAAATTATTCATATAATATGAAAAAATTTATAATATTACATATTTAATATTATCCAATCCCTGATCATGTCAATAGTTAAAAATCATTTTTACAAGTTTTAAATAATTTATCAAATAGAGCCTTTGATCTAGAAAATTCAAAGTGATTATTATTTAGCAATTCATAAGTTAAATATAAACTATTTTATATCTAATCTTATTTTTTAATTCATAAAAATTTTATATATTATCCATATAATATTCATATAAACATTTTATGTCTAAATTATAAGTCTCTCCAATTATATTTAAAAACTAGTTAATATTAACCATTAATACTGTGGAATATTTATTTGATTAATATTTTATGAACATTTATTTAATTAATTGTAAACACTGTATAATTAATTAATCTATAAATATTTTAAAAATTAATTAAATATCCCAAAATAACATTTCACCTAATTTATAAAAATTATAATTTGTATAATCAATTCCTAATTGAAATATCATAAAAATTAAATTTTGTATGGTATCATATTTTATGATATATGTTGTATTATAATATGTTTCTTTCAACGTTATTTGTCTTATTTATGATTTAAACGTGTCGACTACAATATCATCCTCCAGTTCTTAGGTGACATATCTTACGATATCACCTATATCAAATGGGTGATATGATACTTTGTTCTTGAAACATAGTGTGATGTTATCTCCCCACATGATATCCACAATCATACTGTATGGTATTTAAAAAATTAAATTATTTCTACTAAGTTGTGACATTTGATATCCCATATCACATGGAATGACTATATAATAACTGACAATAACACATATCGTATGGTGAATTACAAAACAAATTTCTAATATTTCTTTCTGATACCCATATAATATAAGTTTTATTCATTTTTAAATATGGTTTTGTGTTAAAAATTCATGGAATTGGTCTAATAACATTGTTGGGTATTTAAGGATCAAACTAATCAAAATTTCTTAAATCATTACAAGCCATAAATCCCACGAACACCATAATAGAAACTCAAACCATGTAAACTGTAAATAAAGAATGTGTATATTATAATAGATGTCACTAATACAATTTCCTTTAGTCTATGATTAATTTAGATCACTAGAAATAGCCAATTGACTCCTCCCACAAAGTTGTATTAATGGTTTATACTGAATCACCCAAAAACATTGAAAAGGACCTCTTGTATTCTATGATATTATATCATCTCAATATGAAAATGGGGAAGGGGAAAAAAGTTTTGAGAGGGATGGAGTATTTAGAAACTTCTTGCTAGGGGAATTACCACATGAATTCTCATGGTCAAGCCTCATTTATAAAAAAATTTGGGACTCCCCCTAAGCCTCCCAATCATTTACTCGTATTCTATGAAATAGGTGAGTAAATTCCTTTTTTCCATTAAAGAATTCATCATATGAATCCATTCACCCACTCATTTCATCATATAAATCATCCATATTAATGATATCCAACATGAAAGAAAAATTATATGTTAACTTTTAACATTTTACAACCAAATTGAATCATAACATTTCCAAATGAATCATACTATACAATTCATATCTTTACAATTACATTAATTCATACAATATGACTAAACTAGGAATACTTGATTTGATATCTCAATATTTTTAGTTAACCATAAACATGTAATATTTATTAGAAAACTATTTTTATATTATTCACTTATCTAAATATAAATAATCTTTAAATTCCATGAGAAATAAATTCAATTCACACTATTCTAAATTTGAATACCTTATAATTGAATCTATTCATTTATTTAATTGTGATTATTTATACTTAATAAATGACCACACCATATAAATGGGGTTTATTTTTTCATCTCATGTCCATCTAAGTCCATAGAACTTCTTTAAAAAAATTAATTGGATCAATAAACCGTTATCTTTGAGGACAGGTTGAGTTGTGAGCGTGGTAAAATCCTAATCGATAGGGTCTAGTTGGGGGATGATTCGGTTCACCAGATTATGTGGTGGGAATTGTGATTAGACCTAGTTTCTGTCAATCCAATAGTTGAAATAGTCCACATGTTGGACCATGCTGGGGATATTCTCATGTCAAGTTCAACTATGTTGGATGAGCTAGTCCTGTTTGGGTTTAATAACTACGATCACAATAGAATTAAGTCTAACACATAGACCAAGAGTAGTATTTATCAACTCATTATGAACCCTAAATATATAAGGATAGATTGTAATTATGAAAATCTTCTATGAACAGTAACTATTTAATATAATCTGTTTCCTAAATAATATAGCATTAAACAAGATTCATACATTGTGTCATTATACATTTATACATTACTTATCTTTCATATATGATATTTGATGTACTTTACTACATTCATTATGGTCATTTTTTCATCTACAACCTTTTATATGATTCAAAGGGATGGAGATATATTCTCATAATTCTTAAATGGTACAAATCATATCTCGGCCATTCAATCAATTACATGCCACTAATGATGCACATGAAGTTATTAATATCTTCAAAAACATGTTTTTAGTTTTTATCTTGATCAATGTATATTATAAATTAAAAATAATAATAATGCTCTCGAATCAAGATACCAATATACGTACTACTGGAGAAATTCCCTAAATCCAATATAAATCATATAATGGTTTTGGCTATATTGTATTGTGTGATATAAGTATGTAAAACTGTATAATATACATATTTTGCATAAATAATTCCCTACAATATAGTGATATCATATGAGATATTCATAATACATATCATATTATATGATTTAGTGATTCCATAATGAATTTATAATTGTAATATATGATTACTATAATATATTATAATTGATGATTATAGTAGAATGTTAATAGTTAACATTTGGATTCTCCTCTATATCAAGCTATCATTAAATGAATCATACGGGAAAATAAAATCACATATTCATGTGATTAATTCCGGATCATTTGAAGAATTAACATATATTCTATGAAACATATTATTTAATGCATGAACACTCAAGAAGGTCCCTTGGGCTATATAACGATGGAATTCATTATGATAATGATGGAAGTAGTTATGATATGGTGGTAAATTGAGAAGTCCTGCACTACTAATGATTTTCTATAAAGCTCTCCCTCCTTATCTTTTTACCTTGAGAGGCACTATAATGACATGGGAATAGAGGAGGATCAAATCCATTTTATGAATGATTCAATTCATCCCATAAATACACTGTAGAGATGTTAGTCTATAGATTTCCTCTAAGGGATCATCATCAAACTACTATGATGGAGATTATAGTAGAAGTTTTGAGGCTATGAGTTTCATTTGTTGTAAATTTTATATTGTGTTTGTGAGTAAAGATTAAGTGGTGATGCTTGGATTTACAATAGAAGTAAATGGATCTCATTCTTGATAATAAATCTGTATAAGTCCATAAGTTAGTTGAGTTACTCAAATGGAATATTGAAAAGAACCATTAGCGTATACATATTAAATAACTTGAGTGGAGATGTTCAAGACAATTTGATAAAGGAAATATGATATTCACTGTGGAGTGCTACTATCAGGTATACAACTATCTGGTACTACTTCCTGATGATACTGTCAGTTTCTATCACTAGTTGCGCTACCATCATCCATCACATCACCTTGCACTGCCATCAAGTGTGATATCTATAGGGATTCAACTTCTTGGTTTTATAATTAGGTGTCATATCAAATGGCTTGGCACCACTAGGTGATACATTTAGGTTTGATACCTCCTGGTGCTACTATTAGTAAGAAATCGTGATATGTGAGAAACTTATTTCATTTTATCAATATTATTATATTATATATAGGTCAATATTTTTCTCTTATGAGTTGTAGCATATGAATGTTGACCGCATAGAGGAGATTATATAAGAATGAGTTTTCATTGAAAAAATAGATTATCCAAGATATAATGTTGTGCATTGGGTGGATAAGGTGTCATTTAATGAGGATTGTGAGCTTGAATTTTAACCAAGGCATGCATGAATATTTAATGAGATCAAGTTGTGGTATTTTTTGGATGGTAAGTTATGCCTCAGATTTAAACATTTATATATTTTGCATGTTATTTATTTACCATGTGAAGTGATGAGGAGTAGATGACAAAAATATGAAGATACAATTAAGCTATAATTTAATTGAATAACGTCATAATACATGAATCGCGATTCATATTTCATTTATCAGGGATAATTATAAGATATTTAAAATTAATTAATATACATAATTAATGATGAAATAATTGGGATACATTGACTAAATTTAAAATAAATAAAATTGTTTTCGGTTATATGTATTGATGATGAAGAAATCATCAGAGACTAATGTAAAACATGGAATACTACAGTTATGACTAGGAAATCATGGGTGAATTTATCTAAATATTCTAGGTTTTAATGAATAGTTTTTTAAATTTTGTATTATGGTTTTTAAATGAGCAGAATAATTTTAGATATAAGAGCCCCAAATATTTTTGTGGGTGGAGAAGAAGATATATGTTCTATACTTGAGAACATACCATGATTTCTAAGAGTTTGATGATTTCCATTACTGAAATAATACAAGATTTGAATCTACGAGTCCCTAAATGTGACTGACCTAAGTATTCAAAGTAACTAAGGATAATCCGATTTATACCAAATTTGGAAGGACCTTTAAGAACCACAAAGTTATAAGAGAGTGCTGAGGATCTTGTATGTGTACCTGGTAAAACCTACTAACTCATCTACTCATAGAGGATGATTCTACTTCAATGTGGTGAAAATTTTACCAAGGATAGGATGAAAATTCTATTTTGATGGATCTTCGTTGAAGAAACAAGTTGTAAATTTCATTTGGTTCCATAAGTGGAGGAACATAGTGGAACTCTATCTTGATCATATTAGAATTTCATATGGTTGTGGTCACTTGTTTGATATTGAGGATTCTATGTTAGGGGTATAACTAACATAGTAAGGAGTAGGATTTTATTCCAAACATTGTAAATATTTTTTGATACTCTCAATTATTACTACACATAAAGGTTAGGCTGTGATAAATCTTTGAGTATAACATAAACCTTAACAGGTTCAAGATGTGTAATTGAAAAGAAATATAGTTCATAAAAATATACCACTGATTCACCCCCACCTACCACCCCCCGATACTTCAGTGGTAAATCTGGCTAGGGACTCTACAAGTGGTATTAGAGTGAGGTTCAATCTAAAGATCTAAGGGAGAATTCTGAGAGATGGATAATCCTAACATTTTCAATTCCAGAGGTGTTCCCAAATTTAATGTGAAGAATTATCATAGTTATAAAAATCACATTCTATCATAGCTTCTAAAAAGTGGTATAGAAGTGACAGATTGTGAAATAGTGGGTATTAAACCCCTTAATAAAGGAGTTTCTATGACACAATATGATAAAAGAAATATCTAGTTATATGGAAATTATCAAATTTTCATCATGATGTCCCTATCAGAGCAGTTCTACATAATGGTAATGGGTATCCAGACTGTAAGGAAATATGAGACAAACTTAGAAGTATCTAGGAATGTAATATCAAATTTAAGGAATCCAAAATTTATGTTTTTATGAGAAAATTTGAATATATAAATATTACTGATGGTAAGAATATTATGTACTAATTTACCTAGGTAAATGAGATTATGAGAAAAATATGGGGATTTTGTGAGGAGCTACAGGATTAAAATGTTTACAAAAAACTGATAGGGAGCTTTCCAAATCAGTTTTATTTAAAACTATTTTCCTTGGAAGAGATAGAAGACTTGAAAATTGTCGATCTACAAAACAAAATCATAGCTTATGAAATACAAAACATGCATGATTTCAAAAAAGGAAAAAGAACGAAATGGATTTGGAATCTATGATAAAATAAAAAGGTAAATAAGAAGAGATTTATGAATTATAAGATTCATATATTTATGAGGCTAATGATGACTTCAATAAAATTTGTTCTCTTATATAAAAACGATTACAAATGGGACAGTGGTTGGGAATGAGTAATAAACCACTAAAATTATTAATTTATAGTGTATCTAGTGATTTTTACAAGAATTTTCCATTGAAGAAGATGGAAGAATAAAAACAAAATTCAAAATCAAATTTTTAGGGATTGTGCAAACACAAGTGGGGTAAGAAGAATAAGAAAAAAATTAGAAACAAGAAGAAAAAATTTATGAGAAACCATAAGAAAGATTCATCATCAAGATTTAATTTGGATAATGAAATTAGGTTCTTTATGTAAATAATGTATTTTATTAATCATTTAGTAGAAATCATGGAAAAAATGGATTGAACTTGAGTGGAAATTTAAATAAAAATTATTATTCTTCATTAGTCAGATACAGTGCCTCATGAATAAAAAGAAGAAATGTGAAAAATAAAATAAAATAATGACTGTTGAGAAGAAAAAGATACGAAAGACTGAATCATCCTATATTGATGATATATTTCAGTATAAGTTGATGTTTATTGAGTATGAAAAGATAGTGAGTTATATTTAAGACAAATTGCTGAAAAAGAAGAAGATTTATTCAAAACCCAATCCATATGTGTCACTATTAAACATGAGTTGAAAAGAGATAGAGAAAACATCCCTAAATTTCCAGGGTAAATGGAGAATATTCTAAGGAAATTGAAAAGAGGATATTAGATGAACAAGGTAAATATGTACTTAATTTGATTCAGAATAAACCAGTTTTATATAATAGTGCAGTTATAAAAACAAAATCTGAGGATATTTGTGTTAAGAAAACTATGATACAATACTCCACATCAAATGAAGGGAGAATATTCCCAGGAGAAAATAGTATCCTAAGAAAATTAAGGGTTTGTCTCTAATTTGAAAATAAAAAAATACGGATAGATCTGGAACCATTCTAGAATAATAAAGATTAATGGGTTCTATTTGTGTTTTTTAAGCATGAATAGAACTCTTATTCTTATTGGTTTAATATGATTTTACCAAGAAATAAAAAAATAACTATTTAGAAGTTTGAGTGAGTATCTAATGAAAAAATATCAGAACAAAACAACCTATGATCATATCTACATCACGAATATCTACAAAAACCAAAATTAATCTTCTTGAAGAAGTTTTACAAGATACAGTTTGGAAGGTCATAAGGATGAGGTATAACTGACAAGGTTGGAAATAGAGGTTCCATATATTTTATAAAGGAAGTGATTTTAAACGAAAAATAGTGGTAAATCATATGAAGAGTCTAAGAATACATTGAATATCAAGAAAAGTTTCCTAGTTTCTTGGAAGAATAAATTAAAATAGACTATAAAATTAAATGAAGATGAAAAAATTATTGTAGAGAAAGTAAATTAATTGGATTCTAAATATGAGGTTAAAACTATTGAGATTTTATACACAACTGGTAACTGGAAGATCCAGAAGATTGGGGTGAAAAGAAGGTATTCCACACAAAGAATAAGTTCAAGGGTAGAAATAAAATAGTCGAATAGATGATACTCGAAACAAAAAGAAGATACCAAATATATATTATCATGCAGATATTGGAATAAAATACTGACCTAGGTTTTGATTATGGTCTCATCTAGATTTTTGTTTCTCAAATAAACAAGTAGTTTCTCCTTACTCTATTATTATTTCCATTTATTTGTGATAGTATTTAGGGAATTCAAGGAGATGAATGAAGTTTTATAGACACTATATAGAAAGGGATAAAATAATAATACCATCTCTACTATATAGTATAAATATATTATCCTTCATCTATTCTGCTAAAAACCATGAAATGGAAGAATATGAGTGAATCTCGTAAGGGTGGAAACATTGAGAATAATATTCCAATATGCTAAATTATTTTAAATATGGAATTGAAAAATATATTTCAAACCTAAATTATGAGTTATGATAAAAACTTAAAATCTTTTATAATAAATTATTTGTATAAACAGAGATAAAAAAATGAGAAAATGGGGGAATCACATATCTTAAATAATAACATTATAATGTGTTTTCTGAAGTGTGAAAGATTATATTTTTCTTAATAAATATTTTTTTCTTCAACCCCTACATGAGATATTAATAATTTATGAGCATTAAATCACATTCATGGTAGTTTATTGAAAGCATAGACAACCCTGGTTTTCTCTCCCTTGTATTCTACGCCATGTTTTACCACATATACTTATAGTGTATCAGTTAATGTAAATCTATTAAATGAACCATGGGGTATAATAATTCTCTCCAATAAGGGTGAATATAATCTTGAGTTCCTTGAAATGCAAATGAATATATTATAATCCCTCTTTATTACCCTTTTCATTTTATTTTCATTAAACATTAGAAATAAATCATCCATCCAAGAACACATATTGATATTCTGTATTTTTATTAACAACAAATTCTAAAGTGGGGATTGTTGAGATGATGTGTTGTATTACTTATCAATGTCAATATGTGTGTTTCTGACACTTTTCATGAGGGATGTAGATCACCATTCCTTCTAGAAGTGATTTTCTACTTGTTTCCCCACATTCATTCATTCTAAAGGATAGTATCTTCCATCACATTAATTTTCGATTTTGAATCATTGATCAAGATGGGATGATGGGATGTTAGTTCCTCTTTACATGAATTACTCCTTAGTTCTCTTCACATAGTCTAAATATCCCTCATAGATTTATTTCATCTTTTTAAAATGCATTCCATGTTTCATCTTGAGGTAGAAAACAATTAATTATGATTATTTTGTCTCAATAGGTAATGAACCTTATGTTAGAGAAGATATAAACATTGGTCATGTTTATCCATCTCTAGATGTTAATTATGATAGGAATGTAAATAGTATTCCTATGTTTTACGACATCATTCAATTATGATATCTTATATGTGGATCCTAAGGAATATTTTATTGACCTTGGGTTAGTTAACACTAAGAACATATGGAATCTAATAATTTTTACCCCAGGTATCCCATGTTTTTTGTATGAGGTAGAGGTTTTAGGGGGGTCACAAGTTTTATGTCTTGTAGGGATAGGTGGGTGGTACAGTGTGCCCCAGGGGAATATTTTACACATGATATTTGGTTGATTTTTTCCTTAGGGGGAATATTTCAAACTTGATATTTGGTCGTGATGAGAAAAGGTGGACCTGTATGGGGGGAGATGGTCGCACATTGGGCTTTTACGATAATATTGGTGGTGCTGATATTGAACCTTATGGAGGTACCCCATATGTGTTGGGATGTTGGGATTAAACCCAAAGGAGGTGTCATATATACGCTATTGGGAAATAGGGATCAGAACCCATATAGTTTGATTCCCCAGTTTAAGGTGGGGTGATATGACCAAACCATGAAATTTAACATCATCTGGTAATGACCCTCACATCGTGGAAGAAGAATAAATGAGGGATAGTGTGAATAGTACACATGTGGTATGCCTAATGGTATTATCTATATGGTTAAATCTAATGAAGGGTAGGAGTGCCATCCCATGATGGTAATACTGAAAGAATCTTGTTCTCATCACAAAAGGTAAGGCTATAATTTTTTTTCATGTGATGAGGAAGGTGTCATGACATTTAACTCCCCATAACTTGGAAATTATGGTTTTTAATTTTACATCATACATATTGTACATGGAATTTTATATACCCTAAGAAACCATTTCAAGGTAGAATAAGATGATCTGGCATAAGTAATCTCTATAATAAAAGGTGGGTGGTTTCCCTTGAAGATTTCACCCTTATGATTTATGTTCCTATTTCTCATGAACCTTTGGGTGGGTAATGGGATAAAAATTACATTGGAGGGGTATAAATAATGGGTATCAATGTTAAGTTTCATATTCATAAGATAAAGATGAATTATGGTGTCTATGATTAAGTTAATTAGTCATGGTAATGGTCATGATGCACTGGAATTGAAATGGGTGGACATAAGGGTTGATGGTACCGATCCCATGGGAATTTTTTTTGCAGGAGAACTAGTCTTAGATGGGTACAAAGTCCCAATGTTTGGGTTTTTTGAAATATGTTGTTTTTGAAAGGTTATTGATTCTTTAAGGACAAGGATTTTACAAAAGTTCATGTTTTGTGAAAGAAGGTGACCCTACCTCGAAGAAAATTAATAGTTCCAATGGGGTTAGTTTCATTAAGGATAATTATATTATGAAACCCCAAGATCTAGAAAAGGATTTCTTCTTACATTAAATAAATTTTCTATTGAAAAATTAATCTTCATCATGGTTCGATGTTCTCAAAAAACCCATGGGGGGAGGATTAAAAAAATAGGACTATGTTGGGAAATCGATATCTTCTTTGGTTCACGAATGATTTACTTCCATGAAATTGGAGATTTATATATAATTTTAAAGGTTTAATACCCTCAATAGTTGAACAAGGGGAGGTATTTATAACCCCATTATAGGTAGGGGTTCCTATTTCATAAAATATAGGGCCCACCGTGAAAGTATTTTTCACATTTAGAGGATTCTGTCAATTAGTGTTATATTGTGTGAAGGTTAATGCCTACACCATTGTGTAGACTAAGGACTATTGTGAATTGGATTTATGCAATGAATATGTTACCTCTTTCACCTATTCATGGTCATACCACCATTTGGAGGAAATTATCATTCGAAAAGGTGTAAACCTCCATAAACATAGACCCTTAGGTGGATTTTGGAGCTGTTTTGACATGTATTTGATTTATACCATCCATGAATTCCTCTCTCTATATTTATATTAAGACACATGTATTTTAGAAACAAAAAAATCAACCCCCATTATAATTGGATCCAACCAGGGGTATGAGGGTTGTATTTTTTGGGAATACTACGGAAAATTGGTAATTGAAAACCTCTCTTCCTGAAACTTAGTATGACCATGTGACTCTAAATAGAATTGGGGGTCCCTAAGGGGACTACTAGACTTTCACAAATAATAATACAGTGCTCATTTTGATGAAACTAAATACTTTCACTGGAAAGTTTTTATTTCAATCATCACCACTCATGAAACATTTCGTTTTTGAAAATACTACTTCCACAAACAGACTTTCAGAGTCTTGTGAAATTTCTAAACTTACCTCCATGAATCGACCTCCATGGAAAAAATTATAAAAAACTTTTATAAAGTCTTGAATGGTTGTTTTTGAAGGTGAAGATGTTGTTATGACTCAATAAAAGAGGATGGACATGAACCTCGTGATTGGGGGGAACATTAAAAGTGATTTAGGTCATGATACACTCAATGCATTACTAGTGGAGGCACAACAAGAATAAATTATATGTAAGAGGTTTCCAATATATGGTTTTGGGATAAGGGATGATGTATTTATCCATAGTTATAATTGGTAGGATCCTACCTACTTATTTTGGTTCACACCAAGGTAGAACTAATTTCACATTGATGTTGTGATCATATCATGGGGGAACATTAATTTCTTATAGATCACACCCTATAGAACCATGTTAAAAAAATGGGGAGGTATTGGATGAAGAGGTGTCCCCTCCTTAGTATGTGATTATTCTCAAAGAATGTTTGGGGAGCCTCTTACAGGATAGGAAGAACGTTGCAACTTATTCCAAGGGAGAAAATTCATGTTTCAATGGGCTAGGTTATACTGGGTATGACAATCCTTCCATGAGTTCATGATGAAGCAAAAGCAAGTTGGGATTTATGAGTAGGTGATCAACTGGACCAATATATTTCATATAAATTATGGGGAATTTGGAATTGGCCTATAAGACCTCCACCAGATCTTTGGGATCCTTATTTAAGGGGAGATTTATGATGAGTTTCTCCCAATTGAGAAAGTATGAGATGACTAGGAGTAGATGTTGGTGATATCAAGGGATCTATTGTTATTGTTTTAGTGGGAGAGTAAATACAAGATAAGGATAGAGTACTTCCCCTTTAATAATTGGTTTAGATATTTTCTAACTGAACCAACAGAAAACTACTGGGGAGGTCGTGTTAGTTCCCCAATGCAATTCAGTGATGAAAGAAGAACTCATATTTGAGAATCATGGAGGTGAGGAAATTCAAATTATAGGGATACACTTTGAATCTTGAGTCTCTAATATTCAGTCTTGAGGGATTCAATTTCACATTGATATATGGCTAGATGATTCTAGTTCAAGATGATCATATAGGGGTGATTCCAAGCACACTTATCATGGAAAAGATGTTGTAGATGGGGAAATGCATCAACCAATTGGTCATATTCTTGGAGAAGGTGTAAAAAGTGTTTCTCCATGTCACCTAGGGACCCCCCCCCCCAATGTGTGTGGGACCTTTCATTTTCTATATGACTATATTTTCTCACATGTAGAGGGATATGAGAATTTGAACCCTATGTCCCCCTAGTACAGACCTCAACATCATGGGGAGTTAGCCTCTCTTCCTAGATTCTGTTGACTTCCTAGTAAGGTTAGTGTTGTAAGTGTTCCTTATCTTCATCCTATTTCCCCTCATGATCGGCATTGTAACTAATGATGGAATGGGGGCCATGGAGTAGTGATCATACCTCCTGGCCTATCTAGGTGGGGGTATTGGTAGATAGAGTAGATCTCAAGGTTATTTTCAATTCTTACACCCCAAATCGGTTTTTGGGGAAGTTCTAGTGCCTCCAATGGCTCACCTCAATGGTATAAACAAAGGCACATAGATAATTCCACCCCCATGGTTATTAGGAAGATATGGTTCATCTTTTCATGTGAAGATAGTAGGGGGAAATAAGTTGTAGCCACTCACTGCTACATATGGGATCATCCAAGAAAAGGTGCTGAGTTGGGAGAGTGCATATCCTAGGGAAATGTTGATTCAGTGATCCACTCAGGATGATGAGAAAGAAGGGCCCCACAACTGTGGGGTTGAGGGAGAGCAATGGGTAGGGAATGTCATGGAGGTAGAGTCAGTCTAGTGGGAAAAGAAATATCTATTTATGTAGTAATCCCTAGTCTTGTACAAGAATAACCTATATTAATCGGAGTGGAAATATGACCAATACTCCCCAGAAAGTGGTTGTGGGAGGAAGGAAGACCCTTGGGAGAAATTCTGAGGGCACAAATCAAAGACCTGGGGAATATATTTTGTCACCTGGATAAACACAATGATTTTTTTATTTCTTGGTGCTTAGGAGAGTTAGGGAATCAATTGAAAACTCTAATATCTCTATAAGATTTTGTAGTGTTTACACTATGAGGGAATAAACATTCAAGGTCTAGGTCATGCATGGGAAAACATCCTTGTTCTTTGGGATTAATTGATTCAATATCTCAAGGATCTGTATAAACGGATTCATTATCGTGGTATTAGTTCCCCCTGAGCATCCATGTAATGGTGGTGTTTGGCATTCCTTCTACTTATGATCTTCATATAGACCAACTAGTCTCTATTTTGGTTGGGGAAAAGGGACATAAGAGTATAAATCCTAGGTAAGTAAGGCCTACATGGATTCTTCATGGAAAGGAAATCCTATTGCAGATTAGGTAAATTTTTTTATTTATTTTTTCTTTGACCATTTTTCACTTTTTAAGGTTATTGTTTAACTCTTTCTTATTTTGAAGTAATAAGAGAGCATCAATTAAGGAGAGGTTCATGATGAACATCAAGTGTCGGATGAGAGAGGAGTGTCTCTACATGATGTTGTAGTTATAGGTGGTCCACCATATATTGATGTGGCCTCTAGAACTTTGGTGATAACTCATCAATCCAAAGTACTACCCGGTAACCCATATTTCCTAATATGGGTTTGAGGATATTTATTATGAAATTATGCAGACACATTTGTTTCCTTCTAGAAAAATCCAAAACACATGCCTACAGGGAAACTTATAATAGTAGTGGTGCTAGATACTAGGGGAATTCAATTGCTATAGAGGCTACCCAAAAACATTTCTGAGTGACTGGTCAGGTTGTACCACTCTTATAAGCCTTCTCCCTTTTTCACTTTTACCTTCATGTCTTGTCATTATAAGTAACACTCAGATAAACATATACATTAAATGAATGTTCAAACCATGTTTGGGGCTCAACCACCTATGGAAATGACCAATCTAGGGAATCCTATTGCTAAGGCAGTGATAGTGGATGTTGTTGTCCCAACAAAGATGGCTGGGATGGTTGTGCCTTCTATAGTGGTGGTTGAGGAAGGAGTGGTGGATATTCCTTCCATAGATGTTCCACAAGAATTGATTGTGAATCCCATTATGGGTGAAGAAACTAGTGAGTATGAGTTTCTCTTAGGAATGGGTCTTAGTACACCTGGAGACTTGCTTGCTGATAATCCCACCACTTATGTGTTAGTGGTCTTCCCTAAATATGATCATACACCACCTAAGGGATTATAGGATTCTGACTCGATCATTTCCAAGGATAATTGTTTATTCTGACATAATATTTGAAGGAGAATGTTTAATTTCATCAACCACCCTCCACTGACTGATCTGAAAAACTAGGTGGGATCACTCTATCATTGGTTAGTCATTTTGGGGATAGTTTGGGTGGAATCTAGAGGCCTATATTCATTAACTCGGGTCTCTCTCATTGAAAGTGAATGTGTCATGTGGAAGGAGTTTAACATTTCTCGGCACTAGAAAAAGTCTAAGGGAACTCTAGAACTCCAAGAAGTTGAGGAGGAAATTTCACATAAAGAGGAGTACACGTGAGAGAATGTAGTCATCATCACTGCTCAAGTAGATATCATCCTCCAATTGAGGGATTAGTTGTAAGTGGGTAAGGAAAGGGTAGTTTAGGTAGCATATCAGGTGGATAAGTTCCAATATGAGAAGAATTATGTTTTAATTGGGGATGAAGAAGTCTTATCTACCACTAAGGAGGAAGAGGCCCATCTGGAAAAGCAGTAACGAACACAAAAGGTAGGTGGACTGATTTGCACTGAGATCAAGAAAAGGTCACTAGGGTTGAGTCCTAGGGAAAATTATTTTAGTAATATGGTATAGTTTATGACATGTGGATTAACCTCTCCAAATTTTTAGAATGTTTTTTTTCAATTCCCCATATTCTTAAATGCATTCTTTTTTGTTTCATCTCAATCATTTCAGTGAGACAAACAATGATAAAAACCTAATACAATGTGAGTCATTCTAGGTGTGGAAAACAAGGGAAAAATATAATATTTATCATTTATATTATAGTTCCACATAATGGATGAACACTTAGGGTCTGAATTGTTTATTGACCATAAAGAGTGTCCTAACAAACAAAGAATTGGCTAGATAATGAAACTCCCTACACAATCAATTTTCTTATTCAATATGTGTTAATGAAACAATGGGTTAATTATAGTGGATTTGAATTATACATGAATGAAGTGGATTTATTCATTGCATGAATCAAGATTCCCATGATTTATAATAAAAAGAGGGATAATGTAATGATGAAGGATGATTTATTACCATGTTTGAAATATATATTCCATTTTCATTTTTCTGAGGATGGGGAAAAATGAGGATCAAATGTTGATCATGTTAAAAAAATAGAACTTGAAAAACTTTTGATAGAAGTATTTTAGAGAATGTCCTTGATATGGTAGGTGAGCCGGTGTGTCCAAACACCATTATAGTTAGGTGGTATGTTCATATGTGAAATATGATGGGGAGACAAATCCAAGAGGACATGAAGTGTGGGGATGAACTGATGTAATGTTCTAATGGAGTTCAAAACTCCTAGGATTATGTCACTGTGGATTTGAGCAAATTTTTTAGGTGTATCGGTCTAAAAAAGGTTAGAATCATCTTCCAAGTTGAGTTTCATATTTCATGCCAAGTAATTAAGAACTCTAATAGTGTAGTAGGTGATAATCACTAAAGGGAGGAAAGGGATTCTCAAAGAAGGGCCTAAGATGCTTCGCATTTTTACATCATTGAATGATTATGGAGGGAATGTTGTTTAAAATCATACAGAAAGGAAATTTAAAATGAAATTTATTGTTATATGGTGAAAAAAATGTGTCATATTGTCTAATGTCTTGTGATTGGGACATTCATAGAATAGTTTAGCATCTAGTGACTAGGACATGTGAACCAACAAGAATAAATCATATGTGGTTAGGGTAATGGGATGCATGGGAAAGAAACACAGTGGGTGGAACCTCGTTGAGGATCTCATGAGACCAAGGTAGATAATATTTGGCTCTTAATTGTTTCCTAAATTGATGGTATCCAGTGATTATAGCCTGGTTTTTGTTAGGGTTCATAGTGGCTCCCATTGGATTTTTTATATTTTCATTTATGGATTCATTTTTTTCTCAAGTCATGAGTGTGGCCTAACAGATGGGAGTCTGAATTTTCTCATGTTCCCCCTATGGTTTTTAAACCCTACAAATATTATGCCTCCGACCTTTGACAGATTAAGGTCATACCAGTCATACCAAGAATTCTAAAATAGATCATGGACATAGTGATCAGGCTAGGAGATTCAAATAGTTTTGGTTTATAATTATTGGTCCATGGGGTTGAAAATAATTTAAGTACATAATGCTTGAACCATGGTGTGGGTGTGTCTAAAATGAGTTTTTATGGAATAGAGAAGTGGTAACCCAGTGCTAATTTAGGTATAATGTGACCCGATGCCATAGGGGTCAATTTTGGGACAACTAACCCATTGTTTAAGGTTGGGATTCTCAGACAAGGACTACCAGTTTTGGGTCATAATATTGGGACCAAAGATACAATGCCCATGTTTAAGGGATTTCTGTATGCCGCAACATTACTCAGGGAAATCCATTCTTGACTCTTATGCACATGTGATTTGTGATTGATGTTTGAAATAGGGAGTTGTATTGAGTTCCCCATATTTTCTAGGGAGAACACAATAATAGGAAAAAGTGACTAACATGGTGAAGCCCCAAAATGTGGTGTATTATTTAGTAACTATGCACATGTGTAAAGAGAAATGATGCACTTGGGGTCTGGATTCAATCCATAGTAAAAGGAAATGGAAGGGAAGTTAAATCATCACTTCTAGGACATGGATGGTGAAAAGGGGATGACATATGGGTAGAAACAATTGGTGACCATGTTCAACAAAAAGTTTATATATCTACACTAGAAAATCTTGCTGATAAAACATGTGGGACCAACCATTTCCCTTATAAAAAACACGATAACTATCATATGTCACCAAGTGTCCTTGGAGGTGTGTGCCCATGATCGTAGGTGAGCCAGTGTTGCTTGGAACCACTGTCATTAGATGCTTGACCGGATTGAGGGGATAATGAGGATACAAATAAATGTATGTAGGAAATTTTAAAATGGGAGTGAGGAATTTCATGAGGGTATGTTGAGTACCCCATGATCTATCCTTCCTTGTGCTCAAATTTTTTGGATTATCATTGAAGGACCCTAAGACACCCTGAGAGGGGAGGGGTGAATCAGGGTGACAACTTTTTCTTTTAAAACCAAGGATCTTATTCCCACATTGGTAGGAACTTGTTGAACCTGTATGATGAATATGATCAGAAATCAAACATTCACATGCACAGAGAAGACACAACACTTTTTACTTGGTTCACCACTAAGGGCTACGTCCAAGGAGCATACGCCGACAAGTTGTCGGTCGTACCAAATTCCACTAACCTTCAATATATGTGGATTACAAAGGTTTGGGCACAGTCACTCTGTCCTAGGCTCAGTACCATTCAAAGGTTCAGGGATAGCTCACTGCTTCTCTCGGGTCACTCCCATTGACTCCCCTTGGCTCACTGCCCTTGGGGAAGTCACATTCAGTTTATAGATGTGAAGGTCTCTTCATCATTTCATAAGAATGCATCCTCTGTTTTATGTATATGCTCTGTTGAAGTACAACTCTCACCAGTAGACTAATCTCACTTTGCGCTGAGGGTACCGAGAAATCTTCCAGCATTCGTACAACTTTAAAAGCACAGATGTACTTTAACAACCCTGGCATGCTTCTCCAAGCCCGGAGCGCAAGTTTCGATCCCGGCGCACAAGTCACTTGCGCATTACAAATTTGGTGTATAGGTGACACCAAACCACTTGCATGATACTACCTCATTCAACTCCAAACTTGTGCAACGCTATGCCTTTAACTCCCAAACTGCCTTGATCGCGTAGCCAACAACCAGCACGCAGCCTCTACTTGCGTGACCCAACAACCACTTGCACGACTCAACCACTTGCATGACGAGATCCTGAAAAATCATTAAGTCTTGAACTTTGTTACAAATGAGGAGGGACTTCCTCTATTTATAGGTAAACTGGACCCCCTGCGCGGTGGCGCGCGAGTTCTTCCCTTGGCGCGCAGGTTCCGGCGTGCAGCTCATCCTCCCCAGCCTCTATCGCGATACTCACTTGCGTGACCACACCAATACTTGCACAACCTTATTTCCTTTTCCATTTTTGAAGTTATTATCTTGAAAAACAATAGCCGCACAAGTTTCCAATCCTCCTATGAATCGGCACGCAAGTCTCTTCACGGTGCGCAGGTCACTTGCGTGACCAGCCCAAAACTTGTGTGGCCATTATTACTTTGCCATTTTTACATGTTCTGATCTGGAAAAACATATGGCGCACAAGTTTACTCTCCTTCAATTACACGGAGCGCAAGTCTATTTAATAGAAACACTTTTCTTCATTTGTCGATTTTCAGGCCCAAAAATTTGGCAAACAATGGGAAACAACGCCACCTTCAATATTGTTGTCTTCTTGAACTGTATGATTTCTTTCCTGTTACACATTCTGAACATTCACTGAGGATTGACAACAAACACAAACCACACTCCAAATCATGCATAGAAGACCATGGTTCCAACAATATCCCCCTTTGGGTTTTTTGGCAATCAGAAAATAAATTCAATAGATCCCCATCCATGTGCAAACCAAAAACGCAAGAATCAACTCAGCCAAAACTCTAAGTCTACATGAGAAATTCTCGATGTAGAAAACAAGAGAGGAAGCTTGAATTGGGTTCCCATGTTTTGGAATTCTCAATGACGCCCAATAAGCATTACATGACCTATGTATTCCTTCTCATTCTTCTCATCACAGAATCATTACTTTCCTGAACATGCCTGAATTTATTCCTTTCTCCCCCATTGACAATAAATCCAAAGACTGGTAATTTGTTTAATGTTTAGAACAAACCAAACTACCCCTGGATAGTATCTACCCCATAAACCTGCATCACATCCATAAACAGATAAAAACAGTTATCATAAACGGAGAGAGGGGAATTGTGTAACCTCATTATGCACTGGGAGGTGGATGAACATCGAGGTTCAACTGATGATTCTCAAACACAGCCACTGATAGTAGATTGTTTAGGATATCAACCACTTGCTCATCAGTTCCCACATGATCCATTCTAATCACCCCTTGTTCAACTTTTTCTTTGATAAAGTGATACCTGATTTCAATATGTTTCGTACAAGAATGCTGAACAAGATTCTTCGTAAGATTAATTGTGCTCTTATTATCACAGTAAATCACCATTGGTTGCTTTAACTTGTCACCAATATCTGTTAATTGTTGCTTCATCCATAGAAGTTGAGTGAATTCCATTGTGGAAGAGATATACTTAGCTTTAGCAGTACTAAGAGAAGTACTTTCTTGTTTCTTGCTCAACCAGCCAACACATTTCTGCCCAATATAGATGGCTCCACCACTAGTGGACTTTCTGTCAACTACATCACCAGCCTAGTCGGCATCAGAAAATGTTGATAATTCATTGTACTTGCCTGTAGAAAAAAATAACCTGATGTTATGTGTACCTTGAATGTACATCAAAATTATTTTTCCTTCCACCATATGTTCCTCCTTTGAATTACTCTGAAAGTGGGCTGCAAGACTTGTGGCAAAGACAATATCTGGCCATGTCGCTGTCAGGTATAGTAGGCTCCCAATGATCTTCCTGTACATGATGGGATCAATAGAGGCCCCATCCTCATGCTTTCCTAGTTTAGTTCCAACTGCAATCGGAGTTGACATTGGTTTGGAGTTTGCATATTAAACTTCATCAGCAGTTCTCTTGCATACTTTTCTAGAGAAATGAAAGTGTATTCCTTCTTTTGAATCACCTGAAGCCCCAACAAATATGTGAGCTCCCAAATAATAGACATTTCAAATTCTTATTTCATGTGTTTGGAAAATTCTTCCACTGATTTCTGCCTGCTTCCACCAAATATGATATCATCAACGTAGACTAGAACCATGAATTGATCTTTTGGAGAATTTTTCACATAGATATTGTGATATACTCCTCCTCTTTTTAATTCCAGCCTCCTAATATATGAATCCAGCCACGAGTACCACACCCGTGGTGCCTGCTTCAAACCATATAGATCTTTCTTTAGTTTGCAGACCTTTGTTTCATCAGTACCTAAAAAAAATCCCACTGGTTGTTCAATGTAGACTTCTTCTTCGAGTACACCATTCAAGAATGTTGTCTTGAAATCCATTTGATATACTTTATATCCTTTTTGGAGTTACATGGCAAGGAAAATCATGATTGACTCCAGTCTATCCACTGGAGAAAATTTTTCTTCAAAATCAATGCCTTCAATCTGGGAGTATCCTTTACATACCTGTCGTGCCTTGTTTCTGATGACACTTTCATGCTCATCAAACTTATTTTTGAAGATCCATTTGTTACCTATCACATTGTGAACTTTAGGTCTCTAGACAAGATCCCATGTCTGATTCTTGTCAATCTGATCTAATTCATCATTCATGGCTTTCACCAAAGATTCATCATTTGCAGCTTCTTCGAATGAGGATGGATCTACAACTGACATAAATGCAGATTGCGTGTTATTCCTCATTTTTATCGTTTGAGTGGGTGCACTCCTATCCCAAATTATGTTGGATGGATCAAACTCAGCTCTTCGATTTCTCCTATGAGGTTCAGTTGAATTCTCTTCAGCCATAGTTTATTCTTCAGATTCTTCTTCTGAGTCAACATCATGATGTTACTGTTGAGTGTTTTTTACAACTTCCCCTATTTCTGCATTTGTATTTTATTCACGTTCACTTTCTTCCTGACTTTCAATCACATCAGCATATGACGTCCTTGAAGAATTTGTGGTTTTCTCTTCAATTATCTTAACATCACTGCTTTCCACAATCCTTCCTAAATGATTGTTGAAACATTTGTAGGCTTTTCTATTCATTGAGTAACCGAGGAAAATTCTTTCATCTGCATTGTCGCCATAATTCCCTTGATTTCCTTCTTTGTTCATGATGAAGTATTTACATCCAAAGACACGAAAGTATTTTAAAGAGGGCTTCTGTCCATGCCACAATTTATATGGTGTCTTCATATCACCCATATAAAGTCTTGTTCGATTCTGAATGTACACTAAAGCTTGAACAACCTCTTTCCAGGAATTTCGTGGAATACAACTCTCAATCAGCATAGTTCATGCCATGTTGTTCACCTGTCGATTCCTACGTTCAACAAATCCATTTTGTTGTGGAGTTCTCAGAGAATCTACCTCATGTTGTATCCCATGCTTCTCGAGATAATTTTAAAATTCAATGGACATTTATTCTCCTCCATTGTCAGATTGCAACGCTTTGATTGTTCGTCCAGTATCATTCTCGGCGATTCGCCAATATGTTTTCTTGTAGTCAAGGACTTGTCGTTTCCTGTGAATGACCATCACACATGCCATTATACTATAATTGTCTATGAAAAGGACAAATTACCTTTCTACATGAGTTCTAGAAACATTTATCGGCCCACATACATCTGTATGAATCAGATCAAGAAGGTGAGATGCCATTTTCTTCTTTGGCTGATATGAACTGTAGACCATCTTCCCACGAATGCAAGCATCGCAATATTTTTCACGCTCACGCTTCAGGTTGGGAATTTCCATGACAATTCTCAATTTTCATATTTTCTCCATGTCTTGTTGATTGATGTGTCCCAGTCTCCAATGCCATAAATTGTTTTCTTCTTCAACAGTCATGTAACAGACAGTTTCTTCACTATCAACCTGATACAAGTTGCCTTCTGTTCTGCATCCCATTATAAGTGAATTGCTTGTCTTTCCCTTTATAGTGTAGCCTTTCTAATTAAAATTAGCTATAAGTCCCAAGTCACAGAGTTGACTCACACTGAGGAGATTATGACATAGGCCATCTACGTAAAGTACTTAATTCTTATTTAGTTCTCCATTAGCTAATTCGGTACTTCCACTCCCTTTGATTTTCATAACTCCATCATTACCAAATAGTATTGTACCATAAACCATCCTTTTGATATTCGTTAACAGGCCGGAATTACCTGTCATATGAGATAAACAACCATTATCCAGAATCCAGGTACTGTTGTTCTTTGTATCTTTGAGGGCCACCTCTGCAAGGTTGGATTTCAGAATCTTCTTCATTTCCTTCCATGAGATATTGGATTGAGTATATAGTACTGATGGCCTTTCAATTATCTCTTCCGCATACCCAGGTTCTTCCTAGTTGAAATCTTCTTTGAGATGAGAAAACCTGTTTGAAAAAGTAACACTGTCTTTCTGATGAGACTTGACTTGTCTTGAACTTCTATATGAGGTGTGCATGTCCCTTCTCTGTCTGAAATTAGTATCCTTATGAGCAAAGTTAGAACAACAATAACAATATCCATTGAAATTGTTTCTTATATAAGAATTAGGATATGAATTTGTTCTCCTTTTTTGAACTTCTATATCTTCTCCATTCATATAGCTTCTTGCCTCTTCACAATAAGACTTGGTATGGCCCAGATATCCACAGAACTGACACTTCATGAGAGGAAATGTCTTCTCACTAGAATTTATCTTTATACCTTCATCCATGGAAGAATAGTTAGACTATCTATCATTTCTGAATGTTTGAGGATAATTTTCATTTCTCCTTTTAGTTTTGATTAAGGGTTCCTTTTTCTAGCACTTTAGGCAACGTTTCAACATGTTCAACTTTCATCTTATCTTTATTTTGTATCTTTTCACTTCCAGCAGTTGATGTCTCAGCTTCACAGCCAATTCCACTCTTTCCCATGAAAGCGGGTCTTTGATCACTCAAGATTTTTCCAACCCCATCTGAACCAAACTTGGCTCTTGCCAGTAATTCTGCATTTGAGAATCTTCCAAACTGTATTTTCTTCCTCGATTCATTTGCAATTGATTCAGTATCAAGTTTACTCCTAAGAGTAACAACTTGCTCCTCAAGACCCTTTGCAGTATTGGATTTTTCATCTTGTCTGGAGGTAAGGTCATTGATGACCTTTGCCTGATCTTCAATTCTCAGCTTCAGATCCACTACATCGTCATTGCTTTCAATTATTTTAGACTGTATATTCCCAAATTCATCCAGTCATTGAATTTCAGCTTCAAGTTGATCAACGTATTCAGTTGATTCTTCTACAATTGATTTCCACTTATTGTAACTCTTACATTTAGTATTTAGATTACTAACTGCATCCTTAAGTTGCATATTGAGATCTACACAAGTTCCCAGTTGTTTTTCTCCACCAGTATCTTCTAACTTTTCAACAGTGGCAATCATGGAAGCATGGTTCCCAGTTTTTAATTCTGGTTCTTCTTCATCATAGAATTCATTATCATCTTCTTCCTCTTCACAGACGAAACTCTTCCTTTTCATTTTCTTTCCAGATTTGAAGTCTCCCTTTTTGAAGAACCTTCTCTGAGGCTTCTCGAAGCATTCATCTTCACTATCTTCATCATTGATCTTTCTTAAGCACTGAGAGGCAATGTTCCCAACTTTTCCGCAACGAAAACATGTGAGAGGTAACATCCCTTTGAAATTCCCTTTTCCCTTCTAGAACTTCTTTTCAATAAGAGAAAGAATTTATTTTTCTTCATCATATTCCCCACTACTATCTATTGATATTTTTAGTTTATCCATGGCCTTAAATGCCATTTCCTTTCTCACATGAGTCGTAGCATCTTCTGGTTTTATTCTCATTTCATATGCTACCAAGCTGCTTAGAAGGTCATCCAGAGATAGTTTTGAAAGATCTCTTTCCTCAGGGGATGATACCCTTGTATTGTATAGGGGTGTAAGTATTCTCAGTATTTTCTTCACAATGTCATGGTATTTGATTTCTTCTCCTAGGCACCAAATTGATCCAACTACTTCAATGATTCGATTAAAGAAGGAGTCTACATTCTCATCAGGATGCATCTTTAAATCATTAAACCTGTTGTGCAGCACTTTTAGTTTCTCCTCTTTCACTTTGCTATCTCCTTCATAAATATTCTTTAGTTTATCCCACATGGATTTTGCTGAGGTGAAATTCATCACCTTTAGGTAGATCTTATCAGAAAGGGCTGTAGTGAGTGCATTTTGTGCTTTCGCATCTGCATCAAGAATTTTCCTGTCTGCTTCAATCATAGCCAGTCCTGTTGGATCAGTGACTTGTATTCCTTGCACAGTATAAAAGAGAACATCCATTCCAAGATATCTTATATGAGATCTCATTCTGTTCTTCCAGATCTGGAAATTACTTCCATCGAAGTGAGGGACTCCCCTGAATTGGACTGCATTCTCCATGACGATAAAGGACAGATTCAACACCAGCAACCTTTACACTATGATACCACTTGAAGGACCCTAGGACACCCTGAGAGGGGAGGGGTGAATCAGGGTGACAACTTTTTCTTTTAAAACCAAGGATCTTGTTACCACGTTGGTAGGAACTTGTTGAACCTGTATGATGAATATGATCAGAAAGAAAACAGTCATATGCACATAGAAGACACATAACTTTTTACTTGGTTCACCCCTAAGGGCTAAGTCCAAGGAGCATACGCCGAAAAGTTGTCGGTCATACCAAATTCCACTAATATTCACTAGCTATGGATTACAAAGGTTTGGGCACAGTCACTTTGTCCTAGGCTCACCTCCTTTACAAAGGTTCAGGGATAGCTCACTGCTTCCCTCAGGTCACTCCCATTGACACCCCCTGGCTCACTGTCCTTGGTGAAGTCACATTCAGTTTATAGACATGAAAGTCTCTTAATCATTGTATAAGAATGCATCCTCTGTTGTATGTAGATGATCTGTTAAAGTAAAACTCTCACCTATAGATGAATCTCACTTTGCGCTGAGGGTACCAGGGAATCTTCCATCTTTCGTGCAGCTTCAAAAGGACATATGTACTTTAACAACCTTGGCGCACTTCTCCAAACCCAGCGCGCAAGTTTCAATCCTGGTGCACAAGTCACATGCGTGATACAAATTCATCACGCAGGTGACAACAAACCACTTGAGCGACACTGCCTCCTTTAACTCCAAACTTTCGCGACGCTGCGCCTTTAACTCCCCAACTACCTTGATCGCACAGCCAACAACCGGCGCGCAGCCTCTACTTGAGCGACCCAACAACCACTTGCGCGACTCAACCACTTGCACGACGAGATCTCAAAAAAATCATTAAGTCTTGAACTTTGTTACAAATGAGGAGGGGGAGTCCTCTATTTATAGGCAAAATGGACCCCCTGCATGGTGGCGCGCGAGTTCTTCCCTCAGCGCGCAGGTTCCAGCGCGCAACTCATCCTCCCTAGCCTCTGTCGCGCTACTCACTTGCACGACCACACCAATACTTGCGCGACCTTATTTAATTTTCCATTTTTTATGTTATGGTCTTGAAAAACAATAGGCTCTCAAGTTTCCAATCCTCCTAGGCATCAGCGCGCAAGTCTCTTCATGGCACGCATGTCACTTGCGCGACCAGCATAAAACTTGCACGGCCCTTATCCCTTTTCCATTTTTCCATGTTCTGATTTGGAAAAACATATGGCGCAAAATTTTCCTCTCCTTCAAGTACACTTCACGCATGCCTCTTTAACAGAAACACTTTTCTCCATTTGTCGATTTTTAGGCCCAAATATTTGGCAAACACTGGGAAACAGCGCCACCTTCAATACTGTTGTCTGCTTGAACTGTATGATTTCTTTGCTGGTACACATTCAGAACATTCACTAAGGATTGAAAACAAACACGAACCATACTCTAAATCATGTATATAAGACCATGGTTCCAAAAATCATATTGGTAGGCATGGATCTAGCCAGATCTAGGGGAAACCCCCTAAGTAAATTAGTAGTGGGGTTGTACATAAAATATGAGATCTGGAAATCGCAATATATCCCATGGTAATTCCAATCAAGACATACATATTTCTAAAACATATTGTGGTAGGGGACCAATGGATAAAGGGGAGTGTCCTTTCTAGAAAGGAAATTGAATCATCTCACATGTGGTATCCTGTGTTCATCACATAGGGTAAGGCTAAAATTTAATTCCATTTTTTGAGAATTTTTTTAGTTCATCTCACATTTTTTGTGTGAGGCATCATATATTTATCAGATGGTGTAAGGATATAGTTTAACTTAATGTTTTTAGGACATTGGTTTTGGTTTATCTAACATTTATTGTGTGAGTCATCTCATATTTATCACATTGTGTAAGGCCATTTTTTAATGTTGTGTGTTGAGGACATTGAACAATCTAATTAATCTTTATACAGTTATAAATAAAATTAATGCAAGTTTGAGCTCTTATATCTCACACCAAATTGTGTGTTAGTCCAAAATAGGTTTGTGTGTAATGAAATTGTGATAACCCAATGTGAAGAAATAGGATCAAAGAGACCCTTTTACAAACAAACTTACAATACAAACTACACACAAGTTGACTCCATGAAATTGAGGGAAGAAAGACACCACGATGAGTAGGAAATGGGGAATGGACCCAAGATATGAGATTTGGGAATCACTCTGTATCCTCTGGGAATGGGAATAAATACATATTCAGTTCTAGAATGTGGTGTGGTAGAAGACTGATTCTGGTAGGGTAGTATCCTTTTGAGTGATGAAAATAATGTAAACTATAAGGGGGAAATTAGTTTTCTAAAACACTGGGGTTGGATAAAACTATGAAAATTAGGGGACACAAGGGACCATATGCACATAGTTTAAGGTCATAATGCTTTGACCTGAAGGGGAGCAGGTACTTTGAGGATGTTTTGGTGGTGAAAAAGGGTTAAATCGATGTTAAGGAGGGGAAATGAGGCCCTACACCACCAAAATAAATCCTAAGGTCCTGAGGAATGGACCTGGGGGAGGTCCTAAAAATAGTTCAGTGTTGCGGTTAGTCCAAGGATGTTAGATCTAAATATCCCTAAATATCCCATCAAGCATGGGAATTAATCCATATATAGTTATTAAATGATGTGTGGTAGAAGACTAATGTCAAAAAGGTGGTTTACTCTATGGTGAGGACATTAAATTGTCTCATATTTATTATGTGAGGCATCATATGTTTGTCACATAGGGTAGGGTTGTAGTTTAACACCCTGAGCTAAGGACATTTCTATTAGTCATCCCATATTTTTTATATGAGGCATCTTGTATTTTTCATATAGGGTAAGGCTACAGTTTAGTATCATGTTATAAGGATGTTTAATTAATATTATATTCATCATATGGTTAATTCTGTGTTTATAAAAGGTGAGGCTATATTTTAACATCAGGTGCTGATGAATTTCTGATTGGTAGTTTAGATTTGTATAGATCAAACTATATATACTGCTATTTAATGTCAAAGATCTTATACAATAGGGGAACTACTAGTTTATGTCATTTGAGCATAGACTAAGGTTGTAAATAGTTTAATTTTGTAATGATTGGACCCCAATGGTTATAGTTTAAGGTAATATAGCATTGACCATGAGACACACATGAACTGTTGCTTGAGAAACATTGTATTGTTGGGGGAGGGGGTTTGATACGCTCTCCATCTATGATAATTAAAGAGTATTACCCAGTAGAATAGAACTTATGGATAATGTAAGATCCTTTCAAATTGAATTCCAAATTTTTAATGTTTTTTTAGGTATCATCAGTGCTCTGAGATCTAGTACTATATCACCCTAAAGGAAGAATCGGAGGTGTACCATGTTATCGAATTTTCTCACTACCCTATTTTGCTGCCTCTCTATGATATAATATTCATGAATAATATTTTATTTAATAGATTAAAAATCAAATAGATGGAATTCATCTATTCTATTTGACATCTGATGGTCATGAATAGTTGTTCTATGTGATTGAAACTGAACCTCAATTGGTAAAACTACTTATGTTCTGAACACCAAAGAGTATGTGGCCACCTAGGTGGACTTTCCATTTTTCTTCTGATAGGCCCAGAGGGAATTTCAGAGTTTATTTATCCAAATATTCTACTATTTCCCACCATATTCTACAGCATATTAGAGAGTGTGTTTTTGAACACCTAGATCTATCAACTTTCTTGTACATGGTAGCGGGGAGTATGATTGGACCATATGTTGTACTTAGAATACAATTTACTTAGATCTTTAGATCATAAATTGGTGTTGTTTTCCATTAGAATAGTTTGAGATAACCTAAAATTATTAATGATGTGTTAGTTCATAAACTCGATCATAGACCAGGTTTCAATATCTTTGAGAGAAACTGCTTCGGTTTACTTTGAGAATAATATTTTTATGGTCAAAATAAACCTGCATTATTGAGCTATCGTTGGTTAGTAGGGAACCACAATGTCGAGTCCCTAAACTATAGTGTGACAATATTATTTGGTACTTTAGAGAATCTATGGTCATTGATGAAAAAATTTTTCTAGAATTTGACTCACATAACACCTCTTAGAAAACCCAATGTAGTCATAAACCATGGTGGGATATAAGTAACACAACCTCTAAATTTTGTTGGATAGCTTCATCCCTTCAGGATGGGAACCACTAGATTCATTAAGGACATATTGCATAACCATATTTATATCATATCCTTGCATGTAATAGAGAATAATTTTATAGAACCATCGCATATATAGGGTATGTTCAAGGTTAGGGCCTCTCTAATGGGTAAACTGTGTTGTACATCAGTGGATTCTCTCACGCTCAACTCAATCTAGTGGGAGAATTACAAGGTGGAGATACTTAATAAATGGATTCATCTAATAATTCATTTCACTAGCCATGGGGATTTTTGAGGGCCCTGGTGTAGAAGTACCAGCAGCCAGATGATATAGCTATTGATTTTCATCATCTTTAAAAGTGACAAGCATGACGACCCTATAATGTGCCACATGAATGACTAGGTCATCTTGATCAGGATATATAAGGTATGTGGCTAAACTTTCTAGAACATCATGTTGTACATTATATCAATGAAGAACATGTGTCACCTTTATATGAGAAGGGAAATTGTCCATCAACTTACAGGTCCATTCCTATAAGGGAACAAGATCATTCTTTTGGATGACATAGTCTCCCTTAATCTGATTAATGACTATCTTAGAATATCCATTAACATTTAGAAAGGGTAAATCAATATCAAGGGCCAATTCAAGTCTAGTAATAAGAGTCTAATACTCTTCCTAGTTGATGGTTCATCCCTTTGACAGTGAAAAGGAGTACGATAGGATGACTCGTGATGGACTGATAAAGGCGACCCCCAGTACTACCCTATTCCGTTTAGGGTTATTTAGCCTTCTACCTATTTTACTCTAGGAGGCACCATAAAAATTCATATTCAAACATGGGACAGCCTGATTAGCTAAGGGAATAGATTCATCTGGGAAATAAATGGCCAGAGGCACCTCCTAGTGGGTAGGACGTACAGTTGAGAATTATTCCAATTCTTGGACCATGATATCTTTTTGTGGGACAAACCTATTATGGAACTACTATAGTTATTACCATCATGTGTTTTAGTCACACTATCATCATGGGGTGATTGAAAATATACATCAATAGGAAAACATGGAATAACAATTCTATATCATTATACTATAAATAATTTCTTAACTTATACACTATAAATACCAATAGAAGAAAAATATTCTAGAAGGGTAAGTTTCTAGACTCCATGTTAAGGATCATACTTCTGAGATACTGTATTTTTTTCTCCATATCCTCATTATTTTTTTGGGCATGGTGGGTACCGGTTTATCAATTTAGGGTGGTGAAATAAAGGGCTAGAGTCTTTCTTAAAACGAGTGGCATTAAGGCTGATGGTTGTAGAATGTAATTCTTAATATCCTCAAAGTCCATCTGGCAATCCTCATCCAATTATTAAATGGTGCCTTTATTTATGTGTCTCTAAAAGGGTTTACACTTTTCATCTAGACATGAAATAAATAGTCGAATATAGTCTATGTAACCTTGGAGTCCTTTAAACTCCAATAGGTTGCAAGGGGAAGGAATTTTCTTGAAGGCCTTGATTTTATAGGGATTAATCATGATAAATATATATCTGACAACAAAGATGATAAATTTTCTAGATGTTACATGGAATTCACACTTCAATGGGTTCATCTTCAAGTAGTAGGAGTGGAGTAATCCAAAAACGTTTTCAATATCTTTGAGATGGTCTTATATTTTGTGTGATTTAACAACTAAATCATCTACATAAAATTCCACCAACATCCTGATGACCTATTTTATGGTATAGTGCATGGAATGATGGTAAGTGAATCAAGAATTATTTAATCTAAAAGGCATAACCTGATAACAATAATTTCCTTAGACTACCTTGATGGCAGTGTACTATTCATCCTTAGGGTACATCCATATCAAATTTCCATGGTGTATCCATCAATGATAGAGAGGTTATGAAGCCTAATTGTAGCATGAATGAATAACTATGTCACTATAAGGGGAAATTATTCCTTCATACAATAGTGGTTGAGGTCCCAAAAGTCAATGTAGTCTCTAATCTGTTCATTCTTCTCCATAAATGGGAAAAACAATTCCACCAACATGGTGTATTAGACCAGTGTGATAAAGATGGATTTAATTCTCCATCCAAATTTATCCTCAACCATGGAACCATGGGAGGGGTGCATCTTTCCGAGAGGTTTTTTGAACCCTCAGTGAACAACTGGTAATACTAGGTGATGAGAAGAAACATGGGTCTCAAGAAATAACATATCATCATAGTTCTATGAAAAGAATCACTAAGATATTTAAAGAAGGCCATATACTATTGTTTCTCCTTTGGTAGCATATTCTTGCAGATCAGTGCCAACCTATAGGTCTTCCTCGATTCCAAGGTTCACCTAAGTCATCTAATCAATGGTCAAAGACACACCCTCCTAAAATGTAGTAGGGGTTCCTTTTATATCATCTTCATCTTCTAAGATACGAGAATCAGAGGGATGAGGAAACTCTCCTGAAACTACAAATTTGGGGACCACAAAGGGATCTGATATGTTGGGGGAGATCTTTCAATAAGGGACTCTTTATTTTGGAATAAAAATAGTTAAAAATACTGAAAAATTGATCTCGTGATGTTTTCAACCATAATGCCACTCCAAATACCGAAGTAATGTTGATGATTTGACTTCTACTGAGTCATCCATGACCTGTGAAACATGCGAGAGTGCGACGGATAAATGTCCATGGAGAAAAAATCTCAAAACTTGACACAGATAGGTTATTTAATATTAGTCAGGTATATCTTCTTTTGGAGTACGAGGTAATTTGTAATCACTATTTCTTCTTAGGAACAATAAAACAACTTCCCAAATCTCATGCCATGGGTTTCAGTCAATGGATTTGAAGTATGAAGTTTTCTTTGAGATCTGAGCAAGGGTAAAATGTAGTAGCTATCAATCCATTAGGGTTATTGATATGCTCATCCTTATCAATCATGGGAGTTTTAATTCCCTTCAATAGTACTCTAAATTTAGATAATTGGACTCACAATAGTCGAAGGGGGATTTTTCACCCTGGAGCACCCCTACTCGACCGTCAAGGGATTATTTTAGGTAATGGTGGTATGAAGAGAGTGCCACTATGTATAGATAGATAAAAGGCCTTCCTAATAAATCATTATAGGATATATCCTATGAGACTACAATAAATTTGTTGTTTTCCACTAGTCTAATAAATTCTCTCTGCAGTATAATTTGACTACACAACTTCTACTCTCTCTTATCATATCCCAAAATTTATAGCTTATAGGGGATCAAATCCCCTTCTATGATCCCGAAATTTTGGAGTGGTTATGTCATGATGAGAATCATACAAGAGCCAGTATCCACTAGAAATTATGATAATTACACACTATTGAACTGGCCAATGATATATAGTAGGCGTACGGTCCTTTGAACAGTAGAACCCTCATCTTCTTTGGAAAATGAAATGATGGCCCGATATCCATTTTCTAGGTTTCCACTATGTAATTAGCCTCGATGGAATCTACCTAAGTCTAAAACTAATGGGGGGATATTCAAAGATTCAATGTGGGATTCATGAAATTCCTTTGAAAATAAGAGAACCTATAGAATCTAAATCCTTATAGGTATTACGGTGAGGTGCCTCAATACATCATACTTTTTGGGTGAGGGGAAATGTTTTCCCCATATAATGTCATTATTTAGAAAGGGACGTGGTAGGTATTGTAGACTAACACACTAGTTTATGGCTAGTGTTGTTGGTATTTTGTTGTGGGTTATTTGGTTTTCTCTAAATACCAGATGGTTGGGCACCATAAGGCTAGGGTCAGACCCCGGCTACGCATTGCTGATTTTGGAATGGTTGTAGATGAGTCACATAGTCAACTAATACAAACAGTTGAAGAGTTGTGCTCGCACTACTACAAAATGGGCCTTTAACAATGATTTTATTTATCAATACTAGAGGAAGCACTGATAAATGGCATATTTATCAGTGCTAAATAATTCATTGATAAATTTAATCTTTTATCAACGCATTTATTTTAGTGCTAAGAAATGAATCCTTTTTAGTGCTTTATTTTTAGCACTGATAAAGGGTATGCTTTATTAGTGCTTTATTTTTAGTGCTGATGAATATTTCGTTCATCAACGCATTTTTAGTGCTGATAAAATGAAATAATTATATAAATAAAAAATAAAAAATGTTTTTATTAAAAATAATATTACAAATATTATTTATAAATAGTTTTTAAAAAAATGAATTTTTTGTTTAAACAATATTAAATATTTATCATTTTATTAATTAGATAATTATGATAATTAAAATAATTAATGTTATTAAATTGTATATATTAAATTTATAGATATATATTAATGATTATAAATATGATTTTTATTTTACAAAAATATTTGTGAGATTTACATTAAATTTTCATATATTTATTGAATAATGTTCTAAAATTAAAAATTACTATGAATTTAAAATATTAACTAATTTCATAGTACTCGACATATAATTGAATGTTGTTTGAATTTTCAATTTAATATAGATCAAATGTATGTTATATTGATTTCACATATACATAATTAATACATTTTTATATACAATATTCATATACATAGATCTTATCCATTTTTTCAATATTGTTAAAGTATGCATATATTCTTAATTTAATCAATTTCACTCATTTTGTACACATATGCATGACCTCAAAATTAGATATTCATTAATAATGTTAAAAAAATATTTATAAAAAAATATTTATAAATAAATATATTTATAAATTCACATTTATTATATTTATACAATTATATATTTATAATAATAAATAAATAAATATTTTTTAAAAAGTAGTTATATAATTATAAATAAATAATTATGGATTATTAAATAATTATAAAATTTACAATAAAATTACTTAAATAATGAATATATTTACTATATTTATATATATATATATATTTATTATATATATATTTATAATTATATAAATATATAGAATGATATAAATAATATTTTTTAAAAATATTTCTAAAATATTTAATAAATAATTATAATATTATAAAAAATATATTTCAAAACAATATAGTTACTATATTTTTATTTATATATATTTATTATGTATTTATAAATATTTACAAGTGTTTTATTTATAATTATAATTATAAATCCTTTAACAATGCTTTTGTGATAAGTGATGATAAAAGAATCTTTATTAGTGCTTTTTTTTTGTGTTGATAAAGATGGTAATTTAGTAGCACTAAAAAAAGCGCTGATAAAATGAACATTTATCAGTGCTATAAGTTTAGCAGTGATAAATAGGCCTTTTATCAGTGCTTATGTAATAAATGTTGATAAAAGTGTTTGACCTATTTAAAAACCCAAACCATTTGCGAACCCATCATGATTTAGAAGTTTTTTGTTGAAGCCGCCTATTGTCGGTGCTCCTCCTCAGTGAATCAATGGTCGAATCACACCACTCAGCTACTTTCGAACATCTCGTCTGACATCTTAAAAGGGTCTCAGATTTTTTTCAACCTAGTGAAGTAGGCCTTCCAATTTTATTTGTGTATTTTTTTCATTTTTTATTTCTTTTTATATGAATTATTTATGATCATTGTGATCTCTTTTTTACAATTTTTTTATGTGTTGTTTAGAGAAAGATTTATGGTTTGTTGTTTGTATTAACTACCAATGTTTGATCCATTTTTTATATCACACACTGAACCTTGAATTTATTCATTGTTGTTTTACTTAAATGTTTTATATATTCTTACTAAATAATTTTTCATAAATGTATATAAATGTGTATAAATTTTCAAGTATATTATTGTTTATTGACTACTAGTTTGAGTCAGATTGGTGTTTCCCTAATGATTATATATATGTTGAAACTTTCATAGACAAATCAACAGATATGCTTCTTCAGATGCTTTTTTTTAACCAATTTAGTGGAGTGATGTATGTTCCACTATTGTTTATAAGTATCATATCATCTAGTTACTCATAGAATTTACTATGGACCTTACTTTTCTTATGGATCAGATTCAAATGGAAAATACCCAGTTAAGTACATGAGGTTTTATCATATCAATCCTTCGCTTTTTGAATCAGTATGGTTCCTTTATCTCATTTTTTGTTTCAATATCTTGTTTTTATCTATAAAATATTTCTTATATACTATATGTGAGTGATATTTTATACTATTGTGACATGTATGTGTGTCTATATAGATATTTAATTATTTACTTCCATAGTTGTTTGTCTAACATGTATGCTTATATCAATTAATGATGATTTTGGGCCTGCATGTCCATTGACCCCAAGGGTCATGCTAGAATTTTGTTCAACCTTTGGTGCTAATTCTTTCTATGGGGAAGGACAACCTCCAATTTCTGGTTTTTTACACCCAAATTTTAAACCATCCTTTAGTTACATTGTGGTCTGTCAAAGGTCATAAGATGATCTAACCTAGTGTTGTTTGGGTAATTCAGGCTAGGGTCATTGAACTGTTCATCTTTTAGTTTAAACCTATAATGTTTAGTGATAAAATCATTTATTATCTTCCTTTATCTCCATCTAATTTTTTATATTATAACATCCCTTATTATTAGATTTGGAATATCTAAACGCTCAGATATTATAGTAGAAATGATCCATATTTCCCTTATTAAATTTTTCTATTACTTTCACTTTTGATAATGAATATCTTATTTGTATTTATTTATATATTATATAAAATTAATCTTTTAAGAACCTAATAGGATGTATATGATCCGAAAAGGGAATCATGTTAATTGTTTGAAAAATGAATATGAAGATGGAGTTAAAGAGTTCATCATGTTTTCAAGAGAGCATGCAGACGACCCTTTTAAAATCCTCTGTCCATATTTATATTACTAATATTCAAGAAATATTAGTCTAGAAGAGTTGGAAAAATAATTTATTTTTAACAAAATAGATCCAATATATAAATCTTGTACTCATAATGGGGAAAACTTGAATGTGTACATATATTAGGATGATATTACCATTTATGAATCATTTTATATGAATTCCTTTGTAAAAGATGATGGAGACCACATGGAAGAAATGACAATGGCAATTTAATATGACCTTTGTGATTGTCCAAAGTTGTTTGAGGAGTTAAATAGTTATTCCAAGAAACCATTGTATACCAGTTTTACTAAATACACAACATTTCCAGTTGTATTGAAGATATATAATTTGAAAGCTGGAAATGGATGTAGTAACACCATCTCTATATAACTACTTGGTCTTCTGAAAGATATACTACCAGAAGAAAATGAACTACAATTTCAAACATATGATGTTAAATGAATGTTACGTTCAGTGGGAATGATCTATAAAAAATAAATTATCTCCCAAATGATTCAATATAGTTTCTCAATGACAGTGAATAACTCCTCAAATACCTTAAGTGTGGTGGAGATCGTTAAATGAAAAATAAATCATGTCCTTCAAAATCTGTATGGTACATTCCTATCATTCCATGGTTTGTAAGACTATATGGATGTTAGTAAACTGTAAGACAATTAACATGGCATGTAGATGTAAAAATTAAAAATTGTAACCTACATCATCCAACATATTCTCCCCAGTGGAGAAAATTTCATTACAAGTTTCGTGAATTTAGAGATGAGACAATAAGCTTTCATCTAGTGTTATATAATGATAGAATAAATACTTTTGGTGTATATAGTAGTACTCATAGTATATGACCTACCATGTTGGTAAATTATAACTTGCTGCCAGGGTTATGCGTGAAGTGAAGATACATTATGTTGTCTCTACTTATATTAGGACAATAACAACCTGGTAATGATATCGAGTCAGATGAAAATTCAATCGATGATGACCCATTCATTGGGGCATCCCAATCAGTTCATGTCAATCCAAATGTAAGAAATGTATTGTACATTAGATAGGACCACAAATAGGGGATTTGGTTTCTCTAAATAGGAACCAAATCCTTGAAACCTTTAAAAAAAATGTATTTCAATGATAAGGTAATTTTTTTTAATATAATATGTTTTTCCTCATAATATTATATGTTCTCTACTACATTAAAATAATCTAAATTAAATGGTTTATTACTCAAGAAGACAATGTATTATTCACAAAACGATGTTACCAATCCCTCATAAGAACAAACTGTAATGAAGGAAACCCTTTAGATATATGAAAAGTTAATTTTATGGTAAACTTTCTCTATTTTACAAAAAATTATGTAATGGAACGTTTATTTAATTTTCATTAATCTTTATAGAGTTTATTTATTTAAGATAATTCGTTCCATATGTCATGCCTTTGTAATAAGAGAAATGACGTTTTCTCTACTCAATCACATAAGTAATCTTGATTTTCATATAATAAAATCATTATCCATAAAATTAATGTATTGTTTCATATATATGTTTAATTTATTTCTTTTTGGTATTACTCACATAATAATTGTTTTCCTATATAGGTGGATTCTTTTGCTTGAGTTGGGGTGCTCTGTCGAACTATTATGCTCCTTCTCCCTTAAATCCTTTTCACCCCTACAGTGGTGCATTTTTCACTTTCTTTTATGTTACCTCCACTAGCTTTGTGGGATGAGAAATGGCATTGTCTCTGCTTAATAACATAGGTAATATTGATGTGTTAACCATAAATTCATTTTTCATAGAATTAATGTATCGTTTTATATGTATGTTTAATTTATTTCCCTTTATTATTACTAACATAATAATTTTTTTCCTTGCAAAAGATGATTATTTAGTTCGAGTTGGGGTTCTCTATCCAACTTTTATGCTCATTCTCCCTTAAAACATTTTCACCCCTGTAGTGGTTCATTTATCACTTTCTTTCAATTTACCTCCACTGCCATTAATGTAAGAGCAACGACGCTAGCTTTGCTCAATAATAGATATAATCTTGATTTTTTCACAGTAAAATAATTGTCCATAAAATTAATGTATTGTTTCATATGTATTTTTAATTTTTTTTTTGTATTACTCGGATAATAATTTTTTTCTTATATAGGTTCATTATTTTTACGAGATGGGGTGTTATGTCCAACATTCATGGTCATTATCCCTTAAAACCTTTTCACCCATATAGTGGTGAATTTATCCCATTCTTTCAAATTTCCTCCTCCAGCTTTATAGGAAAATAAATGACGCTACATATTCTCAATTACATAGGTAATCTTGATGTTTTCATAGAAAAATCGTTTTCCATATAATTTATGTATTGTTTCATATGTATGTTTAATTTATTTCTTTTTAGTATTACTCACATAATAATTGTTTTCTTATAAAGGTGGATTCTTTTGTTCGCGTTTGGGAGCTATTTCCATATTTTATCTATTTCAATACCAAAACATCCACATACTTCTTCTCAAACAAAACCATTCACTCCAATAGTGTATACATTTATCACTTTGTTTCAAGTTCCATTCACTACTCAATCACAGAGGTAATGTAACAAACCAATTTTTTATCAATGGAAATTTCATTATTATAATCATGTGACATAAAATCACATTATCAAGCACAATTCTACATCATGCTTAAATATACTACAAAAGTATATGTGACCTTAGTTTTCGACACTTTCATCGAGGCGTGCGCTCATCCGTCACACAGAGGACGCGTTGCTGTTACCCCGCATTCCCGCTTCCCAAAGGCGGGCGGAATCCTCTCCTTATTCAGGGATGTCTGCTCCTTGATCGAAACGGGATGATGGGATGTCGGTTCTTCCTTCTGTGGATTCCTCCTTGGAGCTCGTCACCTAGTTCGTGTCTCCCTCATAGATTTAAAACGTAATTCGTGAAGCTCTTCCCGGCGCCATATCTTCATTGACAGTAGTTAATTATGCTGCTTCTGTCAGGACCTTCCAAGGGCTCCGGTCAGGGCAGCAACCTTCGGTTAGGAGATTAGTAACGTTGCGGCATCACTGGCATGTCTTGACACTGGGGATTGGATTGTCTATCCTCTGTCCCTTATTATAGGGCTTATCAAGGGCGTGGAAGCCCAAGAGATCCCACATCGAACGCAGGGAATTTTATGCCATTTCCATGTATTTGAGGTTTTCCTCGGCTTCCCATGTTTATCACAGGGTATATCGCAAGTTTAACATCCAGTGGAGATGGATCGGACTGATTGGAACACTAGCCAGAGTTGATCAGATTGAAGAACCCCCTGGAGGGAACACCGATGTTGGGGCCGGCACATGGGCGGCTTCCCGAATAATGTGTAGGGCAGTGAGGTGGCATAATCTCACTGAGATATGGCGGACCGGGTAAGAATTAGGATGGATGGTGGATTTGGGCTTGGGTCTCGAAGAGAATTCCTACGTATCCCTGTGGTGGGGAATCAAATTTCGCGTAGTTCGACGATACGGTGGGACACCTGAAGAGGCGACCCATGAGAATGAATGCATGGATGGGGCCCGGAGGAATTAGAACCTCTGGGTTAGGGAACGAGCTTACCGAGACATGTGGGCTCGAGGGAGAGATCAGGATGAGACATGAGTGATGGGATTGAGCCTCATGGAGGCATCCTACGTATCCCCGTGGTGGGGAATCAATGTATTAGTAGTTCAAACGGCGAATACAGTTTAACATCATGTGGGATGAGAGTGGGGATTACACTCTGAGGTGGCCCAAGGTGGAAATGGGGCTTGGCACTCCGACGCAGAGATGGTTGGGGCTAGTGTTTTTTTGAGCTTGAACCTCATGGAGGCTTCCTACGTACCATGACTTAGCACAGATCAAAGTCCCTGTAGTTTGAGTTGGATGGGGTTTACGCTCTGAGACCGCCCAAGGTGGTGGGGCTTGAACCACATGGAGGATTCCTACGTACCACGGATTTTCATGGATCAAATTCCTCATAGTTCGGGTTGTATGGGGCTTACTCACTGAGACGGCCCAAGTTGGTGCGGCTAGAACCTCGTGGAGGCTTCCTACGTACCATGCCTTAGCACGGATCAAAGTCCATGTAGTTCAGGTTGGATGGGGCTTACAATCTGAGATGGCCCAAGGTGGTGGGGCTTGAACCTCATGGAGGCTTCCTACGTACCATGCCATAGCATGGATCAAAGTACCCATAGTTCAGGTTGGATAGGGCTTATTCTCTGAGACAACCCAAGGTGGTGGGGTATGAACCTCCTGGAGGCTTCCTACGTACCATGCCTTAGCGTGGATCAAAGTCCCCGTAGTTCAGGTTGGATAGTTTAACATCATGCAGGACGGGGGCGATTGAGGCTTATTCTTTGAGGCGGCCCATGGTGTGTCATGGTCGGTGCTCACTCTAAGCTCACAGGAGTCATGCTCAGTGTGAGAAACAAGAGCTTGCATAGACCTGGCGATCACATTGCGAAGGGTGCATTCGTGGGAAGTGAAAAGGGGTTACGCGTTGATCGGCCCATGGTAATGGGACTTAATCCATGATGTAGGCCCAAGGGAGAGGGATTTGGCACCCAGGAATAGAGGAGGGGCCTCATTCTGTATCACACCCTCCACTGGCCTTGGCACCGAGGAAGTGAGGAGGAGCAGGGGTGATGCCTCCTGGAAGGAAGGCTAGGGGCTTACACCAAGGTGGCTACCCTTCCCCGCAGACAAAATCCACTCCAACAAGGATAATATCATCCCCTGTGAGTGGTGATCCCATCCCCATGGAGATGAGTGGGCGTGGATAATTTTTTAGGTGGGGGGACCCTGCGTTCGAGGCACGGGGCCAGGTCACAGTTTAACGTCATGTATTGAGGACGAGATGCTTGGTAGTTTAACGTCCTGTAGCTCAGAAGAGGTGGGATTACTCTGCACCCCTAGGACATACATAACTGGTACCCTCTTCTCATTGTGGGGGGAAAGGCGTCAGCAAGGCCATACTGAAGGGGTGTCACAGAGCGAACCATCGAGGGGTCCACGTTAGCGTGGCTATGCAAAAAAACAATAGCTGTTAGCGTGCCTATGCGAAGAAGAATGAGGTGGAGCAACGCAACGGGAAGGATTGTCCAATGGACCTTTAAATTACTTCGTACAAGACTAGAAGGTCATACGGTAAAACCATGTATGATGCGGATGCTCGGGGTGTATAAGACACTTGCAAATGGCACCTAGAAGGAGGGAATCGGGCATTCACGCAAGAGGGCACCCAGGGAGCACCGAGATGAAGGGCCCCAAGGATTGCGTGCATCCCTTGGGGCTAGCCCGAAATAAGGGGGTCCGATGAGAAAATCCCTGGGTTGGCATGAAATTAGTGTTGCTTGTGCAAAAATAGGGGGGATGAGGTTTTGCGCGCGACTTGAAAGGATTGTGAACAAAGGAAGGGATTGTGTACAAAGGAAGGATTGCGCGCAAAAGAAGGATTGCGCACAGTGAAATGGGTGTGCGTGATAAGGAAGGATTGTGCGCATCTTGGCCATCTGGCATGCCCCGTAAAGGATTACACGCAAGGGACAGACCCTGAAGGGGTTTGGAATGTAGTCTAAGCCAGGGGGTATCATGCGAAGGTAGATCCCAGGGCAACTGGGCGTGAAGAGGAACCATACCTGAAGGCCATATTGCACGTGCGTGGAAAGTCTATTATGTGCATGAGAGGCGGTTTGAATTCTTCAACCCAAAAAGGAAGGTAATATCCATCTATTTATAGGCATCCGGAAGTGCGGAATTAAGAGCTGCGAGAAATAATTGCACGACAGAGGTAGCGGCGTGATATATCAACCGTGTGGGGCGCGGGTGCGAAATTATTTAGTGCATGCGCTAGGGATCCTTTTCGAATACCAGTACTTTCTGCGTGGAACAAAGTTTTTCACGCACTTCATCGTTCTTTCTGTGAAACACCTCCGGGACCTCCGGACAGCGTCTCTCGGTCCGAATCTGACTTCGCTTTTTTGCTTCGAAAATTTCTCTGGCAGTTAATCACTTTTTGGTATCTACAAATGCCCCACTTTGGAATTGGATTGGTGAGGGGTCACATTGATTGGATTCTGAGGGAAACGCTGAACTCCAGGGCTTTGTGAGCCCCCTACACGTAAAAATTACGAGCGGCGCGCAAAACTCGGCCAGGTGCGGAGTAGGCTTTTTGGGCAGGCGTGGAACCCATGCTTCTTTTGTAAAAGAGGCCACAGGTCCCATGCTCTGTATGACTTTTCTCGCGTGATAAGCACTGAGCTCTCATGCGTGAAATTGATTTTTCTCCTGTGTGAAACACCGCTTGGCGGTGCGTAATTCCACCACGATTTGGCAAGATTTTACTCGCAACCTGGGACTTTTCGTGCCATGACCTGAAATTTCACATAGTCCATGGATTATCCATGCAGGACTCTCAAATTTCGCGCCAAAATCCCAGATTTTGCACGACACCCCCAAACTTAGTTGGAAGTAGATGGCCGCAAAACGGGCTGATGAGGGGGAGGCTGCTGCCTGCAAAGCTGAGATGGCTACGAACCCGGAGGTTTATGGCGCAAAGAGGGTTGTCTCCGAGAACCACACCCTCTTCAACATGCTAACCCCCGCCCAGAAAGAGTACGCCTTGTCTAAAATTCTGCCGCTGTGGGACTTCGGCATTCTAGAGGAGGTTCCCCTACTGAGTTTCGAGGTTGATACACTGTGGTCATGGGTGACCTATGAAGATGACCTTCCTCGATACAAAATCACCAACAACGGTCATCCGGCCAGAGAAACCAGGCATATGGACGTCTATGTCGTGAATCCATGGACTAGGACCATTGCTGGGGGTGATCCTATTGCGGAGAGCTCACCGGCCCTCTATACGAGCACTCACTACTAGAAAAACAGGTATTTGCGAGGGGATCCCGTCGCAAATGTCTTTTTGCGACGGGGTCCCGTCGCAAATAGCCCGTTGCTGGAAACGGCGTCGCAACAACACTTATTTGTGACGGGCCCGTCGCTAAAGCCTTTTTTTGCGACGGTCATTCTCCCCGTCGCAAATAGTATTCCGTATTTTTGTAAAAAACTTTTAAAATAGTTTTTGCGACGGTTCCGGTGCAAAAACTATTTTTTAAAAAAAATAAAAAAACTATTAATAATACTAGTATTTGCGACGGGCATAGTATCCCGTCGCAAATACTATTATTTTAAAAAAATAAAAACTATTAATAATACTAGTATTTGCGACGGGCATAGTATCCCGTCGCAAATACTATAAAAAAATAAAAAAAAATAAATTATTAATAAATTATTTTCATTAATATAATAATAGAATTATAATTCACAAATAAAAATAATTAATTATTTTAATTAATATAATAATAATAGAATTATAATTCAAAAATAAAAAATAATAGAATATTAATAAATGATTTAATTAATATAATAATTTTATAATTATAATTCATAAATAAAAAAAATATTAATAAGTTATTTTAATTAATATAAAAATAATAGAATTATTTTACACTCAAATATTAAAATAATTCAAGTATTACAAAAAATATAATTAAATTATAATATTATAAAATTTTAATATATATATATATATATATTAATATTATAAAATATAATTAATTTTATTATTCATATTAATATTGTTATTTAAAAATATAATATTATTAATATTTTATAATGAGACAAAAACTAAGAATAGAAAAAAAAATATTTTGATTTCCCAAATTTTATAACATAAATACAAACTCTAATCTGAGGGAGGGGGGAGGTGGGGGATCTGCAGATGGTGGTGGAGGAAACTTCATCCCTAAAGCATGAGTGAGTCGGCGCATGTACTCCATCTGCTCCTGATGCTGCTGCTGCCACCGACTCGTCTGCTCCTCGTACAACTGCTGCTGGCGTCGACGCTCCTCCTCATGCTGTTGACGCATCTGCTCCTGCTCCTGTCGGAGACTCTCTATCTGTGCAGTCTGAGATCGCAACTGATCCTCATACAGTGTAGTAGAAGAAGATGCACGAGCTCCTCTTGAGCTGGACGCCGACATCGCAACACTGCCATAATAATCTCCGGGAGTCAGTCGAGAGCCGATACCAACTACCCGGCCCTTCTCGAAGGCATACTGGGTGGCCTGCATCCATGCCGCCTCATCAAACTGACGGGCAGTGGTCTGATCTGATGACTCGGCCTGACTCTCAGGCCGGGCCTGTGACGCTGCGGCCTCATATGACTCCTATAGTTGCAATTTAAAATTAAAATTGTGAATATATTATATGCAGTTAATTTTTAAACTTGAAAACAAATAATACTGACCACGATGTGATGCTGACGATCACCTCTGAGCTCCCCAGTAGCAGGATCACTATACATCCTCCGATATACGTCGTACTCTGTAATATCGGGGTGCTCGAAAGCCTATAAGAATAAAAAATAAACTGTTAATATTTATAGTTATATAAAATATTTATAAATAATGTACGTACCAGATGCTGTCTATGAGTACTGAAAGAACGACTCCCAGCTCGATGAGTCACCTCCTGTCTCCCCCGATTCTGCCTCCCCACCGATGATCTCCTCTGAAAGGCACCACTCAAACAGTGCGCACATAATCCATCCCATACATGGGATGAAATATACTCTGGTCGGTGTGCTCTATATGACTCCTCAAAATCTGACACTCCTGCTTTCTTCATCGCAGCTTTTCTTAAATTGTGCAAAAACTGATGAAGGCGATCATGCATGGCCACCTCCCATGCCTCGTGGATGGCGTCACGCATGGTATCCTCGATCGGATACCATAAACCCTACAAATAAATAAAAATATCAAGTTAGAAATGAAATAATTTTCAAAATAAAAATTATTTATTTACGTACATACCAACCAATGGCCGAACATGGCCTGCTGCACATCAATGGGAATCTGCTCCCATGTAGTCCACAGCTGAGAGAAATAGTTACGCAAAATAGCGTTGCCCTGTCCGACTGCTATATGCGGAAAACTGAAAAAATAATAAACATTTATTATGTGAATAGATTAATGAAATCTTAGTCAAATCCACAGGTTATCACACAGGTTATCACACCTCCGTGTGCGTGGATCAAACCCAAGACGTGGACGTCGCTCGGGGACGGGGTCAGGAATCATCAATCGTGCAAGACCGCGCCCCCTCCGCGTACTCCCTGGAGTGCCTGCAGGCTGAGGGTCATCTGTCAGCAACGCATCCGCATCGAAAGTCAGGTCAGCATCCGCCAACTCACGAAATGGGGCCTCGTCCATCTGAAACAGAAAATGTTAATGTTACCAAATAATTGATAATTACTATTATATATACATATATACATATATACATATTATGATTGTATATAAATACCATGGAATGCTATCAGTTTTCATCTTCATCATCATCTTCATATATGTCAATGTCATCTTCATATTCCTCCTCAACATCATCGATATCCATTCGAGTTACAGTTGCTTCATCTCTTACCATTTCAAATTCATATGTGACATCATTAACATCATCGTCATCACAGACTCTTAAATGTGGGGTGTCGTCATCGATACTCATGTCTCTTTGTAAAAAAGAATGATTTTGAGTACTCTCTTGAAAAACTTCAATTCTTTGCACATCAGTGAAAGCACATTCACTTTGACTAAACTGATTGTCTCGAATTTTGATTTTTATTATACTCCACCAATCAGTCAAGTCTCTTGATGTTGCACAGTACTTTGCATAATAAACTTGATATGCCTGTTGAGCCAATAAGAATAGTTCATTGACTGTGAGAACACTTTTACATTTAATATCGATGATTCCATGAGTCGGATGAACACGCACGCCTCTCTCTGTATCCAACCACCGACATTTGAACATGGTTATGTAATGTTGTCCAAGATAACAGAGTTCAATGATTTCATCAAGTATGCCATAAAAGTCAACTTCATTTTCTCGATGATAAGATCCTCTCAAGCTAACTCCACTGTTCATTGTTTTTTTCGATTCCCCATATGCATGTGTGTGGAATCGAAATCCATTCACCACATATGCATTATAAGTTTTAACAAGTTTGGAAGGTGGGTTAATCAATACACACAGTCGTTTGTCAATTTTATCAGCATGTCGAGACACCTACAAATTTGTGAAATAATTATCAATATAGTAAACTATACATTGAATGAGTTGCTAAAAGATAAAGAATTTATGTTACCAGTTTTTGAAACCACTGAGAGAAATTTTTCAGTCGACGTTCTTCGAGAGCAGCTGCTGTAATTTGTGGAATTTGTTTCTTGATATGATTATCATACAACCTATAAAAACCAAAGTTATTTACTGTAACATAAATGATAGAATAAGTGATATAAACACTTACAGTACAACTGATGTCATCTCTTCACAGTTGAGCAGAACATATGTATGAGCTCTCTGATGTTCATCATCTGAAAGCCAGCGTTCATAAACTCCACCAAAACCAAGCTCAGACTGGTTTAAAATAGATAATTGATTGTCGATTTCATCAATATTCCTCTCTTTCCGTCCCATTCAGTTGTGTTTTGAAGGATACTCAGATTCAAAATAATGGGAGCAGAAAAAAGATATTTCCTCTTGCAAATAAGCTTCTGCAATAGATCCTTCAACAGATGCTTTGTTACGTACTTTTCTTTTCAATTTTTGCATGCATCTTTCAAATGGGTACATCCATCGAAACTGTACCGGACCTCCACATTTGGCTTCATATGGCAAATGTAACATCAAATGTTCCATTGAGTCGAAGAAAGACGGCGGAAATATTTTTTCCAGTTTACATATAATTACAACAACATCTTTTTCAAGTTTTCCTAGAGCATCATAATCTGCCGTAGCCGCACAAATTTCCCGAAAAAAATGAGACATGTCTGTTATGGAATCCCAAATCACAGAATTCAACAGACCTCTTAATCCAATGGGTAGAAGTCTCTCCATTATAACATGACAATCATGACTTTTTAATCCAGTAATATGACCATTCTTTACACATCTATCCAAATTAGAAGCACATCCATCTGGAAGTCTCAAATCTGCAATCCACTGACAAAATAATAAACGGTTTTCTTTAGACAGTCTATAAGCTGCTTTTGGTTTCAGTAACCTTTCTGTTCTGACATTCTCAAATAGTTCCAATTCTGGACGCCTGCAAATTTGGGCAAGATCTAAACGTGCATTTACATTGTCTTTTCTCTTTCCTGGCGTATCCAAAACTGTATGAAACAAATTATCAAAATAGTTCTTCTCAATATGAATGACATATAACATGTTTCGGACCAACAGATCAGACCAATATGGCAAATCCCAAAATATGCTACGTTTAATCCAATTGTGTTCTTTCCCAAAACCAGAAATTTTCTGTTGATTTATTGTGGGACCAAAAGTGATGGGAGGTAATGAAAATACAACTGATTTTAACTCCGAACCTGATAGCATTTTTGGAGTTCCATCCCTTTCAACTGTTCCTTTTCAGAAATGAGATCTGTTTCTGTGAAAAGGATGATCAGCTGGAAGAAATCTGCGATGACAGTCAAAATAACAAGGTTTCTTTCCATGAATGAGCATAAATGCTTTGTTCTCTCCCATACAGTAAGGACATGATTTCTGACCATGTGTACTCCAGCCAGATAACATCCCATAAGCCGGGAAGTCACTTATTGTCCACATCAATGCTGCTCTCAGTATGAAATTCTGTTTCGTTGCAACATCATATGTACTGACACCAGTACTCCACAATAAATTTAATTCATCAATCAATGGCTTCAAATAAACATCAATATTTTTCTTAGGATGTCCTGGAATTAGTAAAGTCAACAAGATATATGGCTCCTTCATCAACATCCATGGAGGTAAATTGTACAGAGTTAAAAAAATAGTCCAACATGAATATTGACTACCATAAGATCTAAACGGACAGAAACCATCAGTGGAAAGACCCAGTCGAACATTTCTAGCTTCTAAAGCAAAGGATGGATGCACTCTATCAAAATGTTTCCATGAATCACCATTGGCTGGATGATTCAATATTTTATTGGTTTAAATATTCTCTTTATTCCATGACATCATTGTCGCTGTATTCTTAGACATGAATAAACACTGAAGTCTGGATGTAAGCGTAAAATATCTCAACTGTTTTACAGGAATCAAACCAGACTTCCCGTGTTGTCCTTCTTTATATCTAAGTTGCCCACATGTAGGACAACTATCCAACGACTCATTTTCCCCAGAATATAAAATGCAGTCATTTGAACATGCAAGAATCTTCTGACAAGTAAGTCCCAAATTTCGAACCAGCCTCTTACTCTCATAGTAATTTACAGGTAAAACATTTCCTTCGGGTAACAGTGTTTTCAGCAAAGAAAATATCTGGTCAAAACAGGTGTTTGACATTCCGTTATCTGATTTGATAGCCATAAATTTTGCAACTGCTTCTAATTTGCTCATCTTGCAGCCAGGATATAATGCATCCTCAGCAGATTTCAACAACTCATAAAATTCAGACGGTGCCAACTCAGGATTTGAAGCTATATCAGCCGGAGTTTCTGTATGTTGAACAGATGAACCTGCAACATCATGTACTAAATCTTGAAACCGGGATGGATCCGGAATCAAGTTGGTATCACCTTCTCTGGAACTGCGTTCACCGTGTTGATACCAAAAAACATAATCTTGTTGAAAACCAAAACGCAAGAGATGTTCTCCCACTTTGTCAAACGTGTCAAACATTCTCAATGCACATTTTCTTCAAGGGCATTTTATTTTTCCTTCTGAAACAAATTCTGAATTTGATTCCGCAAATGATAAAAAAGTCTCCACACCCTCAACATATACTGGATTTAAACCAGAACCGTTTGGATTTCTACGTTGATTTATCCATATGTGGTCACCTAATAATGATTGTTGACGACCTCGTTGTTCCATATTTCTCTATAAAATAAAAAAGCATTACTGGTTTTGAATAATTTGTTAGAAAAAACACTTAAGTAAAGATTGAATATATTGAGAATAAAGCAAAACATGTTACAAATATTGATAATTTTAATATTATATTTATTTTTTATTATTTTAATAATACTAATATAATTTTTTCATAAACATTAATTATATAATAATAACATTATTACATTATTAGTATATTTTATTATTAATATTAAAATAACATAATTTTTTATATTATATACAATTCTCCTTTCATCTGTGTGTTTAACATTCTGTCTCCACATGTAATATTTGCATTCACTTTCACCTCTCCATTGGCGAGTAGGTTGATAATTTTGAAAAAGAATGCGAATATTACACGTGGAGACAGAAAACACACAGATGAAAAGAGAATTTTATATAATATAGAAAATTATATTATTTTAATATTAATAATAAAATATACAAATAATGTACTAATTATTGGTAATTATTACTAATTATTACTAATTATTGGTAATTATTACTAATTATTACTAATTATTGTTAATTATTACTAATTATTGGTAATTATTACTAATTATTACTAATTATTACTAATTATTACTAATTACTGGTAATTATTACTAATTACTGGTAATTATTCCTAATTATTACTAATTGTTACTATTTATTACTAATTATTACTAATTATTACTATTTACCGGTAATTATTCCTAATTATTGGTAATTATTACTAATTATTGGTAATTATTACTAATTATTGGTAATTATTACTAATTATTGGTAATTATTACTAATTGTTACTATTTATTACTAATTATTACTATTTATTACTATTTACCGGTAATTATTCCTAATTATTGGTAATTATTACTAATTATTGGTAATTATTACTAATTATTGGTAATTATTACTAATTATTGGTAATTATTACTAATTATTGGTAATTATTACTAATTATTGGTAATTATTACTAATTATTAGTAATTAATACTAATTATTGGTAATTATTGATAATTATTGTTAATTATTGGTAATTATTACTAATTATTGGTAATTATTGCTAATTATTGCTAATTATTACTAATTATTGGTAATTATTATTAATTATTGGTAATTATTACTAATTATTGGAAATTAATACTAATTATTGGTAATTAATACTAATTATTACTAATTATTGTTAATTATTACTAATTATTACTAATTATTGGTAATTATTGTTAATTATTACTAATTATTGGTAATTATCCCTAATTATTGGTAATTATTACGAATTATTGGTAATTATTACTAATTATTACTAATTATTACTAATTATTACTAATTATTGGTAATTATTACTAATTATTGGAAATTATTACTAATTATTGGTAATTATTCCTAATTATTGGTAATTATTACTAATTATTGGTAATTATTACTAATTATTCCAAGTTATTGGTAATTATTAATAATTATTGGTAATTATTACTAATTATTACTAATTATTAGTAATTATTACTAATTATTGCTAATTAATACTAATTATTGGTAATTAATACTAATTATTGCTAATTAATACTAATTATTGGTAATTAATACTAATTATTGGTAATTAATACTAATTATTGGTAATTAATACTAATTAGTACTAATTATTGGTAATTACTGGTAATTATTACTAATTACTGGTAATTATTACTAATTACTGGTAATTATTACTAATTACTGGTAATTATTACTAATTACTGGTAATTATTACTAATTACTGGTAATTATTACTAATTATTACTAATTATTACTAATTACTGGTAATTATTACTAATTACTGGTAATTATTCCTAATTATTACTATTTATTACTATTTATTACTAATTATTACTATTTACCAGTAATTATTCCTAATTACTGGTAATTATTCCTAATTATTGGTAATTATTACTAATTATTGGTAATTATTACTAATTATTGGTAATTATTACTAATTATTGGTAATTATTACTAATTATTGGTAATTATTACTAATTATTGGTAATTATTACTAATTATTGGTAATTATTACTAATTATTGGTAATTAATACTAATTATTGGTAATTAATACTAATTATTGGTAATTAATACTAATTGTTACTAATTATTGGTAATTATTACTAATTATTGGTAATTATTAGTAATTATTGGTAATTATTCCTAATTATTGGTAATTATTACTAATTATTGGTAATTATTACTAATTATTCATAAATTATTGGTAATTATTAATAATTATTGGTAATTATTACTAATTATTACTAATTATTGGTAATTATTACTAATTATTGGTAATTAATACTAATTATTGGTAATTAATACTAATTATTGGTAATTAATACTAATTATTGGTAATTAATACTAATTATTACTAATTATTGGTAATTACTGGTAATTATTACTAATTACTGGTAATTATTACTAATTACTGGTAATTATTACTAATTAATGGTAATTATTACTAATTATTGGTAATTATTACTAATTATTACTAATTACTGGTAATTATTACTAATTACTGGTAATTATTCCTAATTATTACTAATTGTTACTATTTATTACTAATTATTACTATTTATTACTATTTACCAGTAATTATTCATAATTATTGGTAATTATTACTAATTATTGGTAATTATTACTAATTATTGGTAATTATTACTAATTATTGGTAATTATTACTAATTATTGGTAATTATTACTAATTATTGGTAATTATTACTAATTATTGGTAATTATTACTAATTATTGGTAATTATTACGAATTATTGGTAATTATTACGAATTATTGGTAATTATTACTAATTATTGGTAATTAATACTAATTATTGATAATTAATACTAATTATTGATAATTAATACTAATTATTGGTAATTAATACTAATTATTACTAATTATTGGTAATTATTGGTAATTATTACTAATTATTGGTAATTATTACTAATTATTCCTAATTATTGGTAATTATTGGTAATTGTTCCTAATTATTGGTAATTATTACTAATTATTGGTAATTATTACTAATTATTGGTAATTATTACTAATTATTCCTAATTATTGATAATTATTGGTAATTGTTCCTAATTATTAGTAATTAAATGAATAATTACTAATAATTAGGAATAATTACCAATAATTACAAATAATAACATTATTAGTATATTTTATTATTAATATTAAAATAATATAATTTTCTAATTTATATACAGTTCTCCTTTCATCTGTGCGTTTTCTATCTCCACATACAAATAATACATGTGAAGACAGCAAACACACAGATGAAAAGAGAACTGTATATATATAAAAAATTATATTATTTTAATATTAATAATAAAATAGACTAATAATGTAATAATGTTATTGTCCCTAATTATTGGAATTTATTACTAATTATTAATATTTATTCTTAATTATTAAAAATTATTACTAATTATTTCTAATTACTGTTAACTATGAACAATACTAATAATTTAAATTTATTAAATAATAAAACAATATAAACATAATTAAATTACAACTAATTAAGAATAATTGAAACTAATAAAAAATTAAAAACAAATATTAAATTAAATTGAACATAAATACCTTGAAAATTGATCTGCTCTGATCGTTCTTCAAAACTTTAATATCAGCTCCGGAGAAAAAAATTAAACTGAAGAAAAACTGAACTTTAGAAATATAACTTTGAGAGAAGAAGAAGATGGAATTTGAGAATGTTTTGAAAAAAACGGATGGGGGTATTTATAGGTTAGATTATTTGCGACGGGTCCATTTGCGACGGGATTCCCGTCGCAAATAGTATTATTTGCGACGGGACCCGTCGCAAATACCTTAGCCGACATTTATTACGGTCAACGGGTAAATAGTTATTTGCGACGGGACCCGTCGCAAATAACCACCTGCCGACATACTATTTGCGACGGGGGAATATTCCCGTCGCAAATACCTTTTACCGCCGCCGGTTATTTGCGACGGGAATATTCCCCCGTCGCAAATAGTTTTCCCGCGATTTGGCGCGCAATGCGCGCCAGTTCTTTTGCGACGGGGAAAGAAATCCCGTCGCAAAAGCCTACTTATTTGCGACGGGTAAATACCCCCGTCGCAAATAAGTTTTTAACAGGACTATTTGCGACGAGATTTATTCCCGTCGCAAATAACCCGTCGCAATTGCTCATTTTTCCCGTAGTGACTTTCTTTCAGATCATCACTGACGAGACCAAGCGTTGGCTACAGGACTACGATCTGCCGTCTGGAGGCAACTTCACCACCAAGTGGGCATGGGCATACTAGGTTCGCCTCACATGCGACCAATTTGGGGCCGAGCTATGGCACATTGGTGGTTCTACCAATGGGGTAGGGTCAGAAATCAACGAGGGTGCCACCAGGATCGAAGGGAGGGAGGAAGGTCACCCAGATGCTGAGGAGCCCATTCCCCTAGGAGGAATCTCTGAGGAAGACCCTGCTGCTGCCCTATTGGTTGTATTCCCTATCTATCAACCCACTGATCCTAAGGAAATTGACGATTCATATTCGGAAGAGGCTGAGGAGTTTCGGATGATGCGATGCAATGGATGGAAGTGCATCCGGTGTTTTCTCAATCATCCCTAGGTTGAATGGCTGAAGCGGATGGGGTCACTCCACACCTGGCTACACTTCCTGTGTGCTAGAGGGGCGGATGCTCAATGCCTTCACCTGACGGTCCGTGTTTACATGGCCAAGAAGATGCGGGAGAGAAACCAGCACGCCGATGTCATCCGGTGCGAGGAGAAGTCGGGGAGTACCCGTACATTTCTAAGGGTGGAGCAGGAGGTCCAACGCCTCAACGAACAGGAGAAAGAGCAGGAGGTATTCATCGCAAACTGCTCTGAGCTTGTGGAGCAGTTGAGGGCCCAGCTGGCAGACGCTCAAGAACAACTCATAGAAGCGAGTCTCCAGATAACCGAGTTCCAAGCTGAACATGCGCGGGCACGGGCCAGGGTCAGCGAGCTGCGCTCCGCGACCACTGAATAAGAAATGGTCCTTAGGGGACGGGAGGCTGTCTTGGAGGCCACCAATGAAAGGGTGGAAGCATTGAAGAGATCTATCCAAGAAGTTGACCCACAGGGGCCCTGTTTTGGCCAAACTCATACACTCATCCTGCTTTTACTACTGATTTTTCTTTTGAGCTGTATGTAAAGATAAATTTACTTACTCGCCACGTTACTTAACATACTTGTCCCATTGGTTTAGCGTGCTCAACCATAATCTCGAAATAAATAGAAATCCATCACTAAGCACACATGGGTCATGAGAATAAAATGTGGCTCGTACTATCACTTTGTTTGATCAAGGGAGCGTCAACCAAACTTCGGGCATTATAAATTCGAACCCAGATTTCCAAGGAGAAGAGGGAGTCCCATCCAAAGGAAGAGGACCTCAGAACAATCGATGTACCTTCTTCTCAATTTTTTCTAGCGCACGAGCGGGGTAATTCTAGGGGCATTAGAATCAATCCAAACATAGGGAAATAAAAAACATGAATCATGTTACCCAAATTCGGAACATTATGGGAGGGGCGTGGCAATGAAGGATGACCGTTGACCATGTTTGAAACAAAGCATCCTTATTGCATTAGCCTGATACGGGGACAACAAATGGGGGCCGACCACGGACCATGTTCGCAACACGGGGCCTAACTCAAATATCATCAACCAGTCTTCCAAAACGTTGGCCCAAGACAGCAGGCTGACCATAGGTCGAGCATCCATACTATTAGGGGGTCCCGTTAAATGTGATCAGTCTTCCAGAACGATGGCCCATGATAGCATACAAACCATCGGTCGAGCATCCGTATTGTCAGGGCGTACCTTCAAACGTGAAAGAGGATGAGGATCCGAATAAAGGGGGACACAAAGCGGGGAAAGTGAAGTGGTGGTTTGTTCGTATAGAATCCAACACTCCAAATATTACACCACTAAGGTGGAAGCACATTAGGCGGGCACATTAATCTGGTCAAGGATCATCCCTACTTTTAGACATGGCCTCTCTAGTGAGCAAACTGTCACCTCCCAATGTCATCATGGGGCATCCTGAATTTTTTCATGGAAAATGTTGCAGTTACACAATTCCCCAAGAAGTCAGGCCAAGGGGAAGATAGTGAGGAGGGATGGGATTTGGTGACCCCCGAGGCTGGACCCATGATAAAATGTCTGGGTGTTCCTACGTATCTCATAAGGATGAGAATCAATCCACACGTAGTTATAGAAAGGGTCTTTCTTTAAGGTCTTAGAACTCAGACCAGGGGATGGTAAAGAAGGCAGGAGACACTTGGTAAGGTGATTATGATTCCCTATATGAATGGGGACATGAGTCCTACATACCATGTGTTTCCTGGGGAAGTGTTCCGGTCAAGGGACCGAACCCGAAAGTTAGGCTGGGCCCGCGGGGATGTGCCCGGGCACTCCTACGTATCTCATGAAGATGAAAATCAAGCCATACATAGTTCTTGGGGGGTGGCACGGCACGGTAAGGTACTAGTTGAAAGCATTAAAGGGGGTGTGCGGGTCCATCCCTCGTACCAAAAGAAGTAGTATTTGATGTATCTTCTTTTTTCCTTTAAGGTGAATGGTTTTTCTTTTGTGGAGCAACCATCCTAGGATAGAAATTTCTGGCATTGCCATAATTATCAAGTCGTATATGGGCATTGAAAAATGGTATGGTAAATGACCGATACCCAACGTGGCGTCCTCTATGATGAGTTCATCACAATGTAGTGCCATTTTTCGTCATGCGGTTGGGACGATATCATCACAGTTTATAGTCATGTGGTAGGACCAACAAGAACAGTTTAAAGTAATATGGCTTGGACCTGGGGGAATGCACATGATGCGAGAAAGAATACCCGACGTGAATGAGGATGAGGTCCACATCATCACTATGCATGATTTTGTGAGAGGAGCCTCGGGCTAGGTGGCCAGTGAGGGTCAGAGGATAAGGGGTATGAGATGCTATCTTCCAATTGAACTGGACCCAAAATGCAATGTTCGGGTGACCCCACGTTTCCCATGGGGATGAGGGTCAAGTTGAGCATAGAGAAGATCCCGGTTTATGGTCTTAGTGCTCGGATCACGGGAGCCCCGAGAGACACTGTATTGCAGCTTTGTCTTCCTGACGTGCGGAGGTGCACTGAGGGATAGTTCCAAAAGTGTCAAGATTCCACCTGGACCTGATGGGGTGGAACATAATGTGAATCATGCAACCAAAATTCAAGGCCTAGAGGGGATGTCATGATGATGGAGGACTACTTCTGACCATGTTTGCAACACAGCATCCAGTCGCGTTAGCCTGAAATAGGGACAAACAAATGAGCATCGACCGCTGACCATGATCGTAATGTGGGTTTTGTATCAATTTTTTTTCCGAAAACCTTGGTGGTGTTGGCCCATAATAGTATGAGAGCCCTTAGGCATGGTATCCATGCCGTTTTTGGGGGTCCCTTCGGTTGTGAGAGATAATGGGGGCCCAAATACAGGGAGACATGAATCTTGACAAGTTGGAGGAACTTGCCTAACTTGAATCTGACACTCCAGGTCCTAGAACAGAGTACACTGAACACATTAGAGGACAACTGTAACGGGTCGAGGGACTCAATTCGAGAGAGGCCAAGAGATGGAAGATTTCTGGGAGAATGGGAGGCATGGCGCCAAAACCCTTGTGCCACACAAATATATCCCCATCGTGGAGAGGGACAGGCTGAGGGGCCTAGGTGACCGGGAGATCGTGGGATCTCTATGATATGGGGATGGACATGAAATGTAAATGTTAAGGCGGTCCTATGTATCCCATAACGATGGGAATCATGACACACGTAGTTCTTGAATATACAGTTTAACGTCATGCAGGACGACATACAGTTTAACGTCATGCGGGGCGAGCAGTTTAAGGTCATGCGGGGCCATAGGCCAGTTTAAGGTCATGGAGGACCATCATGTAGTTTAGGGTGATGCAGGACCACGGACCAGTTTAGGCAAAGTATTGCTTGAGGAATTTGGCATTGGTGGGAGGAGTTATATGCTCACCATCCATGGTCACTAGGGAGTATGATCCATTGGTATAAACCTTATGAACAATGAAAGGTCCTTCCCACTTGGGCTCCAACATGGGTGGTTTCCTAACAGGGATCATTGATGCCTTGAGAGTTAATACCAAATCACCTTGTAGGAAATAGCGGAGGAAAACCTTCTTTTTGAAAGATTGAGCCATCCTGCTCTGATGCCTTTCTAGGTTGTGGTCCTGAAGCCTATTCTTGTCCAGTGCTTCCAATTCATCTAGACGAATTTCAGCCACTCTATCCAGTGCTTTTTGGTCATAGACCATTGTGCGTAATGAGGAAAATTGAATCTCGATGGTTAGGACGGCCTCCATTCCATACAACAGGGAATATGGGGTCACCTGGGTGGAATTACGAGTTGTTATCTGATAATCCCAGAGGGCGTTGGGGAGCTTATCCGATAAAATCTTCTTGTTATAACCAACCATTTTATGCAGAATGTTAGAGTTGGTTTTATTGAATGCCTCAATCTGTCCATTTTCTTGCATGTGATAGTGGGAGGTATGATTGGAGGGAATGTTGTACTTGGCGTACAATTTCTTTTGCGCGGCTGCCCGAAAGTTGGTGTTGTTATCGGTGAGGATAGCATGAGGTACCCCAAATCAATAGATGATATTGGAACTCATGTAGTTGACGATAGCATGGGCCTTGACTTCCTTGAGTGGAATTACCTCTACCCACTGGGAAAAGAAATCTGTAGTGGTCAGAATGAATCGGCATTGGCGAGCCATTGTCGGTGGGTATGGTCCCACAACATCTAACCCCCAAACTGAAAAGGGCCAAGAGTAGATGGTAGTATGGAGGGGATCCAATGGCCAATGCACAAAGTTATCATGAACATGGTATGCATGGAATCTCCTAAAAAACACAATGCAGTCGTGGATCATGGAGGGCAAAAAATATCCTAGTCTCTAAATCTAGTGAGATAGTTTTGGCACGGCCTGATGGGCACCACAGGAACCAGCATGAACCTCTTTCATGACCTGTGGAATCTCTACTACTTGGATGTAACGGAGGAGAACACCATCAAATCCATGCTTATAGAGGTTCCTCTCAAGGTTGGGACCACTCTTGAGAGCAAACTGCAGCACGCGGCGTCAGATTCGCTCGTTCTCAGCCCGGTCTGACGGGAGATTACCGTATTGGAGGTATTCGACCAAGGGTGTCCTCCAATAGGAAATTACTTCGATCACTGCATCTGGACAACCAGGGGGCCCTGAGATAGAGGCACCAGTGGTAAGATGGTTTACCTGTGGGCCGTCACCATCCCCTGGGGTGATGGGAGAAATGACTCATCAGTGTGCCACGTGGATAATCATATCATCCTGCTCGGGTTCGGCAAGTGATGAGGCTAGGCTGGCCAAAGAATCTGCTCGACTGTTCTGTGACCGAGGGACATGGATAACCTCTGGACGGGAAGGGAACTGATCCATTAGCTGGAGAGTGCATTCTTACAATGGTACGAGCTCTAGATTCCTGACAACATAGTCTCCATTTACCTGCTTGATGACGAGCTCAGAATCCCCTTTCACATGTAAATGGGGCACGTCGATCTCAAGGGACAAATCGAGACCAGTAATGAGGGCCTAATACTCGGCCTCATTGTTGGTGCATCCTTATGATAATAGGAATGAGTACGGCAGAATGGCTTGTGTCGGGGTGATGAGGATGATACCCAGGCCTACTTTGTTGAGCCTAGGATCATTGATCCTCCTACCGGTGGGGCTCTAGGAAGCACCTTCAAAGTGAATTTTCCAACATGGGACACCATGGTCTACCGAGAGGATTGCCTCATTGGGAAAATCCAGGTCTAGGGACTAGTTTGTGGTGGTTGGATGGGCAACTACAAAGTCTACCAATGCATTCCCCTTGATATCCTTCTGTGGAACAAACATGATGTCAAACTATTAGAGGATTACTGCCCACCATGCTAGTCGGCCAGTCAACATGGGAAGGCTCAGAATGTACTTCAGCGGGTCTGCACAAGAGACCAGCTGTACCTCGTGGTGCTGCAGGCAATGCTGCAATTTCTTCACAGCAAATACAAGTGCAAGGAAGCTCTTCTCTATGATGGAGTATCTATTTTCCCTATCAAAGATCGTGCACCTGAGGTAGTAAAGGGTGTTCTCCATCCCCTCATTGTTCTTTTGTGTGATAAGGGAAACTAGGGACCGTTCCAGGGCTATAACATAGAGAATCAGCGACTTCCCAGAGATGGGTGGCCTCAAGACTGGAGGCTGGAGCAGATACTGCATGATTTCCTCAAAGGCGTCATGTCACTCCTCGTCCCACTAATAAGCAGTTCCCTTCTTCATGAGTTGAGAAAAGGGCTTACACTTTCTATCCAGATTCGTAATGAATCGGCGTATATAGGCTAAGTGGCCTTGGAGACCTTGAAGGTCCCGAATATTGCTTGGGGGAGGCATCTGACTAATGGCCTTTATCTTCTCAAAATCAATCTCAATGCCTCGGTATCGGACAACAAATCCATGAAACTTCCCAGAAGTGACCGTGAAAGCACACTTCAACGGGTTCATCTTCAGGTGGCGAGAACAGAGGAAACCGAAATTTTTTTCAAGGTGCTTGAGATGGTCCTGGCACTGGCATGATTTGAATACTAGGTCATTCACATATCATTCCACCAACATTCCCAGGGTTGGATTAAATATGCGATGCATGGCCTGATGATAGGTGGAACCTACATTATTTAGGACAAAGGGCATAACCTAGTAACAAAAAGTACCTTGGGGCGCTCTGAAAGAGGTAGAATCATCATCCTCAGGGGCTATCCGAATCTGATTATATCCAGAGTATCCATCCATGAAGTAGAGGGCTTGGAACCTGGCCGTAGAGTCAACCAAAAATTTTGTCACTGGATGGGGAAAATCATCCTTCGGACAGTGACAGTTGAGATCGCAGAAGTCGATGCAGACTATGATCTGTCTGTTCTTCTTCTTGACTGGAACAGTGTTGTATAACCACATGGGATACTTGACCTCCTTGAAGAATTTGGCTTTGAGGATTTTGTCAACTTTGGCCTCAACTATGGCACTGTGATATGGATGCATCTTTCTGGGAGGCTGCTTGAACCTGTGTTGATTTGTTGGGAGACCGGAGCGGTGGACAACTACCTGAGGATCTAGTCCTGGAATCTTTTCATAACTCTAGGTAAATACATCATGGTGTTGTTTGAGGAAGTCTACATATCGCTACTGCTCCTCAAGGGACATAACAACGTTGATCAATGAGGGTATCGGATCTGCCTCGCTATCGAGGTTCACCTATACCAGCTCATCCACCGTGGTTGAGACACCTTCCTCAAAGGAAGAGGGAGAATCCTCCATATCTTATTCTCCATTTATGGAGGGATCCTCTGTGGGGGAAGCTTCTTCTGAGCTACCAAACCCTGATGGGAGGCTTCTACTATCTTGTGTGGCCGTGGTGACTGCATCAGGGAACTCTGGTGCTGCTAAGACCATGGCTATGAAGGTTGTTGACCTGATCCCATCTGGTCTCCAGCCCAAGGGGCCATGCTTGATAATATATAAGCAGTAGTTGTGCGTCGTTCGGAGCCGACTTATTCCAGCCCAACGAAACATACAAGTATGATGTATTACCATTTCCATGAGTCAGACGTATCGATACCTGATGGGATTGGGAGGCTCCAGGATCACTGGAGCCTGGTTCGTATAAGAATACGAAGTGATCTGCTAACACCGCCTGGATCTGGGAGCATAGTTTTCTCTTTTCCTAGAAATGACAAAACACTGCCCCATATCGGGGGTTGTGTCCTCTAAACGATGGATCGGAAAGATGTAGGCATCATTCAATCCTACCCAAGGGTTGGTCGTAATGGCGAAGGGCTCAATTTCACTTGCCTGGACTTTTTTATCCTTTCTCTTGTAATAATCAGCATCCAAGTAGCGGGATTCACAAGAGGCGAAAGGATATTCATCAACTTGGAGTACACCTACTTGACCATTAAGGGAGTACTTGAGGAATTGGTGATATGATGAGTGGACCGCCCCGTGCAGGTGGAGCCATGGCTTACCCATCAATGCATTGTACGTGGTGTCCTTGGAGACAACCATGAATTCAGTACAGGCAACTAGGACACCGAATTGGGTCTTCAAATGGATCTTTCCGACCAGGCTATGCTCTGTCCTATCATAACCCTGGATCCTCAAATCGGAGGGAGTCAGGTCATCTTCAAATAACCCTATCTTTTGCAGTGTCCATGTTGAGATAAGGTTGATCCTAGAACCAGTGTCAATGAGATAGCGACGAATCTCCATGCCATTGAATTGGATGGTGATGTACACTGGGTGGATGTGCCCCTGTATGGGGGAGCCTTCATCCTCTCCTGAGAACGAGATGATGACCTGGCATTCCGCATCCTCTACTGCTTCATCATGGAAGGCCTCTGTAGTTGCTAACTCTTTCTCAAACTAGAGGGGGCTCCTTAAAGCCTCAATGAGTGATCCGTGCATATCTGGTGATAGGCGAAGGGATTCAAGGATGGAGAGCCTCTCTGGGATGCTAGAGAGGTTCATCAAAACATCATACTTCCATGACAGGTGTGAAATTCTTCTTACAGGAATCCGCTCGGCGATTGAAGGCATTGCAGACCCTACCGGCTAAAACGACCACTGGCTGGTATTGGGGACATCCCGCTTCTAGCTAGTTAAATCTTGGAAGGTCACTATCAGATGAGGGTTGGCCGATTGAGATCTTCCTATAGCGGGGAAAAGCTGGTCGTGATACGGTCGATGTGGCTCTACGAGATCTAGTAGCACAAACTGTGGTGGAGGCAGACCTGTTGACACTGGATGAAGAGGCTACGCATGCTGAGTTCTGTGCTGGGCCTGCTGTCTGGTCTCAACAGCATGCACGGCCTGGCTGGAGGTGCCAACTGACGTGCCCCAGAAACCCATATGTTCGTGGTTCCGCTGAAGTTGGCGTCGGTTGGGGACATTGGGGAGGTTTTCCTGGCGCTCCCCCTCATCAGGAGTCATATAGGGATTTACCAACTCAATGATGTTAACTGAAGCGTACCCCTGACTATTACTTGGAAAATAATCCACTACTAGGCGTATTCTTGGAGGGATGAGCATCTCGGGTGCATGAAGTCGCTGAGAGTGCAGGACGACGACGGCCTTGGCGGGGTGTGTTGCTTCTTCTAGCGTTGTCGATGCTTGCTCTTCTGGGAAGAGGTCGACTGAGACGATGATGCAGAAGTGGTGGCCGCAGCTTCTGAAGGCTCTGGCTGACTCAAGCGTGCTCGAATGTTGCCAAGGGTGCGGGTGACTATCTTGTAAGCCATCCATTCATTTTACATTTGGGACCCGTAGTTAGGAATCTGCTGACACTCGCCTTCGTTGTCGCTACTGCTATCTGTTCCCACAAAGACACCTACCACTTATGCTGGGGCTAGGCCCAACCTAACTATGTTTTTGTCAATCTGGTCTTGGAGCCATTCCTTGAACACGTAGCATGGCATGATGGTGTGCCCCAGGATCCGGTGATAAGGGTAGTAGCTGGGGTGATCGGTGAGACACACCTTTTTTGGCTTTCGACACTCAGGTTGTCGCACAATTATTTTCTCTAAGGGGCTGCAGAAGTAGTCAGGGACCTGAGCCTCATAGAACAAGTAGGTCTGATTCCATTAGTCCAGAAATGGGGCTCTAAGAGTCTGAACCTGACAGGGGTCCAGAGGAGCCTACTGAGGAGGTGGTACTTGATTATCCTGTCTAGGCAGCGGTGGCGCGTTACGCAGGGGCACCTGCCGATTCTGGGGCGGGCACTTCTGGGCTGGAAACTGTGCCCATGGTGGAGGGCCTCTACGAGGCTTTGGGGCCGGTGCTACTGGTAGTAACTCTAGCTGCCTGGGGGCCTCTACCTGGGCTACGACAACGGGCTCGGCTCTAGCAGTTCTCCTTGATGTAATTGCAGGGGGTAGTAGGCATGCCTGACTATCCTGTTTTAGGGCTTCCTCGAGGCGATGGTGTAACAGCCCAAGATTTTATAAAAAATATTCTTTTTAATTTTATTAATGTATTGTGGTGTACGCTACACCAAAAGGAGCTTGCACAACACGCATCCTTGACTTTCCTTGCATTACACGCAATCGCGACCTTCCTCGATAGCGTGTGTAATACGCAATACCGAGTTTCACTAAACAACGATATGCTATTAAAATATTATTAAAACTAGCCGGTATGAATAGTAATAACAACTTTTTAAAATTCTGTAAATCTTATTTTTCAAAATGAACTTCATTTTTGGATTCGGAGTATCGAATTTAGCCTAAGGTGAAATTTTGGTACATTTCGGATAACTTTCATATTCTGATGAATAGTGAAAATTACAAAAAAAAACTTTTTTAATCGAAATAATTAATAGTGATAAATTATTAATTGGAGTAGTTTTAAAGTATATTTAGAATATATTTTTACAATTTAATACAATGTTGGTCATTGGATGTAATTGCACATTTAAACCAGACATAAACAAGTGTCAATCTTTTGATAGATATTGTTTCTTAAAAACACGCTATTTGTTTTAACAGCGGGATTTAATTATAAAATTAATTAATGCAACTTCTATGTTATGAATTTGGTAAAATAGATTTCATTTTTGAATTCGGAATATGAAATATAGCTTAGGATGAAATTTTGGCATTGTTCTGAAAAACATCAATTTTTGATGAATAGTGAAACTACTAAGTGGTAGGTTAAAAACTGAATTTTGCATAAAACTTAATTTTACCACTTCTGTGAATGGAATTTCGAAAATCCGACAGACACGGTTAATATCAAGGACTAAAATGTGGTTCAATGAGATGAAAATAATTTTTGGTGAATAGTAACTTTTTAATTTTTTTTACCACGGTTAATAGTAAATAGGGTAACTAAGGGTAAATATGATATTACTATTACCCTAACACATGTCCTAATTCTATTGGATAAGTGTAATTCGGCCAAAAACAACCTTATGAATATAATATGACCATTTAGGCCCACTTGGATTAGATTAGGACATTTATTATTATTTAATTCAAAGAAGAGTTAAAAGAGTTAAAATCAAAGTTTATTTACTAAAACATTTTTAATATGGGGTTATACATAAGATAAATTCGACTATAAATATTCATTAGAAAGATAAAAATATTTCCTACATAATGATATGTTATTTATAATTTTTATACTTTAAATAAATTAATTTATTTATGACACAACGATGATGCAGTAATTACCCTTTTAAGGAAATATTAACATAATTGATGTTATAAATGCTCAAATGAATGTAATTTAAGACATTTTATGAATTAAACTAATTTTCTAGGTTACTATGATGTATTAGTGTTGATTTAATCAACTTGGTTCGAGCATATAATTCTGTTATGACTTTCAAAAAAATCATATATCAAATAGTGTCAAAATTGACACAAAATAATTTTTAAATCAAATATTATATTATTAATTGTTATTTTATTCCTAAAAATCTAAGGTTCGGCCAAATGACTTAGATAAGGATATATATATTAATAATAAACAATTTGGGGTTCGTTTGTCATGTTATAGTAAGTGTATTAACCATATAGTGAAAGAAAACAAAAAGACACGGTAAAAGTTAAATTATTTAACTTAGAGTTAAATCTAATTGATAAGGTTAAAATAATAACCTAAACTTGTCTAAATCCTATTGGTTGATATTATTTCGACCCATCCCCACTTTAGCTTCGAAATAAGACCATTTGGAACCATTATAAACCGATTTTGACATTAATATAAAATAATATTTTGAGGTATTCCTAAGGTGCCCCTCTCCTCCCTTATAAAAGGACACCTCCTCCCCCTCCTCCTCACACCAATTTGAGCACCCAAGCTCGGCCAACCCCTGCCAAAATCTCTTCTCCACTTTCCTAGAAACATCCTAGAGGTTCTGGTCTTCCTCAAAGACCAATTTTAGTGCCCTAAGAGGAGGTCTCAAAGAGGCGCTTCAAAGAAGAGGTAATTACCGTTACCAATTCTTTCATCTTTATTTCTTCTTCCACTTATTCTTCTTAGGTTGTTTCATTATGAAGTAATAACATCAGTATCAATCATATACTGATATGTTATTATAAGTATGAAACAACCCTATTTCACCATCTATCCATCCTACGGAAAAAGAAATCACCGCGCGTGCGTACGTACGGAATACCGTCTCCACGCCGTGGTGTAATCTATTTTCCACCACCACCTTACATGGATGGGTATAATGGTGTAAAGAATAACTATACATAGTTATTACAACATAATATTTATTCTGATATATTGTATAATCTACTCCAATTCAGTTCAATATTTATGGAAATGATATCATCGCTCGTGCGTACGTACGGACTACCGTCTCCACGACGCGATGAGATTCATTCTCCATGTTAACCATTTAAGAATGATTATAAATTATATATAAGAAATAATAATGAAATATATGAAATTATAAAGCTACTAGATTCATGTATATATATATGTATGTCATCTACTTACTTCCATTCAAGACAATAAGGAAAGGAAAACAGCGTTCATGCGTATGTACGGACTACCGTCTCCATGAACGGTGTTTTTCATTTCATTTATCTATCTATTATATATATATATATACTGAATATATATGATATATAAATCATATTTTATATTCTGGAAGTAAGTAAATCATGATATAAGTATTAATAATGTCAAGAACAACAAGTCAAAACACCTATGATAAATGAAACGATTTTACCCAAAACGCTTCTTTAACATGGAATTTACAAAAGAACGGGTAATATAAAGTCATAAGTGAACCATATATGATATCCTAACAGTGAATATGATTCTGTAATAAGACAATGACATTATTTAAATCCTTATACAGGAGGTTTGGACACATACGAAGAAAATCGGACCTAAGGTAAGGGAAATATCACAATCTCACTTTTATCCGAGATTGTTTTTACATTGGTAATTACTGGGGTGTATTTTATCATCCACATCCATGTTTCCTCAATATGTAATATTATTTCAATCCTTCTACAATATTTTATATCCAATTTTACCCTTCGGTAAGTTTTTTTTGTAAAAGATATGAAAGGAATCTTTTGTCGTTTTTCGTACGAGGTACTTTTTGACTTTTCCGACAAAAGTACGAAGAATGTTTTTTTTAACTTATACGGCATGAATGGATTTTTAAAACATTATTTCCAAGAAGCTTCCTTTACAAGTTTTCAAGTTTATTTTTAATCAACTTCTTTTATTTTAAAGTAGTATGACATGTTATGAAAGGAAAAATGTTTTTTTGAAGAAGAAAGGATATTTTCCTCAAGAATGAAGTTCAAGTGTTTTATCAAAATTATTTTCCATATAAGATAATAAAGGGTTGTATTTTTATCCCTATAATTAAATTGATTTGATCATGTTGTGATGGAATTATTTTTATGAATTCCTTTATCTTATATGAATTGATTTATGATGTCATGATGTTTCAAGAATCCCATTTTTGTTACATGTGTTATGCGATGATGTATGTTTTATGATTATGTGGCACACATAAGAAAGGATTCATTATAAGATGGGTGGGACCTATATCTCCCTCCAATGCATTGGGTAAAGATTTTATATCTCATGTGATAGACAGGGCTGGAACGGTAGGTTATACCGGTTCAGTGAAACAGGACTGAAACGAGGGTTACTCGATTCAGAAAGGGACTTTGTCCACTAAGATAGTCTTGGCAATGAGTCATGAATAACAAGAAATGATTTTCCATGATTATGTGTGCATGCCACAAAGTTCCAAGTTTCATGTTATGATTATGGTGATCTCATTTTCACTTCTATGATTTGTTCCATGTTAAGATATTATGATCTCTTTTACAGGTTATGATTTTCAAAAAGATATGATATGATTTTTATTTCTTTTGTATACCCTTACTGATCATTTGAGCTCACCCTTTTATGTTTTATTTTCCCCAGGATATAAAGAAAGGTTTTAGGTAAAAAAAAGGAAGATCTTTATGGGAGATTTTGAAGATCTTTCACCACGATTAGAAGATTATATTCCGAGTTTCCAAAGACACTAAACTATTACGATCCTTGTGTGTGTGTTTTTGTTATGTACTAAGTATTCCGCAAAAGTAATGTAATGTCAATGTACGTCAAGATACGGGTCTCTACAGTTGGTATCAGAGGAAAGGTTTAGTCAACCTTTGGAAACTAGGATGCGAAAACGTTAGTGATATCCCTAGAGATATTTCTAAGGTATGTCTAGGGATGTCTCTAAGGTTAAGTATACGTATAGGTTATAGTCCTAGAATTGCTCTAACGATCTTAGAATTTAACCTAAGAAGTTAGATATTGAGGGTACTACCCCTTTATTATGTTTTTTTCCCTAGCATGATTTTTGCCTCTCACACTATTCTTTTGGGGTTTTAGACGATGGCTGGAACCCGAAGGAACCGTGTTGATCAATGCAATGGACAATGCAATGATTGTCCCCCTGAGCAACCAAACGATATGGGAGCTGGAATGCAAAATCTTGTAGCCATGCTCACACAACTTTCTCAAGCTATGAATCATGCAGGACTTCCAAACGAGCAAAGGAAGGAGCAACATTCTGTTGAATCCTTCATGAGGCAGCGTCCGCCTTCTTTCAGTGGGTCTACTGATCCATTAGTTGCTGAACAATGGATTAGTACTACTGAAAAGATATTTTCAGTTCTTCAATGTTCTGAACATGATAAAGTCATCTTAGCAGTATATCGTTTGGAAGGTGAAGCTGATCAATGGTGGAATCTTATCAAGAATACGAGGCAAAGAGATGAAATTGATTCCATGGAATGGGACGAGTTCAAGAACTTGTTTTTCAGTAAGTACTTCCCTCGTATTCTTCGAACGAAGATGGAGAAGGAGTTTCTTGAACTAAAGCAAAAGGATGATGAATCTGTTGGTATATACGAAGCGAATTTTACAAGACTTTCAAGGTATGCATCTGGCATTATCATCCAACCTGAAAGTAAAGTTGATCGATTTTTCAGTGGCTTAAAACCAAGTCTTCGAAGGGCATTAGCTATAAGAGACTTCAGTAGCTATGAAGAAATTGTGCGTTGTGCTATCAAGGTCGAAATGGAAGTTGTTGTTACATATCCATCTCATGGTTTTGACAAGAAACGAAAGATGGAGTTCAAGGAGAAATCTCAGAATAATGGTGAAAAGAAGATGAATGTTTCCTTATGCACAAAGTGTGGAAAGAAGCATGGTGGAGATTGTCTTAAAGGGACTAGAAAATGTTTTAAGTGTGGAAAAGAAGGTCATCGAGCAGCTGAGTGTCGAAGTAATGGAAAAAGGGATTCTAATGAAGTGAATAAAGCAAACACTGCAGAGAACGCACAACCAACACTTCAATGCTTCAAGTGAAAGGAGATGGGACATTATGCCAATAAATGCCCTAATCCAAGGGTTAGTGATGATCGACATGAGCAACCGCTTAAGGCAAAGGACAAAGGGAAGTCACATGCGATCACTATTGGCAATGTTGAATATGACAACGATGTGGTGGAATGATTAAGTTTTTATGTAATGGGATTCCAAAATAATGTTGTATCATGGAATATTGGAATATTTATGTATTGGTCTAATGTGGTATTCAAAGTGATTGAGATATTATGCGCATAATGAAGGGAAAATGAGAAAATGAAATGTTTAACAGTATTCATGAGCTCATGATTGATATAAGGACTAAGTGATATCATGGTTTGAGTATATAGAATTTTGAGGATTTTGGTATGTGGAAAGTGTTAACTTTAAACTGCATTCATGTTTTCACTAAGGTATTCAAGAGAATACATGATTAAGGACTTTGAATGTTTGGAATGTGACCAACAAAACATATCTTATGATATATGGGGTTTGACGATGGTGTTAAATCTCTGGTAATCGTTTTCACTATGTTATGAGAGTGGACTGCAGTATTATGGATAAGCCTAAAGATTGGAATGGAATATGTTGGACATAAGTTAGTATTGTTTAAGGATAGAATTTTTCTCGATATTATTGATGGGATGTTATAGTAATATAGTTTTAGAAAAAGGACAACCTGCAGGACGGGCGACAGCCCATCGCGTCGGACAAGGATGTGGGAATCAAACCCAAAACCGAAGTGCGACTGACCTTTATCGCCTACCACTGGCCTACAGGAAGTCCCTGTTTAGTAGAAACTAGTTTTATTATATTAAGCAGTATGATATATGAAGTATAAGTCCATTTTAGGAACTATATATGATTAATCTCACTATAGATCGACTTATGTATATAATTTTTGCTAACCTTTTGTTTGAGACAGATGGAATGACCCGTCATTCTATCACATGATCTGCTAACACTTCACGAATAACAAATTCAACTTCATTTATTTAAGAGATGAAGTGGAAATTGTTCTAGGCACGAACAATAGTGAGATTGTACCAAAATAAAGAAATTATTTATTCCAATTCAAATTTTCAACTTTAGGGAAATGATCTTGAAAACCAAAAATGTTGTCCTAGTGATCTTATACCTGATGAATCGGATTGTACCTTAGATCGTCACAAATTTATGGATTTGTGATTATTGGCTTTTCCATAGCCATGTTCTCTACCACTCTCCATCAGAACATGATGTTTAGATTTCTCTTCCATATCCATATTTTCACCTATGTGGAAACCCAATGATTAGTTTATTTGGGTAACCGTTACGTTTCATACTTTTGTTTTTAAAGATTGGTTTTTATATTCCTTTTTACGATGTGGGTTTCTATTAATGAAACTTTCAAATAGTAAACCATTTATAACCCCGACGAATTTCGAGGGCGAAATTCATTTTAAGGGGGGTAGAATGTAACAGCCCAAGATTTTATAAAAAATATTCTTTTTAATTTTATTAATGTCTTGTGTTGTATGCTACACCAAAAGGAGCTTGCACAACACGCATCCTTGACTTGCCTTGCATTACACGCAATCGCGACCTTCCTCTATAGCGTGTGTAATATGCAATACCGAGTTTCACTAAACAACGATATGCTATTAAAATATTATTAAAACTAGCCGGTATGAATAGTAATAACCACTTTTTAAAATTCTGTAAATCTTATTTTTCAAAATGAACTTCATTTTTGGATTCGGAGTATCGAATTTAGCCTAAGGTGAAATTTTGGTACATTTCGGATAACTTTCATATTCTGATGAATAGTGAAAATTACAAAAAAAAAACAAATTTTTTAATCGAAATAATTAATAGTGATAAATTACTAATTGGAGTAGTTTTAAAGTATATTTAGAATATATTTTTACAATTTAATACAATGTTGGTCATTGGATGTAATTGCACATTTAAACCAGACATAAACAAGTGTCAATCTTTTGATAGATATTGTTTCTTAAAAACACGCTATTTGTTTTAACAGTGGGATTTAATTATAAAATTAATTAATGCAACTTCTATGTTATGAATTTGGTAAAATAGATTTCATTTTTGAATTCGGAATATGAAATATAGCTTAGGATGAAATTTTGGCATTGTTCTGAAAAACATCAATTTTTTATGAATAGTGAAACTACTAAGTGGTAGGTTAAAAACTGAATTTTGCATAAAACTTAATTTTACCACTTCTGTGAATGGAATTTCGAAAATCCGACAGACACGGTTAATATCAAGGACTAAAATGTGGTTCAATGAGATGAAAATAATTTTTGGTGAATAGTAACTTTTTACTTTTTTTTTACCACGGTTAATAGTAAATAGGGTAACTAAGGGTAAATATGATATTACTATTACCCTAACACATGTCCTAATTCTATTGGATAAGTGTAATTCGGCCAAAAAAAACATTATGAATATAATATGACCATTTAGGCCCACTTGGATTAGATTAGGACATTTATTATTATTTAATTCAAAGAAGAGTTAAAAGAGTTAAAATCAAAGTTTATTTACTAAAACATTTTTAATATGTGGTTATACATAAGATAAATTCGACTATAAATATTAATTAGAAAGATAAAAATATTTCCTACATAATGATATGTTATTTATAATTTTTATACTTTAAATAAATTAATTTATTTATGACACAACGATGATGCAGTAATTACCCTTTTAAGGAAATATTAACATAATTGATGTTATAAATGCTCAAATGAATGTAATTTAAGACATTTTATGAATTAAACTAATTTTCTAGGTTACTATGATGTATTAGTGTTGATTTAATCAACTTGGTTCGAACATATAATTCTGTTATGACTTTCAAAAAAATCATATATCAAATAGTGTCAAAATTGACACAAAATAATTTTTAAATCAAATATTATATTATTAATTGTTATTGTATTCCTAAAAATCTAAGGTTCGGCAAAATGACTTAGATAAGGATATATATATTAATAATAAACAATTTGGGGTTTGTTTGGCATGTTATAGTAAGTGTATTAACCATATAGTGAAAGAAAACAAAAAGACACGGTAAAAGTTAAATTATTTAACTTAGAGTTAAATCTAATTGATAAGGTTAAAATAATAACCTAAACTTGTCTAAATCCTATTGGTTGATAGGATTTCGACCCATCCCCACTTTAGCTTCGAAATAAGACCATTTGGAACCATTATAAACCGATTTTGACATTAATATAAAATAATATTTTGAGGTATTCCTAAGGTGCCCCTCTCCTCCCTTATAAAAGGACACCTCCTCCCCCTCCTCCTCACACCAATTTGAGCACCCAAGCTCGGCCAACCCCTGCCAAAATCTCTTCTCCACTTCCCTAGAAACATCCTAGAGGTTCTGGTCTTCCTCAAAGACCAATTTTAATGCCCTAAGAGGAGGTCTCAAAGAGGCGCTTCAAAGAAGAGGTAATTACCGTTACCAATTCTTTCATCTTTATTTCTTCTTCCACTTCTTCTTCTTAGGTTGTTTCATTATGAAGTAATAACATCAGTATCACTCATATACTGATATGTTATTATAAGTATGAAACAACCCTATTTCACCATCTATCCATCCTACGGAAAAAGAAATCACCGCGCGTGCGTACGTACGGAATACCGTCTCCACGCCGTGGTGTAATCTATTTTCCACCACCACCTTACATGGATGGGTATAATGGTGTAAAGAATAACTATACATAGTTATTACAACATAATATTGATTCTGATATATTGTATAATCCACTCCAATTCAGTTCAATATTTATGGAAATGATATCATCGCTCGTGCGTACGTACGGACTACCGTCTCCACGACGCGATGAGATTAATTCTCCATGTTAACCATTTAAGAATGATTATAAATTATATATAAGAAATAATAATGAAATATATGACATTATAAAGCTACTGGATTCATGTATATATATATGTATGTCATCTACTTACTTCCATTCAAGACAATAAGGAAAGGAAAACAACGTTCATGCGTACGTACGGACTACCGTCTCCATGAACGGTGTTTTTCATTTCATTTATCTATCTATTATATATATATATATATATATATATATATACTGAATATATATGATATATAAATCATATTTTATATTCTGTAAGTAAGTAAATCATGATATAAGTATTAATAATGTCAAGAACAACAAGTCAAAACACCTATGATAAATGAAACGATTTTACCCAAAACGCTTCTTTAACATGGAATTTACAAAAGAACGGGTAATATAAAGTCATAAGTGAACCATATATGATATCCTAACAGTGAATATGATTCTGTAATAAGTCAATGACATTATTTAAATCATTATACAGGAGGTTCGGACACATACGAAGAAAATCGGACCTAAGGTAAGGGAAATATCACAATCTCACTTTTATCCGAGATTGTTTTTACATTGGTAATTACTGGGGTGTATTTTATCATCCACATCCATGTTTCCTCAATGTGTAATATTATTTCAATCCTTCTACAATATTTTATATCCAATTTTACCCTTCGGTAAGTTTTTTTTGTAAAAGATATGAAAGGAATCTTTTGTCATTTTTCATACGAGGTACTTTTTGAATTTTCCGACAAAAGTACGAAGAATGTTTTTTTTAACTTATACGGAATGAATGGATTTTTAAAACATTATTTCCAAGAAGCTTCCTTTAAAAGTTTTCAAGTTTATTTTTAATCAACTTCTTTTATTTTAAAGTAGTATGACATGTTTTGAAAGGAAAAATGTTTTTTTGAAGAAGAAAGGATATTTTCCTCAAGAATGGAGTTCAAGTGTTTTATCAAAATTATTTTCCATCTAAGATAATAAAGGGTTGTATTTTTATCCCTATAATTAAATTTATTTGATCATGTTGTGATGGAATTATTTTTATGAATTCCTTTATCTTATATGAATTGATTTATGATGTCATGATGTTTCAAGAATCCCATTTTTGTTACATGTGTTATGCGATGATGTATGTTTTATGATTATGTGGCACACATAAGAAAGGATTCATTATAAGATGGGTGGGACCTATATCTCCCTCCAATGCATTGGGTAAAGATTTTATATCTCATGAGATAGACAGGGCTGGAACGGTAGGTTATACCGGTTCAGTGAAACAGGACTGAAACGAGGGTTACTCGATTCAGAAAGGGACTTTGTCCACTAAGATAGTCTTGGCAATGAGTCATGACTAACAAGAAATGATTTTCCATGATTATGTGTGCATGCCACAAAGTTTCAAGTTTCATGTTATGATTATGGTGATCTCATTTTCACTTCTATGATTTGTTCCATGTTAAGATATTATGATCTCTTTTGCAGGTTATGATTTTCAAAAAGATATGATATGATTTTTATTTCTTTTGTATACCCTTACTGAGCATTTGAGCTCACCCTTTTATGTTTTCTTTTCCCCAGGATATAAAGAAAGGTTTTAGGTAAAAAAAGGAAGATATTTATGGGAGATTTTGAAGATCTTTCACCACGATTAGAAGATTATATTCCGAGTTTCCAAAGACACTAAACTATTACGATCCTTGTGTGTGTGTGTTTGTTATGTACTAAGTATTCCGCAAAAGTAATGTAATGTCAATGTACGTCAAGATACGGGTCTCTACATATGGGACTTATCCGAGAAGTCCTAGAACCCTATAGGATAATTCTGAGTGATTCGGGAGGGAACAAGTTCCGTCTTGACATTCCCCACGCACATCGTCAGTAATTTCTCCTGAGTTAGTGGCATGTCAAGGGAGTATGTGAGCCCCTTCCACCAGGCGATGAAGTCTGCGAATCACTCATCAGGCCTTTTCTTGCACCTAAAAGGGCTGCTATGTTCGTCTTCTGGGTGGTAGAGCTAAACTGGTAAAGGAACTACATATTAAGGTCTTCCCAGTTTGTCATAGATCCCATAGGGAGCTGGCTGTACAAACGAATGTCATCCCCTCAAGTGTCTGAATAAAGAAATGGATCTTAGTGGCCTCTTGCTGCGCTGGGGACCCTAACATAGGTCCACACCTTGAGTTAAAGTGGTCTAGGTGTTGTGGTGGGTCCCTCATCCCATTAAAGGGGATAAAGTGGGATTCCCAAACCCCAGGGGTGCTGGCATGTCATCCACCCATGCCGGGTATGGTTTTCCATCAGGTGGGATAGCCACCTATCATGTTTCCAAATCCTTGAGGCGGGAGATGAGCACCTCCATCAGATCGTCTAGACATGGGTCCCTATCTTGGAGGGGATCCCTAACCACGAGCGCATTGTCAGGCTCTTCAATGTGGTATCCAAGCTCGGTGGCTCGTGGAGCAGCTGGTGGCGCAACACTTGGGGTGGCCGAAGGAGCCCGAGTGGGGTTCCTTGGATAATCGCGCCACTGGGGAGGGTTTGAAAATACATACCATGACCTCTTTACATGAGTTCTTGATTCTGTCTTGTTAGTGAGTATGGTGTGATCAGGGTTTCCTGAGAGAACCTCGCTGAGGGGTAGTTGTTCTTGCCCCTACTGCTCCAACCTAGGATCACCATAGTTGGGTTTCCATTATGCAATGCATTCGGCCAGAAGTTCATCAACTAAATGCTTTTAATCAGCATGATATTGGCGCAGCGTGTCCTTCTCGGGGTCCTCTTTCGTCTTCTACACTGAGGCCGACAGGTCGGAGTGCTTGACAGCTCCAACATGCTCTTTATCTTTACTGACATTCCGGATCAGTAACAATGCTTCGGTGGGTGTAGGGAGACCTAGGAGGTTCCTCTACTGGTGAGTAATCTTTCTTGATGGGTCCAGTGGCAGCACGTCCTCAGGGGGGATGCCACTATCGAGAAGTCCCATCTCACTCGACTTTCCTGTCAAATTGGTCATGTTGATTGCCACTCTTCTTGGGGGCATGTAATCACCATCACCAAGAGAGTCGGGATACTGGAGAATCATACTGAAAAGGAGGTAATCATACTACCACTAGACATAGACTTGCGCGTGGGGGGTAGCCTCCACGATAACTTTGTGGAGTACTTGGAAAGTTGGAACGCACTGTTGCTGGGGGGACCTGTGGCGGCCAAGTGACTTAGGGTGTCAGACTGCAGGGAGTGTGGCCAGGTCAACCAGACGACATTGTTCACTGATGTCTTCTAGGTTATCTTGGATCCCAAGATAATTCACCCGCTGGTGGTGAAGATGAAGGTTAGTCACCCAGAGGGTCTGACGGAAATGTTCAAACTCCTCCGGGGTGAGCGATTCTGGCGTATCAAAGTTCAACCCTACGACCGACCAAAAATTCTCAATGAAGTGGCCCACCGCAAGGATGGTTCAGAAGCTCCCTAGATCAGATTCATATTATGGCCTTTGATTTACCCACTCTTCAACTAAGGGTGGCTGAGGAACTGGCAACAGCGCTGAGGCAGGCCGGCGGGCTGGCCGGCGGAGAATACGGTGAGTGAGCTGATTGGCCACCGAATCTTGGGCTGTCCTCTGAGTGTTGCAGTGACCTGGACACCAATATCATGATAAGATGGACCAACGTCCAAGGATCCTGATGCTGCATCAACTCCTTCCAAGTGTGAGTCATGAAGTGGTTCTCCTTCCATTGACCCCCAAAATAGCTCAGTGGTATAGGGCACTTCTGGCGATGATGGAGACAAGTGCACGGTCGGACCCTGGGAACATGAAAAGTTCTATTCCTCCTAGATATACCTTCATAGGGAAATAGGGATCCTGTGGATCTCTCATTCCCTGAGTATAAGGCTGATGCGCCTTGTTTCTACCCTGGACCTTGACTCGGAGGGCTGAGGGGAGGGCTCCTGTGCTGAATCATACTCCACCTCAGAGTCTGAGAAGCGAGCTGGTATGATCCCATTTCGGATTTCCCCAGAATTCCTCTTGTGGTGGCGGCGACTGGATCTCCTTCCCCTGGATGGTTCTTCAGGGCATGGCGGATTTCCGACATGGGGTACTCCGGCTATACTAGTGCTAGGGTGGAGAGGTTTTCCACCCTAGGAAGCCGGGGTGCGAGGAGAACCGGGACAATTGTCAAAAGGGACACATGGAGGACCTCCATGATGGGCGTTAGTGAAGTGGGGTTGGCTTCCACCTCTCTGATTGCTGGGGTGAGGAGGACCTTCGCTGACCGACGGGGGAAATGGGGAGTACCTCCATGTTGGCGAGTGACCAGACATGCAATGTCTCCATGATCACGGTCTGCAGCAGGGGGAGTGACCTCGTACCCAGTGTAGTGAGCACAGGAGAGACCCCCACACGGAGTGTTGCTGTCATGGGGAAGACCCTCTCTTGGGTTGAAGGTGGCATGGGGCAGACCTCCAAGACAAGGTTGGAAGAAGGGAGGGCCCACACCTTCCATAATGGTGGTGCGGAGTGAGCCCCCGCACTAGGCGGAACTACTACGAATGGGTCTGCAGTGACCATTGCCTGTGCCGGTGACTGGGAGAGTCGACCAAACCTGCCGATGGGGCGGTTGGGGCCACGATCTGGGTCGGGCGTGTAGTTGCCTCTACTCAATGTATGTAGGGATTTGGGGGTATGAGTCAGTGGTGTCTCAGGTAACACAAGTCACTAATGTTGACGCCCCATATCGAGTTTCTTCTTCTGCTCATGCCTGATGCTAGCATCGGGTCAAGTGGACTGGAGCCAATGGTGCAAGCGCGTAGCTTTCCTGCTCCTTGTCTTGGGGAAATGGGTGGCGGCGCTGACGCGGCCTGGTGGGGGCCCTCACTAGGAGCCCTTGAAGCGGGGCTCCGATTGGGCCAACTCGGATATCCCCTACTTTGTCGGTGTAGGGGAGGTAAATGTCATGGCGCTCTAGGGACAAACTCTCGAAGTGATTGAATATTGGGGAGGGGAGCAGCGGCTCCCTGCTCGGTCGTCAGGGGTGGCGTGGATGGTTGGGAGCAGCTGCCTCGAGGTCTAGGCGAGCCATATCCCTTGTGGGGATGACCCCCTCCTCCTCATACCTATGTAAAAGGTTGTTAATTACCCTTCGTTGGATAATCTCTAATGGGGAGAAGGGGTGTGTGCACCCAACAGTTGTGATGGTCGAAGCTGTCGTGGAAGTGGTAGAACCACGTGGGGTAGCCACGTCGATGTTGCCCATGGTCCTGCACCGGTGGGCAGGTGAACGAGATCTGGATACGACAACTTGATTCCTGAAAGCAGGGAGAAAAACTCATTAACACTAGTAGAAAAAGAAATCGACAACCAGTGCCCCAGTGTCGTTCCGTCTTCCGTGGTCGGGAAGAGGGATCCATGCTGACAACGTCGCAGAACGGAATGCTCAATGTCCTGATTTTCCGAGCTCCTAGAGAGTATCACATAAGGCATGTTTCTTGGGACCTGGTACCGGATGACAAGGTCACACGACATACTTATCCACTAATGTCCCGAACTCTACTAGCCTCCAAGTTGAGGAGAGTAGGTTCACTTCGGGTTCACCATTATCTATTTCCAACGATTTTGTTGGGGCGCGCGCGCATCCATCATACAAACGATGCGCTACTGTTACCCCGCATTCCCTCTTTCCAAAGGTGGGCGACATCTTCTCCGTATTCAGGGAAGTCTTCTCCTTGATCGAAACAGGATGATGGGATATCTGTTCTTCCTTCCATGGATTCCTCCTCAGAGCTCATCACCTAGTCCGAGTCTCCCTCATAGATTTAAAATGTAATTTGTGGATCTCTTCCTGGCGCCATATCTCCATGGACACCAGTTAATTACACTGCTTCTTTCAGGACATTTAAAGGGGTCCGGTCAGGGCAGAAACCTTCGGTTAGGAGAGTAGTCACGTTGGGGAATCACTGGCGTGTCTTGACACTAGGGATTGGCATGTCTGTCCTATCTCCCTTATTATAGGTCTTCTCGAGGGTGCGGAATCCCGAGGAATCCCACATCGAACATGGGGAATTGTATGACATTGGCATGTATCTGAAATTTTCCTAAGCTTCCCATGTTTAACACAGGGTATGCCACAATTTTAACGTCTAGCAGAGATGGATCAGACCGATCGAAACAGTAGCTAGAGTGGATCAGATTGAATAACCCCCTGGAGGGAACACCAATGTTGGGTCCGGCACGTGGGTGGCTTCCCGAATTCTGTGTAAGGGAGTGAGGTGGTATGATCTCACCGAGATGTGACAGCCCAGGTAAGAATCAGGATAGAAGGTGGCTTTGGGCTTGGGTCTCAAAGATACTTCCTATGTATCCCTGTGGTGGGGAATCAAATTCCACGTAGTTCGATGATACTAACGGACACTTGAAGAGGCAACCCATGAAAATGAACACGTGGATGGGACCCAGAGGAAGTAGAACCTCTGGGTTAGGGCATGATCTTCTCGAGAAACGTGGGCTCGAGGGAGAGATCATGATGAGACATGAGGGATTAGCTTGAGCCTCGTGGAGGCCTCCTACGTATCCTTGTGGCAGGTAATAAAAGTCTTCATAGTTCTAGCGGTGGATACAGTTTAACGTCATGCGGGACGAGAGTGGGGCTTACACTCTAAGGCGACCCATGGTGAGGGAGAACTGACGTGAATGGAGACCTAGGGTCCAGATGGATTGGGGATTACACTCTGAGGTGGCCAAAGGTGGAAATGGGGCATGGCACACCGACGCGGAGATGGTTGGGGCCAGTGGTTTGTCGGTCTTGAACCTCATGGAGGCTTCCTACATACCATGCCTTAGCATGGATCAAAGTCCCTATAGTTCAGGTTGGATGGGGCTTACGCTCTGACATGACCTAAGGTGGTGGGTCTTGAACCTCATGGAGGCTTCCTACGTACCATGCCTTAGCACGTATCAAAGTCCCCATAGTTAGGGTTGGATGGTGATTATGATCTGAGATGGCCCAAGGTGGTGGGAGCTTGAACCTCCTGGAGGCTTCCTACATACCATGCCTTAGCATGGATCAATGTCCCCATAGTTTGGGTTGGATGGGACTTACGCTCTGAGATGGCCCAAGGTGGTGGGACTTGAACCTCATGGAGGCTTTCTACGTACCATGCCTTAGCACAGATCAAAGTCACCATAGTTCGGGTTGTATGGGGATTACGCTTTGAGATGGCCCAAGGTGGTGGGGATTGAACCTTGTTGACTATTCCTACATACCATGCCTTAGAACGGATCAAAGCCCCCATAGTTCGGGTTGGACAGTTTAATGTCATGCAGGAAGGGGGTGTTTGGGGTTACACTCTGAGTCGGCCCATGGTGTGTCATGGTCGGTGCTCACTCTAAGCTCACAGGAGTCATGATTAGTGTGAGAAACAAGAGGTAGCAGAGACCTGACGATCACATCACGAAGGGTGCATCCGTAGGAAGCGAAAAGAGGCTTACATGTTGATCGACCCATGGTGTCGGGACGTACTCCAGGATGGAGGCCTGAGGGTGAGAAAGCATAGAGGGAGAGGGATTTGGCACCCAAGAAGAGAGGAGGGGCCACATTCTATATCACGCCCTCTGCTGACCCTGGCACCGAGGAAGTGAGGAGGAGCAGGGGTGCTGCCTCCTGGAAGGAAGGCTAGGGGATTACACCAAGGTGGCTGCCCTTCCCCGCAGACAAATGCCACTCCAACAAGGAGGATATCATCCCCTGTGAGGGGTGATCCCATCCCCATGGAGACGATTTGGCATGGATAATGTCCAAGGCGGGGGGACCCAGCATTCGAGGCGCGAGGCTAGGTCATAGTTTAATGTCATGTGTGGAGGATGAGATGCTTGGCAGTTTAACATCATGCAGCTCGGACGAGGTGGGATTGCTCCACACCCCTAGGACTTACATAACCAGTACCCTCTGCTCCTTATGGGAGAAAAGGCATTGGCAAGGCCATACTAAGGGGGTGTCGTGGAGTGAACCATAGAGAGGTCCACGTTAGCGTGGCTATGAGAAGAAGCAATAGCCATTAGCGTGCCTATGCGAAGAAGCATGAGGCGGAGCAACACAACAGTAAGGATTGTCCAAGGTACCTTGAAGTTACTTCGTACAAGCCTAGAAGTTCATTTCGGAAAACCATGTATGATGTGGATGCCCGGGGTGCACGCGGCACCTACGAATGGAACCCAGAATGAGGGCATCAGGCGTTCACGCAAGAGGGTGCCTGAGGAGCACCGAGGTGAAGGGCCCCAGGGATTGCGCGCAACCCTTGGGGATGGCACGAAATAAGGGGTTCTGGCGCGAAAAGCCCCGGGATGGTGCGAAATCAGTGTTTCTTGCATGAAAATAGGGGGGCTGAGGTTTTTCGCACGACTTCAAAGGATTTCTCACAAAGGAAGGGATTGCACGCAAAGGAAGGATGGCGCGTAGCGGAAGGGGTGTTCGCGCAAAGGAAGGATTACACGTAGCTTGGTCGGCTTGCACGCCCTGGAAAGGCTTGCACACAAGTGGCAGACAACAAGGGGGTTGGAATTTAGTCTAAGCCAGGGGGTCTCGCGTGAAGGCGGATCCCGAGGCGACTGGGCGCGAAGAGGAACCATACCTGAAGGCCATATTGTGTGCGCACGGAATGCCGATTACGCGCATGAGAGGCGGTTCAAATTCTTCATCCTCGAAAAGGAAGGGGGTATCCTTCTATTTATAGGCATCTAGTGGTGCAGAATTCAGGGTTGCACGTAATAATTGCATGACGGAGGTGGCGGCGTGAAATATCAACCATGCAGGGCTCCGGTGCAAAATTATTTCGGTTCTGTGCTGGGGATCCTTTGTGAATCCCGGTACTTTCCACGCGGGACAAATTTTTTGGCGCACTTCATCCTTTTTTCCGCACAACACCTCCGGGCCCTCCGGACCGCGTCTTCGGGTCCAAATATGACTTCACTTTTTCGCTTCAGAACTTTATTCGGCACTTAAGCACATTTTGGTGACTACAACCTTTTAACATAATTTTTTCACTTCTGTGATTTGAATTTTGAAAATATGACATGCACGATTGTGATCAGTAAGATGTTTGGATTCCGATAGGAAAACATAATTTTTTTTGAATAGTAACATACCCTTATGAATAATAATGATACCCTTATGAAATGTAATATAATCCTTATGAATATTAAATCGTCCTAGTGAATAATAACCTTACCAATGATAGTATAAATAAAATGTATCAATCCTATAAGTAACAATGTGATAAAATTATATTATAGTGTTGGTATTTTTTAAGTCATGAATATTTAATAATTAATTTAATAATTTAAAATAAAAAAATTCCTAAAATTTATTCACAAACTATTTTTTTTATTTCTTATGATTATATGATAATTTTTTGATACCTTAATTAATTTTTCAAAGTATTAGAAAAGCAGTTTTAATTTTAAAATTTGTATTTTTCAAGTAAATTATGATTTTAATTAAAAATTAAATTACATATATTTAGAAAATTAATTTCATAAATTTTTTTTCTTTTTTTAATTCTATAGATCAAAAAAATTAGGGTGAATTTTTTAGATTTTTCTAAAATACTTTAGTTTTTGGTGAATAGTAAAATTCGATAATTTACAAAATATGCTAAATAAATGAATTTCTACATCATGATTGATCAATGGCTGATGTAATGGCCATTGGTTAGAACTCACATGATCAATTTACTATATTTATTCATTTAATCATCACAATTTCTTTCCATAAGGGAAATTAATAAACTAATGAATTAAATACTGAGAAAACAACTCATCCCTCCACTATAAATACTATCCCTCACAACGTCAATTTCTCACACATATCAAGCCTTATGACTACTATAAAACCTGATAAAATATCTTCCCATTATCCTCACCCACATCCATCATCCCTTGGTCTCATAAAATATCAAAACCATTCCCCTAAAGATGCTCTCAAAGAAGATATATTCAAGAGGTAATTTATCCCTCATTTCTTTCAATTTCCTTTCAAATTTCATTTCATTTCTTCTCTTATCCATAAAATATATTATAAAAATTTAATTATAACTCAATTATTATTGATATAATAGTATTATTTCATGTTAATGTAAGATTATTAATTATAAACAACACTCTCTCTTTGTTTAAAAATATTAAATTGATGCCTCTCATGTGTTAATTTACCTACATCATGGGAGATACACTTCCATTTTCATTAAAATCCTTAAAAATGACAATAAAATCATTAAATGATTAAAAATATATTTTAATATTTATTTTTTAACCTTCTTATGTTCTTGAAACAAGTTTTATACATAATACTAAATGATAAAACTAAACATGTTTGTTGTAATCCAAAAACCAACCAAATTAACCCAAAATAATCACCATTAAATTTTAACTCAAGATTCATCCTCATAACCAAATTCATTATAAGATAATTTAATAAACATTATGATCATTAATATAATTTAATATAAATTTTATATGTTTTTCAATGTTCTAAATGAACTTTCATTCATGTGTGCAAGCGAAATGTTCATGAAAACTAAGAAAAAGTACACTCTTGAACAATGAATTTAAACTCTATAACTCATCCAAATGCCCATAAAAGAACTTAATAAAACCATATTAAATAAATTAAATGTATAAACGGTTCTTTAATTGTTAATTAATGAATATAATGTCATTATAAATGACATTAATGAGAAGAAAGCCTTCGGATACAAGGTAGGGGATTCTCAAACCCATCTTTCTTTCTTCAGGTTTTCCCTCTTTCACTCCATTTTAAGTATGGTTATTCCTTAAAAATAATTTCTTCATCATTATAATACCATTTTTTGGATATACATGTTTTCCACTCCAGTTTATTTCAAACACAATGTTTTCCAAACAAACCCTTCTTTCAAAAACACACCTTTTACTTATCACTCAAGTTTAATGGTTCTTGTATTAATTATGTTATTACATATTTAATTTAGGAAACCAATTTTAATGAATGTAATATTTATTAAATGGAACCCATTATTTTCCATGGTTTATTTATTTCCAAGATCGATATACGTTCTATGTGGCATACATGATAATGTAAACATTATTATGTGACGGTTGTGCCGAGAATTATATAGAGAAATGTAAATGTTATGATACGACGGGTGTGCCCAAAACTATATATAAGTCCAATTAATTGGGTAATGTGATGAATATCATAATTTAAAGTGAAATATGTATGAACATGATGCTATATATTTTCACAACTATGTGTGGTAGATGACCACTAAGATAAGATGTTTCATTTTTATGCATTGCCACATTCCATGCTATTATCTAATGCTTCTTCTCATGATTATTATGATGATGTTATAATTAATCTCACACCATGTTACATTGTTCCATGTTTTTATCTATCCTCTTATTGGGATTTTAACTCACCCCTTTGGATGTATATCCTCATGTGACTACTTGTACTAAGTAGAATTATAAAGCCAATAATATGCTAGAGAAGAAGGAATTAAATAAATGTTTTGTGTTGTAAATGTTATGTATGGTCCTATTTTTCCCAAGACACTAAAAATTTAGATCCTCCATTTGGTATGTTTTTATGTTGTTTATCATTAAAATGATGTAAATGTAATGTAATAAATTTAGGGTCACTATTGGTAATCTTGATATATGCATAGTAAAATCATTGTATATAAAATTAATGTATTATTTCATATTTATGATTTATTTATTTATTTTTAGTGTTACCCATAATAATATTTTTCTTATAAAGTTGGATTATATTTTTTTTAATTTAAGGTGGTTTGTTTGAAACTACTCATGAAATGATGGCAGTCAACAATTAAAGTCAATGGAAATCGTGGTAATATTGACAGTTAGGATTGTTTTTGAATCTATGTAATAATTCGTATTTATGTAATTGTATAAACCAATGTATGAATTGTATATAATATAGTGTTTTTCTAGTATTTGTGTTGTAAATGTCATTTCATTTAAATTCTCTATTGGGACTAGTTTTTGTTGATATATGATGTGTTTATCGTACTGAAGTGTGTTGTAACAGCATACTAAAGTATATCCCTTTATCAACACTGATAAATAGGTCTGTCATCAGTGCTTCTAAAATCACTGATAAAGAGTTCCTTTAGCATTTCTAAATTAACGTGCTAATAAATATGTATTTTATAAACACTTTTTAAAAGTGCTGATAAATGTCCTATTTATCAGTGATTTTGTTAGCACTAATAAAGGACCCCTTTATCAGTTATTTTTCATCACTGATAAAATTCTTGGTCTTTTAATGTCACTCATGTTTTCAGCACTTTCCTAGATCCAATAAAGTCCATTTCTTGCACTGTTAAAGACCAATTTTGTAGTAGTGCCAATGGAGAATCTTGGAAGGGTCATACTCATTTACACATATGTGAGTCCTATTAACTTGTTTTAGTATCATGAATATCCTATTTTGGAGTGAAATATTATAGATTCTTTAGGCCTAAAACACATGCTTGAACATTATATCTTTTAGTGTATCCTCTACCTACCCTTCAATGTAATTGCCCATAAGTGCCTAAGGGGTTCTCATAGTAATCCTCATCTTTGATAATTGTGTTGTGATATACTAATTCAAAATCACTCACATGGGAAAATTCTTTCTCCTTGTTAGTAGAATAGTACAAGACTGGATGAATTTTTGGCACATCACCAAACTCAGGAGGCACAAAGTAACCAAGGGTGAATAATGGTTTTGGAACTTTTTATGGAACTTTTTTCCACTTTCATTGTTGATGCCTACATTTTTAGGGCTTATAATCCAATGATGATTACACGGATGCACCAGTTGGTGGAGGTGTGGTGAATAAGATATGTTTTGATTTACTCAAGCAATCAAGGATAATTTGATGGGAAAAATCGATTGTCATTTAATCTAACCAGTCATTGTGATTTTTCATTCCTCAGTTCAGATCATGCTTCCTCTCACTGGATTTGTTGATGTCACTATTGGGGTCAGTGGATACATGTGCTACCTATGCCGGTACAATGCCTGATTTAACTAAACCATGATCCACATAGTCCTAGCAGAAATATTTTGAGAAAAATAATTATTTGATGATGTTTTTAAGGATATGTTTTTATGGTAATTTATTAGAGTGATAGATAAGTTTGGACTCTAGGGTCTCTTACACTATGGTAGTTTTAAAATCCTTTTTTAGGGATAAAATAAAATAACCTAGGACTTATACATTCCTAGATGACAAAATATTGTTTCCTCTTTCTTTGAATGGAACCCTTGGTTCCAAGCCCTGAAGAGGGGCTAGGTAAATGTTCTCTATGCATGGTTTTGTATGTTCCAAAAGGGGATTCACATGTTGAGGTTACACCTAGAAGGGGTTCACTTGATTAGGATCATCTAGTAAAGGGTCATGTATGTGAACCATCTCAATATTCTATGAATTCAAGAAAATAGTTGTATACACTTTTATAGTACTTATTACATCATCTAGAAGGGGTAATGGGCTTGATGGTTACATAGTCCACTATAAGGATTATTCCAAACACTAATCATTTTCAGATAACTCCTTAAATTTTCTAATATAGTTTAGGGAAATGAGGTTTAGTAATTGTTCAACCCTGAAATTCTCTATTAAAATAGTAATAATTTTTATTTGGACAAAATTTTGTTGAGAGGATACATGAGTCCCTTCCACGGGTCAATGATGTTATCCACTCACTCATCAGGCCTCTTTTGGAATTTGGAGAGGTTAGTGATGTTGGTCCTATGTAATGTTGAGCTAAATTCGTAGTGAAATTATCTATGGAGATCCTCCAAACCAGTAATAGATCCTTGATCCAACTGGTTATACCACGAACAATTAGGTTCGTTCTAGGTTTTGGACAAAACATCAAAGATTATTTGCTTCCTACCATTTTGGAGTCCCCAATATTTTTCTACACCATCAGCCAAAGTTGAAAAAAGTTTATAATGGATCACTCGTACCACTGAATGTGGTGATACTCAAATTTTTTAATTCTATTAGTGGGAACCTCTAGTCTACCCATAACGTATATAGATTTTGCTTAGGTAGAATTGACAACTATATCATTTCCATAACCTCAAGTCGAGTGTTGAGAGCAGAAATCTCATCATCCTGATGAGCATTTTTTGTCACCAATTCTCTTCCTAGCTCATCAGACCTGGAGGCTACTCATCCATTATCTCTAATAAGATATGCACACTGCTAAAATGGAGTGGGAGACTCATATCTTGATCATTTTCCATATCCTCCATCTTATACCCAGATTGGATACATGAGGCCACCTAGTTCAAATTTGGGAGTCTAGCTAAGAAGGACCAGGTTCCCAAATAGAGGAGAGATGGGGTCCCTTTTTGCATTGTTACATCCCAAGTACTACCAAGAAATAATATTTTCATTAATCCTATTATATTCACCTATATCCTTGATAAAATTACCTATTCTATTATCTGACTCAGTTTCTATCACAATCTTAGATAGACTAGTAATCTCAACATACCCCTTGACTTTTTTTAGATATTAATGGGTAGGAAAAAATGTCACCTTAGGTGTACTCCCAAAGCCCAATGTCAATATCTTAGTATTGGTGTGATCACCTATCAGAGGGTCCATTTGGTACTCTTCCACCCCTTATGGTATGTTCTCCCTATAATACATAATGTCAACAGTCTGATTTCTCCAATGCTTAGGAGGCTCAATAGTAACAAAATTCAATGTGGTAGTGGTATGAGAGGAACCTTCACCATTATTTGGTGGGTTAGATTGATGGACCAGTTGTTGTCATGGTATATGGATGAATATGAGGGAATAAAAATTCCCCTATCCTTTAATCTACATGTATTGATGTAACTCTACATTGACTTGTTGGAGCACAATACGGCTCCTGATACCAGTTCAATGATGATTATAGTGGTAGAAATATGATTCCGGGAATTGTTCAATTGGGAGTGATATGATCTCAACCCTCTTTCACTATTTGGGAATGGAATTGAGGTTATCATGGATTACTTGGAAGGTTAGTCAATAGTCCCTAAGGTATTTGAATTTCACCCAAATATTATGGAGAAAGAAACCTTTTGTTCCTTAGTAAGGGACTCTAGGATGACAAAGATCATAGATAAGGTGTCCAAAATGTTACTAATATCTGTTAAGGGGACAAGATTCCTCATAAGGTCCTCTTGTTCTTCACTGTTAATATAATCCAGCTCTTGTTAAACCTATGCCCCGATTGGTGCGGTATGGGAAACTGGTGGTGGGACTTAAAACAGTTCTTCATATCTACTTATTTACTGAGAGAGAGGGTGCCACTTAGAGTAAATGTCCACTGAATATTGGTATTTCTCTCGGAGGTGGATCCAACTTCATGATCATATCCATATAGGATTGGGTGTTTACTACCTCCTCATGTGTGAGAGAATAAGAATCTTGTTTGTGCTCAGCAGAGTTCTCACCATCATTTGAGGGCATTAATTATGGCCCAAACGTCTCCCCAACATCCAGTGTAGAGGAAGAAAGGAGGTAAAATGGTGTTGATGTAAGTGGTCACACTTTGAGACTTAAAAAGGAGGAAAGATTGACATCAACCTATACATACCTATGGATGTATTTTGGGAACCTTTTGACCTCAGATTCCAATATTTTATGCCTCAAGTGATGGGATTTTTCTCCCTGCTCTTGTAGTGGGGGTGAAGGTTCCCTTATCAAGTCGTCGGTCATCTTGCAGTCTGAGGGGTTAATGATCAAACAACACCTCCTCAGGTCCCACCTATGATAGCACATTACTTCAACAACTGTGAGTTTTTGAGAGTCACATAGGTTCATTTCATGCACATTGTGACCTGGGCATGGGAACAACCTCCATAGTGCTTGTTTTCCTTACTACCCTGAGATGGATATTTAGATAAGGGCATGTCTTCAGCATGGGTAGGTTCTCCATTCTAGTTAGGGGTAGTTCAGGGAGGACCTATTCTCTAGTATCATCCATTAAAAAATGTATTTTAACTAATTTTGGTTGTTCCAACAACTTAGAGTGTTAACATGACCTTCCTGAGAAGAATATGGGGTCTCAATCCCAAGTGGGTGAGGGAGAATTCACACACATTAGTTGTGCAGATGTGATAGGATGTACTCATGGTTTCAAGGGCCACTAGATCTTCCAAATATGTATTATTTTGAGAGGTAATATGGGAAAACCCTAGATAGAAATGTCGGGAATTTTGGACTAGTTCTAGTGGAGTAGGTATGTGGTTAATCCTCTCACTGGCCTATGGTATCAGTCGGTGCTAGCGTTGATGCTACTAGTTTCGTGTCCTCCTGAGAATCTCCACAGAAATGGAAATTATGGGAATAGATCAGACATATATTACCTATTAGAAATATGGTAGTGATCAATCTCAACACTCTAGGTAGAGGCTTCCGAAGTGGTTTTTCATTGGAATGGGGGGAAGTTTCCCCCTATGTGGCCCTCGGGGTGGTGGTGTTGATGAGGTATCAATGCTTAAATATACTAGAATTCCATATACCTTGTGATAATGATCTCCTCTTGTTCATATTGAGGAACAATCGCATTGAATACTATCCAATGAATGAGCTCAGAGGCTGATATGATGCGTGAGTGCTCAATAGTCGATGACATGGTGGTTTTCCTGGAAGGAATGTAGTCATGTGGGAATACCACACCAATATCCACCCTTCCCATATATATGTTGTTTTTATATCATTGATATCATGTATCATGGTTCCTATAATGTGAATGTAATGATCTGTTTGTATATATCTGATGAAGGTGATTCCCAATGCCCTAATGTCATCCATTCTTTTTTAGGCAGAGAAAAGATCTATGTGTATGATGTCGTGGACTGAGGATGCTCAATGATATCTTCCCGAAGTTGTAGGAGTGTTTCATTCTGGTATCATCACATGATTGGTGGTACCTAGAACCAAATATATGGATCTGATTACATGAAAATATAATGGTACCCCAATGTACCTCGTTCTCGTAGTTAAATTATAAGAGCTCCGAATCGAGTTCACCATTTTTATTTTTGAGGATTTTCAATGATTCTAGGAATTTTATTTCCATATGGTAGTTACACACTTCTTGTTTCACTACATTCTCACTTTCCAATGGTGGGATGATTTCATCACTTTAATCATTTATGTTGGTTCCCTGATCGAAATGGGATGAGGGGATGTCAGTTCATCATTCCATGGTTTCCTATTTGGAGCTTGTCAGCTAATCCAGGTCTCCCTCATAGATTTAAGTCATGTTAATGGAAATCATTCCTAGTTTCATCTTATATTGGATTTTAGTTAGTTAGGTTGCATCTATCTCGACAGATCAGAAACCTACGGTTAGATTAGATAGAAAAATTGGGCATGTTTGGGAATCTTGATATGTTGGGTATAATTGGCATCTGAAAAGTATTAATTTATTGGAGGGAATATTTCCTGAAAGGAATCATAGGAATGAAACCTAAGGAAACCCATGTTTACCATGGTGTTTTTGATTCTAGATATTTAATGAATATGTGTCTTTTACCCCATTTATCTTATGTTTGTTTCTTGGGGTATAGGTTCAATACAGGTCATGGGTTTTATGTCTCATGGGGAAAGGTAGGCAGTTAAGTGTCCCCCCAATAGGGGGAATATTTCATACTTGATATTTGGATAAGTTATCCCTAGGGGAAAGAATTACACTTTAGATTTGTTGGTGATAATATAAAGTGATCCCCCATGGGGGTATATGGTCACACTTTGGGATTTGATGGTAATGTTAGCTCTGTTTGGTGTATTGCCTCAACCGGTTTTTTCACCTAAACAATACTCAGGGCTAGTTGACCATAGTGCATAGGAAATCATTTCCATGTGCCAAATGTTGTTGACTAGAAGTGAGGTTGTAAAGAGGTGATAGTGTGGATCGTATACCATATGGTGATGATAATAGTAATGGTTTACAAATAAATATAGTAGTTGAAATAAAGAACCAAAAATATTTGACCAGTAACCCACCATAGTGGAAGTAGTACTAAGAATTAGTGGAAGCATAAATAGACAACAATAGAATAAATAAATATTCTAAATATACCATTTACATGATTAATATCACATGAAACCATTTCTATTTGAACATACCTGCAAATTATGCCACATAGACAATAAATAAATATAAATGATCACCTATAACCAACCACAGTATATACATAAGCATGATGATATAGAATTAAAGACACAAAAGATAAACTCCATGTGATTCAAAAACCTCCAAGGTCCCTTTCCATCTAACCCATGAAAAAGTTATTACATAATCATTAAGTTCCAGCTCCTAATCTCATTCCCTTACCTGATCTCAAGATCATAAAGTATACACATTCTCGAAAGGTCCCACATAGGTTATGAGAATAAATATTAGTAGGCCACCATCAATGTGTTCCTAACTTACATATATGATAAATCAATCTTTATAAATATAAATAAATCATCACATGAAAATCATATCAATAGCCTACTTCCCTTAGGCCGAAGAGACACAAAGAAGTAGTTAACTACTTTGGCCATCATCAGTATATCAGTAGTGGAGATGATATTTATCATAAATATCAAGGAACCCTTTGTCAAAAATAATCCTTGGTGATTCTACAGGTTCCAACTCTAATATAATCACCAAGAACCTAATGTCCCAAACAAAGTAACAGATGTCTCAAAGGAAATCCCAATAATAAGTACATGGTCACTCAGACCCCTGCTCGAATGTTCCCATCAGCTCAAAGCCTGATGTCATGAGGTACAATGATGTCTATCCTCTAAATAATAACTCTATCATTTCAATAGCATACATCCAAAGGAACACGTATATTCATCCTCCCACATAGTCTTATCCCAATGGCCACCATATATGGAAAACCTATGCCCCCAACAGATGGTCTCAAACCTATCTATCGATTTATCCTCACCATCCTTGTGGATTTATATAGAAATTTCCTTTCACAATATTTATGGTCAAACCCATCAAAATATGCATCTAATGATGTAATCTACCCACAAGAGTAGTCCACACCACCTCATCATCTGATTCCCATCAGTGTACACATGACTCCAACAGTGTGTTGGCTAATCACGGTGATTGGAAACCACAAAAAGAAATAGCTAAGCCACATCATCCTATCACCTAACTCCCCTACTATTGTGTCTCTTAGTCCAATGTTCAACCTAATACTATATCACAAAATCCATTCCCATATCCTGATGAACCTCATCACCCCAATCTAATGACCATGTCACCCAACTGGTGATCAACATCACCCAATGTATCCTGGACAGGCCCAACTTGATTACCAACATCACCTCAGTCCATATGGTCATCACTATCTAAATCCTTAGGCCATGTCCATCTCATTCTCATAGAACCATCACAAGAAATATAAATAATTTATTTAAATAAATAAACACCACAACCTAATATTCCCAAGTTTTGAATCCTCTCACTAATCCTTAACCATTTGTAGTCATGTGGAATCATTTGCTTAGGAATCTCCATTGATCAATTAATTAATTTAAAAGAAAGGTTTAAATTTATATGGTCTCTATCAGACTACTGAATAGTGTGCTCAGAAACTCACCCCCAAACATGAAAAAATTCAAAGAGAAATCTAGGAACCACCTACCTCATACTGGTAGATGCTCACTTATCTGATGTCGACCTCTAACTAGAGACATTTCAAAATAAATAAACATTTTATATGAATTCCATGAAAATAAGGGGAAACTAGTCACATGGATTTAGCACATTGTACCGTGAGAGAAAATAATAAATGAATAAATTGGGTCAAATCCAATACCAATTTGGTTTCAATGCACCTAATAGTGATTGAATTCAAGCTCAAATGTGCAAGTTAGATAAACACCTTTGGGAGGAATAAATGAGGGTCTCTCCTCTATTGTGAACAATAAATGGAGTGGAAATGAGAGGTAAATAAGAAATAGGGGTGATGGAAGAAAGGTAAATACTCACTTTTAATGGGAATTATAGTTTGACCACTCAATTTGGCTAACTGTGCACCAATCGTGTGACACCCACTATCTGGGTCCACTGTACAAGGTTGTCCTACACGATTTACCAAACCATAAATCAATCGTGCATGAACCTATACTAAAATCTAAAAAGTTACCTGAATGGCCATCTATAAACTACCACATGGTTTTCTAAACCATTCACAGTAAATAATGAGGTCCACAAAGTTTCCCATGGGAGCCACATGATTTTTCCAAACCGTGTATCCCAGTCTATGTACCTTGAAAAACTTGGTTTTAGGCCTCTCACACACCCAAAACCCAACTGAATCCTTGAGTTGACTGTTGATCCTTAAGATCCTTCTAAAGAAAATTACTTCAGCCATGAGAACTCCTAGAATTATGTTCTGTAGATCCATAAAAAAATTTATTCTAACCACAAAACTCGAAAAAATCAAATGGGTCGAGGATATCAACCTAGTACAAAAACACGTTATGTTACAATATCCCCACCTTAACATAGCTCATCCCTGAGCTCTCAAGAATTACCCAAATATGGTAAAAAATGTACCCATATTTTTTCGAACACCCTGGTCTACCATGGTTATAATTTCTTTGGTCAAATATATCAAGGTGCTTCCCACCTTAGGAGTTATCTACCTTGGTTATTCCCCACCCAAAAATCAATTCAACCAATGGTCCACCAACCAATATTAAAATCAAAAGTACTAACCTCATGCATTGTCACTCCTGACCCTCATTGGGTTCTCAAGACATACTCGTGTCACTTTTGAAACCCATCCGATATTGTATCTCCTCAAATATTCACCTCGTGCCCATGTCAAATATGGGACCAATGAGATCCTTCATATCACTAGATTCCCATAATAAGTCCTTGTACCTCACACCTCACATAGATCCTCCATCGCATTGATGCCCAGATTCCATTTCACCTCATTTAATCCCACATCACATCGATTACCATAGATAATCTTGGTTCTATAAACCTCATATATATATATATATGTGTGTGTGTGTGTGTGTGTAATGCATCTGAGTTGATGTCAACCTACTAAGTAGAGTCTGGTTAGTCGAAAATAAATACATCATGTGCACTTAGAACACCCAATAATAGATAGGTATTTAAAAAGGTCCAATCCAAAATAAATAGAGCCATGATCACACTCATGGAATTCCTCTAAATACAGTTGACTCCTTAGACTACTCTACACATGGAAGTTCCACTACGTGCACCTGGCCTGATGCTCGACAACTTAAGGGTTGGACTCCTTGTGGAGCTTCACCAACTACTAAACATTAAATCCACAATTGGGCCCCACTATTTATTCCATGACATCATTCTATAGATTAATCTCATCTAATAGCTCTTGGTACCACTCCAGGTCTGACCTCAGATGCTTGAGTTTTCCCTAATCCCTGGATCTTAGCTATCAAAGAAGGCTTCCTTAGCACCTCTCAAAATGATCAACCTAGTCATATGCTCAAAACACCTTCAGTTCCTAATAACACTATATCCTTGCATGTCCTGAATGACCACACTATAATCACACCATCAGTGACCCACTCCTAAGTGGTCTACTTGAATCCTTAGCCTGAATTCCCTACTGGAACTCCTCACATCCTCACTTCCTACATCTGAAGCATCACCACTGAAATCCTATAAATCCACCACCCAGCTCAAGTATGATTGGTCATTAAAATTACCCTCTACTATCAGTTCCTAATTCTCAACCTTTGATAATGAGTCCAACCTAAATATTTTTACTTTCACTTGAATGGAGTGTCGTAATCCTTCCTTGAAATGCCTCACCCTCAAGGTGTCCTGCCCCACCATAATGGGTATGAAGTGAGGAAAGTCTGTGAAGTTAGACTCATAGTCCATGACGGTCATGTCACCAAACTGTAAGCTCAATAACACTTGATCTCTCTCAACCCTTACTGTATTCAGGAATAAGTTATCAATGAACCCGAGATCAAAATCCATCCAAGTCACTCCTTTGTGTCTGCCTGCATGTCCCACTAGCATTTAGCCATTCCTCAAAGAATTTAATTCACCATCTTCACCCTCCTACCAAGGGGTGTCTCCAGTAACTATTTTTTTTCACTAACTTGATCTTGTTTTTAGCCACCTGTGGTCCACCCTCACCCAGAAATAGTGGTGGGTGAAATGACTGGAACTCTCGAGTCATGTATTCCATCAAAGGCTATTCTCTCTAAGATTCCCTGTCAATACCATATAAGATATATACATGGATCAACCTAATATTATTTTCAATCCATATCCCAAAATCTTCTGTTTCCTATGAATGACATGCATATACTAGAGCCTATACCTATGGATCATGATCTGTCCTACCCTTCAAGGCCTCATTCCGGCCCTCAGAGGCCTCATCCTATGCACGCTCATGCAACACCAAATCACTTCCCGCCTGACGCTCTATCAGAGGTCACCTAGGTGGAAAGCTATTTAGTACCAATACCATATTCATACATCCATGATAACATATATTTATATAAAACACATATAGCTAAAGTAGTAAAAATCAGTGCAACCTCTTCACCCTTACACTCACCTATCGCAACTATTTCTCATGACATCCGAACTCTTAGCCCCTTACCCTCCCATATTAGAGCTATGTATCACATATAGATATATCATCATGGACCCTCTCCTACCCACATAGGAGCAAGAAATAACATATCAATCTAAGGTATTTCAGTAGGATTCCACCAAAGAGGCAAATCAGGAAATCACTATTTAGATTTTTTATTGACATTTTAATCGGATGACCCCTAATCATCATAGATTCCTTATAATTTCAAATCAAGGCCCAAATATACATATATCACATACAGATATCATTGGAATAACATTCCTAGGTTTTCTAAGTATAATTCCACTAGAGAAGGCTAAGAGGGAAAACACAGTTTAGCTTCCTTTGTTGACATTTTAAACTAACTGATCCCTCTTAGTGAAATCCATGTTCCCAATGAAAATAACAAACAATTTATCATATAAAACACACACATGCATGCACGCACGCATGCATGCACACACACACAAATATATATATATATATATCATCATATGTTCGTATAAATAAAACATAAAGAACAATCTCTTGGAATCCTTGGCAACCTGTCCATATCTCCTCCCTTGACATACAAGGACAAGGGATACATATCACAACAGATAATAATCACATCCAAGTGCACCACTAATGGTGGAAATAATATCAATTTTTAAAAAGAGAAAAGTAGATCAAGAATTTTCTACCCCTGGAAACATGATATGTCCCCTGTGCATAGGGATGCAGGCACCCAAACATGAGCTCTAAACCAAGTTCTAACTACATCCTAGTCTTCGGTCTACCAGAACCCAAATAGTAAGAACCAAAAAGAGGTAAAAGAACATTTTATTGAAATGATTTTTAGTTCCGAAACCATTTTTTCACCCAAATAGTTCTTAGGGACAGTTGACCACTAGGCCTTAGGTGCGCCTCCCCATATGCAAAAGACTATGGAATAGTAGAGAGGGTGTAAAGAGGTGATAGTGGGGAGAAAATACCCTCTAGTGATGATAATAGTAATGGACTATAAATAAATATATCAACTAAAATAAAATCACAAAACATAAGACCAATAATCCATCATACTGAAAGCATTACAAAGAAATTTCATACACATAAATAGAAAACAATGGAATAAATAGATATGAAAAATATTCCATTTGTAGAATAAGAATCACATGAAACCATTTTTATCTGAACATGAATAAGAATTAGGTCATAAATTCAATAAATAAATAGAGAGGTTTAATCATGGTTGAACATAGTATATACATAAGGCTGATGGTATAGAAGGAAAGGCCCAAAAAATAAACTCTTACTGATGCAAGAACCTACAATGTCCCTTTCCATCTATCACATGAAAAAGGTCTGACATAATCACTAAGTTATTGCTCCTGATCTTGGTCCATTACATTATTGCAAGAGCATAAATTCTACACATTCCCTAAAGGGACCGTGTATGGTGTGACAATAAATCTCAGTAGGCCACCACCAACTTGAACAAAACATACATATATGATAAAGCTGGTGTTCTAAATATAAATAAAGTATCACATGAAAATCATATCAATAACCTTCTTCCCTTATGCTTGACATCCACAAGGAATTTATTACCTACTTCATCCAATGTAGGTATATGAGTATTGGAGAGGATACATAGTATAAATCCAAAGGAATCCTTTTTCAAAATTCATCATAGTTGAACCCTCAGGTTCCACTTCTAATAGAATCAACCAGAACCTCATTCTAACCAACACCTTTTGTCTTAAAAAATTAATTGATGCCCTAAAGGCATGACCAATAACAAGTTTTTGGTCCATTGGACCCCTTGTCAAAGTCTCTCGTCTTCCTGAAGCTCAATGTCCTCAGGCTCATCGATGTTAATTCTCAAAATAATAACATTGTTAACTTAACAGTCGATGTATGGAGGAATGGAGGTATCTATCCTCCCGCATTGTCCCATACCAATGACATAAACATAAAGTGAGAATCATCCCCTAAAAAATGGTCTCAAAAGTGTCAACCAATGGAACATAACCATCCATGTGGCATTACTTAGTAAGAACCTCCAACCATACAGATGTTCAACACCATCCAAATCTACATCTAATGGAGGCCTCTACCCACATGAGTGGTCAACACCACCTTATAATGGGAGTCCAATATGTGTGTACATGACTCCAACGGTGCATTGTCCAATCACAGTGAGTGGAAATAACCAAGCAAACATCCTAATCCAAATAATCTGGACACCTCGTTCCCCTATGACCATGTTCCTCGATCTGGTGTTTAACGCCTTCCAATAAAACATGATCCATGCTCAAAACTTAACGAACCTCATCACCTCAATTAGATGACCATGTATCCAAACTGGTGATCAAAATCACCCAAAGTATCTAATACAAGTCCAAACTAATTACTAACATCTCCTCAAGGAATATGGACATCACTATGTCAATCCTAATGCCAAGCCTATCACGTTCCCATAGAACCATCACATGTTATATAAAAAAACTAATTTTAATAAATAAACACACCATCCTAATCTTCCCAAGGTTTGAAGTATCTCACTCGGCCTTAACAACTTTTATCTAGGTGGAAGCATGACCTTAGACATCTCCAATAAATAATTAATCAATTTAAAAGAATGGATTAAATTGATAGGATATCTCTCAGACTACCCAATGGTGAACTCAATAACAAACCCCCAAAACATGAATGAAATAAAAGATAATACTAGGAATCGCCTACCTTGTACTGGTATATGCTTGCTCATCCAATATCATCCTCTAACTCAATCCAGTTTGGAAGAAATCCCATTTTGGATGAACCCCCTAAAAATAGGTTAAAATGAATTACATGGAATTAGCACAGGGTATGGTAATAGAAAAGAATAAAAGAAAAATGAGGATCAAAGCCCAAACTAATACGGTTCCAACACACCCCATGCTGATTGAATTGAAGCTCAGGTGTGGAATATAGCTCAATGGATAGGGGAGGAATAAGTGAGGGGCTCCCCTATGCTATGAATAAAAAATGGAGGATAAAAGAGATGATAATAAAAATTAGGGGGAGATGGAAGAAAACTAATTTCACACTTTTAATGGGACATGTAGTTTTGATAATCATGCAGCACCAACATTATTGGTACAGAACTATGTAATTTTGGCCCACACAGTTTGCTAAACCATTTACCAACTATGTGTGATCCTCTCCTAAAAATAGAAGACTTCCGCACATGGTCCAACACCCTCACCAGCATTATTTTTAAAACCATACACAATGAAGATGGAGGGATGAACATTTTTAACAACCCATGCTACACAAATATCATAGTTTGGATTCAGTTTTTACTGGTGGTTTTCTAAATCACCTCTAAAAAAGTGTGATAATTTAGTAGTGGTTTTTTAAAAACTATCGCTAAATTTTAAGCATTTATTTAAAAAATCACACTTTCTCCCCCTACCCCCCCCCCAATAATCCCAAAGCCCTATTCACTACACTAATGTGTGCTCTGCCCCCCCCCCCGAGCATAGGTATCATCTTTCCCCCAAGGCCTCCCCACAAACCCCCAACCCCTGAGCGTTCGAGCCCCGTGCTTGCATCATCACTCGAGCCCCACGAACCATCTCCCTCTATAGTGTATGATCCCCCTGAACCCTTTTAATCACCTGTTATCAAGCATTGTTGGACCTTTCTTTCACCCTCACCTAGATATACAGTTTACCTTTAACCCCCCTCCCCCAACACTCGGCCTTCACGCTGCCACTTTCTGGTAATATTTCTCTATGTAGTGCAATTTTTTTTCTATTTTTTCACTATACATTTTTTCTATTACTATAATATGAAGTCATAGATTTATTTTGTTGGTGTAGACCATGAGTTCGTGGTTATTTCCATAATTTTTTTCTTAATTTTTTTCATTATCATTATCATGTTCTTCAATTCAATAATGACACATATAGAGTGGAAATTCTCAAATGTTTTATAAATATACATCTCCTTTATCGATAACCATTTCCCACATTGATCACTATCTACTTTAACATATGTTATCGGGTCTTTGGGGACTCAATAATTTAAATGGGTGTGTAATAGAGACACATATAAATTCCAGTTGCATAATTTATTAAAAACTTTATGGGTAGAATGATAATTTTTGTTTATTTAGATAATAATTTTTTTAATAAATTTTTATACATAAATAATTATTTTATGTGTAAAATGTTAAATATTTAATTTAATTAGACAAATTATTTTGGATTAAAGTGGTTATATATAAAACATGCGATATTTTTGGTGCTGATTTTATTATATTGAAATATAAATTTTATATAATAATTTGAATAATTTTATAATGTCATTAATATAATTCAGCATTAAAATTATTGTTTTCTCCAATTAATTCATTTCATATAAGGATTGAAATTAATTATATGTTAGATTTTCATGATGGGTTAAGTAAATAACATTATATGATATAAAAATTAAAATTATATTTTGATAGGGAATCGATTATTAATAAATATAAAGGATTGAAAAATTCTTAATTTTTTAAATAGATTATATAAAATTAAATAGAATTAATATAGGATAATTTTATTAAATAACATGTTTGATGATTATAAGAAATTTTTTAAATTCATTTTGGATAATATTATTACCTAATTTATTATTTATGTTGAAAAAATTTTCTTTTTTTTACTTATATACTTAATATTCTAAAATAATTTTACATATATAAATTACCTTGTGTTCATGGTGGTGTGATAAAACAACATGATGATGTCCTAAAAAAATAATAGTGATGTGTTGTATTATTTAAAATTTGACTAGAAAATTCTCAAGATATACATGAGATCCTACATAGTGTATTGATAAATTACCTTTGGTTTAGGAAAAATAAGCATGATGATGTGCCAAAATTCTAACTATCTTCACCTTTATCACTTTTTATATTGGATAGTTACCAATTATAAAATCCATTGTTTATCATCTATTTTTAAGACAGATAATATATATTAGATGGTCCTTAATACAATACTAATGTGGTTTATTTATGATGATATTTGATAATAATGACGAGAATAATGATTGAATATTAGGGGATGTTATAGTACGCAATGTTGTTGTGATAGGAATGTGATGACATGGATGGTAAGATGATAGATATTATGTAATGATGATAAAGGGGTGATGTTGAAGGATTTTAGTTGGAAGTAAATATTTTTGGTTGTTCTATAATGGGATCATTTAATACTAATGGTGTATGGTTTAAGAATAATTTTTGGTAATTTATAATGGTTATTCTTGTGAATTATAAATGGTGATCCTAGTTTAATATAAATAATGTTTCCCAGGAGTTAACAATAATTTATGTTTTAATTTTAAAATTATTTTTTGTTAAATTATATTAACTCTAGAAAATTTATGAGGTGTTTCCTTATAGAGATTAGCTACCTAGGTCAGATGATATTTGTCTGGATAATAGGTAAGTGAAATTGTTAGATTTTTTCCCCTTGATATTTATTTATTTTGTTTAATATTTATTTATCTATTAATATTTTTTTGACTTTTAATTTTTATTGTGTTGTCTATACTGATAATATTAATGTGATTTTATCTAAGTAATATGTTTATGGTATATGTGAATAGAATTAATTATAATAATTTTTTTTAATGGAAGGGTTAGTGAGTGATGTGATATTTTTGTTTCTTGATGGATAATGGATCAATTAATTTTGACATATCTAATGTTGATATTTTATAATTTATTTGTTCATACATATTATCCAATTATATTTAATGGTTATTTTTTTATTATTTGATTGATTTTTCCACCTTCTAAAGTGTAGTAAAATTGTTATATGTATGGATACAAGTTGAATCACATTACCGAGGAACACACCTCGATATACTAAGGATTTGGAAGAGTTTTTACATTTGGAAATTTACATCAGATATGTTGATTTCAAAAAAAGATGTACATGTCCTAAATAAAAATTTAGAATATGGTTGAAGAGATATGAATTTAATGAAAAATTTATATTTTAGCAATTCCCTGTTCAATATTTTTTGGATTTGGCATAGAGAATCGAACATTATAGAAAGTTTGAGCAACAATGTCAATCAACCGAATGAGCTCTATAATTTTTAAAAAATGGACAATTAAATGCTAAACCTCATAAATTATGCTTTCATCATTTTAATACAAGAACATAAAAATCAAAAAATATCAGAACAACCAATTTCGGGTGCTACAAATCATAACATGACAAGTGATGTTTTTGTGACTATAGAAAAACCAGATAATGATTTTAACATATCATTGGATCACCCTATTGAATTTGTGGAGAAAAATGTAAGAGAGAAATTCACTAATTAGACAAATGAATTTAATGATTTGGTTTATGATGGAAATCAAGAGTTGTATGGTGGTTGTTTGAAATATTCAAAAACGTTCTTTTCTACTGAAGTTATATCATATTAAATGCCTATGAAAAATTACAAATAAGGTGATGTCCATGATATTAGAGTTTTTTCATGATTCATTTCTAGAAGATAAGATCCCTATGTCTTTTTATGATATTAAAAAAAGTTGTTAACACGATTTTTCTAAATTATACAAAAATATATTCTGGTCCCAATGATTGTATGCGTTATTGGGGAGAGGATTCAAGGAGTATGGATTGAAAAAAGTATTCTTATTCTAGATGGAATTTAATGGGTGATGTTGGAAGTTATAATAAACATACTAATTTAAATATGAAGAAAAATAACCCAACTAAAAAGGTTTTTCATTACTTATCTTTAAATCCTTGATAGTGAAGATAATTCATTTCAACAAAAACCGATGAGCACATGAAGTGGAATTTGGTATACAATAACAATGATGGGTTAATGCGACATCAAATTGATTCACAATCATGGAATAAATTTAATTAATTACATATATATTTCTAATATAATCCTAGTAATGTGAGATTGGGATTGGTTACTAATGGATTTAACCCATTTGGGACTTTGAGTACTAGTTATAACATTCGGACGATTTATTTGATCCCTTACAATCAACCTCCATGGATGTGTATGTAAAAAACGATTTTTATCATTTATAGGACTATTAATAGAAACAAAATTTCTTGAAAGTGATATTTATATACACTTTCAGCCTCAAATTGAATAATTATAGGAGTTATGGAGAAAGTGTGTTGAGACATATAATGTGTATTCTAGAACATTGTTAAAAATGCACTGTGCTCTAATGTGGACCATAAGTGACTTCCCTAGACTAGGGTACTTCTCTAGTTATAAAAATTATATGGGTTTGGATTTTTCTATTTTTAAATTTTATTTTGATCCCAAATAACTAACTTATTGTAAAAAATGGTGATTCTTGTGTCATCAAATATTTATCAATCCATCTTATAGATTTTGGTTGAACAATTCAAACATCAATGATTATATTGATTGTAGTTCACCTATAAAGTTGTTGATAGGGTCTAAAATATTGGATCAAATTGTAAATTATGATATATATAATTGGGGAAAGTTTATCATTTCAATTTCTAGTGGCAAACTATTTCAAACTGCATAGTCAATTAATATCAGAACGCAAAAAATTGAAGAAAAAAAGTATATTATTCAAACTTCTATATTGGGAATTTAATTTATGGTGGAATAATCTTTATATTATGAGTATTGAAAAGAATTTTTGTGATAATTTTATCTTCACATTTTTTTAATGAGCATGAAAAATCGAAGGAGTGTCTCAATGATCGGAAGGAATTACAATAATGAATATAAAGTGTGGTCTTTGTCCAGATGATAATGGAATGTTTTCTCTAGCAATTTTTGCAATGAAAAATAGGGATAAAGATACATTCCTTCTAATTTTAAAATATCTTAAGGTATCTTATTGGTATTCAAGTAACATATCAAGGTTTTTTACTTAAAGAATCATAGTTTAGAGGATTAAAAATTCATGATTTTCATATTTTGTTACAGTAGTTACTATCATTAGAATTACGTAAATTATTACCTAAAAATGTTACTGTTGTTGTACTCAAATTTTTCACATTCTTCAGACAACTATGTGAGAAAACTATACAACCATATGATCTTGACATCTTTAAGGAGAGATTTTTATTGAAACTTTATGAAATTGAGATGATCTTTCAACCATCCTTTTTTACTATCATGATGCATTTAACTATGCATTTGGTAAGGGAAACTAAATTAGGAGGCCTCGTCCATTATAGATGGATGTATATAATTGAGTTAATTTTTTTAATATTATTATCTTAAGTAAAAAATTCTTGGAACTTTATTAAATATATAATTAAGTTTTATTTATTTTATTTCACAGATATATTGGTCATTTGAAATCATACAAAAAAAATAAATCTCAACCTGAAGGCTTTATTTCTAAAGTCTATTTAGAAGCAGAGTTTATTTCATTTTGTTCTAGATACATGGATTATATTGAAACATGATTCAATAAAGTTGGATGTATTGATGACACTTTGAATCAATATCAACTACATGGAAAATAATTAATCTTCCCCACTATTGGTCGATCAGTTGGGAGGACCTCAAATGTTGCACTTAAAGAAATGGAATTATTATAGGAAAATAGATATGTTCTACTAAAAAGTGAAATTTTATATCCATTTATTGAATATATTAGGACAAAAAACAAATTAATGAGAAGCTTAATAAGAAATGAGAAAGGTATAACAAAATTTGTTAGTAAAGAACTTGTAAAATGGTGTAAATGTCCTGTAAGATAATAAATATTACAATAAATATGGATATTAGTTTCACACATATATTTTGTTAATATAGTAATGTATACTAATTTTTTAGATCATAAATACTAATACTCTGGAAGGTTTGTTATAAGAATTTATGTTTTTTGGTCGTGGTCCTCTAAAACATGCTAGAAAGTTCAATGCTTATAACATGAATGGATTTAAATTTCATATAGTTGATGGGGAAGAGGGTTTGAAAACATATAATAGTGTCACATTTATTGTTACCAAATTTAGATACGAAGTAATGTTGACTAATATTTTATAATTAATCTACCATGGACATTTTTAGTTGTTTTAATCAAATGCAAGTGGGTTAATATTACCAGTGGTATTAAAATTGATTCCTTGATATTTACTTCTCTGAACTTCTCTTTATTGATAGATGTTGGTGATCATGAATTATATTATCTATATATCTTATCATCAAATGAGAAAATGGTATATTATTTAGAAGATTTTGTAGAATAAGGGTGAAGTGTAGTTGTTCATTTAAAACAAAGAGACTTGTACGGTATGGGTGATGAAGTGAAAGATTTGAACTCCAACATTTAATCCCATCAAAAGTAAGAAATAAATTTTTTTCTCCATCATAATATTGAAAATATTATTCTTTAAAGGTAGGATTATGTATATGAATAAATGATGGAGTAGTACAATGACATGACTGAGGGAAAAAATGACTGTATGTGCATTCATCCATTAATTTATCAATCACTTATTTTATATGTGTAGTCATTCTTTACCACATCTATGTATAGTTTGTTTGTTAGTAATATGCATTTGTTTTCATTTCTATTTTTTTCTACATGAATATTTGGAAATATATGTTTTGAAGTTAATTTTACGTGATTAAATGATACGAATTTAAGGAGGAAGTGTTTCATTGATCCTAATCAACTCTCAGAATATGGGATAGTGTCTCCCCATTCAGTAGGTTCAATAGTGAGGGATCAGGTAATCACTCCTGTTTCTTCATGAGAATATTAGAGTGTGATAGTTTAGGTACAAATTTTAATGTGAAAAAAGTTATTTCACTTTTTTATACTAATAACTATTTTTTATAATAGATAAAACAATGTTACTACAGAGAGAAATATGAATAGTTTAGATGTCTAGAATCTTAACAGATTGAAGATAGTTGTCCCATTTTACAATTATGGGGTCCCTATAGAGGATGTTGTATGATTATTTTTCCACATTCTAGGATAGTTTGTTTCAGATCAAGTAACTCTTCTGATTACCTATGATGATTGGAGTTATGTGACACAATCTCTGAAACATAAAGACTTTGATTCCCTGATAAAATTAATTTTAATACATTATTGTGTCATTCAATTTCATTATGTTACTAAATTGTAATATTTTAAAAATTAATCTTTTTGTACATATGTTACTCCACATTACCTTATATGAGAGGGAGTTTGTTGTAATGAAAATCTCAATTCAGGAAGAGGGGGATCATATAAAGATATAAGACGCAAAGGTCGATGCTCTATAGAATGAGTTGATTAAATTATATTAGAAGATGACTGGATCTATACCTAGTGATATTTAATAGATAGATAGTAGTGATCAGGTAAATCACACAACTTCTAAATCATTAAGTACATAAAATTTTATTGGTTTTAAGTTTAATTTTAAATATAAAACACTGTTTAATTTTCAAAATAATTTTCATGCAGGTGCCGGTAGCAGGAAGTGTAGATGAAGATAGAGAAGATGCTGACAATATTTTATTGAGATGGTACATGGATTAGTGAATTTGGAACACCAATCAATATGAATTTTTACAATTTCATTTTCATTTTCAATAATGGGGGTGATTTATTTGGGAATCTTCCACCAGATTGTCCGATATACTTTAGATAATTAATTTTATTAATGTGTCACATCAAAAACTCACCAATGTGTTGTAGTTGGATATATTCATTTGTTGTAGCTTGATATATATATATATATATATTTATATTTTTTGGGGTTGTAGATTATGCATCTATATGTTTTTAAAAATCAATATATATTGATTGTTTAAAAAGAAACCATATAGACAAAATTATTGTTTAGAAATGGTTTAAACTGCCACTATTTAGGGTCAATTTTTTAGCATTGGTTTTTTGGGTTTTAGCAGTGATTTTGATTCCCAAAATAATAATAAATTATATTCATTGTTAAAACTGCTACAATCCTTTATCCATTTTTTGGAAAGAAAAACTGCTGCTAAAACCCAAAAAAACATCCACTAAAAAAATGTTCTTTGACGGTTTCTAGAAACCACCAATAAATAGACGAAATCAGCACACCTTGAATGTTGATGCCATATTTAGTGGTGGTTATTGAAAACCATCACAGAATCATATGGAAAGATCTTAAACCACTTAAAAATAAAAAAACTCCCACCATATGTCACTTTTATTGTAGTGTCATGGGCCCTAGTCTGTGCATCCTAAAAAACTGGGTTACAGGCCTCTTGCACAATCAGAAACTAACTGACGCCCTGAGGATATATCTATGCCTTGGAACCCATATAAAGACAATTCCTTGGGTAAATAAAATCCCAATAATTAATTTCTGAATATCAATAAGGATGTTGGACCAACCACTAAACTCCAAAAATTCAAATGGGTTGAGGATATCGACTCACTCGAAGAACACAAGATGTTACATTGGGATTGAACCTTAGGAAGGTACCCAAGATGTCTTGGTACATCAATATTGTACCTCATGAAATTTTCCTATATACCCTATTAGGAAACAATGATCAAAACCCGTATACTTTTATTCCCAGTTTAAGATTGTGTGATAGGAATTGTGTATGTAGTTTAACATCATACGATAAGGATTCTCATGTCACGGAAGGAGCATCAACAAGGAATGGTGTGGGGATTAAACATGTTTTCTTCCCAGGGGTGCTGGTTATATGGTGACATACCGTGTAGGGTGAGGAGTGTAATCCCAAGATGGTTATACATGGGGAATTCTATCCTCATCACATAAGGTAGGTCTACAGTTTTGTGTCATGTGATGAGGATGTTGTCATACAATTTAACATCACAAGACTTGGATATTGAGTTGTGTAGTTTTATTTTATGTAGACCAGACATGGATGGGTCTATACTCAAGGTAATAATTTCAAGGTGGTATATTAATATATAGTATAAGTCTTATCTACCATGAAATTAAGGCAGTTTCCCTTTATGATTTCACCCTTATGACGTACAATTTGAATACACATGAGCTTTTAGGTGAGTTATGGCATAAACACTGTCACAGAGGAGTGTAAATCATGGGTCTTGATGTTAATGTGCATGTGCTTAAGAGAAATATATAATAGGGTACATATTCTTTGAATCAAGAGAAAGGTAATGGTCCATTCTATGATTAATGTAAATGGGGAACACAAAAGGGTTTATGGTACCAACTACATGAGAATTTTGGTGTGTGGATAAACCAGTTTTGGAAGGGTGTAGGTGCATTAGGAACTCAAATATTTTTAAAGTGTGTCGGCTGAAACATGGCACTAATGAGGGTACCAACATATGGATTTCAAAAAAAATATTGGATTTTGCAAAAGATGAGGGATTCTTGAAGGATGTGGGTTTTTTTTAAAGTTCATGTTTTTTAAAAATTGGGTGACCCTACCTTGGAGTGAGAACTTAGTTCCCATGGGGTTGGGTTCATGAAGAATAGTTATCCCATGAAACCTCAAAATCTACAAAAAAAAAATTATTATGTGAGGGATGGGGGCCTTAGTGAAAGGCATCATCACATATGGTTGACATTCTGAAAAAAAACCATGGGTGGTGATTTGATGAAATATGAATACCTTGAGAAATACATATCCTCTTTAGTTTGAAAATGTTACACTTACACAAAACCATATATTTAAATGGAATTATGAAGGATGTGTCCCCTTAATAGTCAGACATGGTGAGGTATTTGTATCCCTAGTGGAGGTGGGGGCACTAATTTCATTAAATATAAAGCCCTACATGAAATACCTTGACCTTTACGATATCATGTATGTTCCATGGATTGATGATACATTTCATGATGGTTACCAACTCCACCTATGCATGGCCCAGGTACTTCCTAAAATCAGACTTCCACAACTTGCAGGATACTGCCTTCACCTCAGCAAGATCGATTCACATTCATGTGGAAAGGATTATTCAAAAATGTTTTAACCTTCGAGAATACAGTACCTTAGAAGGATTTCAGAGATTTGTTTCCCAAATTTTCTTTAAAATGGTAATTCCTTCCTTGACATTTCCCATGAAATATGTATTTAGGTTTCAACAATGTGTGTGTGATTAAATAGGAATTGAATTTTCTAGGATACAAAAAAACAAGTAATTTGATATCATGATTGATAATAAATCCATATAATTCCATAATTTGTTTGAGTTAAACCCATGGTTGATACAAAAAGAACCATGTGAGGTTTCATTTTGGAGAAATCGAGTGGATAATTTCAAGGAAATATGCAAATGGAAATCTAATATTCACTAAAGTGTGATATAACCAAGCATGCTACCATATAGTTCTACTACTAGGTGAAACCATCTGGTTATTATGATAGTATTTCTACCACCATTCATTCCACTGCCAAGTACTATCACCTGATATGTTAATTCCAAGAATTCCACCACCGTCTCTATCATCGGATGTGCTACCACCTGGCATTCCACAACTAGGTTATATCCTTAATTGTGTTACCATCATGTGTGTTTCTTCTAGGATCTATTGTTGGTATGAAACCATGATATATGAGAAACATTATACATTTTATTTTTATGATTCTATTGTATATATTTCAAATGTCCTTTATTATGAATTACAACATCTAAAGATAGACTGCATAGAGTATATTCTATAAGATTTAGTTTGCACTAAAAATACATAGAATTTGATAAAAAGTGTTTATCCTAGCCTGAAAAGGGATTTATACAATCATAATACTAAGAATGAACATTAATAAAGGAATTCATGAATTTATGATGAGATCAATATATGGTCTTTTTTGTATAGTAATCTAAGACAGATCTTTAAGGTATTAAAGAAGAGGGGCATTACTTAATTACCATGTGAAGTGATGAGGAGTTGATTAATTAAATATGATTATGATATTGAGATGTGATTTAATTGAATAATTTCATGAAACATGAATCATGATACATGATATATTCAAAAGGAATAGTTTTGGGATATTAAACATTAATTAATTCCAAAATTAATGAGGAAATATTCAGGTGACATTGAATTGATTTAAAAGTGAAATAACTACTTGTGGTTATATGTAGTTATGATTAAGAAATCATGGGAGACTGTTGGAAATCATGGAAGACTATATTTATGATTAGAAAATCATAGGATAATTTATATGAATCTCATAGTTTTTAAGGCCAAAATTCATAACTATTCTGTTATGGTTTTTCAAATATGAGAATAACTACATATGCAGGATATCTATATATTCCTATAGGTGGAGAATAAGATATATGTTCTATATTTGAGAATATATTGAGATTTGTGATAGTTAATTAATTTAAATTATTTAAATATGATATATCCCAAGCTAGGATCCCCGAAAAGTGAAATTCCTATGTATTTAAAGAAACTGAGGTGAATCTTAATCACAATAGGCATATAAAGATTTTTGAGACCAACAGAACATTAAGCATGTGCAGAGGATCTTGAAGAGGTATTGGGGAAGACCTGTTAATCCATCTTCTCATAGAGGAATACATTATTTTCAAGTGGTGGAAAAGTATCCAAGGATAGTAAGAATAGATTTTTTACTGAATCCTCATTGATGAAGAAATTTTATCTTCCAATTGGTGTGGGAAGTTGAGGAACATGGTGGGACTCTATGTTGATAAAAATAGAATTGTATGTATTTATAGTTACTAGTTTAATAGTGAATAATCTATGTTAATGGGTTTATCCAATACATCTAGGAGTTGGCCATTATGTCAAACCTTTTAAATATGGTGTGTGACTCATATTTATTACTACAAACAAAGGTGAGTCTATGAGAAATCATTGAGTGGATCATGAAAATTAAAAAGTTTTAGAGGTCGAATTTAAAATAATATAATTTTTTAAATGTGATGATTGATCCCCCCTATCAGTGGTACAACCATCCTTGGAATCTATAAGAGTCTCTTTGATGGAAGGTAAAAATATATTATTATTTTTACATATGAAATGGTTTTATTTTTATTGAATGGTTGATATTTAAATTTAATGTTTCTAATCATAACTACTACCCAGAATGAGGGATTTTGAATCCCTACAAACCCATTAGTGGTATTAGAGAAGTTCCTTGATCTCTGATTCATGAAATAATTCTATTCTGATTGATTTCCATTCCTGTGATGCCTCAAGTATCATGTTAGACTACCATTCTAATGGTAGGTATTCCTGGGGCTTTAACCAGTGGTGCTTCAGAATGCATGTTCATCGATGAGAGATGCGTTTGGGCTCATAACAACTTTTAGGGAAATTATTTCTTACTCTAGGAATCACTTATTGATTTAAGATAGGTTCATGAATCCTTCATATGTCCCAGTTATGAACTAGTTACCACAATTCAAGTGATTCAATTAAAATCACAAGTCAATGTAAACATATGTATGTATCAGAGTTTCTCCATCTATAAGACCATATATATATATCAGAGATTCTCAGTCAATGGTATCATCTATTTATATAATAGTTTATGCATATTTATTTTACCATTCAGTGATGATAGGGTTCAAATCCACACAATTAGGCACTATGGAGTTTATTTTCATCCAAATACATGGTAGGTGTTCATGGTATTTGGATTGGACCCATGATAGTGGATTCTTATGTATCCCTATAAACATAATCAATCCCAAATATTTTGGTACCACTTAATGAGATATGTGATACCTTTAAATATTGTATGATAAGGAACATTATGGTTCTTTTTAAGTTCATGAAACCATAAAAAATTCCAAGCAGTTTAAAGTCATGTGGAGTGGACTACTTGGTCAAGGGTTCCTAGAAATTGTTTTCATGGGACTTACACATATAAAATCCTTCTTGTCTTTCTTTTTCTATTGGTAACTAAATATAATAGGGTGTGATGGCCTCAAAACGGAATATGGACCCTGTTAGAATGAATTATATGGTTCATTGGGGGAATATAACCCAACGAATCTTCATAATGCACGCAAGGAAATAACATAGTTGGGATATGAGTTTCACATGTATTATGACCTAGTGGAAATATAGTTTTAGATTATAGGTTTCAACCTCAAAGTGGAATCCTACATATCCTGATTAATATGAATCAAACCTCATGTAATTTTATTTGCACAGTTTAAGGTCATGTGATAAGAATATAACATGCAACTTAACATCATCTTCTTAGGATGCTTGCATTGTGAAAAGGGTGATAAAAAAGGATCTAATGGGGATTATGCATTGGGATACCCAATATGTGTATATATAATTGATCCTACAAATTAACTCTTTTATTATTAAAAGAATTTCAAGGGGAAAGTGAGAACCCTCACAACTAACCAGGTCAGGAAGCAAAAGAAACTACAGACTTATCAAAGAAAATATTAATCCATTTGGATTCAATTTCCTATGATAATTTCCAGGGTATAGAATTTACCTAGATTTATGTGTCATCCTTCAAGACATCTTCATAGTGCTGCGCTAGATAATCCCAAGAGTGCATGTACTCCACTTTGCTAATCTCCCCATGATAAACCCTCTAATCAGTATGTGGTCTTGATTATCAATCCAATCTCCTTGCTCCCTGGTAACATCCACTTGTATCATTCTTTCCATCATTTTATCAACCACTTCCTTTGTCTCCTTAATTATCAGGACGTCCGCTACCATCTCTTCTTCTGAATGCATGAGAAGTTCCATATTGGGGTCTATAGATGCATCTTCCTATCGTTGAGTACCATTAGGAGTCCCTGCCTCCCACTATTATGCAGAAGGGTGAAAACCCATCTCCACTAACTGTGAATCCTCCATATGTAGAGGAAAAACCCCCATTTGACCCTCAATATTCACATTTTCATCAGCTTTATGATACTCCAAAACTTCCACGTACCCCTTCACCTGTTTCTTTGGGGAATCATTATCATCTACTTGTTGATCCTCCTTTCCACGATTCTTGGATCCCTCAGCCTATGAAAAATCCCCTTATTCCATTGTATGAGGTTCCTATTCTATTTGATTACTACCTTTCTTTCTAACCATGTCTCCATTGACCTAGGAATATATGATTAGTCACTTAGACCCTTTGATTTCTGCTTCTTGGTGGCAATGCATCTTTTGGGGTCCATATTCTCTTTATTCCCCTTCTTCCTCCTCAGGTTGTGCAGGCCAATACCATTCTATCCTATTTTAGTTTAGTGTCATTATCCTGGGGACTCAGCTTCTGAGGGAAAAGTTTTGTTATATTAATCCCCTCCTTTGACACTAAGTGTATCAAAACAATTGTTCAAATTGAGACAGACCAATGTTCTCCTAGGGCTCTGTTTGTTATTTAGGTGATATGTGACGTGCCTTGGAACCTCCCACTCCTAACTAACCTTGGAACATACCATGATTTATGGTGTAATACTCCTTCCAGGTTTGATGCTATTTCTTACATGCATAGCCAGGGCATAGGTGGAGGACTTTGGGGCCCCCATAGTATTTTGAAGTGTATGCCCCATCTGAGACCACGTGAGTTGGATCACTGGCAGTGTTCCTATCCAATATTACTCTGTTTTGTGTAGCACCTACTTTCACTCTAGGGGGGACTTATAGATCCTAGGTCAATATATTATAGATATCAATTACTCCTCAGTTTCGGAGGTAGCATCACGTCCTACTTCTGAGACATTTCAACCGAGCCCACACTACCAACCACCTTATCATCACTCTGAGAGACAGTTCTATCCTCCGTCACTTCTTTCGATAGGCCTAATGAAGATGACTGCATATTCACAGCATCCACGGGAAACTCATCTTCAGGATAAGCAATAGGGGTAGAATCAGTCCCTTCACCACTCCCTTGTTGAACATTTCTTCCACTTTGGCATGAGTGGGGTAAGTCCCCAAGGTCAGAACCTCTTGAACAGAAGTTCACCCAGTATTATAACACCACCTTTTGCTTACACAAAAATTCTTCTCCTACTATAATTCACAAATATTCAAAAGGATGTATAGAAACGTCAACTTGAACACAAATTGTGGGGAAATGGGATGACAAATGGAGTGGGTTCTTGAGTCAGAGCACATGAGGCATCCAACCATGTTACGAAGCATACAGATTATAGAGGGATTCTAGAAAGTAATAGGGAGTTCAAGAAAACATACCCACAGGGCCATGGATGAGGAATCTCAGTTCATGTAAAGATCATAATACCATTTAATGAGATGTAAGTACAGGCCATTGAAGGATCGAGGAGATGTGGACCACGTCGTGATCAGATCCTCTATGGATAAGAAGCAGATCGTGATATGTCATTTGTTTAGGAGTCCAATAGTCACCTGATCTTGAAGACCCCAGGATTCAAAAACAAACTTATCAAAGGAGTCAATCGAAGGACACCATAAAGGAAATTGAGAAACACGAGTGATATTGTGGAGAGCTGAAGCATTAGTGAATTTCACGATATAAATCGCTAGCTATGGGTATCCATTGAGATGTTATGGGGCCTTAGGAAAAATATAAATTTTGGGGAATTGAGGTAAGAAATTAGGGTTCAAGAGCGGAATAAAAGGGGGAATCTTCTCTGATGCGGATGGTCCCCCCCGGTGTGGGTGCAGTAGAGATGGTGGTCATCATGCTCCGCCTAAGTCAGAAACTGTGGGTATATTGACGCCAGATCCTTATTTTAGGAAATATGTTTTGGGTCATGAAGAAGAGATCGGAAATGAGGGAATTATTTGGTCTTAAACTTGGATAGAGGTCCATATCTATGTCTACTTCCCAATGATAGATAGTCGAATAGTGAAGGGTGATTAGACACAAAAGGGATATGGCCCCCATGAGGAAGAGTTTGGGGCTTATGCATTTATCACATAGCAAATTCTCAGGTGAAATCAGTTTATATGTTTCCCCAAAGTTAATGGCCTCGTAAGTTAGTTTAGAGTTATACCAAGTAGGAGTCCCTTATTATAGGTTAGGGATTCCTCCTAAAAAGTTGTCCCATATATGTGGATCACTAACTCATTGAGTGCACTATAGAGTGGATAACATAACATTTGTGATATTAATATGTGTATCCAAAGAAAATAGATCTTTTATCAGTATCCTCTTGGTAAGATCCCACATTATTTAGGGAGTACATGATCATGACTACTCTGAGGGCTCTATCATTTAGGGAGAAAAAATATAGAATTTTATTTTATCAAGGGAATATATGATCGATGGGGTACATGGGGATATGTATATCCCAATATTATATCTCAAAAGTTCATGGAGGAGGCCACACTAGAATTAAATTTTTTGAGGCCTGACCATGAAAAAATGAATCCAAGAAGGTCATTTCGATCGAATCGACCCATGTAGCAGGAGGAATTCTAGTGAATATAAATTTCATATAATTGAACTATTTATTGTAGGGACCATAAATGGTCTAAATTCCATGGGACTTAATTCAATTGGTAAGGTCACGAAGAATGCCCTATGAATTACATATTTTTCATAGGATCATTTTTTTATGTTAAGGGGAAAATTTCCCACATATATCATAGATTAAAGTTCATGGACATAGGATTCTCATACAGGAGATATGATAAACTAAACCTTATAGAGGATCCTTATTGGCGGTCCTTGTAAAAGTTACTCACGTAAAGATGTCCTAAAGGGGACTCATGGAATGGTTCCTTTGAAGAAATATGATAAAGGCTCCTCATGGTGTAACCCTCATGAAGGGAACTCATGGGGAATCCCTCATGGAAGAGCCCTCATGGATAAGACCTCATGAATGGACCTCATGAATGGGGCTAAAATAGGAATCTTTTGGAGGGTCCTCATAGAGAATCCCTCACTGAAGAAGCTCATAGAGGATGCCTCATGGATAGTTCCTCAAAACTATAGCTCATAAATAGTCCTCACAAATATCCCTTATATAGGATCTCTCAGGCAGGGGACCTCATAGATATAGGTTTTTAGAGTGTTTCCATTTCGTTTATTTCCTTATTCTACCTTTGTCTTAAGGATTAGATTTTAAAATCTCTATAGATGATTTGAACATAAAAAGAATTATTCACACATTTTCCAAAGAGGAAAGGTCTCTCTAAATGAGGAATATTTTCTACTCATATTTGGAATCTATAAAAAAGTTACCCCTTTATTCATTTGAATGCTTCTTTCCCTAAATAGAAATACTAAGTAATTACCAGTGTCAATAAATAATCACTAACCTGAAATAGGTGTCAATGTAAGCATTGTATGAATGTGAAATGGTGTTAGACTATGAATATGACTCATAGTCACAAACCATATTCTCTACCTCATGAAAGAATTATTTTGTGAATGCAATTACCTCCTCTTCACCATGTACAATAGAATTCCACAAACACTTCAAATAGTTTCTCATAATTTAATACCTCTGTGTATAACATCAGTTCAAAAAGTCTCTATGTGTTATATTTTAATTTACTACATCATTGTTTATACACATTGAGTCTAAATGTAACAGGATTCATCACAACCTTATTAAATTACTTCAGGGATATATTTCCTTTTCCAATTTTCCACTTCAATCTTCTTTCAAATGACGTACAATAGTTTAAATACTCCAAATGAGTCTAAAATGAATTAATATTATGTATTCTATGATATTATATTTCTTTTATTATAATAAAATAGAAAATTTGAACTATTGATGGAATTATGATATACGATATCATAAGCAGTGATTGGGTTTGACCATATGATTTAGGATATCATAGGTGGTGACATAGATCAATTCCTTCATTTTTTAATTTATCAAAGAATATGATAGGGGATATCATATGGGGTGATAGCAATGATCCATAATTTTAGAAATAAATCATCATATATGTTGAGTTTTTTAAATGTTGATTAACATTTATTCTGATCATCGAACGCAAAAAAAACCACAAATATAGGATCTCCATGGAAAAAATATGAAACCTCCTTAATAATGGAAATGAATAATTATTATAAACATACATACTATTCACCAAATAAGTATTTATATCCTTATTAATCTTCATTTGAAGTATTTAATGAGGATTTCTAGTAAGGAAGAATTAAGTCCCCTACCTATGTACGTATCTATGTGTTAAGAAAAATCATTCGTCGTCTAAAAGAGATCATCCATTATTGAATGTTGTTCTGGCACCTCACTATATAAAGAAGGAAGAATAATTGATCTTAGATAATCTTGGATTTTCATCTAAGCTTCATGAGAAAAAATTATTAACTCATAACCACTAAATAGAGGTGATTTATATAACACCCAAGAATGATCCTTAGGTGTTGTTTGATTGATTAATTAATTATGACATGTGAATAAATGTTATGTCCAATTCATGTATCAATGATATGAATGAAACAAATCATTTACACCCACTGTGTCACATGGTTTTTTATTTTATATTATTTTTATTTGTTTGGAATATTTATAAATTTTCAACTGTGTTTTGACACAAAACATGGAAAATTTTGGGGTTTTTATTGATGTTCGTGGTTAAATCACATAGTTAAGCACAAAAAATTTAAGGGATAGGAGGAATCGTGTGGGTCATTGGTGAATATAGTGTGTGTTGCATGGAATTTTTACAAATAGGTAAACCATGCGAGAAGAATTTGGTTTTTATATATAAATTTTCAATAGAATTTGGCATGGTAGGAGTACGTTTTTTACAAATATATGGTGCCAAGGAGAGACTGCATTGGGAAAATTTTGGTGAGGAAGTTCCTTTCTCATGGTTGGTGAATGACTAAGAAAAATTATGTGGCCTAACCATGTGGTCTTACAACGTGTTTAAAAAAATTATTTTATTTCATTTTTTTAAAATTTTAAAATGCCTAAATCTAAAAACCCACCTCAACCCTCTCCACTCAATCACAAAAAACTCCCCACATTCCACCCCTATCTTCACACACCACCTCCCCCTTGCAGTATTATTTTCTCACAAAATTCCACCATGATTTCATGGGGGTTCTTCATTGAAATGTGATTTTTAGGTCTATATTCCTCCCTTTTTCCAATTTTTGTTGATTTGTCTCCTCCTAGTCTCCCCCCTTGCCCTACAAACCCTAGTTAAATGAGTTTTACCCTTTTTTGCTTCGTTTTAGGGTGTGGGATGGGTATTTTAGGTCACTTTATTGTGTTTTTTGGTATCATCTACTGAAGGCAATGCCTTTCAGACCATTTTTCATCACCCACCATTGATTTATGGTAGGTGTCTCTCATATGTTTCTTTCTATTACATGCCTTTAAATGGATGATGTTTGAAAATTTATTCTCTTTTAAATTATACCTATATTTATGACCCATAAGAGGCCTATATAATTTAAAAGTGGGTTTAACCCTTCTCATGGGATGATAATCCATGCCAGATGTTTGTGAAACTTTCCCATGGTCTTTTAAATAATGCTTTCAGTTTTAAAAAGTGGTGATCAACAAAAAATTTACATTTTAAATAAAATTATTCTATTAAATTAATTTAAAACCAAGAATTGGGTTTTTTAAATGTTTTCAAAATGTTTTCAATGGTCCGTTTGGTTTCAAATTGATTTGATAACCATTTTTGAAGTGGAAACCATCTTTATAACCTTTTGATATTTTTATATAAAAGATTTGTGGGGTTTAAATATTTTGAGATTTCCAAATGAGTAATTTTATTTCCAAAGTGTGTGTTATTCCATGTGATTTGGATTGTGAAACAAATTACGACCTTGAATAATTTTTTAAATGGTATATAAATGGAATAGATTATTGAGTTTTTTTAAGGCCTGTTTTTTATTTTTAAGAATATTTATAAATGGGTGAGACCCTATTGATCCCCATGTGTTTTCCTTGGCCCATTGTGTCTTGTACAAATATGGGGATACATTGTATTGTCATGCATGTTGTTATTTTTGTGCTTAGATGTTTGTATGGGGATGACTCTTGTGGGGTGTGGGAGGGGAGGTGATTTTGATTTTTAAATTATTTATATTTGACGCATGTGATTCCTAATTTCTCAACTCCTTTATTGAATTTTCATTTTAGTCCTAGGTTGAAATTATATGAGTATATTTAGGGACAAAAAAATGTGATATTGGGTTTCCTATGGAAGTGCAGCCTAGCCACAATGAGATAGTTAAGCTGGAAGGGGTGGAAGGTCCCGATGCTAGTGAATTATTGTAATATATTCACATTGGCATGGTGGAGAAAGGACATACTAATTGTTGGTCATATGGATGAGTGAATTTTAATGGTAACAATACCCTCATTCCTAGGGAATAAAGTGATCGAGGGACCTTATCATGGGTTTTTTGGTAGGACACATGGTGATGTTGATTGGTGCAGTAGTGCCAAACTATTTTCCTTGTTTCCAATTTTGTTCATTTTTTATTATATCCTAGGAATAATTCCAATTACACTATGATCCTTTTGTCTATTTTAGGGTATTTAATTTGCCTTTTTATTTTTTCCCATTCTATTTTTATTATCTCTTAACACATTTCTTCATGTCTTCTGTTTCTCTTTGTTGTGTGACTTGACATATTGGTGCTTTATTTTGTTCATTCCTCCTTCCCTTTGTGGGTTTCCTTTAAAATGTTTTGAAAATGGATTTTTAGAGTTTTTTAAACAAGGAAATTGTATTAATTGTTTAAAAGTGTTTTTAAACTATTGTTAGTAATTATTTTGAAACTAATTTTCAAGTGAGAATAGTAAAATGATTCGTTTTGAGACTCTAAGAGTGTATGAGTTTGGAATTGGGTTTTTAGGCCATTGTTCCTATTTTTTATAGATATAGTTCATTTTTAGACATATTTTATAAAACTATATGAAAATTTGGAACCTATTTTATCTTTAAAATGTATATTTATAAAAAAGATATTTTTAAAATGGTTTTAAATTGGAACTTTAAAGTGTTGTTTTGGCCAAGTTTTCTGAACTGATGAAAATAATTTTCTAGGAGATTTTTTTAATTTAAATGAAAATATTGAAAAATATTTTTTATCACACTTTTTATGTATTTTTACTTACCTATAAAAAAAACATAAAATTATTATTTTTCGATTATATTTCAAGAAATCATTTTTAGAATGTAATGTGAAAGTATCTACATATATTAGGATGGTAGTGGGGGGCCTACTAAGTAATTTTGTGATCCTTCGTATATTATTATCGGAATTGAAGGATCCTGGTTCAATTTCATGGTTTATCATAAGAGAATTGGATATTTTGATGTCATTTTGTATTTTACTACATTTGTCTTGTTTTTTCTAAAACCTGATTTTAGTATGAACTATTTTTATTTCCCTATAATGTATATCCATTTGTTCCCTATATTTACTTGGTACTATATTGGATTTTAATACTTTATATGAATGTAAGATAACTATAGCTACTTGTGGGTGAAGTAAATTCAATGGGTTGGTGTCTTTTCCTTGTAGGAGAGGAAGACAGGGTGGGGAGGGAGGTTTTTGGTGATCATGTTATTTACTACTTTTATTTACTTTATTATTTTCATTTATCTTATTATAAAAGGGTGAAACAATTCCCAATGTTCTTATTATAATTATCATGAACTAGTTTCTAGCCTGTGGGGATTATAAATTCCCTTTGGTCTATGTGGTGAACTACTTCAAGCATTCTTCGTAAGAATATGTCATGTTGGTTTATTACAAAGTGGTATAAGAGGTTTAAGTTTTTACTTTCCATAGGATACTAATAATTTGAAATTCCAATTTTTAATTTAGGTTGTTGGTAGTTTGAATATATGGTTTTCAGGAATAAGGAGGTAAGTGTGGGGATAGTGGCATAAGATCTTTCTCACCCTAAGCCTTAAGTTCCTCGGGTATTTGGGATTTTTCCTTTGATTTAGGTTTTTCATTTGATGACATTGTTGTATTATGGTTTTATGACTATGGAAATGGTTTTCTGACTATCATCGACATGTCTTGAGTTTTCTTATTGGTCACATTTGGTGCTTGGGGATGGGCACAGAGAAGGGAGTTAGGACATGACGATGGTTCGTAGGGTCTGACAAACCATAGGACAACCAAATTATTCATTCTGGATATCCTTTAAGAACCCAATTATGATGGTCGTGTTCCTATCATCCATGTCATTGAGTTAGGTATGGTTCCACATCTCGAATGATTTTTTTAATTAGACTGTTTTTCCATAGTATTTCATTGTTTGTGTTTGGAAAATGGGACACAGGTTAGGGTTGGTCTTGTGATATGTTGGTATCTTTAGATTTATGTTTAAGATTGTTTTATGTATTTTTTTATGATAATGTGTATGTTATATTAAATTCATTTTTTTTGGTGAAAAATGGATTTCATGAGAAAAACTTTTGATTTTTAAAGAAATTCCACTCAGTTGTTTTGGGAAATGATTTTTTCCCATAATATATTTTGAAATAGTTGGTTCTGTTGTCAATTTGAAAAAATATTTTAAAATATGGATTTTTTATTTGAATAGAAAATAGTGATTTATGAAATTATTTTTTTTTGCATGTTTGGGCGTTTATCCTTGGTGATTATTTTAAAAGGGCGAGTGATTTAAAAACTAATTAAAAAATAAAATTATTTGTTTTATTTGAAATCATTAATATTGTTTCTTTAAGTTTTGTTTGTTTTGAAATCAATTTTAGAAATGTTTTAAAATTTACCAACTTAAGTAAGGTCTTGGGATTTGAATACTGTAATGGTTTAAATTTTATTTTGGATGAAATAAGTCCCAATTTTAATGGTGCCTTGTTTTTTATAGTGTGATTTTAGAAAACTAATTACTTATTTTATCAAATCTTGTGTTTTTTTCTTTTCATTATGTTTTTTGGGATATCTTTGTTTTATTTTAGGGACATGGCCATGTGAGGGTCTATTTTTTATGTGGTTTAACATTATCCTCCCAAAAAGGTATTGTTTTGATGTTGAGTGACTATATTAGGTTTTTTTCCTCCTTTTGTTTGAAATTTCTTATTCTATAAATTGGGTGGAATGTGTGGTTTCCTTTTTTGGAGTGGTGTTCTTTGGTGTTATCCTAGGCATTTTTCATTTAGTGAATCCTTTAGAGATTGTTAGGTCTAGTGGTTTAGACCAATGTGCCTTGTCATGATGGTTGGATCATTGGGGATCCATTATTTATTGGATTATCTTATGTGAGATCTCAATTAACATTTTATGGGTGATTGTCCATCATTTAGTGTGACCTTAGGATGCTTGGTTTCATCCCTTTTTAGGTGATGAGTTATTTTGGTACTTGTTCTCATTGAGTTTAGAGATGTTTTTTTCTTAAGGAAACCATGGCCCTATGTTTCTTGGGTCCATCCTTGGTTTCCCATTGCAAGTGGTTTTACCTTAAGGAAAAGTTCATACCACATAATTTGATGATGTTTATTGTAACGCCCTGACCCCAATTACCCAGAGTCGGTGCATTATTACATAACATTGGCATGATCACAAGAAAGATAAAATCTCGAAAGACCGATTAGTTTAGTAGCCTTGGAAACCCTAGATACATTAATAATATTTTACATTACATCATAAAAATTAAAACTAAAACAACATAGTCTCCATAGTCTACACTCTTATCCCCTCATACTATCCTTGCAGGTCATTCATAATTTACTTCTTCACATCCTGAGAAAAATAATACATAGAAAAGGGGTGAGCTCAAATTCCCAGTAAGGATAACAATATAGTGAAAACTTTTATAAATAAGCATAAACATTTAAGGAAATATATAACTAAAACTGAAGAATTTTAAACTTGAAATTTAGCATAATATGGAAAAAATAAAATGAAATAATTCCATTTACTTATTCACATGGATATTCTACTAGTCAAATAATCAAATGCAATATCAATAACCACTTTCATAATGATGGAATGCACAATGCCAGACAATCATAACCACATAGCCAAGGCCTTGTACCAAGACTACAAATACTATTTTGTCAAGGCCTTGTTCCAAGACACTAGTTTGTCTCATGATAACTACCGATGCATCGAGGAACTATAGAGGGCACCACCCGTCACATATTAAGTCCAATTCATTCCCATATGAAAAGGTTTAAACATAACATAAACATTCGTATTAAAACTAGCATACAAAATGTAAATACTTCATCCATAAACCATGAAAGGTATAAAAATAATACATCCATAGTAAAACATATCACAAAACCTTCAATACAATATAGAAGTTTTGTTTCATAATAAATCAACTTCAAATAAGCGTAAAATCCATCAAAGGATGATGAAATAGATGAAATCAAAACTCTTTTTAGAGAAATATCTCTTTTTGTTTGAAATCATTTAGGATTCATATATTTATAAAATAAATCATTTTCTTTGAAAATATTCTTATAAGATTGTAATGGAAGCTTCGAAGATTTTATAATGGCAGAAAATAGCCGCACCCGCCGTATAAGTTAAAAAAACATTCTTACCTTAATTTTCTCGAAAAGGTTAAAAAGCACCTTGTGTGGAAAATGACGGAAATATTACTTTATAAAAATCTTATAAAAAGTCAAAAAAATGGTATAAATGACTTTAAACCATATTCTTGTACATAGTAAAAATGTTTTTAAAAACATTTTTAAGAAACATGGATGTGGATGATAAAGAAATCCCAGTAGATTATTACGTATAAACAACCTCGGATAATGAAGAGATTGTGAAATAACCCTTACCTAGTACTTTTCCTTGGTTGGGGGTAGGTTAAACTCCTGTATAATGGTAAAATAATTGTTATTAAATTATACATGAATCATATACATTATTATGTTATCATATATGATCTTTTAACATTGCTTTGTTAATAATATCTTAGTATTATCATCGTTTCGGGTGTTAACTTGCTCGTTTTATTTTATATGTTTTGTTATGTAAGCCATGTTTTTCATGGATAGGTTGTATCTTATTCATATCCAGAATGATATCAAGTCCTTAAAAATTATTTTGAAATCATGAAATGACAATTATACTTGAATGGATACGATGGAGAATGATTCTCATCGCGTTCGTGGAGACGGTAGTCCGTACGCACGCACGAGCGACAATATCATTCTTTTGATATTAAAATAATATATAATTGTATGGAATATAATATATAAAGAATAATTATCATGTTATATTTATTATTTACATTAATTACAAATCATTATTATACCCATCCAAATAATAATATATTGAATAACAATTACACCACGACGTGGAGACGGTAAGTCGTACGTACGCACCTATGGTGACATGTCATTAAAAGGATTGATAGAATACTGAATATGGTTATACCATATTCATAATAATATTAAAGTATATATGAGATACTGGATTCATTATTTTATAATAGGAATAACAAATAAAGAAGAAGTGGAAGAAGAAAGGAACCTGAAAAGGGGTGGTGAAATCATTACCTCTTCTTCGGATTCTTCCTTTTGATTTGATCAAAAGGGATCCTTAGGTTGGCTTTCTGACTAAAGTAATTCCTCTAGGATGAAGTGAGGGAAGTTTAGATAGTATTTGGGCAGAGTTTGGCTGAGCCAAATGGCTTTGAAGGTGTTAATTAATGAGAAGTGGGAGTGCCCTTTTATAAGAGGGGTGAGGGGAACCTTTGGAAAAGCTAGAAATATTATTTTATAATAAATTCATATTCGGTTTCTAATGGCTCCAAAGTGGATTATTTAAATTTTAGGGTGGGCATAGGTAGAAAACCACTCAACCAATAGAATTTAGATAGGTTTGGGTCATTATATTAACCTTATCTTTTAGTTTTAACTCTTAGTTAATTAGTTTGACACTTACCATGTCACTTTGTATTTTTATATTATATAGTTAATAAACTTACTATATACCTCCAAGAGACCCCAAAGTGGTCCATTAATGATACACCTATCATGATATAAGTATCTTGGCCTAACCATAGATTTTTAGGAATTGAATATCAATTAATAATATAATATTTGTTTTAGAAACTCTTTTATGTCAATTTTCACACTATTTGGAAAATTGATTTTTGTGAAAATAATAATAGAATTATTACTTCGAAACAAGTTAATTAAATCATTCCTAACATGTAATATTAACCTAGAAAATTATTTTAATTAATAAAGAGTCTCAAATTATATTTATTTGCGTATTTATAATATCATTTATTTTAATTTTTAACTATTATGGTAATTACTGCATCATCATTGGGTCATAAATAAATTAAATTATTTAATGTCTAAAAATTATAAATAAAAAATCATTATGTAGGAAATATTTTTATATTTCTAATGAATATTTATAATCGAATTTATCTTATGTGTAACCCTATATTAAAAATGTTTTAGTAAATAAACTTTGATTTTAAATCTTTTAACTCTTCTTTGAATTAAATAATAATAAATGTCCTAATCTAATCCAAGTGGACCTAAATGATAATATTTTATTACTAAGGTTGTTTTTGGTCGAATTAAGTTTATCCAATAGAATTATGACATGTTTTAGGGTAATGTTAATATCATTTGTACCCTTAATTACCCTATTTACTTTTAACCGTGGTAAATAAAAGTAAAAAAGTTACTATTCACCAAAAATTATTTTCATCTCAATTAAATAAAATTTAGTCCTTGATATTAACCGTGTCTCTCGGATATTAGAAATTCCACTCATAGAAGTGGTAAAATTAAGATTTATAAAAAATTCAGTTTTTTAAACTACCACTTAGTGGTTTCACTATTCATCAAAAAATGAAGTTTTTCAGAAAAATACCAAAAATTCACCCTAGGATAATTTCGATATTCCGAATCCAAAAATGAAGTCCATTTTGAAAAATAAAATTTAGAAATTTCAAAAAGTTGGTATTACTATTCATAATTGCTAGTTTGATTGGTTGTGTGTTAGAACTCGATATTGCGTACAACACACGCTATTGCATTATTCAAAGAGAAGCATACCGTAGAAGCTTGGGGTGTTACATTCTCCCCTACTTCAAATAATTTCATCCTCGAAATTTCTAGAATACTACTGCATGAAAAGACTCGGGTGGTTCTTCATCATAAGTTCCTCGGGTTCCCACGTTGCCTCTTCCATCTTATGGTTTCTCCCCAAGACTTTTACCAGACGAGTCATCCAGTTTCTCAGTACTTGTTCTCTCGTATCAAGAATCTTGATGGGCTCTTCGCAATAAGACAGATCGGGTTCCAGTTCTAATTCTTCATAGGTGAGTACATGCATTGGGTCAGGCATATATTTCCTCAATAGTGATACGTGGAACACATCGTGAACTTTGGAGAGACTTGGCGGCATTGCCAATCGGTAAGCTACAACCCCAATTCATTCTAGAATTTAGAAAGGTCTGATGTACATGGGACTCAGTTTACCTTTATTACCAAAACGTATTACTCCCTTCCATGGAGATACCTTCAGGAAAACATGATCACTGACTTGAAATTCCAAATCCTTCCTTCAATTATCGGCATAGCTCTTCTGCCTACTTTGAGCTGCTTTGATATGGTTTTAGATTACCTTCACCTTTTCCATTGTTTCCTCCACCAGTTCTGGGCCTACATGTTTTTTTTCACCAATGTCATCCCAACAGGTTGGTGTGCGACATCTCTTTCCGTATAACGCTTCATATGGTGCCATATGAATACTCTAATGGAAGCTATTGTTATAGGAAAATTCTACCCGAGGTAAATATTGATCCCACATACCCTGAAAGTCAAGTGAGCAGGATCTCAACATGTCTTATAAGGTTTGAATAGTTTGTTCTGATTGTCCATCTATTTGAGGGTGGTAGGCAGTGCTCAAATGAAGTTCAGTATCCAAGGCTTTCTGAAGACTTTTCCAGAATCATGAAGTAAAATGGGGATCACAATCAGAAACAATAAATAGGGGTACTCCATGAAGACTCACAACTTGATCAATATATAGTCTTTCTAGACGTTCCAGTGGTAGATCTTCTCTTATAGCAAGAAAATGTGCTGACTTGGTAAGACGATCAACAATAACCCATATTTCATCGTTCCTTCTAGGAGTCTTTGGTATCCCCATGACAAATTCCATCGTAATATTGTCCCATTTCCACTCCGGTATGGGAAGAGGTTGCATGACTCCTCCAGGCTGTTGCCTTCCATCTTTCACTTGTTGACAAACCATACATATTGACACAAAATCAGCAGTCTCCCTCTTCATGTTCTCCCACCAAAAATTTTCCTTCATATCTCTATACATTTTGGTGCTCCCAAGGTGTATAGAGAAATTGGAACTATGAGCATCATCCAGCAATTCCATTTTTAGATCAGGTATATCGGGAACAGAAAGTCTCTTCCCGAATTTCAAAATTCCATCTTCATACACAAAGTCTCTCAATCTCCCATCATTCACAGCTTTAATCTTCTTTTGAAATTATTCATCATTGGTCTGATAACTCTTAATCCTTTATAGTAAATATGGTTTGGCAACCATTTGAAAAAGCATTGATGTTTCACCTTTCCTGGATATTCCCATGTCCATCTTCACTAGATCCATGAAAATTGGATCCCTTTAAATTCTCATATTGTTCAAAACTCCATGGTCTTTTCCGCTCAAAGCATCTAACACCTTGTTTGATTTCCCCACGTGGTAGTGTATCATACATTCATAATCCTTGTGTAATTCAAGCCATCTCCTTTGCCTCATGTTGAGTTCTTTTTGTGAGAAAATATACTTCATAATCTTGTGATCAGTATAAATCTCACATTTTTCACCATATAGGTAGTGCCTCCATATCTTCAAAGCAAGGATCACAGCTTCTAACTTGAGATCATGACTAGGATAGTTCTTTTCATGAATTTTCAATTGTCATGATGCATAGGAAATAACCCTATCATTCTACATAAGAACACAACCAAGTCCTTTCTTCAATGCATCACTATAAATAACGAACCCATCATTCCCCGATGGTAGGGTCAATATAGGTGCATTGACTAATCTTCTCTTCAGTTCTTAAAAACATTCTTCACACTCTTTTGTCCAAACAAATTTAACCCCTTTACGTGCGAGCTTCGTTAATGGGTTAGCCAATCGGGAAAAATTCTAGACAAAACGTCGATAATAACCTGCCAAACCAATAAAACTGCATACCTCAGTTATACTCGTAGGTGCTGGCCATTCTTGGATTGCCTTGGTCTTAGAAGGATCAATAGAGATTCCTTCTTTAGAGACAATGTATCCAAGAAAAGAAATATTCTGAAGCCAGAATTCACACTTGCTAAACATTCCATATAATTCATGTCTTCTCAGAGTCTTCTGGATAATGCACAAGTGATTTTCATTATATTTGTAGCTTTTGGAGTATACCAAGATATCATCAATAAATACCACCAAAAATGCATCGAGATATTCCTTGAAAACTCTATTCATCAGATCCATGAATACAAAGGGTGCATTAGTCAATCCAAAAGGCATTACTGTAAACTCGTAATGCTCGTACTTGGTTTAAAATGGTGTCTTCGGGTTGTCTTCCTTCTTCACACACAACTGATGGTATCCAGATCGAAGGTCAATATTTGAAAAGTATTGATCTCCATGCAGTTGGTCAAATAAATCGTCAATGCATGGTAGGGGATACTTATTCTTTATTTTTATAGCATTGATCTCCCTATAGTCGATACATATCCTCGTAGATCCATCTTTATTTTTAACAAAAAGAACAGGGGCTCCCCATGGAGAAACACTAGGGCGAATAAATACCTTATTACTCAATTCCTCTAGTTGTTTCTTTAGTTCAACTAACTCTATAGTGGCCATTCTATAAGGGGTCTTCAATATAGGCCTTGATCCAGGAATTAAATCAATGGAAAACTCAACTTCTCGTTCTGGAGGATGTCCAGGTAAATCTTTCGGAAACACATCAACATATTCTTTCACAGTAGGTACATCCTCTATTTGAACATTCCTTTCCTCACCCACTATAATTTCATCCTCTTCTTCCCCAATAATTGAATTTAGTTGAGCTACTGGGGGTGGATCTAGACAAGAATTAGGTGGTGATGATTCTTCTCTAAAGATAAGGTGTTCCTTATCATCTTCATCAAAAATTGTAACCTCCTTCTTCTTACAATAAATCTTCCCATCATGGTCCGAAATCCAATCCATACCGAGGATTATATCAAACTCAATCATAGGTATGACTATGAAATCAGTGGATAAAGAATATTTATGTGCTCTAATGGGGACCGATTCACAAAACGTTGTTGCAATGATACTTCCATTAGAAGTTTTAAATGAAAACTCCCTTGTTAAATCAAATTGGAAATATCTAATTTTCTTAGAAAATTGGGAAGATATGAAACAGTGCGATGATCCAGAATCAAATAATGCATTTGCTAAACTTGAGGAAACCATTAAATTACCTGCCACCACGTCTTTCGGAGCTTCTACCTCAGCAGTAGTGATAGCATATGATTGGAATTGATCCCTTGGCCTTTTCTAAGGTAAGTTCCCCTGACGCCTAGGACATTCATTTGCATAATGTCCCATCTCCCTGCAATTATATCACTGAACATCGGTAGCTTCCTTCTTCCCTTTGCAATCACGAGCTTGGTGGCCTTTTTCACCACACTTATAACAGACTCCCGTTCTTTTTAAGCAAGTACCGGGGTGTTTATTCCCACATTTACTGCAGGATGGATATTCAACCTTTCCCTTATTCCCCTTATTTCCATTCCCAGATTGATCAGAATATCTCTTCTTCTCTTGCTTTTCTTTAAAGTCACATGACTTAGAGAATTCTTTCTCTATCTTCATAGCACATGAGAAAATGTCTTCGTACGACGAGAAGGATTGTGAGACTAATGCTCGACGGAGAAATGGTTTTAACCCATAAAAGAAACGATCAATATTAATTCTTGGGTTACATATATAATCTCAAGCATACCTTTCTAACCTTGTAATGTTAGCCTCATACTTTGCAACATTCTCATTCTCCTTTTCTCTCAGACTCAGAAATTGCCTTTCCATATCTGCTCAATGGTCATGAGGAAAGTATTTTTCTAAAAATAGATCTCTGAACTCCCTCCATTCTATATTTTATACATCATTATCTTCCTTCATGTTTCGAATCAATGACCACCATTGATCAGCATCTCCAGTGAGGCGGTAAACTGCCATGATAACTTTTTCCCTTTCACTACTCCCCAAAGCCTGAAATATTTTCTCTAGGGAATTTATCCATTGCTCAGCTACTAAGGGATTTGTACTCCCATTGAGTGTTGGTGGTTGTGTCCTAATGAAGCGATCTAACATTGATCCTCCATGTTGTGTATCAAGGTGCTCCATACGGGTAAGGTTATTATTCATAACCTGAGTGAGTTGTCCTAGTATGGTGATTAGTTGATCAGCACCAGTTTCATCACCAGCTCCACTATAATTATCTTGAGCAGGAGGGAAACCCCTACATGGAGTGCGTTCACTGATACGGTTTCCATTTCTTCCACTAGACGCCATTTCTAAACAATGTCATAAACTAGATCAGTTTATGAATCAAAATACAAATTTCCATACTTATAAAACACTTAACATAAATTGAACTATTTATGGATATAATCTATAATCATACAAATGTATCCTTTGAGGAATTATATACTCATAAACCCTTGATAATGGTTTGTAAAGAAAATGAGAATTATCCTATGCATATCCTCCGGGAGTGTCGTAACCAAGAGTGCAGCAAGGCCTGTTGTCGTGCACTAGTTCCTGTTCGATTCTAGCTCAAAGCAGTGTTTTCGTGTTTTACACCTAGGTAAATCTGTGCCAGAGCCGCCTCTACCTGCTCGTATCCAGACAGGGATGTATTTCTTGGAAAACTCACAAAATCTCTACAATACCAAAATTCTAGGAAGTTCTTCTATACTGATCCTCAAAGTCCATCTTAAATCTACGTGATCTAATCAGAGTTTATCTAAATCTAACTTCCAACGTTTGTACTAACCTTCCTATGATACCAACTGTAACGCCCCGAGCCTAGTTACCCAAAGTCAGTGCATTATTACATAACATTGGCATGATCACAAGAAAGATCAAATCTCGAAATACCGATTAGTTTAGTAGCCTTGGAAACAGTAGATACATTAATAAGATTTTACATTACATCATAAAAATGAAAACTAAAACAACATAATCTCCAAAGTCTACACTCTTATACCCTCATACTATCCTTGCAGGTCATTCATAATTTACTTCTTCACATCCTGGGAAAAATAAAACATATAAAAGGGGTGAGCTCAAATGCCCATTAAGGATAACAATATAGAAAAAACTTTTATAAATAAGTGTAAACATTTAAGGCAATGTATAACTAAAACAAAAGCCTTTTAAACTTGAACTTCATAATAATATGGAAAAAATAAAATAAATTAACTCCATTTACTTATTCACATGGATATTCTACTAGTCGAATAATCACATGCAATATCAATAACCACTTTCATAATGATGGAATGCATGATGCCAGACTATCATAACCACATAGCCAAGGCCTCGTGCCAAGACTACAAATAAGATTTTGTCAAGGACTTGTGCTAAGACACAAGTTTGTCTCATGAGACCTACCGATGGATCGAAGAGCTATAGTGGGCTCCACACGTCACATATTAAGTCCAATGCATTCCTATATGAAAAGGTTTAAACATAACATAAATATTTGTATTAAAACTAGCATAAGAAATGTAAATAGTTCATCCATAAACCATGAATGGTATAAAAATAAAACATCCACAGTCAAACATATCACAAAACCTTCAAAATAATATAGATGTTTTGTTTCATAATAAATCAACTTCAAATAAGCGTAAAATCCATCAAAGGATGTTGACATAGATGAAATCAAAACTCTTTTTAGAGAAATATCTCTTTTTATTTTGAAATCATTTAAGAGTCATATATTTATAAAATAAAACATTTTCATTGAAAATATTCCTATAATCTTGTAAGGTAAGCTTCGAAGATTTTATAACAGTGGAAAATAGCCGCACCCACCGTATAAGTTAAAAAAACATTCTTACCTTAATTCTGTCGAAAAGGTTAAAAAGCACCTTGTTTGGAAAACGATGGAATGATTCCTTTATAAACCTCTTATAAAAAGTCAAACAAGGGTATAAATGACTTTAAACCATATTCGTGTACATAGTAAATTTTTTTTGAAAAACATTTTTAAGAAACATGTATGTGGATGATAAAGAAATCCCAGTAGATTATTACGTATAAACAACCTCGGATAATGAAGAGATTGTGAAATAACCCTTACCTTGTACTTTTACTTTGTTGGGGAAAGTTTAACCTCCTGTATAATGGTGAAATAATTTTTATTAAATTATACAAGAATCATATACATTATTATGTTATCATATATGATCTTTTAACATTGCTTTGTTAATAATATCTTAGTATTATCGTCGTTTCGGGTGTTAACTTGCTCGTTTTCTTTTATATGTTTTGTTACATAAGCCATGTTTTTCATGGATAGTTTGTATCTTATTCATATCTAGAATGATATCAAGTCCTTAAAATTATTTTTAAATCATAAAATGATAATTATACTTGAATGGATACGATGGAGAATGATTCTCATTGTGTTTGTGGAGACGGTAGTCCGTACGTACGCACGAGCGACAATATCATTCTTTTGATATTAAAATAATATATAATTGGATGGTATATAATATATACAGAATCATTATCATGTTATATTTATTATTTACATGAATTACAAATCATTATTTTACCCATACAAATAATAATATATTGAATAACAATTACACCACGACATGGAGACAGTAAGTCGTACGTACGCACGTATGGTGACATGTCATTCAAAGGATGGGTAGAATACTGAATATAGTTGTACCATATTCATAGTAATATTACAGTATATAGGATATACTGGATTCATTATTTTAGAATGGGAATAACAAATAAAGATGAAGTGTAAGAAAAAAGGAACTTGACAAGGGGTGGTGAAATCATTACCTCTTCTTCGGGTTCTTCCTTTTGATTTGATCAAAAGGGCTCCTTAGGTTGGATTTCTGACTAAAGGAAGGCCTCTAGGATGAAGTGAGGGAAGTTGAGAGAGTATTTGGGCAGAGTTTGGCCGAGCCAAATGGCTTTGAAGGTGTGAATTAATGAGAAGGGGGAGTGCCCTTTTATAAGAGGGGTGAAGGGCACCTTTGGAAAATCTAGAAATATTATTTTATAATAAATTCATATTCGGTTTATAATGGCTCCAAAGTGGATTATTTAAATTTTAAGGTGGGGATAGGCCGAAAACCACTCAACCAATAGAATTTAGACAGGTTTGGGTCATTATATTAACCTTATCTTTTAGTTTTAACTCTTAGTTAATTAGTTTGACACTTACCATGTCACTTTGTATTTTTATATTATATAGTTAATAAACATACTATATACCTCCAAGAGACCCCCAAGTGGTCCATTAATGATACACCTATCATGATATAAGTCTCTTGGCCTAACCTTAGATTTTTAGGAATTGAATATCAATTAATAATATAATATTTGTTTTAAAAACTCGTTTATGTCAATTTTGACACTATTCGGAAAATTGATTTTTGTGAAAATTATAACAGAATGATTACTTAGACAAAAGTTACTTAAATCATTCCTAAAATGTCCTATTAACATATAAAATTAGTTTAATTCATAAAAAGTCTCAAATTATATTTATTTGGGTATTTATAATATCATTTATTTTAATTTTTAACTATTATGGTAATTACTGAATCATCATTGGGTCATAAATAAATTACATTATTTAATGTCTAAAAATTATAAATAAAATATAATTATTTAGTAAATATTTTTATCTTTCTAATTAATATTTATAATAGAATTTATCTTATTTGAAACCCTATATTAAAAATGTTTTAGTAAATAAACTTTGATTTTAACTCTTTTAACTCTTCTTTAAATTAAATAATAATAAATGTCCTAATCTAATCCAACTGGACCTAAATGATAATATATTATTACTAAGGTTGTTTTTGGTCGAATTAAGCTTATCCAATATAATTAGGACATGTGTTATGGTAATATTAATATCATTTTTACCCTTAATTACCCTATTTACTTTTAACCATGGTAAATAAAAGTAAAAAGTTACTATTCACCAAATATTATTTTCATCTCAATGAACCACATTTTAGTCCTTAATATTAACCGTGTCTCTCGGATTTTTGAAATTCCACTCACAGAAGCGGTAAAATTAAGTTTTATGAAAAATTCTATTTTTTTAACTACAACTTAGTGGTTTCACTATTCATCCAAAAATGAAGTTTTTCAAAAAAATACCAAAAATTCACCCTAGGCTAATTTCGATATTCCGAATCCAAAAATGAAGTCCATTTTGAAAAATAAAATTTATAACTTTCAAAAAGTGGGTATTACTATTCATAACGGCTAGTTTGATTGGTTGTGGTGTGTTAGAACTCGATATTGCGTACAACACACGCTATTGCATTATTCAAAGAGAAGCATACCATAGAAGCTTGAGGTGTTACATTTATTGTTTCCCTTGTGTGGTGAAAACCATCGGAATGTTATTTATTGTTAGCTTGGACACAAGAAATACCTAGGGTCTATGATTGAATAATTTGTGTATAGAACTATTTTCCAATTTGAATATATATGCCACTGGGATATGTTTTCTTTTGGAATTTCCATGGTATGGTGTTCTGAGGAATTTTATTTTAACACCCTAGTATTTTGGATGTTACCCTTAGGTTAAATCCAAGTCATTTCTTAATAGGACATGTCTCTAGTTTGGGATTCTTATTGGTTTTTATGAACCTTGGGCTTGGTGAGTTGTCTAGTGGCCCTTTGTGATTTTTTATATTTGTTCCTTACATTGGTGGTTTTGGAACTGGTTTCTTGTGTTTGGATTTGGCATATGGAGTTTTAGGATTCTCTTTTCAGATTTCAGAAATTTGGTTTCCCGATGACAATATCTTGTTTGTTGGTAAGAGTTTCTCAGTAGTTCTGCCATTGTAGTTCATTTATAAATAGTTGGTTGACATATAGTTAGTCTCTATTTATTTAGATATTTACTTTGATTGATTATTGAACCATATTTCTTGAGGAAGCAGGATTTCTTATGGATTCTTGTTCATATTGAAAGTTTCTTTAGATTTTATTCTCTTTGAACTCTACCTAGACTTGAGACTTTCTAGGAAGAAATTTTATATGTTTGGGATTTTACGACACCCACCATAACAATTTTATTTTTCTTTGATATTTTTTTTGAGTTTGGAACCATATTTAATTTTCCATGGTGTTTTGGCATGAAACATGGAAAATTTTAGGTTTTCATAATATACATAGTTAAGGGGAAATAGTTAATCCTGAATCATATGAGTCCTTAGATAAATTGTGAGAGTTCATAGTGAGTCTAGTGTGTAGTGAAATAATTGAACAAGGTTAGGTAAACCATGTGAAAAGCATGCAGTTTACATCTGTAATTTTTTAGTTCCATTTGTAATGATTGGTGGATAGTTTGTCCAATCAGGCAGTGCCTAAGAGAGACCGTGTGGGGTGGGGTTTGATGAGGCAGTTCCATATGCATGGTTGGAACATGGCTAGGAAAACTATGAAATCTAACCGTGTAGTCTTCCTATGTTCTCAAAAGTTTTGGATTTTTGTTTTATTTTATATTATTTTTAATATTAAAAACTCTAAATATAAAAAAAACCACCTCACCCCTCTCCCCTATATTGCCTAACACAACCCCCAGGCTTCCCCCTATCCTCACATGATGCCTTCCCCCTTAGATCCTTCTTATCTCATGATTCCACCTAGATTTCAGGGGAATTCTCGATTGATCGTCAAGGTAGGGCCTCCAATCCACATTACCTCCCATTTCTAGTGCTTTTTCTCCCCCCAATCACCATCCTTGCTCAGTAAAACCCTAATTCAATAGGTTGGACCTGGTTTTTCACTTTTCTTATTTTTTAAGTTGTATGATGGGTCTTTTTTATTAGTTTCTTTCATGATTGGGTATCTTTTGTTGAAGGTGATGCATTTTAGGAAATTTCGAATCTCCCCACATTGATTTGAAGCAGGTTTTTATATATCGTCAATTTCGATTACATGTCTTTAATTTCCTAATTGTTAAGAATTATTTATTTTTAAATTATTGCTGCATTTATAACCCATGTGAGGAATAAATAATTTAATAGTGGTTTCATGGGATGATAATCCATGCTATGTGTTTTTTAAATTTTCATATTGGAATTTAAATAATGATTTTGGTTTTAAAAAATAGTTGTGAGCAACATTTTGATGATTTAAAAAATAATTATTGTACTAAATTAATTTCAAACCAAGTGTTTTGTGTTTTCAAACTATTTAAAATGTTTTAAATGTGTTTTTTGGTTTCAAAGGGATGTGATAACATTTTTTTGAAGTGGAAACCTTTTTTATAAGTTTGGGTGATTTTAATATCAATTGATTGATGTGTTTAAAGCTTTTTAGATTTCCTATGAGTTGGTTTATTTCAAAATGGTACATTATCCAATGTGAATTTGATTTTGAAACTCGTTTTGGCTTCTAATATTTTTTCAAATGGTGTAAAAATGGATAATCTTCCCAAGTAATTTTTAAGGCTAATTTATAATTTAAAAATAGTTTTATAAAAGGGTGGAACCCTCTTGATCCCTGTTTGTTTAATTTGAACCATTATTTATTTCTCACCTCCTTACTTGAATTATCATGGGATTCCTAGATAGATAGTAAATTACTTGTGAGAGGAAAAACCCAAATGTGATAATGGCTTTCCTAGGGAAGTACATCCTAGACACAATGAGATGGTAAATCTAGAATTGAGTGTGAGGAAACAATGCTAATGAATAATTTTATATGTTCAAATGGTAAAGGAAACCCAGGGATAACTCCTTATTGGTCTCATGGGTGAGTGTATATAAGCTACAACAACACCCTTATTCTCATGGAAAGAAGTATTTCAGGGATGTTATCACAACTACTTAAAAAGTGCTCCTAATGATGTTGATAGGTTCAATAATGTTGTCCTAAGTTCCTTGTTTCTATTTCATATCCTTTGTTATTAGATACTATGTTTGGATCCCATGTCACTAGGATCCTTTGGATTATTTTAGTATTTTTATCTTGGTACTTCAATGTTTTCCCCTTCCATTTATATTATTTCTTGGCACACATGTTCTTATCTTTTGTTTGTTTTTGTTGTGTTTCTTGGAATATTTTTTCATGATAGTGAGTTTTCCTCTAAATTTATGTTGGATTACCTTAAAATTTATTGAAGATATTGGGAATGTTTTTCAAATAAGAAATAGAAATCCTGGTTTTGATTTTGTTTAAACTATTTTTAGTAAGGAGTTTAACAATTATTTTCAAGAGAGAATGGTAAAATGGTTTTTTTGGAAACTCCAAGTGTGTGATAGTTTTGAAACATGGTTTTAGTATTTTTTTTCTTGTTTATATGGAAAATAAAAGTGATATTTTTTAAATGGATTCAAGGTGGGACTTTAAAATTGTGTTTTGTATAAGTGGTTTAGGCTAGGAAAACTCATTTTAAAAGTGAATGGTTCATTTAAATGAAAATATTGGAAAATAATTTTTATTAAAATTTTGTTGTATTGTTTCTTCCTTGTAAAAATTTATAGAAAATTCTTATTTTTATTGTATATAAAACTAGAGTTGTTATGATATAATATTAAAGAAATAAGTTAGATCCAATAGGTAGTGGTTTCCTTTTTAGTACTTATGTGCTCACACATATATTATTATCCTAGTTTCAGGATCTTTGTTAAGTTTTTTTCCTACTCTTTAGAGCATTGTCTTGTCTAAGGATAGTTTTTATTTTTCTTCATTCGGCCAGCTATCCCTATTACTTGATTTTAGTAAAAACTTTTTTTAATTTCCTTGAATTCTTGACCAGTTGTTCCCTTTATTTATTTCGTCCAAGTTGGGATTTTTCTACTTTCTATGGATGGAGGGTAACTATAGTTATAGGGAGAAAGAAAAGCCATTAGTTATGAATATTTTCCTTACAATACTAGGAGACTGGGTGGTGAGGGAGGCTTTTGGTGCTCAAATTGTTTACTAATTTTTTTACATTCCATTCATCATTTATACTGTTATATAAGGGAAAAATCATTCTCAATGCGATTCATTTGATTCCAAAGCACTAGTTTCCAGACTAAGGGGATTAATAGTTTTATTCACTCAATGTGGTGGAATAGTTCAGGTGTCCATCAGATGGATAGCTCAGGTCATCTTGTTACAACCTCCCTCATGTTTCATCTTATAAAACAAATGAAAAAATAATAGCTTTGGGGGAGTATTACTCGATTTAAAAACCACATCATCAAAGATAGTAGATTAATTTAACGCACTGACCCCAGTTACCCAGAGTCGGTGCATTATTACATAACATTGTCATGATCACAAATGATCAAGTCTCTAAAGATCGATTAGTTTAGTAGCCTTGGAAACACTAGATACATTTATAAAGTTTACATTACATCATAAAATGAAAACTAAAACAGCATAGTCTCCATAGTCCATACTCATATACCCTCATACTATCCCTGCAGGTCATTCATAAAATACTTCTTCACATCCTGGAAAAAATAAAACATATAAAGGTGTGAGCTCAGATTCCTAGTAAGGATAACAATATAGTGGAAATTTTCATAAATAAGCATAAAAATTTAAGGCAATGTATAACTAAAACAAAATAATTTTAAACTTGAACTTAAGCATAATATGGTAGAAATAAAATGAAATAATTTCATTTACTTATTCACATGGATATTCTACTAATCGAATAATCACATGAAAAATCAACAACCACTTTCATAATGATGGAATGTATAATGACAGACTATCATAACCACATAGCCAAGGCCTCATGCCAAGACTACAAATAAGATTTTGTCAATGCCTCATGCCAAGACACTAGTTTGTCTCATGAGACCTACGGATGCATCGAGGAGCTATAGCGGGCTCCACCTGTCACTTACAAAGTCCAATGCATTTCTCATATGAACAGGTTTAAACATAACATAAACTTTCATATTAAAACTATTATACAAAATGTAAATAATTTCTCGATAAACCATGAATGGTATAAAAATAACACATCCACAGTCAAACATATCACAATATCTTCAATATAAAATGTAAGTTTTGTATCATAATAAATCAACATCAAATAAACTTAAATTCCATCAAAGGATGTTGACATAGATGAAATCAAAACTATTTGAGAGAAATATATCTTTTTTTAAATCATTTAAAAGTCACATAATTATAAAAGAAACATTTACTTTGAAAATATTATTATCATCTTGTAAGGTAAGATTCGACAATTTCATAATGGTGGAAAATAGCCGCACCCTCCGAATAAGTTAAAAAAGATATTCTTACCTTGATTTTGTCAAAGAGGTTAAAAAGGACCTTGTTTAGAAAATGACAGAAAGATTCCTTTATAAACTTCTTATAAAAATTCAAACAATGGTATAAATGACTTTAACCTATATTTTGTAAAATAGTATGAATGTTTTGAAATACATTTTTAAGAAACATGGATGTGGATGATAAAGAGGTCCCAGTATATAATTGTTTATAAACAACCTCGGATAATGAAGAGATTGTGAAATAAACCCTTACCTTGTAATTTTCCTTGGTTGAGGGTAGGTTAACCTCCTATATAATGGTTAAATAATTATTATTAAATTATACAAGAATAATATACAATAATATTATATCATATATGATCATTTAACATTGATTTGTTAAAAAATATTTTAGTATTATCATCGTTTCAGGTGTTAACTTACTCGTTTTTTATATATTTTGTTACATAAGCTGTGATTTTATGGATAGGTTGTATATTATTCAAATCCAGAATGATATAAAGTCCTTAAACATTATTTTTAATCATCAAATGAGAATTATAATTGCATGGATATGATGGATAATGAATCTCATCGCGTTCGTTGAGACGGTAGTCCGTCCGTACGCACGAGCGACAATATCACTATTTTGATATTAAAATAATATATAATTGGATGCGATATAATATATAAAGAATAATTATCATTTTATATTTATTATTTACATCAATTACATGTCATTATCATACCCATCCAAATAATAATATTTTTGAATAACAATTACACCACGATGTGGACACGGTAAGCCGTACGTACGCACGTATGGTGACAAGTCATTAAAAGGATGGATAGAATAATTAATATGGTTGTACCATATTTATAATAACATCACAGTATATATAATATACTAGAGTTATTATTTTATAAAGGAAATAACAAATAAAGAAGAATTTGAAGAAGAAAGGAACTTGAAAAAGGGTGGTGAAAACATTACCTCTTCTTCATGTTCTTCCTTTTGATTTGATCAAAAGGGCTCCTTAAGTTGGCTTTCTGATAAAAATAAGGCCTATAGGTTGAATGGACGGAAGTTGAGAGAATATTTGGGCAGGGTTTTGCTGAACCAAAAGGCTTTTATGGTGTGAAGAATTGGTTATAAGTGGGGTCCTTTTATAAGGGGGAGGAGGGGATCTTTAGGAAAAACTTAAAGTATTAATTTATAATAAATTAATATTCGGTTTATAATGGATCCAAAGTGGATTATTCAAAGTCTAAGGTGTGGATTGGTCTAAAAGAATTCAACCAATAGATTTTAGATAGGTTTGTGTCATTATATTAACCTTATCTTTTAGTTTTAACTCTTAGTTAATTAGATTGACATTTACCATGTCACTTTGTATTTTTATATTATGTAGTTAATAAACATAATATATACATCCAATAGACCCCCAAGTGTTCCATTAATGATACACCTATCATGATATAAGTCCTTGGGCCTAACCTTATATTTTTAGGAATATAATATCAATTAATAATATAATATTTGTTTTAAAAACTCATTTATGTCAATTTTGACAATATTTAATAATTGATTTTTGTTAAAGTCTTAAAAACTTTATTAATTCAAAAAAAATTAATTTAAGAAATAATAAAATGTCATATTAACGAATAAAATTCGTGTATGGCATCAAAAATTTAAAATTATATTTATTTTAACATTTATAATACCAATTGTTTGATTCTTTCATTAGTAAGGAAAATAATTCACCATTATTGTGTCATAAATAAATTTAATTATTCAATGTCTAAAAATTATAAATAAAATACCATTATGTAGGAAATCGTTTTATATTTCTAATGAATATTTATAGTCGAAATGATAACATATATAACTTTATGTAAAAATTGTTTTTCTAAAAGATATATGCTTATGTCATTTTTGTATTTACTTTAACTTAATTAATATAAAGTGTCCTTATCACCTACAATTGGCTCAATGGGGTCCCAAAATCGACAAAACGATTCTCATGGTCATACATGTATCAACAAATATGGTAAGGACACGTTTTAGGGTAAATTAATATTATTATAATATTATTTTTTACCCTTATTTACCGGATTTACCCTTTAACCATGGTAAATAAAATATTTACCGAATTATTCAAAATGATTAAAAATAAAAGTTACCTATTTATACAATTTGGACCTCCTGATTCCAAATTAGGAATCCATTTTTCTAAATTCAAAACACAGAAGTGGCAGAAATTATTTTAAAATTAATTCCAGTTGTTAAAACAAAAAGAGTGTTTTTAATAGATAATAACTATCAAAAGATTGACACTTGTTTATGTCCGGTTTAAATGTGAAATTATGTCCAATGACCAACATTGTATTAAATGGTGAAAATATATTCTAAATATACTTTAAAACCACTCAAATTCATAATTTATCACTATTAATTATTTTTATTAAAAAAGATGTTTTTAATTAAAATTTAGTAATTTTCACAATTCATTAAAATATAAAAGTTATCCGAAAAGTTCCAAAAATTTACCCTAGGATAATTTCGATATTCCGAATCCAAAAATGAAATCCATTTTGAGAAGTAAAATTTATAAAATTTCAAAAAGTGAGTATTACTATTCATAACAGCTACTTTGATTGGTCACAGTGTGTTAGAATCTCGAAATTGCGTACAATGCAAGCTATTGTATTATTAAAAGGGAAATATACCTTGGAAGCTTGGGGTTTTACATTCTCCCCTCCTTAAATAAATTGAGTCCTAGAAATTTCAAATTTTTCATCAAAAATAAAAGGTTGAAAATAGAAAATATCTTTGTGGGAAAACCCACATCAGAAATTGGGTTAGTAAAATTTAGTCTTAATAAGAGGAAAAGAGAAATTAAAGGGTCACCAAAAAATTATGATCTAGATTTGGAGAACATTAATGGAAATTAGAGACACATTATTGGAGGAAAAATGTAAATATTTATAGGGAGTGATTGAGGTCATCAGTCATAAACAATTGTAGAATTGAGGGCCTCAAAGCCATCAATCTATGATGATTTAAACTATCATTGGTTTAACAAAACATAAGGTATTAGGATAACACATTATTGGTTTTAAGATCCCTTACCTAATGTTTATGAATTAGTTTCTTCATATAATAATAGAAATATATATATAACTTATATATATATACTTGAAAAGTAGAGTTTCATCCTTCAACTAATTTCTAACACAAACTCATCTTTCACTCCAAAAGATAATAGAACTCAAAAATATTAAATTTATTATAATCGTATATGGATCAAAACATTAACATATACCATTAAAATGAATAAAAATACTTTTAAATAACCAGGGACTTCCTATAGGCTAGTGTTAGGTAATAAAGGCATGCCGCACTATGGTTGTAGGTTCGATTCCTGTAGCTTTGTCTGACATGACGGGTTATCGCCCTACCTGCAGGATGTCCTTTTCCAAAAACTATAGTATCATAATATTCTAAAAATTGATCATAATAATTGTTTCAACCATAAACAATACTATCCAAATTTCAACTTAATCCACTCCAAACATTATAGTTATCCAAAGTACCTCTGTCCAGACTCTCTGTAAAAGGTATCTAAATTCCAAAATCAATTGTCACATCAGATTCCCTAAACAAAGTAAAGTTTATCTTATTGTCACATATTGAAAATATTATTACCTTAGTCATATTAAAACCTTAATGAAAACAACAAGTACTGCAGTACAATCCTTATATATATCACATTATTCCTATAACCAGAATAAAATCCTTGAGTCCAAAAACACATATAAATTAATTATTCCACTTCAACTGTAGTAACAGCATAAGATTGGCCTTGATCCCATGGCCTTTTCTGATGTAAGTTTCTTTGGATCTTAGGGCATTCATTCACATAATGCCCCATTTCTCTAAAATTGTAGAATTAAACATTGACAACATCTTTCTTTCCCTTGCAATCACGAGCCTCATGACCTTTTTTTAAACATTTGTAACAAACTATCATTCCTTTTAGGCAAGTATCAGTGTGTTTCTTCCCACAATTATCACATAATGGAAAATAATTCTTTCCCTTTTCCCTTTATCTCTCTCTTTTTCCACCGTTCTCTTATTCGTTTGCTATACTTTATTGTCATAAGATGTATAGAATTCCATTTATGTCTTTATAACACATGAGACAATGTCTTCGTATGACGAGAAGGATTGTGAGACTAATTCTCGACAAAGAAATGGTTTTAACCAATAAAATAAACGATCAATCTTACTCCTCAGGTTACTTATATAATTTGTTTCATGCCTCTCTAACCTTGTAAAGTTAGCTTTATACTTTGCGACATTCTCATCCTCCTTTTACCACAGAATGATAAATTGTCTTTCCATATCTGTTCGGTGGTCATGAGGAAAGTATATTTCTAAGAAAATATCTTTAAACTCCCTCCATTACATACTTGATACTTCTTCATCGTCCTTTGTGTTTTGAATTAATGACCACCATTGATCATCATCTCCAGTGAGGCGGTAAACTACCATGATAACCTTTTGCCTTTTACTACTCCTCAAAGCTTGAAATATTTTCTCTAGGGAACTTATCCATTGCTCAGCTACTAGTGGATTTGTACCCCAATTGAATTTTGTTGGTTTTGTCCTCATGAAGCGATCTAACATTGATCCTCCATGCTGCGGATCAGGGTGCTCTATACGAGTAAGGTTATTATTCATAACTTGAGTGAGTTGTCCCAGTACAGTGATTAGCTGATCAACACCAGTTGCATCACCAACACCACTATAATTATCCTGAGCAAGAGGGAAATCCCTACATGGAGTGCGTACATTGATACAGTTTCCATTTCTTCCACTAGGCACCATTTCTAAAAAATGGCATGCACTAGATTAGTTTATGAATCACAATACATAAATCCAAACTTGTAAAACACTTAACATAAATTGAACTATTTATGGATATAATACATAATTATAAATAAAATGTTTTCTTTGAGGAAGTATATACTCATAAACCCATCATAATAAATTTTAAAGAAAATGAGAATTATCCTAAGCATATCCCTGGGAGTGTCGTAACCAAGAGTGCAGCAAGGCCCGTTGTCGGGCACAACTTCTCGTTCAAGTCTAGCTCAAAGAGGTGTTTTTGTGCTTTACCCCTAGGTATATTTGTGCCAGATCTGCCTCTACCTGCTCATATCTACATAGGGATGTATTTCTCAGAAAACTCACAAAATCACTACAATACCAAAATTCTAGGAAGTTCTTCTATATTAATCGTCAAAGTCCATCTTAGGTATATGTTCTCTAATCAGAGTTTATCTAAATCTAGCTTCCAAGGTTTTTACTAAACTTCCTTTGATACCAACTTTAACGCCCCGACCCCAGTTACCCAGAGTCGGTGCATTATTACATAACATTGGCATGATCATAGAAGATCATGTCTTGAAATATAGATTAGTTTAGTAGCCTCGGAAACACTAGATACATTCATAAAGTTTAAATTACATCATAAAATAAGAACTAAAACAACATAGTCTCCATAGTCCATACTCATATCCCCTCATACGATCCCTATAGGTAATTCATAAAATACTTCTTCACATCCTGGGAAAAATAAAACATAGAAATGGGTGAGCTAAGATGCCCAATAAGGATAACAATATAGAGGAAACTTTCATAAATAAGCATAAACATTTAAGGCAGTGTATAACTAAAACAAAAGCCTTTTAGACTTGAACTTCACCATAATATGGCAGAAATAAAATGAAATAATTCCATTTACTTATTCACATAGATATTCTACTAATTGAATAATCACATTCAATATCAATAACCACTTTCATAATGATGGAATGCATAATATCATACTATCATAACCACGTAGCCAAGGCCTCGTGCCAAGACTACAAATAAGATTTTTTCAAGGCCTCATGCCAAGACACTAGTTTGTCTCATGAGACCTACCGATGCATCGATGAGCTATAGCGGGCTCCACCTTTCACTTACTAAGTCCAATGCATTCCTCATATGAACAGGTTTAAAAATAACATAAACATTCGTATTAAAACTAGCATACAAAATGTAAATACTTTCTCCATAAACCATTAATGGTATAAAAATAACACATCCACAGTCAAACATATCACAAAACCTTCAATACAATATGGAAGTTTTTTATCATAATAAATCAACTTCAAATAAACTTAAAATCCATCAAAGGATGTTGACAGAGATGAAATCAAAACTATTTGAGAGAAATATTTATGTTTTTTTGAAATCATTTAAAAGTCACATAATTATAAAAGAAAAAATTTACTTTGAAAATATTCTTATAATATTGTAAGGGAATCCTCGATGATTTTGTAACTGTGGAAAATATCTGCACCCTCCGTATAAGTTAAAAAACACATTCTTACCTTGATTTTGTCGAAAAGGTTAAAAATGACCTTGTTTGGAAAACTATGGAAAGATTCTTTTATAAACTTCTTATAAAAATTCCAAAAATGGTATAAATGACTTTAACCCATTTTTGGTAAAATAGTAAGAATGTTTTGAAATACATTTTTAAGAAACATGGATGTGGATGATAAAGAGGTCCCAGTAGATAATTACGTATAAACAACCTCAGATAATGAAAAGATTGTGAAATAAACCCTTACCTTGTACTTTTCCTTGGTTGAGGGTAGGTTAAACTCTTGTATAATGCTGAAATAATTGTTATTAAATTATACAAGAATCATATACATTAATACTATATCATATATGATCTTTTAACATTGATTTGTTAACAGTATCTTAGTATTATCATCATTTCGGGTGTTAAGTTACTCATTTTATTTTATATATTTTGTTACATAAGCTGTGTTTGTTATGGATAGGTTGTATATTATTCATATCCAGAATGATATAAAGTCCTTAAACATTATTTTTAATCATCAAATGAGAATTATAATTGCATGGATATGATGGGGAATTAATCTCATCGCGTTCGTGGAGACGGTAGTTCGTATGTACGCACGAGCGATAATATCATTCTTTTGATATTAAAATATTATATAATTGGATTGTATATGATATATACAGAATAATTATCATGTTATATTTATTATTTACATCAATTACATATCATTATCATACCCATCCAAATAATAATGTTTTTGAATAACAATTACACCACGACGTGGAGACGGTAAGTCGTACATATGCACATATGGTGACATGTCATTCAAAAGATGGATAGAATACTGAATATGGTTGTACCATATTTATAATAACATCACAGTATATATAAGATACTGGATTTATTATTTTATAAAGGAAATAACAAAGAAAGAAGATTTTGAAGAAGAAAGGAACTTGAAAAAGGGTGGTGAAATCATTACCTCTTCTTCGTGTTCTTCCTTTTGATTTGATCAAAAGGGATCCTTAGGTTGGTTTTCTGATCAAAATAAGGCATCTAGGTTGAATTGAGGGAAGTTGAGAGAATAGTTTTTCAGGGGTTCGCCGAACCAAAAGGATTTGAAGGTGTGATGAATTGGTAAGAAGTGGTGTCCTTTTATAAGGGGGGGGGAGGGGCTCTTTAGGAAAAACTTAAAATATTAATTTATAATAAATTCATATTCGGTTTCTAATGGATAAAAAGTAAATAATTAAAATTATAATGTGGATATGGGTCGAAAACCATTCAACCAATATATTTTAGATAGGTTTAGGTCATTATATTAACCTTATCTTTTAGTTTTAACTCTTAGTTAATTAGATTGACATTTACCATGTCACTTTGTATTTTTATATTATATAGTTAATAAACATACTATATACATACTATCTACTCCCAAGTGGTCCATTAATGATACACCTATCTTGATTTAAGTCCTTTATCCAAATATTAGATTTTTAGGAATATAATAACAATTAATAATATAATATTTGTTTTAAAAACTCATTTATGTCAATTTTGACAATATTTAATAATTTATTTTTTTTAAAGTCTTAACAACTTTATTAATTCAAACCAAATTCATTTAAGCAATAATAAAATATCATATTAAACAATAAAATTCTTTTATCGCATCAAAACTTTCAAATTATATTTCTTTTAACATTTATAATACCAATTGTTTTATTCTTTTATTAATAAGGAAAATACTTCATCATTATTTTGTCATAAATAAATTTAATTATTAAATGTATAAAAATTATAAATAAAATACCATTATGTAGGAAATTGTTTTATCTTTCTAATTAATATTTATAGTCGAAAATATAACATATATAACCCTATGTTAAAATTTTTTTTCTAAAAGATATATGCGTATGTCATTTTTGTATTTTCTTTAACTTAATTAATATAAAGTGTCCTTATCACGTACAAGTGGCTCTTTGGGGTTCCAAAATCGACCCAAATATGTAAATGGTCGGAAATTTATCAAACAATAGGGTAAGGACACGTTTTAGGGTAAATTAATATTATTATAATATTATTTGTTACCCTTATTTACCGGATTTACCCTTTAACAATGGTAAATAAAATATTTACTAAAGTAATTATTCAAAATTTCTAAAAATAAAAGTTACCTAATTACACAATATGGACCTTATTATTCTAAATAATAAATCTATTTTTATAAATTTAAAACACAAAAGTGGCAGAAATTAATTTAAAATTAATTCCCGTTGTTAAAACATAAAGTGTGTTTTTAAGAGATAATAACTATCAAAAGATTGACACGTGTTTATGTCCGGTTTAAATGTGAAATTATGTCCAATGACCAAAATTGTATTAAATGGTAAAAATATATTCTAAATATATTTTAAAACCACTCAAATTCATAATTTATCAATGTTAATTATTTTGATTAAAAAATATGTTTTTAATTAAAATTTATTAATTTTCACTATTCATCAAAATATAAAAGTTATCTGAAAAGAACCAAAATTTTACCCTAGGATAATTTCGATATTCCTAATCCAAAAATGAAGTCCATTTTGAGAGATAAAATTTTTAAAATTTCAAAAAGTGGGAATTACTATTCATAACGTCTACTTTGATTGGTCGTAGTGTGTTAGAATCTCGAAATTGCGTACAATGCAAGCTATTGGATTATTCAAAGGGAAACGTACCTTGGAAGCTTGGGGTGTTACATTCTCACCTCCTTCAATAAATTTTGTCCTCACAATTTGAAATTGTTCTTCGAAAATAAAAGGTTGAAAATAGAAAATATCTTTGTGGGAAAATCCACATCGGAAATTGGGTTAATAAAATTTAGTCTTAATAAGGGGAAAAAAGAAATTAAAGGGTCACCACCAAATTATAAGCATTATTTGAAGAAAATTGGGGGAAATTAGAGACACATTATTGGAGGAAAAACGCAAATATTTATAGGGAGTGACTGAGGTCATCCGTCACAAACAATGGTAGAATTGAGGGCCTCAAAGCCATCAATCTATGATGATTTAAAATATCATTGGTTCAAAAAAACATAAGGTATTAGGATAACACATTTTTGGTTTTAGGATCCCTTACCTAATGTTTATGAATTAGTTTCTTCATAGAAAAAGAGAAATATATATATATATATATACTTGATAACTAGAGTTTCATCCTTCATCTAATTTCTACCACAAACTCATCTTTCACTCCAAAAGATAATAGAACTTAAAAATATTATATTTATCCTAATCGTATAAGGATCCAAACATTAACATATACCATTAAAATGAAGAAAAATACTTTGTAATGACCAGGTACTTCCTACATGCTAGTGGTAGGTAATAAAGGTCTGTCACACTATGGTTGTAGGTTCGATTCCTGTAGCTTTGTCCGACGTGACGGGTTATCGCCGGACCTGTAGGTTGTCCTTTTCCTAAAACTATAGTATCATAACATTACAAAAATTGATCATAATAATTATTTTAACCTTAAACAATACTACCCAACGTTCAACTTAATCCACTCCAAACATTATAGTTATCCAAAGTACCTCTGTCCAGACTCTCTGTAAAAGGTATCTAAATTCCAAAATCAATTGTCACATAAGATTCCCCAGACAAAGTAAAGTTTATCTTATTGTCACATACTGAAAATATGATTACCTTAGTCATATTAAGACCTTAATGAAAATAAAAAGTACTGCAGTACAATACTTATATATATCACATTATTCCTATAACCAGAATATAATACTTGAGTCCAAAAACACAAATACATTAATTATTCCACTTCAATTGAAGTAATAGCATAACATTGGCCTTGATCTCTTGTCCTTTTCTAAGGTAAGTTTCCTTGGTTATTAGGGAACTCATTGGCATAATTCCCCATTTCTCTACAATTGTAGCATTCAACATTGACAGAATCTTTCTTTCCCTTGTAATCAAGAGCCTGGTGACCTTTTTCTCCACATTTGTAACAAACTCCCATTCCTTTTAGGCAAGTACCAGGGTGTTTCTTCCCACAATTATCACATAATGGAAAATCATTCTTTCCTTTTTTCCCTTTATCTGTCTCTTGTTCCACCATTCTCTTCTTCTCTTGCTTTACTTTATTGTCATAATATTTAGGGAATTCCTTTTATGTCTTTATAGCACATGAGACAATGTCTTCGTATGACGAGAAGGACTATGAGACTAATGCGTGATGGAGAAATCATTTTAACCCAAAAAATTAATGATCAATCTTACTCCTCAGGTTACATATATAATATGTTGCATGCCTCAATAACCTTGTAAAGTTAGCTTCATACTTTGCGACATTCTCATCCTCCTTTTGCTACAGACTGAGAAATTGCCTTTTCATATCTGCTCGATGGTCATGAAGAAAATATTTTTCTAAGAAAATATATTTAAATTCCATCCATTCCATACTTCATACTTCTTCATCGTCCTTTTTGTTTTGAATTAATGACCACCATTGATCTACATCTCAAGTGAGGCGGTAAACTGCCATGATAACCTTTTCCCTTTCACTACTCCTCAAAGCCTGAAATATTTTCTCTAGGGAACTTATCCACTGCTCAGCTACTAGTGGATTTGTACCCCCATTTAATGTTGGTGGTTGTTTCCTAATGAAGAGATCTAACATTAATCCTCCATGATCTGGATCCGGGTGCTCCGTACAGGTAAGGTTATTATTCATAACCTGAGTGAGTTGTCCCAGTATGGTGATTAGCTAATCAGTACCAGTTACATCACCAGCACCACTATAATTATCTTGATAAGGAGGTAAATCCCTACATGGAGTGCGTGCATTGATACGGATTTCATTTATTCCACTAGGCACCATTTCTAAACAATTTCATACAATAGATTAGTTTATGAATCACAATACATAAATCTGAACATGTAAAACACTTAACATAAATTGAACTATTTATGAATATAAACCATAATCATAAAAAAGTGTTTTCTTCGAGGAAGTATATACTCATAAACCCTTCATAATGGATTGTAAAGATAATGAGAATTATCCTAAGAATATCCCCTGGGAGTTTAGTAACAAAGAGTGCAGCAAGGCTCATTGTCATGCACCAGTTCACGTTCGAGTCTAGCTTAAAGCGGTGTTTTCAGGTTTTACCCCTAGGTACATCTGTTCTAGAGCTGCCTCTACCTGCTCGTATCCAGACAGAGATGTATTTCTCGGAAAACTCAGAAAATCTCTACAATACTGAAATTCTAGAAAGTTCTTCTATACTAATCCTCAAAGTCCATCTTAGGTCTATGTGCTCTAATTAGATTTTATCTAAATCTCGCTTCCAACATTTGTACTAAACTTCCTCTCATACCAATAGTAATGCCCCAACCCCAGTTACCCAGAGTCGGTGCATTATTACATAACATTGGCATGATAACAAAAGATCATGTCTCAAAAGATCGATTAGTTTAGTAGCCTTGGGAACACTAGATACATTCATAATGTTTACATTACATCATAAAATAAAAACTAAAACAACATAGTCTCCATAGTCCATACTAATATCCCCTCATACTATCCCTGCAGGTCATTCATAAAATACCTCTTCACATCCTGGGAAAAATAAAACATAGAAAGGGGTGAGCTCAGATGCCCAGTAAGGATAACAATATAGCAGACACTTTAATAAATAATCCTAAACATTTAAGGCAATGTATAAGTAAAACAAAAACCTTTTAAACTTGAACATCATCATAATAGGGAAGAAATAAAATGAAATGATGCCATTTACTTATTCACATGGATATTCTAACAATCGAATAATCACATGCAATATAAATAAGCACTTTCATAATGATGGAATGCATAATTCTAGACTATCATAACCACGTAGCCAAGGCCTCGTACGAAGACTAAAAATAAGATTTTTTCAAAGCCTCATGACAAGACGTTAGTTTGTCTTATGAGACTTACCGATGAATCTAGGAGCTATAGCGGGCTCCACCTGTCACTTATTAAGTCCAATGCATTCCTCATATGAACAGGTTTAAACATAACATAATCATTCGTATTAAAACTAGCATACCAAATGTAAATAAATTTTCCATAAACCATGAATGTTATAAAAATAACACATCCTCAGTCAAACATATCACAAAACCTTCAATACAAAATGGAAGTTTTGTATCATAGTAAATCAACTTCAAATAAACTTAAAATCCATCAAAGGATGTTGACATAGATGAAATCAAAACTATTTGTGAGAAATATCTCTTTTTTTAAAATCATTTAAAAGTAAAATAATTATAAAAGAAAATATTTACTTTCAAAATATTATTTTAAGATTTTAAGGGAATCTTCTACGATTTTATAATAGTTGAAAATAGCTGCATCCGCTGTATAAGTTAAAAAAGACATTCTTATCTTGATTTTGTTGAAAAGGTTAAAAAGGAAATTGTTTGGAAAAAGATGGAAATATTACATTATAAACTTCTTATAAAAAGTCAAAAATTGGTATAAATTACTTTAACCCATATTATATAAAATATTAAGAATGTTTTGAAATATATTTTTAAGAAACATGGATGTGGATGATAAAGAGGTCTCAGTAGATAATTATGTAGAAACAACCTCGGATAATGAAGAGATTGTGAAATAAACCCTTACCTTGTACTTTTCCTTGGTTGATGGTAGGTTAACCTCCTGTATAATGGTGAAATAATTTATATTAAATTATACAAGAATCATATACATTAATATTATATCATATATTATCTTTTAACATTGATTTGTTAATAATATCTTAGTATTATCATTGTTTCGGGTGTTAACTTACTTGTTTTATTTTATATATTTTGTTACATAAGCCATGTTTTTTATGGATAGGTTGTATCTTATTAATATCAAGAATTATATCAAGTCAATAAACATTATTTTTAATCATCAAATGAGAATTATAATTTCATGGATGCGATGGGGAATGAATCTCATCGCGTTCGTGGATACGGTAGTCCGTACGTACGCACGAGGGACAATATCATTATTTTGATATTAAAATAATATATAATTGGATGTTATATCATATATACAGAATAATTATCATGTTATATTTATTATTTACATCAATTACATATCATTATCATACCCACACAAATAATAATGTTTTTGAATAACAATTACACCACGACATGGAGACGTTAAGCCGTACGTACGCACGTATGGTGACATGTCCTTCAAAGGATGGATAGAATACTGAATATGGTTGTACCATATTTATAATAACATCACAGTATATAGAAGATACTGGATTTATTATTTTAGAAAGGAAATAACAAAAAAAGAAGAAGTTGAAGAAGAAAGGAACTTGAAAAAGGGTGGTGAAAACATTACCTCTTCTTCGGGTTCTACCATTTGATTTGATCAAAAGGGCTCTTTAGGATGGATTTATGATCAAAAAAAGGCCTCTAGGTTGAAGTGAGGGATGTTGAGAGAATATTTGGGCAGGGTTCGGCTGATCAAAAAGGCTTTGAAGGTGTGAATAATTGGTTAGAAGTGTTGTCCTTTTATAAGGGGGAGGAGGGGCTCTTTAGGAAATACTTAAAGTATTAATTTATAATAAATTCATATTCGGTTTCTAATGGCTCCAAAGTGTATTATTAAAAGTATATGGTGGGAATGGGTCAAAAACCATTCAACCAATAGATATTAGATTGGTTTGCGTCATGATATTAACCTTATCTTTTAGTTTTAATTCTTAGTTAATTAGATTTACATTTACCATGTCACTTTGTATTTTTATATTATATAGTTAATATACAAACCATATACATCCAATATAACCTCAATTGGTCCATTAATGATACACATATAATGATAAAAGCCCTTTTTCCGATACTTAGATTTTTAGGAATAGAATATCAGTTAATAATATAATATTTTATTTAAAAACTCATTTATGTCAATTTTGAAAATATTTAATAATTCATTTTTGTTAAAGTTTTAACAAATTTATTAATTAAAAAAAATTAAACAATACTAACATGTCATATTAAATAATTAAATTCATGTATGGCATAAAAATTTTCAAAATATTTTTATTTTAACATTTATAATACCAATTGTTTGATTTTTTATTAATAAAGAAAATACTACATATTTATTCTGTCATAAATAAATTTAGTTATTCAATGTATAAAAATTATAAATAAAATAAAATTATGTAGGAAATAATTTTATCTTTCAAATGAATATTTATAGTCTAAAATATAACATTTATAACCCTATGTAAAAATTGTTTTGCTAAAAGATATATGATTATGTCATTTTTGTATTTACTTTAACTTAATTAATATAAAGTGTCCTTATCACCTACAAGTGGCTCCATGGGGTACCAAAATAGACCCAAATATGCACATGGTCATAAATGTATCAACCAATTGGGTTAGGACACGTTTTATGGTAAATTAATGTCATTATAATTTTATTTTTTACCCTTATTTACCGGATTTAGCCTTTAACCATGGTAAATAAAATATTTACCTAAGTAATTATTCAAAATGTATAAAATTAAAAGTTACCTATTTACTCAATTTGGACCTCCTAATTATAAATAAGGAATCCATTTTTCTAAATTCAAAACACAGAAGTGGCAGAAATTAATTTAAAATTAATTCCCGTTGTTAAAACAAAAAGCGTGTTTTTAAGAGATAATAATTATCAAACGATTGACACTTGTTTATGTCCGGTGTAAATGTGAAATTTTTTCCAATTACCAAAATTGTATTAAATGGTAAAAATATATTCTAAATATACTTTAAAACCACTCAAATTCATAATTTATCACTATTAATTATTTTGATTAAAAAAGTTGTTTTTAATTAAAATTTAGTAATTTTCACTATTCATCAAAATAGAAAAGTTATCCGAAAGGTTCCAAAATTTTACCCTAGGATAATTTCGATATTCTAAATCCAAAAATGAAGTCCATTTAGAGAGATAAAATTTATAAAATTTCAAAAATTGGGTATTACAATTCATAACGGCTACTTTGATTGGTTACGGTGTGTTAGAATCTCGAAATTGCATACAATGAAAGCTGTTGTATTATTCAAAGGTAAATGTACCTTGGAAGCTTGGGGTGTTACAAATAATATAACATATAGTACAATAGCCATACATCACATGTATTTTGTGGATTTAGGTTATATTTCTCCTTCAATTTCCTACTTAAACTCAATAATAATAGACTTTGTTCCATTTAAAATTATATTATATCATATAGAATATATTTTGATTTCATATAAAAAACATCTTATGGATATATTCCTATCACAACTAGGTTTTTGTTTTCATCATTTATTCTTGTTCAGATTTTGGCTCTTGTTTTTCTCTCAATTTTTGGGTGTAACAGTTTTAAATTTTGATGTAATACCCTATTTGTTCTGCATCCCATGGTTATTCCTTAGTCACGTTGGGAGTTTTTGGTGAAAAGTGTGGAATTTGGGTTTGGAACAGGTGGCTCTAGGTTTGTGTATGGTTAGAGGAAACTATAAAGCCTAGCCTAGGAAATTGTGTAGCTCATGGTTTGATGTTTTGTTGAATTACATATAGCCTTCAAACGAATAGAGAAACTGTATAGAAATCATAGAGTGGGGTTAATGTTTTGGAAAATGGTATTTGGAAAACTTAGTGCACGGTTCGGGTAACCATGCATCCAACTCATGCGGGTTCCCTATGTGTCCAATGAGGGGTGCATGGTTGGATCACAGTTTGGGATACCATGCATCCAAACCATGTAAGATACCCAAGTCACTAATAATGGGAAATAAATCTTCAACCCTCTTAGTATTTTAACCCCAATCTACCATTTTCTCTATTACATTTGTTCGTACAGCCGTAGGGGAGCCACTCCCTTATTATCCAAGATTCTTCATTCCTTCCATGTGTGTATCTAAGTGATTTCCTCGAGTTTGGGGCAAGATTTCTGATGGTATTCTCCTCTCCTCTTCTCCATCTTCCTTCTCCATCTATTTTCATTTGATTTCCTCCTATTCCATAGACTTATCGAGGTAGGTTTCATGTTTTCCTTGGTTTAAGTTGGGGTTTTTACTTGTCTAGGTTTTCTATTGGTTTTTCATGGCTCTTGGAACCTTTTTGGGGTTGTTTCAGGTGTGCATTATTGAAGAACCACTAGTTTGAGGCAGGTTTCCCTTTGCACTTATCATTTAAATTTAAGATTTGTTGGTTTATTTCTTTTCACACCTTCCTTATATTCCAACTATGAAGTTTGATATTTGGAATAATGTTTTTATGTGAAAATAAATGGTTTTTGTAATTTTTTTAAGTATATGGAATTGTTTTGTTATGTAATGCACACCAAGTGTTTGATAAAATGAAGGATAGGATTTTTTTAAGTTATATATGGATTTTAAAGAATTTTTTTACTTGAAAAATGTTTCTTTACACTTTAAATGGTGGTTTTAATTTACCAAATATATTTATAATTGGTTTTGGGTTTGAAAATAGTGTGTGTTTGGCTCTTGAAAATTGTATGGCATGAAATTATGATGTCTTTCCCATTTGTAATGTTAATGAATGTGATATTGGTATTTCAAATGTGGTGTAAGTACTTAAATTTAATTTTTAAAATGATTTTGAAAGGTAAAATTGTTTGTTTTCACATTTTTGGAAATGTGGTTGTGGTTCTTTTGAAAAAGGGTGATTGAGGCTCATTATGATCTTTTTTAAAATTGGTAAAAATATTCATTATTAAAAGTCTCAATGTATAATATTCTTACCTTTTTTATATTAAATAGGTGGTATGTCTTTTTTTATCCTCAAGATCTATTTATTTTTAATGGGTTGGGCTTCATCATTATGGATTCCTTATGAACAATTTACATTGAACAGAATGGGAGATCTTTGGTGTGGACTCCTTTGAGACCAATAGGTTGTGAGGTAAGAGACTGATCCTTGGGGTGACTCAGGGTGATGCATGTTGTGTGAGTTAAATATATATGATATATGTTCATCTTATTGGATGCTTGGTTGGCATTAGTTGGCTCACCCTTTTTATACAATTGACATGGATACCTAGAATATCTAGTGATTTTTTTGAGAATGATTGCTGCACTAGTTAGGATCACACTCTGACTAGTGGCCCATAGTAGGGAATTATATATGTTTTGTTTATTATTTATATCGTATAGTTCCACTGGGTCAGTAAAAATAGAGTGTGATCGAGCATGTGGGAAAAAATTGTATTTTATCAAGTGAGGCATGATTTCTGAGATGAATCAAGATGTATAGCATGTTTTGGATTACATCACAAGATCCTAGCTTTTCCCATGTCTGTTGGCACTTAGGTGTCTATAGTGGGTGTATGAGATGCATTGTTGGTTGGTTACTCTTACATTATTATTTTCATTTCCATTATTGTATGATCATTTTTTTCTTCCTTGTGTGGTATGTTTCTTGGGTAAAAGTTCTAGGTTGACTTTTAAAGTTTTTTTTTGAAAAATGTTTCTAAAACCATTTTACACACTTTCTATTCCTTGTTAAAATGAAAACATCTTCCTTTATATTTGAAATTATAATGGTTCCCTCTTGGGATAGAATGTAGTTTTAATTGGGAAAAGGGAAATTGACATTTTTTTCTTTTAAGGAGGTTAAATGTGTAGAAAATCTTACATTTACTTATTATGTTTCAAAAATGAAGTCGATGTTTCTTTAATTAATGGAAGTGAATTGGGAAAAGATTTATTCGAGCATGATTACTGAGTTCTAATAATCATTAATATAGTTGTTCTTGTTTTTATATTTTTTACATTTTTAGGCTTGGTTTCGATAGCTGTGGGCAATGGTAGGTTTTAGAATCAGAAAGTGAACCTCGAGGTCACATGGAAACATTGTGGTCATCAGGTCCTTCTTGGTTTTTGTTTATCGAATATTTTATTTTATTCTTTGTGTAAATTATTTTCATTATATATATATATATATTGGTCTTCTATGTTTATTTATGATCTTAATTTTATTTATTTATTTTCGTAAAATTGTTCCCTAGTTTACTCTGATGATTCCTAGAACTAGTTGCAGCCTGGGTGGATCGGGAACTCCTCTCAATACATTCCACATATTGACTTGGGTGACAGTTTAGGGTTTGAACTGGGTTGGTTCATGATAAAATCAAATCATAACATGGTTTCCTTGGATGAACTAGCTTTTAGAGCGCCCTTAGTTACTTAGGGATGTCTAGGTAGTTGGATTAGGATTCTCAAAGCATGTGTTGATAGTTTGGGGGAGTGTCTGGAAAACACTCTCTAGACAAGACCATGAGTTTCCATGGTAAGTTGAGTTTTTTTATGTTCTTTGGTCCTTGTGGTTTTTTATTTTGGGTTAAAAAGTGGTAGTTGAGACCATGGTTTTAGTGAGTTCCCAAGGACTAGAAAGCCATGTGGAGTTGGGGACATGGTCTTAGTGTACTCTCTATTATGGTGGTGTGATTGGCGTGTGGCATCCAACTATATATCAATGTAACCCATCAACACTAGTTTCCCCCTTGTGATTTATTTGAGTTTTCCTTTATTCTGAATTTTTTTTGGAAAACCCTTGTTTTTGAATTATATAAATTGGATTTAAAGTAGTAATATTTTGTTTTGGGAAGATGAAAAATGATTTTTTAGAATTATTTTGAAGGAAGGTTTGGAAAATGGATTTTTATGTGATGGTTTTTAGCTAAAGTGGGAAGTTTTTTACAAAAACTAAATTTCTATAATCAAAACCTATTTTAAATGATATTTGTTGGGCAATTGAAAAAAGTTTTAAATGGAATGAATTAGAATTTTGTATGTGATCCATTTTATTTTCTATTAAGAAAAGATTATATGGATGATGTCTGAAGTTGAAAATGATTTTTGACTTGGTGGTTAGTGATATTTTAAAAAGTTTCATGAATTTTGAAATGGGAAGTTGATTGAAAGTGTGAAAATTTGGTTTGATTTTTTTTTGAAATAAGAAATGTTTTAACTTGACCTTTGTTATTACCATGGGTTATCAGATGCATGTACGTGTGTGGGAAAGGGGAAATATGATCATATGGGTTGATGACTGCCCAGATGGGCATGAGGTGATTAGTTCCTAGGTCAACAAGGGAATGTGCATGTGTGAGGCTCCATGGAATAAAATTGGTGATTGTGAAACCAACCAAGTTTTTTTTCGTTAAAAAATGCTATTAAAAATAATTTTGTAAATTTTTGATAACCAGTGAATGTGTGGTGTATTTTCTTGTGATTTGAATGTAAAGTTTATGTGTTGTTTTGAGTTTGAGACATTTTTGTTAATTTTTATTTTAAGTGGTTTTTATAGTATTTTTATAAAATAATTTTGGAGTCTCTGGTTTGTTTTCCCTCTTGGTGATGGTGTTTGTTTGATGTGAGTTTGTGTTGATGAGCTGGTTTTGGTTGTGATCTCAAATTTCCTGTTGCATAATGTATGTACCCCCACAATGATTCAATCGATGTTTGTGCTGAAGCTATAGGTGATTCCCCATTATCATGCTTTCTAGTTCATCAACATAAGGATTTCATTCTTGAGTTTGAAAAGTTAAATCCACCCCCCTATTATGGTCAATCCAATCCTCTCAATGTATAAAAGTTTATGGAGATAATAGAAAGGATATTTGATCTCCTTGAGTTTCCTAAGTTATTAAAGGTTAATTTTTCTACCTTTTTACATTAAGGACTGACCTGGAAGTGGTGGAAGTCAGTCTCTAAAAACAAGCCTCTAGAAGATCATACATGAGAGTTATTCAAGGATTCATTCATCCCATAGTATTTCTATGAGGTAGTGAAAGTGAGAAAAGAGATAGATATGTGCGGTTTGTAGTAGGTTAATGGATCCGTGATAAAGTTCTTTCACTATTTTGTAGATATAGTTCCTTAAATTCTAGAGTTGATTGTGGAAAATTCCTTGAAGGCTCTATGTTTCATGTATGGGCTTCCACTTGATTTTCAGCCAAAGGTTTCAAATTTTAGTCCAACCTCCTTTGATGATGTGGTGGGGCAAGTGGTTCATGTTAAATCTATGTTAGTAGGAGTTCTTGAGGCAGAAATCCTATCTCCAATATCTAGAATTGGTGAAGGTAATTCTAATAAGGATATAGGGAATCTATATGAAGTTTTTGGTGTTGTTCATGGAATTATAAGGCTTCTAGACCTTTTATCAGCTTCTTCTAAGCACAAGATCATAGTTGGTCATCAGTGCAGAAAACCGGATCATAAGAAGTTTTCTTTACCATGTAATCTGAACACATTT